>OY735220.1:50959535-50992035 GCA_963457665.1 Thysanoteuthis rhombus | reverse complement strand
AGTTCGTCTAAAAAATTTGTTGAGATTGTGAAGGTCCTTAACAGAGAAAATGATGCCTTCAGCTGATCTGAGATCACGTAGATATTTTCTGTCAACCCTGATTCCATTATACTTCCATTCTAAGTTCCGGAGGATCATCCCAAGTTAAGATTTCAAAAGCTTAGGTGAGCTTGAAATTACCTTGTCTCACTCATTTTTTTAATTGAAAGGTTCCATATTTTTGTTGTAACCTGATGTAAGAACGGCTGATTCGGTAGATATGTTGCAGTAATCTGACGTATACAAGGTTTACATCTTGTATCATCGCGTCAAAGACTTTGAGGATTTCAAATGAATCAGAAACTTTTTTTAAATCAACGAATGTTATATCTAATGGCATTCTGCTGCTCTATATTTTAGTTGATTCGCTGACTGGAGATGGCCGATGGTTGAGTAGTCTTCAATGAAGCCAATTTCTTTTTGCGGTTGGTTTCCATCAAGCCTTTTGCAAATTCGGTTGGTGATCACTTTTTTGAAGAGTTTGTAGGTGCAGTCGAGTATGCTTATTGGCCTGCAGTTGCTGAGGTTTTTTGGGGTTTTTTTTCTCGTATAATAGCATTATATAAACCCATCTTGGACTCAACTTTGTTTGAGGCATAAGTTGAATGGGAAGGATAGTTTTTGTGATGACTATCCCAGCTTCTTTGAGTGGGTCGAGGGGCCTTTCTTTTCTTTGCTTGACGGCATGCTTTACTTCCTGCAGACATTTCTGTGTCCTTTGGAGGAATCAAGGTCTTCGTAAAATTCCTGGACATGATCGACGATTCGGCACCTATCCGCTGTCAGTTGTCCATTGTGCTTCGAGCACACTACTTATAGGATTTTTTCCTATAATTCTGAGAAGGCCTCAAAGCCAAATGTTGAAAAAAGTCTTTGCTCACATTTGGCCCTGAAATGGAATGTCCAAACCAATTTAGATTCGTTGATAATCTACGTATAAAGTAAGGATATTAGTTGGAAAGTAAGGTTCCACTTCAGCATTATACATATATGCATTATTACATCGTAAATAGAACCTGCTCTAAAAGCACTGATAGTTTAGCTGGCATATCTGTCCATGCTGTGTAAATCAAACTCCTAAAACTTGCCTGAGTCTAAGAAAAAGTTGCCCCTTTTTTGGGTCCTATATCGAGGAAAAAATCTACCATTCACTTCTGTAACATTAAATGATAATTTTAAACCTCAAAAAGGGGGAAGTTTTTTGTACCTTTTCAACGCCCTTTAAACCGCTTTTGACCCATTAAAAAAGCTAAAGTATTCTCCAGTTCTCTCTTGAGCACTTTAAAAGAGAGAAAAAATGTACTCACAAGATTGATCCCTGTTTTTAAAATATTTCCCTGAGTCCTTCGGGTATGTGAGACGCGAAGTTTACTTACTTTTATAGCATGACAGACAATCATATTTATGGTGTATACAATATTCAATAACAAAAAGTATATCATGGAAGTAAAAATTGAAAGAGCAAAAATTTACCGTCACCTATGATACCTCGTTGGAGAATAAATGATCTATTCTTGACCCCTTAACGGGACAGGTAATTTCACTGGACTTTTGATCAATTAAAAAAATTATGTATCAAAGTATGAAATAAGAGATATATCTCTGAACGGAATAGAGATTCCACTCCGATATTATCGCTATATAATGAATAATATATATTATATATAAATGTATAGAGAAATAAGATAAGATTATATGTGCATGGAAGTTAAGTAAGTTCCAACTTGTTATTGTATTTACATATAGAACAAAAATTCTAAAACATTTAAAAATTGTTTTAAAAAACCTTCTCCTTAGTCCACTTAGTATGCACACTTAACTTTGTTGGGTTAAACCCATATTTGGGACATTTTATAGAATGACGAATAAAAACTCATCACTCTCATATATATATATATATATATATATATATATATATATATATATATATATATATATAGAGAGAGAGAGAGAGAGAGAGAGAGAGAGAGAGAGAGAGAGAGAGAGAGAGAAGAGAAAGAGAGATAGAGATCGAGAAAGAGAGAGGGGGAAAGAGAGAGAGAGAGACCATTTGTTTACCTATAAAAAGTACTTTAAAAAGTCCATGATGATCGGTACTCGTGCAGGTGTTAGAGATAGGGGTTCACGCACCGAAAGACGATGCTCTACATCAAAAGACTTGAGTCGCTTTGAAATAGACAGTAGTTCAAAGGTACTCCAATAAAATATATATCTCATAGGTAGGTGAACACATGTATAAATCTTTCTCTCTCTCTCTCTCTCTCTCTCTCTCTCTCTCTCTCTATATATATATATATATATATATATATATATATATTTATATAGTTCAGTTTCTCTGTCCCTCTCATCTCATTGAAAAATTTAGTCCTTCGCGTGGAAGAAGCTTTTAAGAGTCACGTTTAGTTAACGGCTGTTTCAAACGTAAAGAACAAACGAAATATATCGTTATTCAAAGTCAAACCTTCAACCATCTCTGAAGTGGCCGTATCCCTTTACTCTATTTGCCGATATAAAAAACGGATTACTTGGTTTTTTTTTTCATCTGCATGTATTACACTGCATCAAAATGCACTGCTATTACACTTGAATCCTTTACTGAACCTTGCAATGAACAGTTGTGGGGCTTCGATGAACTGAAGTCACTTTTAGTTCTCTTAATGTTCTTATAAACCGATCGACATATAGTCAAGAATATACGGAATAAGAAGCTGAACATTCAGCTGATATTCAAACCATATGGTGCTATTAAACACCCAAGCTTTAGTGCACTCATTTTGCCAAAATGACACCAGCAAAAATAGCAGATATCCACGTATTCAATACTCACCATTGTCTTCCAATTTACTAATATCGAATAAATGTCTTATTACATGAAAGATTTTTTCCTTTAAAACTCTTTTTCGGAAAATCGATCTTCGATCGTCTAACTGCACGACATCAATAAATCAGAAATAAGCCAAAGGTCTTCAGACTGATATATCACGTACCTATTGACCTTAGCTGCCCACCTCAATATGATCGCAATAACCTGTAATCTCTTGTAAAATGAATAGTTTGAGTCTTATTACACTGAGTGGCAAAATCCTGTTTCTTATTCAAGAGATTTTTTAATGAATTATACATTTTTCCAGCATTTAGAAGGCATGACCATTTAAAACGCATCTCAATCTTTTTGCAAACATATGTTTTACATTAAAAAAAAAAAATCCCCTGATCTTCATATTCTTCCACACTATCGGGTAATTTTATTTTGCTCTTATCTATTCAAATCTATAATAACTCCCACAATGACTGGTTATCTTCATTTTTTGCATACCCTAGTAACCTCAGTGAACTACTGATAGAGTATTTGCCTCCTGAGAGAGAACTTAAAAAAACTGTCGCTTTGAAATATGCAGCAGTTCAAAGGTACTAGGCATCTATCTTTGCATCAATTTATCTATCTCTCTCTTTCTCTCTCTCTCTCTCTCTCTCTCTCTCTCTCTCTCTCTCTCTATATATATATATATATATATATATATATATATATATATAGATAGATAGATAGATATATGTCTTGTACCATCTCTCTGTCTCTCTCTTTGGTTCTACTAGTTGAAGGAACATTTCAAAGTCATGTTCAGTTTACAACGTTTTGTTTGATGTTTCCGCGATAAATACGTGGAAAACGAAGTATTGAATAACTGATTATATAAAATATTGTTTCTGTGACTGCAAATTAAGTGATTTTATGACGACGGGAGCTAAATGCTTGCACTACAATAATTCGAATTGCACAATACCCGTTGAAAATTGGCGTTACTTAACGTTGTTTCACTTAAAATGATGAATTTCAGGAACTTACATACAATGTTATTCGGGGATCTTTTGTGTATTTGGGTGAGGTTTTTGGTTAAGGTTATGATTATTCGCCTTTTAATCAATTTAGAATTACTAGAGGGAAAGTGGGAGATAGATAGATACTTGAGCGTAAGAGCGTGAGAAAACGCTAAAACCCATTGACTTTCTTATTTTCATTGTGATTTCCATCGCTATTTGTTGACAGCCAAAGGACAGTCCTTTTTTATTGGTCTTCAGTACGGATAAGAATTCAATATTCAGCGTGGAACTAGGTAATAAATTGGTTCTCTTTGACCCAAGTTCATAACCAGCGAAATGAATTTATTTCTCATTTCTTAGATAACTCATAAAGAAATAGAACCTGTTTCAGATATTGGCTATATCGCTTATATTGCATTGTTACCGAACGTCGATGTTCGAATCCAGGTAAAAGTGATGATAACTGCGGAACTCGAAGGAAGGATGTCTTCATACGTAATTTGAGAACTGCTAGTTACCAACATGCCTTTGTTCTTGTAAAAATGAGATTTTTTTTGGACGTTCCACTCATGATTTTTCAATAAAAAGTGTCATGGATATTTTGCACACTTTCTGTAATTCTTCGTTTCCCTCCAATATTGCTGGATAAGTCATAATTTGCATCGATACACTTATAATGAATAGATAAATATCAAACACCAACCTACTCTAATTATGATTTATCCATATAGTTCATCCGATACTACGTGTGATTGCAATGATATATACATATATACAGACACACACACACACACACACACATATATATATATATATATATATATATATATATATATATATATATATATATATATATATACACACACGCACACACACACACACACACACACGTCGGAAAATAAAGTTTGAGGTTAGGGGAAAATAATTATCAAATTATCTGGTTGAAAATATCGGTAGAGAATTGACTGGAAGAAGTTTCTTTTCTGCGTAATAAGTATTCTTAAAGATGATCTCATAAGTTCGTTTGCATGCAGTCTGAAATAAAAACGACACAACGAGTTTAATATTCACATGGGTGAACATCAATAAAAATGACATGAAAAGCAATTCATGTCTGGTTTTATACTTACCGATCCCTCATCGTTAAAAACATTTTTATGGTAACCTACGTAAGTAGGCTTTGCTAAAAAAGGAATCAATAAATGAATTAATATAAAATAATATCAATATACAACATAAATAAAACCTTATATATAATGGCATACTGTATGTATGGCAAAAGCTGTATTATGAAGGGTTATAGTGTTTGATCAACACTGTTTGGGTGTCTTGTTAATATGAATGTTTTGTTTCAAAAATCCCCGGAACGATTGCATGGTAAACAACAATTGATTCAAACGAGATTTATTCATTGCACAATAATAACAAAGAATGACAGAAACAGAAAAAATGAACACTTTTGAAGATAACATAAATTTCTTTGATAGATTTCAGAAAATGGGAGACAGAAATAAAATTAAAAAATCCACCGGAAAAGTGTTTTTAACGTTTAGTGTATGAAACTGTAAGGCTTCCAAGAATATCTCTGTGTGTCTGTGTATCCGTCTTCCTCTCTCCAACTCATTTCCCCCCTCTCTCTCTCTCTGTTTATATATATATATATATATATATATATATATATATATATATATATATATATATATATATATATATATTGCAATAGTGCTCAACCTTTTCGTGCGTGTGAACCTTTTTTATCTGTTTAATTTTGTCTTGCTAAGAGTATATCGTAATGCATATTTTGAAGTTGTAAATTTTCGTGTTTTTTTTTCTTTTTCTTGGGTTATTTACTTTAAAGTTTGGGGTTATGTTCATTAAGAAGTATACATGTATATTTTGATTAATATATGTGTACCTATTTTTTGATATCGTTGTTGTTCAGTCGAGTTTGTTGTGCGGTTGATAATCTAATATCCGAATGTTTATATATTTCAGTTTCATTTTCTGTAGTGTGTGTATATATATATATATATATATATATATATATATATATATTGTGTGTGCGTGTGTTTTATGTGTTGTGGTGTTTTTTTATCTGTGTGTTGTCACTAAAGTTGTGGTTGTTGTTAGTGTGTTTCTCTGCATTTATTTGTTTTTATGTCTGCAATTATATATTATATATCAGCTCATTTCTTTTGTTCAACAGCTGGTCGTTTCATCTACACAATATTATAGCAAGTTTTTTTTTCACCTCCAGCAGTGCATGCATTTTTTGCCCGTGTTGTTTCATGGTGTGGGCTGCTCTATCATTTTCCAATTTATGCAGGTGTTTTTGTCTGCTCTTTTTTTAGATGTATCCTGCTGATGCTGTTTATTTTTTTATCAATCATCGTTGTTAAATGATTGTTCTAAGTTAAATCTTTCCTACCATGTCGTCAATGACTTCCCTATTACATTTTGTTTTGGTAATTAGTTTCATTGACTGTCGTCTTATGTAGTCGTATGAGCGTGTATATTTTTGTATAGAAAATTTGTATAGAAAAAAATGGAATGAGGGAATATGTGATAATACGAAATGGAAACCAATATAATGTAAGTAAGACTTACGATAAAATAAAACAAAAAATAAAAGGAACACAGTTAACATCCGAAAAAAAACGACGCAAATGACTTCATACAAAAACGGTCTGACACCTTTTATCGTCTAAACTCGAGATTTTGATTAAAAAAAAGAAAACTAAAAAAAGAAGGGAAAATACATACGTTCTCAAACTGTTGACAGTCACAATAGCGGCAGAATTAAATCTAATTTTCTGTTTCACTGATTATATTTCTTATTTTTTCTTCATAGGGTAATTGCCTGAATCCAAATACTTTCACACGATTTAATAGGGCAATATAAACTAAAGGATTTTGAATACTAATTTACAAGGCAAGAAAACTCCCTTCTTTCGAAGAGTGGCGCAAGACAATTGCAATAAGCTTAATATACCTTGTGCCTCACTAGATTAGGCTCTGTATAAATGTTTTTTGAATGTTGACCTCTATCACTTCATCTTTTGAATCCCACGTTTCTTGCCTTGTACCCGTTGACCTTCTCTAGGTTGGTGCTGCATGTTATGATAACCATGGAACCTGAGACTGTAAGTTATCGTCAACGAAGCCCCATGAATGAAAACATGATAACATTAAGTGTAGATCCATACACAATTACTCCCTTGACAATGGAGTTGGTGGATACAAGCGCTCTCCGAGTGTTCTGCAGTTCATCAATTTTTGATGTACAGATTCAGAAAAATACTTATTCTTCATATTTTTATCCTAAAATTCATTGATAGCTATTTAGATGAATATCTATTTGCTATGAAAAATATAACAGCTATCTCCAATTTTGGAGATAACTGTTACATGGTTCTTCCACTAATTCGGCACTGACTTCATATTTTCCGGGCCACCGTAATTCCGATTTCCCGGGATACTGCACCAACCTGCTGCCAATTCTTTGGGGGTGCTTTGGATTTGTACACCTGATAACGCGCTCTTGTAAACACAGGCAGGCAGTTCCTCTTTGCTTTCCGGAATTTATCAATATCATTTGCTCATTCATGGCTCCAGTAAATAAAACAAGTGCATCTCATGCTATGAAAGAAAAACATCGTATATTATCGATCAAAGATAACGATGAACTCCTATATATATATATATATATATTAAAGAAAAACCTCGACAGTGGTTTATCGATGAAAGGCTTGTGCCTGTGTTACAACATTGGCTATTCAGCAGAGTACGACATGAAGGAAATTGAAATATTTTTTTGCTGATAGTAGCACAAGGACATATCATATGTGGGAAAAAATACTTGGGAAGAAGATAGTAGATAAAGTGTGGATGGAGTTGTTTGAGCTTTGTATAAGTGAAGGAGTCGAATCGAAATTGAAAAAAACAAAATGATGTATATTTGCCATGAAAATAGAAAGAAACACTGCAATATCTTTTGGCTAATAGTACCGCAAAAGCATGCCTATGAGAGAAAAAACAATGAAGACAAGACAGTAGCTAAAGTGTGGATGAAATTGTTAGAGCTTTGTATAAGTGAAGGAGTTGAACAGTAGTTGAAAATCAAAGTGATCTTTATTAGCCATGGATATGAAACAAAAACTGCGATATTTTCTTTAGCTAATAGTTACCCAGGAACAATTCTGTGTGAGAAATACAATGTAAGAAAACACTAGATTAAATATGGACTGAGTTGTCTGAGCTTCGAATGAGAGAAGGATTGAACCGAAATTGGAAAACAAAATGATGTATATTTGCAATGAGAATAGAAAGAAAAACTGTGATATTTTCTGGCTAATGGCAACTCAAAAACATATCTATGTGACGAAAACAATGGAAAAAATACAAGATAAAGTGTGGATAGAGTTGTCTAAGCTCCGTAAAAGTGAAGGACTGAACCGAAATTGGAAAACAAAATGATGTATATTTGCCATGAAGATAGAAAATAACTGTAATATTTTTTGGCTGATAGTAACTCAAGAACACATATATGAGAGAAAAACAATGTAAAAGATATTAGGTAAAAAAAAACGACGAAAATAGAAAAAAAACACAATGTTGTATACAATCCTTGAATATAAATGTATAAATCAGGACAGTTCGGATTTCAGTGCAGTATGGATTTTTCTGCTTACCAGGGTATGTATTGAAGTGGTTTCTAACGCATGAAAAAGGAAAATAACCCGTATTACGCGGGTTACTGAGATTGAATAACCTCGATAACAATCCTTCGTAGAATAGGCTGAGCCTGTAAATATGATCATCACCATTATTTTTTTCTTACTTGTTTGTTACCATTTCTGGTTTGGGCAGTGCGGAAGAAAGACGGCCGACATTGTTTAGCAAATAAGCTGTAGAATGGATTGGCCATGACGTTTTAGTTACTAGATGAACAAGAAAAAATGATTAACCGACCGATGAACTCTTTCTACAATATTTACGACTTCTTTTGCTGGTTTTCAGACCTTTCAGCGCCAAGCATCAAATTCTATAACTTGTGTCTTTTGTGGAGTGAAATATTATTAGACGATCCTTTTTTTTATCTGATAAGGCAGCTCAACCTAAAATTCTTGGAGGGTCCCCTTACCCCCTGAGTCCCCATGTTATGCATCGGTGGTGCTATCTTCTCAAAGGCCGTGTTTATCATTGGGAATTTTGATAACTTCTAATTTTGAGTGAATCATTATTGTTCCAAGAAAGCACATGGTTGTTGACTGACCAGCCAATTACATAAGACATCGATTTTTATGAATGACACTTTCCTTAAAGCTGGACATCAATAAATATGATAAATGTTCCCAATGGACAGAGATAAATCGACCAAACATAAAAGACATTAAAAGTAGATATTGCCTAGTGAAGCCAAACAACTAAACAGTCCCAGGGAAATGTTTCCAATATTTATGCTATCATTTTTTTCCCCTGGAACCAATATTATTCTGTGCGTGCAAAAATCCTCGGCACTTTTTTTCTAAAATACTCAAGACCTACTACTAACTTAGGAACTGGATTTTCGATGGAAAATTTTGCACACAATGAATATCAACTGTCAATTATATTTTATCAAACAGCTGTCCAAATCTATAGTTGACCTGTTTTTTCTATCGGAACGAGAGCGACAAAGATGATACTCACTGAATCACTGGATTGAACGGGGTAAACTATTCTTTCCCGACCATGATCTAAAATCATGACCAATTTGATCAACGTGAACTCACAACCGACTGATTATCAAGAGGCTATCTTGCTTACTGAGCTATATTTGGATGCTTCAGACATCAACAAAAATGTATCATACACACACACACACACACACACTCACACACACACACATATATATATATATATATACATGCATATGTATATCATCATCATCATCATCATCAGTCTTTTAACGTCCGTCATTACACATAGACCGTGATGTCTATTGTTCCTCTTTTATTCTTGCAACATGGCCTTCCCATTGCCATTTGAGTTTTTTTAATAGTTTCTATGATGTCTCGCAGTCCTACTTTCCTCCTGGTATACTGTGCTGTCATGTGATCACTTCCTGTAAGGTTGGGCATGATTCTCTCATGCGCATGTTGCATGCTCCTCCGTTTGTAGGTCTGTCTCTTGGTTAGTTTCCGGGTTTCAGCTCCATAAGTGACTGAGAATGCGTTGGTTGTATATTGTTCTTTTGAGAATTATTAGGATCGTTTGGTTTTTAAAATTTGAGCATTCTCTACCGAAGGCTTGCCATACCAGAGTTATTCTTCGCTTGATTTAATCCTCTTTTGAGTATCTCATGGAGATTCGTTACCTTAGGTAGATGTAGCGGTCTACGTTGTCGAGTTCTGCATCTATCTTGATAATTTTGTTCTTATTCTCAGCATGATTGATGCTCATGATTTTTGTTTTACTGAAGTTCATGTGTAGGCCGACTTTTTTCTTTTCTCCGTTTAGTTCATCTAGCATTAGCTGGAAGTTGTGTGGGTTCCCTGCGAAAAGGACGATGTCGTTTGCAAATCTAAGGTTGCTCAGATATACACCGTCTATTTTGATTCCTCTATTTTCCCAGTCAATGTTTCAAAACATCATCTCGAATCAATATGTTAAGTGTTTTGGTGCGCTGGTATCACATTGTCTAACTCCTTTTTGGAGCTTGAACCGTTCACAATCTTTATGTATCCTAATCCTAATGAAGAACTTGCTGTGATTGTATATATGTTGCAGTACTTATATATATATATATATATATATATATATATATATATATATATATATATATATATATATATATATACATATATGTATATATACATATATATATATATATATATATATATATATATATATATATATATATATATAACATATTTTTAAAATCTATTTTTGAAATAATGCATCTGTAATCATCTTCAATCAGAAAAAGAAGGTGAGTTTTGACCTTACTGCAGCCAGTGTCGCTCATTATACAATCAATAATTAGGAAACTAAACGCATATAGATTTGAGATTTTCTCAATATAAGACAAGATCATGTTATCCGAATGTTATGAGAGGAGATGTTGTCTACCATGAAATTCAGTTTGCAAATCCTAACACAGGATGATAAATATGTGTGTTGTGTTGATATTCAAGGTCAAGATAACTTGCCCAACTTGAAATCAGCTTTCAAAGTTCATCTGAGCCATATATCTCGTATAACATTTATAATTCACTTGTTTGAACAAAAAGAAAGAAGATGGGAGAAGAATACAGTTTAATAAGAAAGATAGATGTTTTCTACATTTGCCCTTCATCTTTCTATCTGAAAACAGCGACGTGTTGGTGGTTCTCATACATCTAAAACCATTGTATATTTCTCTTGTCATCAACAGCAGCAGCCCTCTGGATGACTTTTGGACATATATGTATATATATAATTAATGTTTCATCCATATTGTATTATATATCTCCAGTGATGCTATAGACAATCCATTATCAAAACCAGTACTGTGAGACATGATTGAAACCTTCGCTTAAAACTTGGAGGCCGGTATCCTACCGCTGGGCCACGGAAGTAGATGGTGAGTAAGACTGAATTTATGTGATATATTTATTTAGCTTTTTAAATTCTCCATCCACACACACACACACATGCACACACACACACCTATATATATATATATGTATGTATATATATATATATATATATATATATATATATATATATATATATATATACATACATATATATATATACGTATGTATGTATGTATATATATATACATATACATATTTATATATACATACATACATACATACACACACACACATACATATATATATATATATATATATATATATATATATATATATATATATATATATATATATATACATATATATATATATAATCTAGGATCTCCTCAAAAAAACATTAGACTGGGTTCCCTAGGATGAAACTACATGTACATCTTGAATTAGCGTCATCGTATGTAGGTTTCTGCATCATTTTAGCAAACTTCCATACTTTTTTAAGGTTTTCGAAATGTGAGTGTGCGACGGTCCAACAGCTGAGTAAGGGGTGAACTGGCCCTGATTGATCACATGAAATCTATACAAAAGTGTCATTTGCTTTCGAGTGTTGTTAAATTTAGAGCTTTTTTCCCAAGACAACGCTGGGTAGCCCAGCTAGTTGTATATGCAAATGAAAAAAATATGAAAAAGATAGATATTTTGATATGAATGTTCTTATTTATTGGAAAGAATTAAACCATTGAGTATCTGAGAAAAAAATTTCTCGATATTTAAGTCTAGTTTAGCTGACCTGGTAGGTTACCAGCCCACTGAACGTTTTGTCATGATTTCGGAGAACGGTAAGGAAATCTTAATCTTTGGTGGGAATTGTTATTGTTATTGAAGAAAGAAAAGTCATCTTAAGATGTTGACAAAAACGGATCATTTATGACAATGTACCATAATGAAAGCTTAGTGGCAGACAAAGCAGCTATTCATAAGGTTGATATTTTTCAAGTCGAAAACTTTTTGCCTAAAAGAAGCAACTCACAGCTTCTTTTTGAGATATCAGAATTGTCAAGATCCCAACGCTTGTATTCTGGGACTCTTATCAAGGGAAAAAAACAAACTATGAATTATTTATTTCTAGAGCTCAGTGCTTTCCTCTTTTCCAACGTACGAACGCTCCTTAGTTGATTTCTGACATTCGCACAAAGTGAAATGCTTTTTTAAAAAAAATTGAAGCAGTCTATGTACTATCTTAAGATAAAACGTTGAAAATTGAATAATACTCTCAATAAGGTTACTTTGAAACAATAATCTATACTGTGTCATGTTAGATCAGAGAAAAGGTTAACATTTGACGTATAACTCTTGGCTCCTAAATTACCTGCCAATCACAATAGATAAAGATTTTTTCTGCTTTGATGCACAGGCAAGTTGATTACAATAGAACGAGAAATTGTGATATAGATAACTACGATGTGGTAGCCAGTAGATAAGTCTATGACCCTTTAAGTCTTCCTTTGAAATATAAGTAATGCAATCTGATTTGACTAGAACACTGAAGTTGAATCATACACGGATTGTTACGTGTTTGCACGTGAATTACATCTGTTGTGTCTCTACGGACAATGGAATTTCCCTTCCCTCTAAGCTATGGATAAGATAACAGGACGGATTATGATCTCTAGCCTCAGGAATAAGACCGGTCTAGGAGAATGACAATTTTGATTCAAAACATAAGGAGTCGAGCCCTTTGGGGCGGTTTGACGCCTAATTTAACCTCCCTCTGGCAGCTGCTACAGCAAATCTGTCAGACATATTACTCCATGCTTTCCTCTGGACTAAATCAGCAAGACGGAGGATTCTGACATCTGGTCATCGAAGTCAATCCATATTTGCAAAAATATTGTTTTAATTGATAAAGGGGTCAGTTAGTATTGAATAAAATGCAAATTCACGTCCAGTAGCAGGCTTTTTATCTAAATTTATGTGTAAGCACATACATTCTCTTGTCAAGTTGGTTCATCATAATATTGTAGGCACCTAAGTGGGACCCAAAATCATATTACAATGTTACTAAATATTCTGTTTTTTTTTTCACGCATTCTGAAAGTTACCATATTTTAGGAGTATCTTAATTCAAGATATATGGATGCAATCAGCCATTTCGTCTGACTAATAGTCACAAAAGGACAAATAGATGAACATTAAATGAATCTTAATATTGCATAGATTAGAAGCATGGAACATTCAAGCTATTATTTACAGCAAAGAATAGAGTATATATATACATATATATATATATATATATATATATATATATATATATATATATATATATATGAAATGTCAGCCTTTAGTTCAGCAGCAAAGGTTTCGACCCTACTTCATGTTACTGGAAGGGATGTTAGATAGTCTATAGCCACAATGAATTGTTATAGTATAACAAAACAGCTCTCTATGGATGACAGAATGATTAATCATTACTATAATTAACATTCCCTTCTCCAGGGTTGAGCACTTTTAGGTAGGTCAACTCGTCCATTAAAAGCTACTATAGCAATTGTCCTTCTGCTCAGGAATGGAACACTTCGGTGAGTTATGCGTACGTAAATATCTTGCTTAAATTTGGTCCTACTGATCGTCCAGTTCTACATAAAATGTCAGCCTCTGGGTCAGCAGCAGAAGTTTCAATCTTATATCATGGTACTGGAAGGGATATTGGATAGTGTACATATTTAGTTGGATAGTCTATAGCCACTATGAAGAGTTGGAATACAACGAAACAGCTATCTGAGGATGACAAAATCATTCATATATATATATATATATATATATATATATATATATATATATATATATATAATCAAGAGTTCAGCTAGATTATGTTTCAAGAGTTATCTGGTTCCAGTTAAAGTATATATATATATATATATATATATATATATATATATATATATATATATATAAAGAGAGAGAGAGAGAGAGGGAGACAGGGAGAGACACAGACAGAGAGACAGAGAGAGACAGAGAAAGACAGTGAAAGACAGAGACCGAGACTGAGAGCCAGAAACAGAGGGATACAGAGAGCCATGGAAATAATGGTTTAGCTTCGGAAATGAAGACCATGAATAGTGTGGAATTTGTTTTAAGGTGGAGTGCAACTTGTCCTGGGCCGATCACACCTTTAAAACCAAAGGTTTGCATTCTATGATCGACCTAGGTAGTGCGAGTAGGAGCAGGATCTTTTGGTCGTACGTTAGACAGGATTGATGGTACCATAGGGATCCGTTGCAGACTTGTGGTAAATATTCTGTGTTAGGCTGTTTTACAGGCTCTCTGCATCTGTGTGAACAAGAAATCGGCTAATCAGTTTTTAATTATTTTTACGTAGTAAACTGATCAATCAATGATTGATATATCTCAATAGAAGATTTCACAGGACAAAAAGTGGAGGATCAGTTGTACGTTTTAATTGAGTAATGAATTAGTCCACAGGTAATTATGCTCATATGTCTGTTGCTTTTAGTGAGTAATTTTAAACATGATTCTCGTACTTTGATAATATAACTCCGAAATATTCACGAATAAAACGGTATAAGAAGCAAACATGTTTTTGCTTACTCTAAACAGACTTTAAATTGGTATAAAATATCTTTACTAGAGGAATAAATGTAATAAGGGAGCAGTTTTCTTTTATGAAGTAACAGACTGGCCTTTCGTGATATTTACATCTCTTCATAAATATATTCAAGTCAGGGTCTGTAACTAGAAGACACGCTATTCCCGTGCACATATAATATTGTACACTAAATATACCTTCCGTTTTAGCGCACACAACCCAAATAAATATGTCTAAATAGAATGGTATAACTTACTTTGACGTATTTAAAGCATGTTTCAGTCCGTCTTCAAATCAATATTTACCAGTATCAAATTTCGTTATCCGAGATTACATTCATTGAAGATGACTGATGACTCCTGCCAGGTAAAAAAACAAAAACAAAACAAACGTTAACCCTATAATTAAAAACTTTACAAAAATATAATTGCATTTATTGAATTAGGATTCGACGATAGTAAGTCAAAATAATGAATACATGACTTGATGAATGTGAATATTTGCTCAAAATTAAGCGATGAATGTAATTACTTGTGGCTTGTATCTGTCAGATCATTTCAATGGCCAAGTGATAAAATCCAGCTTCAATTTACGATTTTTTTTTAGAACAGCTGGATATGGATGATCAAAACAGACAAACTTTGATATCATTCTTCAAGTATTAGTATATCACAAATGTTAAAACATTGTCGTATGAAGGGGCGCATTTTACTATCTAAATATGTTTCAAGACTTCTCTATGGATGCATATGTGTATACACTGCAATCATTTGACAACCAGATATTATACGGACATCGGCCAGATATATTAGTCAGCATTCAAGACAGAACAGTGCCGGCTTTAAAGTTTTACTGATCAGCGGTTTTCGAGAAATCTAATAAAAAATAATTTATCAAACTGCATAATACAGATATTTTCTTACAAACATTATAGAATTAAATTTAGATATAAAACAACTGGGAACGCTCAGAGTAGTAACCAAAATATTTCAAAGTCATAGTTTCGTGCGACGAACGGTAGAAAGATATTTCACGTGTCAGTTATGGTAGACTGCCAAATACCTCATAAGGTCAGGGGAAAACATGCACCTTTGGAACGGACAGTGTCCTCTTCTCGTAATTGAATCCTGAATTCATACCGAGAAATCAACTGACTGCGATGATCAATGTACTGTAGTCTTTTTATTTATTTACAGTTAGAGATAATTAAACTAACCACATTTCAAGAGCATTTAATAAATAGATTGACTTTTTTTTGATCAAAATCTAATCAACATTCTATCAATATTCAATATTTTCAATTGATTTACAAACATAGGCTTCCAAAAATCAAACCCGATTTTAAATTAGAGATGGAAATTTCTGAACATTTACTTAGCGCTTGAGAATGTTTCTATAATTACGGCCAAATATTAGGTCATATCAGTTCTCAGACGATTGCTTAAGTTGAGAAACGTCATATTTTGTCAGTGTCGGGCTGCATAAATGTCTAGGAATGCCAGGTGCCTAGAACAGTTGGTGTTGATTTGGAGATCCAGCCATATTAATCCCACTATTCCTCCTAAAGGGGAGACAGATCTCTATTTACACAAGTGATATTTAGAGATAAAGCATGGATGACTCGCAAAATACCAGGCGTGTGGGTACAGCGCGCCTTTCTTGATATTATTGAGACGTATTTTAATGACGTTTGAAAATTTTCGTAAAGGTATGAAAGGGAGTATTTAATTCTGATAAAAGTGAGATCAAAAGAATCAATACACGAGAGAGAAATTTTTAAGAGGAATCTGCTGTGCTTACGAGAAAGACAAGCATCCTTCAGACTCTAGTCACGTGCTTTCAGCCGATTTCCAATTCACTGGGATTCCTGATTTCGACTGGAAAGATTCTATCCGAATAACTATACAAGTTATATCCACGGGATTCTGGAGTAAACCAAAATCTGACTTCAAACATGCACCATGACAAGAAAATGTTCAAGTATGTTCTATAACAAAGAAAAAAGTACTTAGAATAAAGTCCTCCATGGCGTTGGTTTGATATTTATATTCCTGACATTTATTCTACCGTTTTCCCCTTCTATTCGAATATCTAGTTGATCCTGCAAACCTGCGAGTTAAAACATATTTCTCAACAGGCAGACACAGGAGCGTCTGTAGATGAAAATATGGGTATGTAGAAGACCATCGAACATGCAATTCTATTCATTACGTAAGAAGGAGATCTGCAGCGTTGAAAGGCTGATAGAAGTTTAAACTTCAACTTCCACTCAACAGCGTGGATGGGAAAACGTGAAAGGAATTCAAATAGCGCAGTTGACGTTCGTTGGTGTACAGTAGTGAACGAAATATAAGGAATGGTCACAATAATAATAATAATAATAATAATAATAATAATAATAATAATAATAATAGTAGTAGTAGTAATTGTTTATCCAGTCATTGCTGATAGAAATAAACTAGATTGCTAATTCCTTACTGGCTATTTTTAGAATACATAGCTATATCTCCTGAAGAGATTTGACTTAATCAGAGATGTACCAACATTCATAATAACAAAAGAACAACTATTTATGCGATAAATGTGTACATACAAAGGGTAAGATAAAATTAAAAAGTTGAGAAAATCATAACAACATTGACTCGTTCATTTCATAATTTATTGTAGCGGTCCTTGTCCATTATTAGAATCATTTTCCGCATAATTCAATTATTTTTTTCCGAGACTTTCAAATAATCTTGTACATTAAACATCAGTTTTTTATCGTCTGTCGTTGGATATATCCCCCCCCCCCAGGATTCACCACACCTCTCTATCGTCAATATTTTCTAAACCTGTCCAGTCCGTCATGCCATATCATATTATGCCGGGCTTGGTTCTCGATTTGATCTGTTAGGATTCATGCTGTGAGTTGTGATGTCTTGTTGTTCGACATTCCTGCAAATTTGAGTTTTCTAATGGCTTCTATGATATCTCAGTCACTCTTCTTTAATATAAAGTGCAGCCTCATGATCTCTCAATTTGAGATTGAACATGATTCTTACAAGTGAATATCGAATGGTTAAGAGTCAATCTTCTGGTCGTTTTCCATGTTTCAGCTCCAGGTGACGGCTAGGAAGATGCACTGGTTGTATGTCCTTCTTTTTGGGACTAATTAGGTTTTTGTGTTCTTGTATATTTCATTGTCCAAGGTAAACGTAGTGATCTACTTTCTCCAGCTCAGCATTTTTGATTTCAATCGATTTGTCTTTGTCCCCAACATGTTTGATGTACATGAGATTTGTTTTCCCTGAATTTCATGTGGAGACCAACCTTTTTGGTTGCTTCATTTAGTTCGGCTAAGATTATTTTGAGATCATGAAGGTTCTTAGCAAAGAGGACGATGTCGTCAGCAAATCTGAGGTCACTCAGGTATTCGCTGTCAACTTTGATTCCTTTGTGTTCCAATTCTAGGTTTCAAAAAATCATTTCAAAGCAGGCTGTGAAGACTTCAACTGAGCTTGTATCACTTTTGCTCATTCCTTTCTATCTCTTGTTTTTTCGATCGTTATCACTTGCTAGCATCAGTTCCCGCACGAATCAATCACTTTTTTTTTTGCAAAATTCGACTCGAATCTTGTACATCCAGGTACAATTCTCCCTCAAAGTTCTTGTTTTCTTTTTATTCATATACAGGGGACACACTCTCCCATCAGCTTCCATTTATAGTTTCTTTTGGACGGGTAAATCGAACTAATTATCATCACTAAATCTGAGCCCATTGTTCAGGTGTCCAAAAAACATGTTCTGTAGCAGATCGATGTGTTCAAGATTTCAATCTAGCTTCGATTAGTCGGTTTCTAGACACTTACAAAACTCAATTCTAGCCTGACTGCGTGAAATCTCAAGAGAAATCTTAACACTGTCTTTCATGGATGTTCTTACCATTATATACTCTTCCCCTATTTTCTAGCTTTGCTAAATCACCTAGTCTCCTTTTGTTTTTTTTACCGTATTAAACCTTTCTTTTGGGGTTATTATTTAGTAAACAAAAATTCTAAGTATTTCAACATCATTTGCTCTCTCTCTTCTTCCTCAGATCACCAACCCTATCATTGTCTTCTCACTTTGTGCTGTCAGTAATGATTTTTTTTTATACAACTTAACCTCTTATCTCTGGAAACGAAGTCTCTCTTTCCAAACGATTCCCCAGAAAGTCCCCAATTAACCTCTGAAATATTTTATTGGTGTTTTGACCATCTGTAACGCAATAAGTGGTCGTATTTTGGAATGGATATACTAAATTTTAACCTATAAGGATAATCTTGCATGATTCTGCAGGAAAGGGCCTAAAAACGGTCAGATTTATATTTCAGTGGGAAAAGACTCGACATTTATGCTTCACACTTTTTAGAGACATCTTATTTTCATTCAGTTTCCAGTTGATATACCTCGTTGGCAGAGGTATGCAATCTCGGAGTGCCATGCAGTTATCCAGTGAGATAATGATTACAAATAGCAATGTTCGCTGGGATTATTTCCATTTTTAGTAGCCGTACCATTTCGGATACAAATGGTTTAGGAAATCAGATGTAAATGGATTTTAAAATAAGCTCAGTCCGACTCTGGTCTGCCTGAGTTTTGAACTTGATACTACCAACAGAGACACTGGCGCCGGAGCACTTTCAGTTGCTTTCCGTTCGACAAACTAAGAACAGATAGTCACCAAGGTGTCTGAATTTGGCCAGAAGACAATTCCTTTTGCTGACAACACAGTGCCGGTGATTCCTTTCTCTTAACTATTTGAAATAACGTCCGATACATTCCACATCCGGACGTTGTCATGGGTGCCATTATACTGCCTGGAAACTTTCTGTGAATGGTCCCACAAAAGGGAAGAGAGCAATAGGCGGAAAAGGACAGGAAAAGGTCGTATGACGTGGAATTCGGTTCGATGGGTGAACACATAACCAGCCTTAGTTGGGCTTCATTTCAGTCTTGAAAGCTCTAACCAGACGTAAATAACTGGCGGCACAATAGACTCCGTTTATTCTGCGACTGCCGAACCAATCACTGGTGTTAAAACCAGCGGATTCAAAAAGTTTGCTCATAAGAGAAACCAAATGCTACGTACAAGAGACTGTGGCACAATGGTTTATAGTTCATTGTTTAGAAAACATATGAGGAGCTAATTGTAAAATACATTAAAAGGAAAAGTATGAAAAATATGAAGTGTAATGACGTTAGATACGTTAGTCACAAAGATCATTGCTCTTGCCGTTGCTATTTACTGCATGCAAGGACATTGCAATTTTTAGTTCTACCCAACCTTCTACCAAAAAAAAAACTCTTTAAAAACACCCTCATCTTTTGGCCATCCTCTTTAAATATACTATGATAATTTTAATACACCTGTCTATATTCACTAAGGAGGAGTAGTCAACCTATTGAAACCCATTGAGCGAAACTGTCAATATACGTTTCTTCCAGTTGTCAAGTTTGTCTGGCTGCTTAATATGTGATATATCACACATAGAGACACAAGTATCTGAAGGCTGAATATTCCAATCTTTAATCCTTGTTATGTCTGGAAAAACAATGTCAAATTTTTTCTCCGGTATTTTTTAGATAATTCTAGATGAAAATATTTATTCTTCTGGCACGCGATTGAGGTAAGGTGATTTAATTATGCAATGTACGCATATTACGATTTCATTTACTTTTAAAATTCTCAACATTTTTTTTAATGTTTTTAAATCATTTTTCCTCGGAAACATCTTTGAACTCTCAGTTGTCTGAGTCATTCAGTCATAATAAATTTTGATTATAATGATTTAAAAACATCATTAGTGAGTATCATAATGGTAGTGGACATTAATATGATCTCACGTTATAATTAAGACTGAAATCATGATTTAAACCGTGTGAAGTGAAATCTTTCACTTTTGATAGGGAATAAAAAATACAAAATGTTCTTCTATACATCGCAACAAGGGCAATTTCGGTCACAATGAAAAACGACAATATCTTTATTGCTTTGAACCAGAAATTTTATCTACTTCTAGCTTAGGAGCCAGCTATATTTTATTTCTTGTCGTTCACAGCCATGCTAGATAGAAAAGCTGTATTGAGGAGGAGGGGGGGTTTCTGGCTTGCGTTATTCGGGTTATTGCAGAGCTTGTTTTCTCCCAAAGAGGATTAAGGTGATTGTGACGGGAGGATCTTGATATGATCACCAACTGCACACAGCGCCAGGTTAACGTCACCTATCAAGATTCTGACCTGGTTCGACGTTGCCCAATTCCGGAAATCTTGTTAAAAGGTGATTCTTTTGTACTAATATGTCATAATATTTATTATTTACAATCAGCAGGATTTAAAAAAATCTAAAACCAGCAACCAAAGCTGTTGTCAAAAATATTAACATAGGTTTCTCTAGTTTCACGATTGTATGGCTGGCTGGCTGGCTGGCTGGCTGGCTGGCTGGCTGGCTGACTATGTACTTATGTATGTATGTATGTATGTATGTATGTATGTATGTATGTATATGTATATATATGTATGTATGTATGTATGTATGTATGTATGTATCATAAATACAGAACGCACCCCGTCTAAGTAGAAGGTTGTCGTTTTCAATATTCACTGCTTAAAATGTGAAAAAGAAAACAACATATTTTTAAGTCTTACCCCATAAATAGGTTTTTAGTGAGGGGTTTAATGTGGTATGTATCTATATACTAAATACGCTCGATCCCTTGGTTTGTTTCCGTGCTTATCTTAGAAAATTCAGACCTTTTTTTTGGGGGGGGGGTAAGGTCTAACAGAATGTGAAAAAAGAAAAATTATTCTTGATCACTTTTTTTAGTTTTTTTTTTTTTTGTAATGATCACCCATAACTCGACATGCTACCAAAATTCCAGTGACAGTTTCACTTGAGTGACTAACCAGATCTGTATAATTATTTAAAACTGAAATCGTTTGTTAATCACGATATCAACCTAAACAAGTCAGGAAATTTATTGGATATAAAAAAATACAAAACCTTCTACAAATCACGGAAGGATAAATTCGGTCGTAGTGAGAAGAGACAATAAGCATTCATTTTTATTTCTTCGAGCCATAACTCTTGTCTACTTCTGGCCAATAAACCTGCTGTTGAGCAGATTTATAGCCGGTGTAATGGCACCAACTTTCTTTCATTACTTTCTTGATATTGACTCACGAATGGTTGCTCTTTTTTATGGGGGGTCGGTTTATATGTGATTTCCCAGAGACCATTCGTCTCATCTGAAGAAAAAAAAAATGTTTGATTCATTTACTTGCACTGAACCCAGGCTCCCTACATCTTATAGAAAAGATAATCTTGAATCCTTTCTGGAAATAATTTGATCACTTCGGAAAAACAACATGAAATTATTAGTTCGTTTAATTGGCTCAAATCAATCTCTGTTAAGTTTTCTTTTTTCAAAAGACACATGCACACACACACACACACACACACACACATGCATACATACATACATACATACATACATACATATATACATAAATACATACATACGTACAAATAAATGGTATTTATTTTGTATTTTAAAAGTTTTTGTTTCGCTGTGTGGGTTCAGTTACTTTAATTTTGTTTTAGTTCAATTTCGCTATCAATTCAGTTTGAATTTTAATTAACCCTCCAGTGTTATGTGTGGTATTTATCAAGAAAATAGTTTTATATGATATTTAATGATTAACTTTCCGTTAAAGATTTGAAATTCTTAATTCAAATGTTTCGATTGTTCCACGTATTTCATTTGTTCTTTTTACGTTAGAAAAATTGTACATGATAAAAATCGCAACTAGCTATTCTCGAATGTTATTGTTTCTTTTAATACTGTATATATATATATATATATATATATATATATATATATATATATATATATATATATATATATATATATATATATATATACATATATATATATATATATATATATATATACATATATATACATATATATATATATATATATACATATATATATATATATATATATATATATATATATATATATATATGTGTGTGTGTGTGTGTGTGTGTCTGTGTGTGTGTGTGTGTGTGAATTGATTAGGGTTTATTTATTCCTATTGTGTCCCTCAGTTGTTTTATGCAAAAATACAAGAAGCAATTGGTATTTGCATTTCATTGATAATAATGTAGTTGTCAGAAGTTTAATAAAATTTTTTGTCGGTTTTTCAGTAGGAATTTTCTCCCATGATGGTAGCATTATTCAATAGTTCGAATATCCAATGCAGGAGTGAACATGTTAACATTAAAATGTTAACATGTTAACATTTTTCAAGGAGATCAGTTTAAATTAAACATTCCTAATGCAATCTAAGTACAAAGTACTTTATTTTTATGATGCATTTGGGATTTGATTTATTAATAAGTTAAGTGTGTCAGTAAGATGTAAAACGCTAATGATACCAACTTCACGAACATAATTATTCTAATAATGATTTCAAAGTCATTAAATAAAAAAAGTTACCATTTTAACTTGGGTTATTTTCAATCAACAATCTTTTCAAATGTTTGTATCAACAGCCGAGATTACCCTGCTGACATTTAGGAAATATCGCTATATAAAGAACACTGCTAAAATCTTAACTACAATACAGATCCTTGAAAAAAACAAAATTATCCGACAAGTTTATTTTAGAACTATCAAATAGAGCAGGGTTTTTCGAAAGGATGCAATTGTCTTCTCAGCAACATGTATTTCAATATATATTGGAGACTGAAAAATATTTTTAAGACGCAAATTATACAAAAAAGATGTCAGCTGTTTTATTGCACAAATGATTCATTGCATAAGAAAATGACACAGTTGACACGAGTTATTGTCAGATGTTCAATTGAAGCCGGCACTTGATGAAATCATTTCAAATTTTAAATACTGTTGTTTCCTTGTATAACGTTGCTAATATCGCGAATTCTGTCTCGTTATCATTAAGATGGCATCCTTATAAAATAACCAGTAACTATATTTAAAAGCAGATCATTTTCCGCCACCTTATGACCAAAAACGTTTCATATATAAGGACCAACATTACGAAAAGTGACATGCTGACACAGGTTAATATTCAACGCTTGTGGCAATAGGAAAAATGATTGGAAACTGGTTTTTCGTTATGACAATCATAAATTGTTGATTTTCCAATATTAGTTCATTTCCCATGCGTATACGATCTTCGACTGATTGAGCAAGGATCAATGTATAATAAATGACTGAATATATTTGCAAATCATTGGGGAAAATATGAGTTCAAAGCATAATGAATGGAAGTGTTGGCCCAGTAATCGGTTATGGTGGTATGTGCGAATATGTATCTCTCTCTCTGTCTATAAATATATATATTCATATATATATATATATATATATGTGTGTGTGTGTGTGTGTGTATATATATATATGTATATATATATATGTATATATATATATGTATATATATATATATATATATATATATATATATATATATATATATATATATATATATATAGTTTCCAATATATGTTACACTGAATCGGCAAAATTGCTTAATTGGCGAAATTAAATTTCTGAAAGGAGTTTGATTTCACATTAGTTAATTAACTTTTGATCGTAAGAATAAGTGTTTTATATCTTTGTTTCGATTGGATTATCTTTGGTAAAATTAAAACTATGTATTTATCTATTTTGCTGTGGAAAGGGATTCAGAATATCCCCAATTAGAGGATTTCACCAAACTGACTTGACGTGTATGTTCGATTTTCTGTTCAATATCGAGAAGGTGTGCCTGTAATTACGTCTATCGAGAATAGACCTTTGAACTATAGACTTACATATTCGCATATACATTGTGAGAGAAAAGGGAATTACGCTGGGGTTTATCCTTCGACATTGGGATTTCCTTTCCTTTTTTTTTTTTGCTGTGATTTGAGGATCTAGTACATTCATGTTTACACCTATCTTTTTATATAGAAACTTACATTCATAGGCGCGAACAAATAAAGCACGTGACTTCAAAAAGCGATAAGCGCCATTTCAGAATAAATGTGTTTAATTAATTTAAATATCAACTCCTGCGTTTGAATTTTCTTATCTTGTTGCAAGCTTTTAACATACGTATACAGTTTAAAAGATGTTGATTGGATGAAAATTTTAATTAAGAATTTGACTTTCCGTTTCATTGAATACTTTTATTTTCTAATTACGTTAATAGCAAACCATACCCCGTATCTCTTTCTTGGTGCACATGTATACTTGTCTATCTCCATGGAAAAAGGTCACAGATACATTTTAAATCCTATTACATGATATAACTGGATCAGAACTCTTGAACTCGTGCCAGTGAATTACATAGGTGCTTAGGGACATTTTTATCGGCAGACAGGTTACCTTTAAATAGAAAGACCATTGTTACAGGAGAAGAAACAAAACAAGTAACACTGTTATTCAGTGTAGTAAATATTTATAACTATATTTGTCTATATTCATGTATGTGCGTGTGTGTCTATGCGATAGGCAGCCTAGCCTTGGAATAACAGTTAGCAAGGTAGCCTGACTAGCCGAACTTGCAACAAATTGTTAGCCACCCTGACGTAGAGACGCTCTTACCATTGAGTTAATCAGACGAAAAAGCAAATGCCCAAATAACTGCCTTTTCACACCGTTCTCATCTTGTACCTTCATTGTCCATATATATATATATATATATGTGTGTGTGTGTGTGTGTGTTTTATGAATGTGTTGTATCATTTGAAACTTGAATTCCCTTTATTAGACGGAGAATGTATCACTTGGCGCAAACAGCGTAACTACGATAAATAATTCAAGAAAACTGGGCTACTGTAGGAATCGAACTTGCATCAGAGAGTTTGTTGCTCTGACGTAGAGATGTTGTTACCATTGAGCTAATCAGACAGCAGAGAAGCGAAGGCGCAAATAGCTGCTTTATCTCGTCATTCTTATTTAGTTCCTTCATTGTCCAAGTCTGTACAGTACATTTCCAACACCGACGATTATGTGATTGAGAGAAGGATATATAATCTGACGGAATATTTCATGAAAGCATTATATTATTTGAAACTCTATTTGAGATGACCCCTTTTGTTACACGGAAAATGAGTCACTCGGTCTGGTCAGCACAAATTGAAAAATGCAATTAAAGAAAATGGAGCTGCTACAAGAATCGAACCTGCGACCGATTATGTAGCTGCTTCAACGTATCGCTGATTATAAGCATTGAGTTAAACAGTTGAGTGTAACAAGGAGGGAGATTGTCAATTCAAGTTGGGAAAGGCATACATAAATAATCCATCAGATTACATATCTATTTTCTTAGTACGTATTCATATGAGAGAGACAGAAAGAAAGAAAGAGAGAGAGAGAGAGAGAGAGTACTCGTCACACGGATTTAAACAAGTGGAAATTTTGCTTCTAAGCACTCGAGAGGTAAAAACACGAACATTGTTGCGTGAAGGACCAATCGACATAAGAAGATATGCATTTACTCAAGTTTCGTGGTTCTGAATGCAAGATTCTGGAATTGATTGGAGAAGTTAAGATTTATATATTATTGAATTCTCACACGAAAAAAAATTTGCTCCTATCCTTGTAAAATAGATTGGATAGATATACTCACATTGTTATCTGGAGGAATTACTGAACTGGTTGGGTGATTAAGATGCCACCACCAGCCGGAAATCACTAATGGCTACTGCAGTCTTTGATAGTACGAAACAGATTTTGCACTTATTCAAATATTTACGAGCAGTACTTTTTTATGAATAAATAATTGCTTATATGCATTATATTTGAGAATTTGAACCAGCACAAAATCGAATTTGTATTAATATGGATGAATGGACCATTAAAAATTTTAAGCAGAAAGATCTAATTTAACTCACTAGTTCGGCAACTCTTCCAAATAACTATGTTGGTTCGCTTTTTCGATCCCCTGGATCGATTCTGAACAAGATTTTACAATAATAGAGAAAACATTTTCTGTTTCCATTCACCACGTAGAACCCTAAAAAAAAATTACAGAGAAAAAAAAATGGTGGTATCAAATATTATGCCTTTACAATTTCCACAGTCAGAAATTGGAAATTGAGAGTTGAGAATGCACAAGATACTAATACCGTCATTATTCCTTCAGAATAAACTATCTTACCTTGATTTACTTTGTTGAATATTGAACACAGTTGTCAAATATCATCAAAAGCAGATTTAAAAAAAAAATATGTGTGACTCATTTCTTGGAATTTCGAAAATTTCTAAAAACATAATGGAAAAAAATGCTTGTACGTATGTGTGTTTGTGCATGTATACTTATATGATGAACATTTTGTTTTTCCTGTTTCTATGTCCGTAGCAGTTCTTTCAAATAACAATTTTGCTGATAAACACCATTAAAAACGAAGGACATATCCACTAAAACAAAATGATTCCAATGACATCACTTCATGGAATTTCGGATATATTCATGGATATCTTCTCACAGGAATTGACAAGATTTTATACACACAAACACCCCCAATATATATATATATATATATATGTATATATATATATATATATATATATATATATATATATATATATATATATATATATATATATATATATATATCAATCACATACCCTGTGGTTCTCTATCGATTTACCGTATGTGGCGTGAAATCTAACTTAATTTGTTGACAATCAGTTAAAATGAAGTCTCTGTTTCTTCGGGTTGACGCCAGCATGATGCATTTTTTGACAAATAATGAATGAATTCTGACTATCCAGACATTTATATTTAAATGATATGACTATTTATTTTTACTAATTTTAACATTTTCTTATCAACCGGATTGTCTCTCATTCTGTTAATCGAATATCTGTTGTATTTATAGACATGTATAACTATATCAGAATGAATGTACGAAGAAACATGGAAGAAAAATTCAAATGTGTGTTATAAGCTTCGGATATAAACGCTATAAATCTATCTTTTTGTTTAAGATCACGGATGTAAATATGATAAACGAATAATACGATGAACATTCTCCCTGTACATATCTATCAATCCGTTTTGATAGATAGATAGATAGATTGATAGATAGATTGATAGATAGATAGATAGATCAAACATTTTACAGCTTGGTATTTTGGGATTTGGCTATGGGCAGGTCATGTTGCAAGAGTAAAAGACAACCGGTTGACATCAAGACTCACAGCATATATCCCCGGAGATCACATAAGAAACTGAGGCCGACAGAATACAAGATGGAGAGATGAACTTGAATGATTCAGGAAATACTGGCTCTGTGACATGTGAAAATCATGCTCAACCTCACGTGGAGAGATCACAAGACAGCATAGTGTATAGGGAAGAAAACGGGAGTCCGAGACATCAGAGAATCTATGAGAAAACTTGAATGGGCAAGTCATGTTGCAAGAAAGGCTAACAAACAATGAACATCACAATTTGAGATCCCCAGTGATCATGCAAAAGCAAGGCTGGCAAAATACAAGACGGAGAGTTGAACTGGACAAATCTAGAAAATACTGGCTCCACGACGCCCATGATAGAGAATTGTGGCGAATCTTTGGGGAGGTCTATGTCCAACGACGGACGTTGAAAGACAGATGATGATTTCGGGATTGAAATACTTAGTTGCTTTTACGTAGTGTTTTCAATAAATTAACTTAGGTTTCCTGGATGACAGCAGAAGAACATGAAGTTGACATTTTCCATGGAAGATAAAAGATCTGCGAAAGCAAAATTATGATGTTGATTGAAAGATGATGGGAAATAATGAAATTGAACGATGAATATTTTTTCTCAGTAATTGTAATGTCGATTTTTCAATCGTCCTTTACTTTAAATTGATAAATGCGACGAATATTTTCAGCAATGGAAAATCTTTAAATGAAAAAAATACTTGAACATAACAAGATGAAAAACAAATGAAAAAAAGATATCCACCAACTAACGCCGAAATGGACAACGGTAATTCATAGAGCCAGTAATTGGATTAGAAGGATGGCCTTTTACCACTCAAAACCCCAAAACTATATCCAATTCTCGTAAATCGGTAACCAGACATTCCCAAGAGGTGTGCATTTGGCTTAAATATATCATTTCTCTTTATAGTGTGAATATTATATCCCTTTCTATTTTCTGGAAAATTCGAAGAAATATTACGACGCTTCCACGTTGTGGCTAATGATAAATAGACAGAATCTGATCTGGATAGCGTGAGGAGAATGTGAACTTAAATCAATGTCATTCAGCTCTGTACTACAAAAAAGAACATATAAGCTGGGAAACAATGTTCGACAATTTGCAGGAAAAGGCCAATAATTCAGTAAAAAGAGACTTGATAAAAATCCATTCGAATCGGACTTTTGTTGGGGGCTGGGGGAGAAAGGAAAGCTAGGACACTGCATGGGTTTCCACATATGAACGACCGGTAAATATTTGGATGAAGATAATGGCATATTTGTCAGCAGAAAAAAAAATAGACCGTATTGAAAACGATGACCGCTGTTCGGCAGAGGAGACGGAAAAGCAAATCCACTAAATAAAATATATCTCTACAGGCAGCCCTTGTGTTTTCCAGTTTGATTTACGCTGATTATCAATAACTCTGTTTTGAAATTTTGTTTATTACTTCGCCTTTTTTTTCTAAATCCTCATAGTATTTTATTACTTGAGTTAATATCTATTTTATGTATCAAAAGAGAAAAAATAATATTGTTTTGATAGAATTTAAATTGGTAAATATTTATGTCATAATGGATTTGTTATTAACCAATTTTGTTGATGCTCACTCATCTAAAAAAGACATCCCCACCATGAAAAAAAAAGGAAGAAACACACACACACATACACACACACACGCACACACACACACACATATATATATATATATATATATATATATATATATATATATATATATATATATATATATATATGTATATATATATATACATATATATATATATATATATATATGTATATATATATATACGTGTGTGTACGTATAATTATTGAATGAGTCATCCACAGATGGCTATTCCGTTGTGTTACAACTCTTCAGTGTGGCTATAGACTATGCAATATCCCATGTTGGTGCAAAACCTTCGATTATATATATATATATATATATATATATATATATATATATATATATATATATATATACTGCATAATGGGCTTTGGGTTAGTCTATAGCCATACTGAAGAGGGTTGAGCACTCTTCAAGTATGGCAAACTCCTATTATAAGCTATAAGCAATGCTCTTACAACTCTGGAATGGAGCAGTTTGATGGATAAGGAATCGTGCAAAAGTAAATATATCGCTACAGTCCTACTGAGCGTCCAGTTCTGCGTAGGGTAGTGATATATATATATATATATATATATATATATATATATATATATATATATATATATATATACAAAGTACAAATCAGTTAGGCAGTATGGCATAATATAATATGATAGATTTATTCCACGAAGTGCTTGATACATCCAACTCAATATCCCGAGAGTTAAGTTTTTTTTAGAGTAGAGCTCGAAATGTAATGGGAAGTGGAATAGACCATGTTTGTTAATAAGCAAAATAGCATAATATAGCAATCCATACATTAGAAAATTAAAGGTAATATGGACGGTTCACTCATATACCCATCACCCGAAAAAACTTCTCATAAATATCATGTACTAGCTTGCACGTCTATGGGAATCAAAAATAATTCAATCCACTATGATCATGAAGGATACCAGCATAGGCAATGAATTCAATGTCAAATATCAACGTTGAGATCAAAATATCCCTCAGAACACAATTCAGCATCCACACATAAATAACTCCCACACCTAGTTGACACCCTTTGAAGTATTACTTACCATCAGAAGCAAATCGCACATACTACAAAGAAACAATAAAAGAGATTAAAAACTCCTCCATTAATAGCGGCACGCACAGGACTATCTCCAAATTCCCCAGAGAAGGATCTAAGAACACACACACACACACTATATATATATATATATATATATATATATATATATATATATATATATATATATATATATATATATTGTAAAATAACGGGTTTAACGAATACATCAATATTATTGACACTTTTTCAATACATTATCTTTAATATTATCATCTTCATAACCTACAGTTTTGTTACTTCTGTGATGGATATGCTATGCTTTTAATCATCGTTGTTTTAATGAAACGACCAGCAAAATACAACGCATTATTTCTGGAAATCATATCAACATCTTCAATCGAACAAAGCGAACGTGTTTGCAATAACAAACCTTGCTGTGTCATTTATGTCTGATCGACAAAAGCTCTTTTTCTTCATAAATTTGGCAAACGTCAAATCATTCAGACCAGTGGTTTCGAGACTTGGGTTTGTGGACCCATTGGAGTCCTACGTATTTTACTCAGATGTTCGTTGCTGTTTTGAACTTTATATTACGAATCTTGTGGCAGAAAATCAATATCATTCATCGCAATAGTATCGAAGAGCATAGTTATTAGACAAAGACCCATACCACATACCAAAATTCAAATAAATTCAATCGTTAAGAATAAACATAATCTAAAAAGTCAAACATTGTCAATTATTTTACTTCACTGATACAATTTAAAAACTAATGTTTGAAAACAAAGCTTTGAAAGAGTCCTTGAATTATCAAAGTTTCGAAACCACTGTTCCAGACCGATTCTTCATCATCGTCATCATCATCATCATCATCATCATCATCATCATCATCATCATCATCATCATCATCATCATTTTAATCTCTGTCGTTGGACATAGACCTTCCTAAAGATTTGCCACAATTCTCTATCATGGGTGTCGTGGAGCCAGTATTTTCTAGATTTGTCTAGTTTATCTCTCCGTCTTGTATTTTGCCAGCCTTGCTTTTGCATGTGATCACTGGGGATCTCGAATTGTGATGTCCATTGTTGGTCAGCCATTCTTGCAACATGACTTTCCCATTCAAGTTTTTTCATAGATTCTCTGATGTCTCGAACTCCCGTTTTCTTCTTTATATACTATGCTGTCTTGTGATCTCTCCACGTGAGGTTGAGCATGACTTTCTCATGTGCTCGTTATATGCTTCTCAGTTTGTCGCTCGGTTAGGTTCCATGTTTCAGCTCCAATACACTTTCTTGGTAAGCTGATAACTCCTTTTATTTGTATCCATGAAGAAAGATAGGTGTTTCACACGCGTACATAAATAATGTGACCCAATGAGACACTCTGATTTTTGGAAGAATATTTGACACTTACCTGCAGAGGTAAAGTCACTTGTCACATAGAAAATACGAAGTTAGCATTATTAGTCCGTAGCCCATAACTGTTCACCATAAATCTAAAATTATTGCTTCATATCGTTTGATCAATGAGCTCAAAAGAAAAATGTTTTG
>OY735220.1:50919535-50954535 GCA_963457665.1 Thysanoteuthis rhombus | reverse complement strand
AATTATACAAAATCAGTGATTTTATTTGTGCCTGTGATTTGAATGTTCGAGTCAACACTGATCGTAGAGAATGAAAAAAGGAAGAAAATAATTGTTGGCTTTTGTAAGTTGTAGGTCGCACTTTGCGGTCCTTGGGAAGTGTCTACTACCTTTTTCCCCCTAATCATAACACTCTTTGCAGGGTAGTCCCATGCTTGTATCGAAAGTTCGAACGTAAAAGATCGGATCCATATCATGACTTGACTTCATAGACGATGGTTGAGGAAGAGGTTTCACGTTTGTTGAAGGTTCAGTGTGCTTGGGAGACGGGCAAGTTGATCCCCGGCAAATGAAATAGGAGGACTTTCAAATGAAGGGGCTTCTGGTTTTCATGGTGATGCCAACTTTTGTGGATCAGTTTTGTAAGAACTGCTCAGGTGTGCAAAGCTGAAATTGTTCAGGTGTGCTCCTCGGTCTCCATCCTACAAACAAAGCAGACATGTGTGGCTGAGCAGATAGGGTGTAAGGTTGTACATGGTTGGACTTTTCCTGAGATTCGCCAAACCTCTCTATCGCAGACATCACGGAGCCAGTACTTTCACTCATTTAGTTTGTAACGCCATCTTCTATTTCGTTGGTCCCAGTTTCGCATATGATCTCTGAGGGACCAACAATGTGATCCATGCTATCAAGCAGTCATCTGCTGTTCTCAAAACATGACCATACCATTACCGTCCAAGGTCTCTTTTGGATCATTCAACTCCATTTCTTCCTCTAATCTATTATGTTGTCTGGTGATTTCTTTGTATTATGTTGAGTATGTTTCTTTCATGCGTGAGATGCATTGTTTTTAGTTGGGGGATCTGTTTTTTGGTCGTGTTTCATGTTTCAGCACAATGGGTGACTATCTGAAGCATCCATGTATTGTACAACCTTTTTTTCAGAATTAGATGTATGTTATTGTTTTTGAAGGTTGAGTTTGCTTTTTATTGTTGTATATGACTTTTTTTTTCACTGAAGTGGAGATCGACTCTCTTACTTTTTCCTTCAGTTCATCTAGTATAATCTATGAATAAATTGTATTATGCGAATCCTGTTTATTGATTCAGTTCGCTCGTCTTACATATTTGAGATTTCATTGCAGTATTTTAATTTGCTCACTGCATATATATCTATTTTTTTTTCAAATTCACTTGTTTGTTTTGCTTTCAATATCAAAAAAAAACAAACCCTCAAACAAATCATCAAAAATGTCAACATATTTATTTCCATTTCTTTACATGGATAAAATCTCTCTCTAGAACTATTAAATTTAATGTCTCATTAAAATTATGGTTGCTTTAGTATTCCATGAAATATAGGTATGATATTGGGTGAAAATGTACGAGGGTTCCTGATCAAAATGATTTCATGGACCACTGATTTAGTTTTATTTGCACAGTCCTCTGGCTTTGAAAATTATTCACCTTGACTGTCGTATTATTTGAAATAATTGCCGGTTTAGCTTCGACGACAAATAGACAGAAGTCTTTCAAAAAGATCTGTTGTTTATATTTTTTTATCCAACTCTAAGATAAAAAAAAAGAAATAAATCGGATTAGAGCAATAAATCCGGTATTCTTCCGCTAATCCTCGCCAGCTTACTCAGCAATTTACGAAATCAGATATGATAGGATAGAAGTGACTAAGCACATCTATATCTACGTATACATTTTTATTATAAGAATTGAACCATGTATAAAAACCCGAACTTATTAAGCATATTAGAGACTGAATGATACCATTTATTCGTATTCATTTATAAATCTATTTCACAAAATTTTTGAACTATCAAATTAAATTTAGTATTAGAAACGAGATCAAATCAAATGAAATCAAATATCCAAGATAGAAACACCGTTGGATGTATTCATTAATTTATATTTATGTATTTATACAATTGCTTGCTGAAAATTAACATCTTTTCCCAGCTCAAAACGAAATGAACAAAAACAAAGGAAAAAAATGAAACAAGCAATAACCGAAGATTGATTCAATGAATGTCTGATTGGGTAGCCCAATGGTTATCATGTCTGTCTTACATACAGTAAATCCAGGGATTGTTGAAATCTTTATTGGAATAAGTTTTCCTGTGTACTCCGTAGCAAATTAAGTAATTTCGAAGCTGTGGGATTAGGGGGCATGTATCCCTCTAGTGGACTTGCATCATACAAAAGAGTTGATCATGAAAAGATTGGATCATGTGAGGTATTATTTCCTGGTCTCGGCCAGACTCAAGATTTGCAAGAATCACTAAACTGATGCATGCAAGAGAAACAGAGAATTCGTCATTGGGAGTTATCTCTGAAATGACAGGACACTTTTCTTTTTTCTCCTTCTGATTAAATAATTAAATCAAAATAATAAATAATCTCACTTTTCTATTTTTTCTCCCTCCAGGATAAATGAAATATTTCTGATTTTTTCCCTTATTTCCGCATCAAACCCACCAGGCCGTTTCCAACGGGGATTTGGTATTCATATTTGACATGGAACATTGACCAAGAGGAAAAACCTTGAAGTTGATCTTCATACATTTACGTATATTTAGGCATAGACCTTTATAATTACTTCCACATTATGGTACCTGATTTTATGAATGGTGATGATCAGCCAAAAAGATCGTTGGATATCCATTTTAAAAGTGATTCGCCCGTACATGTTGTATTTCTAACAGCATCTATTCATTTTTTGATGCAGGTGTACCTTGGAACAAGAGGAAAAATCCCAGAATGTAGGACAAGCACAATCTATAGAAAAACCAACATGTGCATCATTTAATATGTTGTCAAGTTATAAAAGCGATTTGTTTGATGGTATCTGCAATTCTGATTGCCTATGTCAGCTTGATATATGGTCGTTAAAAGTCTAGCGAGCTTTTGGTACGTAGTCAAGATATCAGCGTAATGGCAGTTTACTTTTAAAAGCTGATAAGAGGCAAAATATTCCGGAAATAAGAATAATCAATCTTTACTGATTTTGACACACACATACCCCCAAAATATAAAAACAAAACAAAACAAAATAAAAAAATGAATAAAAATAAAACATACTTAACTTTTTTTTTTAGATATGATCTTTTGATAAAGAGTGTGTGGTATGGCCAAGTGCCAAAGCAGTTGTCTGGAAAGAAAAGGGAAGGTACAATAGAAATACGCCCAAAATATCACATACACACTCACACATACACACCCACACAAACACATATATGTGTATATCTAAAAATGAAAACACATACACGCACACTCATATATATGTGTTTATCTAAAAATACACACACACATTCACGCACACTCATATATGTGTGTGTGTGTGTATACATGCACGAATATATGCGCACAAATGCACATTATATTTTAAATGACCTCCCGTTATTGGACGGAAGATGTGTCACTTGGTCTAAACAGCATGAATAGAATGAACAAATAAAGAAAACTGGGCAACTTCAGGAATATGTTCTGCAACCGATCAGGTAGCTGGTTGCTTATATCCTGGAGCTAAAATGCCCGGCAGAAAGGTCAAGGCCCAAATTATTGCTTCACCCCCATATTCTCATTATTTGTTTATTCAGTCCATATATGCACCATTGTTTCTCAAGGTAGGCAATCATATTTATTGAGAAATGGATGTGTAATCTGACAGAATAGATATCAATGTATTACATTATTTGAAAGTTTATATTGAAATGACCTTCTCTGTATAATAACAAGAAGTTGTTTCAAATAGCATTCCATATGATATAATGTAGTCATAATTATTCTTTCTGATCATATATCCATTTTTTGATAATATATACCTAGAACAAATAGTCTCCATGAAATCCTTAAAAGAAGAAATAGAGCGAACAATTCCTGTTGGGTGGTAAACCATTGGAAAAATAAAATTAGTCCAAAATAGAAAGATAGGCAACAAATGTATCTTCTCGATAGTCACCTATGGAGCTGAAACATGGAGACTAACCAAGAGGCTCACCTGAAAACTAGGAACCATGCAACGTGTTAAATGACAGAATCGTGCTCAAGAGAGACCACAAGACAGGACACTACATTGGAAGAAAAACAGGAGCCTGAGACATCATAGAAAACATTATAAAACACGAATAGCAATGGGTGGGGCATGTTGCAAGAATGGCCGACAACCGATGGACATCACGATTGAAAACATAAGCTCCCCCTTATCAAAAGTAAAACCGAGGCCGTCGGATCATGAGATGGCGAGACAAACTGGGCAGGTTTAAGGAATATTTGTTCTGCAACTGATAAATGTGGTGAATCCCTGAAATGGTCTATGTCTTATGACCGATGATGAAAGACTGCAGCTGATGAGTATATATATATATATATATATATATATATATATATATATATATATATATATATATATATATATATATGAACAAACACACACCAATATAAATATATATATATACATACATATATATATATATATGTATATGTATATATATATATATATATGTGTGTGTGTGTGTGTGTGTGCGTGTGTGTGTGTGTATGTATGTGTTTGTGTGTGTATGTGTTTGTGTGTGTATGTGTTTCATTTATAATGATTTCACTTTGAACTCTCTTTTATCGCAAGTATGCCGTATGCCCCTGCATGGGAGCTGTTTTTTGTGAATCTAATGAGGAGAGGAAAAACAAAACACTATAGCGTTTATCTCGAATTATCTCACTCGTGGTGAAAAAATGATAAATCCTTCATCATGAACAACCTAACTGTCCTGAAAATAGACTGGAAAAAAACCCAAACATTCATAGGGTTCTTACAGAGAGAATCGATAAGATATTTTGTTACACATTTCTTGACGGGGTACTTTTCATGGATCAGAGTGGTGCATATATTTTTGTTGGATTTCTCGTACTGGTACAGGGTTTTCCTCTTTGGATAATCCAAAGCTGATCACACTTTTAGGCACAAACAACACTCTTTGTGATAAGGACTCTCAGAGTTATTGACTGTTAAGGGTAAAAAGAAAACGCAGATGAAGACCTCTGCCAAATGTGTAATATTTTCGGTTATCGCTCAAAACGTAAGCACGCAAGATTTGACGTCTGGAATCGAATTTTGCCCTGGAAAGGAAAAAAAAACTTTCTTTGTGAGAAATTTTGGCACGATCCACATAGACAACGAATCCCCCTGCGAGAAAAAATCACAATAATCCGATAAAGAGTTAAGTATTCTCATAATGATTATCTCTTGCCTAGCTCTATTTCCTCTTTCATATCAAAAAGATCTTAAATGCTATGCGTCGATGTTCTGAAGTCTGTCGACTTTTTTGGAGGGATTAAGAATATAATGACTGACTACATTGTAACCAAAGAAAAACAATAAAACGTTGCAAGTCTGGTTGATCACTAAAAAGAAACCATCATATAATCGATGTCTTTTGGCAGCATATCGAGTTGGAGTGATTAATTTATAAATTTAAAAGGGACAATCGATGAATGTTTTACTTTGTTCGCCTTGTGTTGGGCAGTGATCACGAAAAGAAAAACATGTAAATGCCACCGGACACAAACTCAGAGATCAATTTAGCATAGATGTACATCACAGCCTCTTAAACCCCCTATCTAAAATTTGAATAAAAAAGCAAACAAGAAACATTCTAGATATGATAAAGAGTAAATGTTGAAAATTTCAGCCCCCTACCTCAATACGTGTAACCTGTACATATAATACATACGTACACAAATAGCTACACCGACCGATTTGAAAACTAAGGAGACTATGTTGACAGTTTTGGTTGACAGTTTGAAGTTATCGGATTAACACTGAAGTTGATGACCATTGTTCAATGACAACATTGTTGTATTTCATGAGGTCTTCCTGTGAAGTATGCAGCCTGTGTATATTGACGACAAAAGTGCCTATCTATGGCAATAGTGCCATAGTCCCTTTCGAAGTGCTGTGGGCCACAATTTCACATTTGGTTTTTGCTGCCTTATTTGATGTCAAGCAGTTGTCTGACGTTCCAGTGATACATCTATTACCATCTTGAATGGATTCTGCGATATATTTTCTCTTTTGCATACTGTGTGGTCATGTGATCTCTTCATGTAATGATTCTTGTGTACAATACATGCTTTCATTTACTGAACAAATCCTTAGATTAAGCTCAATGTTTCAGCTCCATAGTTAACTATCGGGTGGATTATTTGGCTATACAACCTTATTTTAATGGTTCATGGGAAATTCTTGTTCTTGACTATTTGAGAATGGTCTATTTAAGTGATAAAAAACAAGGATGAAACATAAGGAATAGGTTTTAGCCTTAGAGTAGAGGTAATGTACAAGACTCGTACACCATTGTAGCTACAGTGAGTTCTATCTTTACTAGATGCCTCTCCATTATGGTTTTGTGCCTGAGTTATCCAATTTCAGTGAATAAGCTGGATACTCTAAAGAGGTTCCTCCCTCATTACACAGTTCATAGGAAAAAATCTATGGATCAGAGGTTGATTAGCTCTCTTCCATTGTCTCATCGATGCAATGACATGTGTTAGGCATTCTTTCATCGTTACTTCGATGGATAGTGTTTAGACGAAATACATTCGGTAGTCCCTCCTTGAAATTCAGTGTAAAGTCTTCATAACTAAAGGGCTCTCGAACGTTGAAATAAACCTTTTTGCGATGTATCGTTACATTTTTGCATTAGCAGTAGATACATAAACGGACACGATTGTAAATATGTATAAGGCGAAAGGGAATCTTGATTTTGTCGATAAATCTAAACATTCCTTTGATATATATTTTAATAATGCTTTTTCCCCCAAGTAGACGAGACGCAATTTCCTTCAAAGGTACATGTAGAATTTCATGTTTAATCTCGTGCAAACGGAACTCTATTTTGTAGCAAAAAAGAACGTTCTTTGAAGTTGATGTATCCGTGCATTGATAGAACTTCGTCAAAAGTGATATCTTTTTTTTTTTACAAATTTCCAACGTCACGAGTATTGATCAGCAAGATTAGAATCTACAGAGATATTTAATTTTCGCTTAGAAAACTGCCCAATAACAGTTGATTCCTTGTGATTCTCTCCGTGATGATATCAGTGGGAGGAAACGTCAAGAGTCCCAGAAAGTTTAGTGGGTATCGTCTTTAAGAATATTTAGAGTTTATTTGTTGGGTCATGTAATAATTTCAGGGGACTTTTGTCCTCGTTTTTGTTCTTTTTTTGAGATCAACGTTTCGGCCGATGCACTTTACGACCGCTCTCGGATGATGAGTGGGTGTATTTTTTTCGTTTTTTCTTTTTTAAATTCTTCATGAGATGTCTTCACTTTGAGGGTCGTGTGAGCATGCCTTCCTCTAACAAATAAAACTTCTTGTTTGTTGCTGTCGTTTTTTTTTTTTTTTGGTTATGAGTTCCTGGGCTTTCTGAACAATTTTCCCTCAAGATCTGAGGCCCTCAAATGGTATCCAGTTCCACGCTTGGTCAATACCAGTTGTCAAAACAAGCTATACGCGCTGCCAACGTTGGGTGTCTCAACCTACAATGCTTTTCCTTGGCTAGGTTATGCAACCTTACAATTACATTTCATTCGAATAACAATTTACATAGTTTGTATCAATGAAAGTATTCGAAAACCACCCCCCTTGCACCACATCACCCTACGGAGATGTTCTGTCCCCCCGCTACCAAGAGACTCACAAATGGCATCAACGCCTGACAGCCACCACCTACACCGGGTCAAACACATATGTTGTAAGCAGAGCACATATCAACAAGCGTTAGTAAACACCCGAAAACTCCAGGGTAACCATTACCTTTTGGACACCATATAAGCCTCTGCAAGCAAAGGCAAGACGATTAGAAAAAAAAAACACAAAAAACATGATAAAAGTTTCAGACATGAACAAAATACAAATGGTGGCTGGAACAAGTGACCGTATCCGACAAAAGTGACTCCTCCATGGTATCAACTCCAGACAAGCACAAATTTTGACTACTATTACAGCAAACAACAGTGGACACAAATAAAAGCAGACCCGATATCTGACAATTTGAATGCAAACGTTTCTAGACAATATGCAAGACGGACCCTTCCTACCTGAATGGTAAAAAAATATACCCATTTTTCATCCTAAGACAGCTGTAGTGTACAATAGCCGAAACATTGTATCCAAATGAATCGAGACTATGGTGATGGGGAAGTCCGCACAAAACTTTACATAATGATTTTCTTTTATCTAAAAAAATCTGACAGAAATTATATCAGGTTGTTAGGAAAATGATGGCCAATTCCAGATACCAACTATTCGTCTATTACTATGATATAGTGTATCAATAGCTAAATGAAATGTTTTAGATGTGCTGTGTCCACTGGTATCCATCATTTATTTTCAATACTTTTGTAGACGTTACGGACTTTTGAGACCGTAAATGAAACAAAGAAAAGTTGCATATAATCTTTGTGTATATGTCTTGATAACAATATGCCTTGAACAGCTCCAAAGATTAACCTACAACTGGATGAAATATCTACTTCTGCTCTAATAGTGCAGCTTTGAGTTCGTAGTGGAATTCAAGTCACGAAAATCTAAAGGGCAAAAGACGTCCATTTGTAATTTACAATGAACAAATGACGATATTGGTTGAGCAAAACCTGTGCCAAACTATCAGAGAAATGTCATTGATAGTGTATGTTGACAGTGTGGCAATACTAGATCATGGAAGGCGAATAGATTGAGTGGAAAAGCCTTATGAGTAAGTTCCTTTTGTTATCTATGAGAAATGATAACAACACAAACAGTAATAATTCCCAAATCACCCAAAGGACAGATATCGAAGTGTACTTTTTGTTTTTTACAATTGACACTTTTGGGATTCCTTACGGCCAAGTCACGCTAGATATTGTCAGTCGTTGGACAAAGACCTTCCCAAAGATTCGCCACAATCCTCTATCATGGGCGTCGTGGAACGAGTATTTTCTGAATTTTTCTGTTTCATCCTTCTATCTTGTATTCCGTCGGACTCAGTTCTGCATGTGATCTCAGGGGATCCATGTTTTGAGTCCATCGGTTGTCTGATATTCCTGCGACGTGGCCTGCCCATTGCTATTTAAGTTGGATAAATTCAACAACAAAGTTTCACCAGCATATTGTCTCCTTCATGTAGTTTTGGATACCCATTCCGATGTGTCTTTTTCTCTCTCATATGGAGTTTTTTATGTGATGGAATCGATATTCTATCATAGTACCGCTATAGAGCTCAATATACGATTAAAAACTCGTCGTGTATAGCTGGTCTTTCTGCATGGTATCTTCTGTGTATATCCTATACTTAGTGATTTTGATTTTCTGGATTGGAAAGTTCTGATTGATACGGATCTTCTTTTGATTTAAGTCTCGCCTACATTGCCTCACATACAATAAAGCTTAAAACAAATCAAAGAGTTATCAAAATGAATGAGATGCACGAAAAGGAATGGGACATGAAATTTGTAATCTGTGTTCAATGGAAGTCGTACTACAAACTTGATTAGGGAGTAAGTCTGACTTCGTTGACCACAGTAGTGAATGCACATTGGGTAATTAATATATGGTTTAATAGTATCATACATAATTACTTGACACTAACAGTGGACCGGTTTGAAAGATGAAAATGAAAAGATTAAAGGGTATAATTAATGCCGGATAAAAATTATATTTTTGTATTATATTCTTCTTAGGGACTGTAAGCAAAAACTTTGGTTTGTTCAGTGTTTATTTCCTGTTTGACTATATCTATTTTTTTATCAATCAATCAATCAGTCAATCTCTCCCTCTCTTTCCATATATATATATATATATATATATATATATATATATATATATGTGTGTGTGTGTGTGTGAGTGTGTGTGTGTGTGTGTCTGATATATATATACATACATATATATATATATATACATATATATATATATATATATATATATATATATATATATATTTGTGTGTGTGTGTGTGTGATTCAGTGATTTACTTTAGTGATATCCATCCAGCAAAAGACCAAAAAACCCAAATCATTCGTTATTCAAGATTTTTTCAAATCTTTAATCGACAACCCCCCCCCCAACTGATGTGTTTCCAAAAGACACTGGTCACATAATGGTTTCTATTGATTTTATCGACTAACCAGTCCGTATAATTCCTGTTTTACAATCATCTTGATTGCCCCCAATCACGTAGAATTGCTTCACCTCCATTTTATCATTTTAATAAGCATAAAACCTGACCAACTATTCACAGGACCTTGTATCAGGCAATAACAGCGAATGACAATATTTTAGTCATTGCGGTTATTTGGCTAACTCAATAAAATATCCTATATATTGTGACTGACAGTAATTATTTTTATGAATCACGGCTTTTATCTTCCAATGGTTAACTCAAAGTGGATAAGTTGTCATTGACTATGGATTTTATCTTGCTTTGGATAACTATTAATCATTGCCACCTGTCACAGTTATTGGGTTAGCCTAATCCGCTTGAAACGCTCGATCCAAAACACTTACCGAACCAACTGTCTTATGAGTTTTGTCTCGGGAGGCAAATGATTTATCAGTGGTTCAATGTCACTGTGCTATAAAAAGTAATGTAAAACAGCCAGTCACAGTAGGGTCTAATATACACTTGGATAAATAAGAGCATAACAAAATATTCGAATAATATGGAAGGCTATCAAAACCAGGAGATTTTTTTAGTGTTGTTGCTCTTCCAATAATAAGCCTGAAAAAATAGAAGGTAGTCTTAGATGATTGTCCGTTTTATAAACCCTAAAATAAGAAATGTCAGCAACCTATCACTTCCAAATTATGAAATAATGGACTTTTATTTGACGTTATTCAGAAATGGAATTTTTAACCTTGCAATGTTTGAAAATTCTGGTCTGTTTCGTCGCTCAGGAGAAACAGTCCCAACATCAATGATTGGCAATATGTACTGTTTAGGTGATCAATTAAAAATTGGAAGAAGGTGAGATCAATGAATAAATTACTCCTCTCACCTCTTTGAAAAGCAAACTCAGTGAGCTATTTCATCATGAACTCAAATTGCAAATCGAATCCCTCCATTGTATCAAATTCAGGTCTGGGAGTTAAAAAAAAAGTCCTCTCTAGACATAACAAGGGGTAAAAGATTTAATTTTCAGTCCTCAAGCTACGTCAGTGTATCCAATATGCACGATCCTTATATGCACAGCCAGCCTGCCAGCCTACCAGCAAGCCAGACCAACTTGAAAACTGGTGAAAACTAAGTTGATTGTTCAGGTGACGGATTAGGTTGACAGTTTTTTTTTTACAGATGTCAGCTGCTGCAGCGTTTTAAGTCTCCCCGTTGATTTCAATAATAAAATAGCATAATTGAGACAGTTTCAAGGAGATTAATAACTACAAGAGAAATGTCTCTGAACATAGCAGAGAGACCATTGTATTAGGGGGGGGTTGCATATAACAAAGAACGAAAGCTTGGGCAACTTAACGCCTACGGGACGCATATAACCAGTGGTAGGCTGCAGGTAACTTTGAAGGGTTCGAGTAAGTGGATAGCAAAGTGAATACTACAGAATGCAAAGGTCGAGAGTTGCTTTTCATCTTCCCCCTACAGCAAGTGTGGCTGAACAAAGGAAAATGTTGGAGAACCATAGTCGCCCACTTCTTGAAAGGGAGGGCGAGATTATTTATGTTCAAACTTTGGAAGTTGAAATGAATGAAAAACTTCTAACAGAATTACAAATAAAAATCCATATCCAACACAGGGGAGGGGAAGACAAGTAAGTGCATATAAACACCAATACATTTTGTCAAGGGGTTTAATTTTAAGATCCTAATTTCAGCATGTTCCTTTCATTGTTCTTTTTGCAAATACATGATAATCTTGGTATATAACTGAAATAAACAAAAAAAAATTAACCTACATAATGTTTCCGATATTATATGTAATTATATGTTTCTATACAAGTACACTGCAATTGCAAACATAATCTAAATACTGCTTCAATCTTGTGATGGCATGGATGAACTAATAAAGGATAGGAAAGATAAGTAACCTAGTCTAAATAATCCATTGAATAATGAATACATTTCATAAGCAAGTTTTGAAAGTAGAATAATTTGGTTACCGAAAACCAAATATTAATCTTGCTGAACTTCGACTCATAGAAGTTCAGAAGATCAGGAATATACAAATGGTTTCAGGCACAAACAATAATTATCAGCAATTCCTCAATAAATAATTCTCCAACCGTCTGCTCCTTAGTCTGCTATTGGCCCTTTGAGGCAAACTATTGCTTTATTCTCGGCTTTATGAGCATTACTACAGAGCATATTCTACACTTTGTCGCCGTGTTGAAATATGTGCTCAGTTAACTGCTTCCTCCTGTGCATCTCGATATAAATGATTTCTAATTGAAGACAAGACTCTTATACTTGCTTCTAGTTATGTATCTATTTGTAGAGAACTGATGCGTCAGATTGGTTTATGGCAGACTTACTTATCTGATCATGTTTCAGCTATGATGGTTTGCATGTTTCAGACCAGAAGAAGTTGCACTAGTATTTTTTTTTCTTTTTTTCTTTTTCTATAAAGTGTTTACTTGAAGTCACAGATAAAATGTCATTTACTCAATTCTGAAAATTGAAAAGTTCTGAAACCTGCACAATTATTTCATGGACGTCATCTGAACATCAAAGCTCACGCTCGGCAACAAAGATGATTTGCCTCAAATGAAATCGGTGAGAAAGCATATTTGCATCATCATCATCATCATCATCATCATCATTTGGGTTCAAGACATGCTTATGCTACTCACGTATATTTTTCTTTATTCCTCAAAAAATGTTTTCAATTTTGAAGACTGTGGACATCTTGAAAAGAGCTGCAAATTCTCCAATAGTTAACTGTGAAAAAATAGGAAAGAAGGCAGATGTCATTCTCCATTTAAATAGAGATTCCATTCCGGAATCCTCATGAATTTACATGCTGTATTGGGGGCGAACACTTAGAAAACCAAATCGAAAAGAATGGGTGATTATTGAATAAATTGTTTCTCCCTCACAATTTGGGGACAGTGGTCACCGAAAAGATCTCAATCTTCAGGAAAAAAAACAGATAACAAAACCTGGCAGACACAAACGAAAGGACCAATTTAGCATAAATCTAAATTGTAAATTCAACCCACTTATCTCAGCACACATTCTAATACAGTGGCAAAGTGCAGTGTATGCTCTGGACTATTGGCCATAAAGCTGAGAATAACTTATTGCGTATGAGGGTGGAAATAAAACGTTTTTTTTCGAGACAAAATGAGTAGCGAATGCATAAATTTCCAGCTGTAATGACATATTGTTGTGCAGTCTTTCCACATGATGCATACACACAAACGCACATAGATACGTAGCCAGCGAAAGCAGCTTTAAAACCATGAGATATCGAGGTTGACTGTTTGGTTGAAGGTTTTAGTTGACTATTTCTGACAGACGTCCACTAAATGTAAGTTACTTTCGAACAAGTCCTCAATTATGGAGATTCTGACTATGTATTTACCAGTCTAAACCTAACGCAATATACGATGCAATACATGAGGTTTTTGGAAATTTGATTATTATCGTAAATAGCAAGTTAAAAACAATTGCTAACAGTGAAATATATCATCATCAGAAATATTACATATATAATTATATATATATATATATATATATATATATATATATATATATATATATATATATATATATATATATATATATATATATATGGGTACACCAAATATGTCCACAGCCTCAATGATGAAAATAGCCTTAATTTTTTTACAACAAATTTTTATACACTTTTCATCATACTCTTATATCTTAAAGGGTCAATACATTGGTGAATACAGATTGCTTTTTGGGGAATTGTATGGACATGATTTCAGATCGAGGTTTACCTAATAATTTCGTGTCTGGCCGCCGAATGATAGATCTCAACTCGTATATTGCGACGATTCACCATTGTTTCCAGGTTCTCTGATGAAAAAAAAAGTCAATGCAATTGTTTATTTTGCAAGTCAGTTAGCAACTCGCAGACTGAGTCATCAAGAAACTGACTAATCATCAGCTGGAGCCGAGCAGATCACTCCCTCTTGGCCTGGAGTTTTGCAGTCTGTTGGCATGTCCATACTAAATCTGCTATTTTTTAAGGTCGTTAGTACGTTTCTTAAATACTCCCAGAATTATTTATCAACAAACTACATAAAAAAATCTCTTTGTCTTTGAAAATTGAAACAGCAGATACTTTCACTACTAACCTTCATAAGATCTCTCCTCAGAGAAAAAAAAGAAAGGAAAGAAATCATTCAACATTGGTTTTTTGGGGTGGGGGATAGTCCTGGCCAAAAAGACGCTGGCAGTGAAGAAATGCAACTTATGTGGCTTTGGTTCCTCCAAAGGAACGGTGAAAAGGCTGTGCAATCTTCGGAATGTAATGACTAGAAAAAAAGTGTCTTCATTTTCTCAAGGGAGGGTACTGAACTGACGAAACAGGTTTCAGGGAAAATCCAAACACCTGGAATGCCTACACTCACACAGAGTAACTGAGAGAAAAAGCAAATGAAAGGAAGATCTTCATTCCATCTCTTAGAGAAGATATGTCAAACATTGCTGTAAATATTCTCTTCAAAAGAAATACTTTTTTAATGGTACGAAAAGTCTATTCTGTTTTGTTTCACCGTTTATACCGTTTCCTTTCTTTGCTTCGAGTGCGCATGCCCAAACACACATAACCATAAACAAACAAAACAAACAAAGACCAATACATTGACAAACATTTTAAAAAAACACATATGCACGCATAAAAACCCTGTCTTTTGGGTTTCTAACTTTAGCTATGTCAGTTGACCTCTTAGGGGAGATGATTGCCTTCTTCTTCTGATCCTTCAAGTTTGATAAGCTTTCTTCGACTTTTATCCCCTAATGGAGAAAAATGTTATCCCTCAGCTCATCCTAGTGTTGAATTCCTAAGGAATCATCTGTTAAAATATTTTTGAAAAAAATGATATGTTTACGTACGTATATTGAACAGAAAGTAATGGTTCAGTTTTGATTTTTGTTACATTGTAAATAGAACCACACATGAAACCCTTGAAAAAGTTTTCTCGGAACAAATTACTTTAAAACCTCTTCACCATTTTATTGGGAATGCATGTCGAATTTTGTTGGACTGGGCCCATGTTTCTGTAGTTTCGATAGCATTACAAACTGAAATGTACCCAAACAAGCAGACGGCGATATACTTCTGACTTATGTATACATATATAGAGACTGAAAAGATACAAAACCCGTTGAAAAAAAGATTTTTTGATGTTTCTAGGGTTTTAAATGAAAATCAGGATGAAGTGATTTGCAATATTCAGGGACGAATGCAAAACTTTACTAATATAGAGAACATCGATGATAAAACAAATAAGAATAACGAATTTTCTAACAGTGATTAAAAGAACAAACAAATATATTCGGTTAAAAGTCACTAAACAACCGATCAACCTGAGGCTGTAAATTGTAGCAAATGAATTTCACTTCTACGATAGGTGACTACACTTGATATAGAATGTTTCATAAGTACGTTGTGATAATTTTCATTGCAACATATCAAAATCAAAACGATAAAAGATAAAACACTGCTTTCAAAATTCAAAGATAGATTCGTAGAATCTGTATAGATTTTAGGTCTGCTGAATCTTGCAAAGCCTCAGAGCAAAATAAATTTTCTCTTTTGACGCTGAAGCAAATGATACGCAAATCTAAATCAAATTAGAATTTTAGCATTATTATGTACGTACATCTCCTCAGATTCAATTATTTCATTTTTTGCAGAAAAGGGGTTTGGGAGAAAAGAAGGATTACATGATCGGAATGCAGAATTCGAATTTCCCTTCGAATCAAATCATTGGTTGTAACTCTACGGCAAGTTTGCGTTGGACATCCTGTTCTCCTAAGATAAGCAACGTTGAGCTTGGTCAGTATTTAGATGGGCGATCGTCTGGGAATATCAGGTGCTGTAAGCAGCTGGGATCACGTGGTGAGCCTTCAATATTGATCCTTGGAAACCTCTTGAGGGAAGACCGATTCTTTATATGATGGTCCGTAACTCATGTCAAATGCCCCCTCCCCTACCTGCGCTGAACCTTAGGATGCGCTGGGGCGTGACCGACAAGAAATGAGTGAAACGGTTCTAAACGCTGAAGCAAATTCTGGGAACTTAATCGACCAGACAAAGACGGTAGCGGCCTAGCAAGACTTGAATTTAGATGAAAACATTTTATCGTTTATCCCCCCGAGAAGCAAACTGGTGGCCTGTTCTCTTTACTGTCCGCTCAATCAAGCAAATAACTAATACTTACGCCGGGGATCCCAACAACCTTACTCTTCTTCGTCTGTGTATGTCTTTCTTTGAGGTTTATGACCGTTTCTTTAGACTGCAGCAGTTAGACTTTTGGATTCTGCCACGAATCCTTTTGTGTCATACAGCCCACAGTATTTTCTCACGAGAGGCTGTCTTTTTACATACGTCACCAATCCTGCTTTGAGCTCTTTGGGATATAAACACTTATGAGTATCTAATAACCAGGTATTCGTGTTCTCCTGAAAATAGCCCAACAGGTTCTTATCCTGTAGATATCAAAACATTTGTTGTCTTGAATCTTCTCATTTTCTCAGGTTTTGTTGTTTTTTTTCAACTTAAAAGTGTTGGTTTTCTTTCTATTTTCCCTTTTTGGTTTGTTTATGTGTGTATAATTGTTTTCCATGTATATTGTAAACGATGGTGTTGCTGGTTAGATATAGGCTGAAAATTATTCGTAAAACCCACTCGTTGACGCTCCGTTCAGATAGCAGTTCCTGGTTCTCCTGAAGGTTACTTATCTAAGGACTGATTTTGCATGACGTTGCTTAACTGTGAAAACAGTATATCCGACGTGATTCTGGACGTAACTTCTGCTGTGGGTAGAGGTTTCTCAATCCAAGTCCTTGTGCTAAGTATTCAGTAGAAATGCATTGAGTACACTATTCAAGTGTTTTGTTATAGCGGTAGATCGAACCACGCCCTACTAAATTTGAGGCAAACACTACTACCTGCCCTCGGTGATCAGTTTCTCGTTTATAATTCTTCTGTCATCTAAGCAGCTTTTTTCTGTTCATTTTTTTCTTCACTTATAATATATCAGCGAGATTCACTGTTTTTGCTTATAAGGTCTCTGCTTTAGCATCGATCATTAAGATCTTCCTTTTGAAGAGAAATACCAAGTGAAGTATACCCCTTTCGTAATTTTGCATTACTACTGACGATATCAAACCGTGTGCTAAAAGTGTTTGTAAGAATACTGATTGAGTTATATGTGCAATTTATTCCTGGATTAATAATCTTTTCGTCGTACAATTATCTAAATATAACACCATCGGTTGTAATGCATTAATTATCATAACAGTATGAAAAGAAAAAAATTTAAAAAAGATGCAAAAATTGAAAACATTTAAAGGGGTTGTTTTTAATTATTTAAACTAATGTTTCTTTATAAAAGTTATAAATAACAGACATATGCTGTACAAGGGTTTCTCAACCTGAGTGTTATCGCTCACCAATGGGCGATTCCAATTATTGGGTTGTCAGCGACCGACTGTGCAGAAAAAAATTGTGTTTCGAACTTTTGGTTGATGGTATAGGATTTCAGGTCTTCAAGTCTATAATTGACCATGAGAATTAAGTCAAAATTATCTATTACGAATTCACCAAGCAGCACTGTGGTATAGCACATTATTCACGTACGTAGAAAAATGTATGAATGTTTATCAGATGTGCGTACGTCTACACTACAATATATGTAGGTAGGTGGTACATATATAACTGTGACACTTTAAAAAGAGAAGCAACGCTTGGGCTGCATTGATGATACCTGAAAACAGTAGGCATCCGCAAAACATTTGATGGTTCCACTTCATATTAGTTCCATGGTAACGAAAAAAAAACTGATAATTTTTCTTTATTTTGTTAGAGTTACAATATTTTTGCATTCAGTTTAATATGTACTTTACAGATGGGAAAAGCTTCCGTGTGAAAATGGTTAAAGGTGACTTAAAGGTTGAGAGCCCCTATACTATCTAAGCACGTTTCTCTTTTTTGATTTTGTACAGTTCGTATGTAATAGGCCCAATTTGAAAAGAGTAATATCTTCGTTTTTGAGAGCCAAAACTCTTATTTATTCTTTTGTTTAGTTTAGGAAGGACCCTCATCACAGTAATACAAAACTACACGCCAGAAAAGCTTCTAGATATTTGCGGTGAGAATCGAAATCACCGGTTTCCTGACAAATATATATCAACAATGAACACATTGATCATGCCTTAGTAAGGCACTAGTTACTTGAATCCTCATTGGGTCCTCATACACATAATTTAAAGATGTGTGGTGATCTGATGAGGATTTGCCTTGCTACAAAAAGTATTAATCTGAAAATCGATTATGCAAGCTGTGCTATAAACCCTTGCATATCAGTTAATTTATTCTTTAATGATGTATAACTTTTCTCACTTCAGTTAAATCGTAGAAAAGCAAAAAAATTCTCTAGACAATTTCTCAGTCGTGAGTTCACAGTCGGGGAACGTGGGTTTTGGACATCGGTTTACACTCTGCGTTCTGGTGAGGATTGTTATTGTTTTTCTTATTCCTGTTGTTTTGATGTAAAGTCAATGTCAAACTTTGTACTTGTGTTTGATAATCGACTTAACAAAACTAAGATTCTTGATCATTAAACTGCTCAAATGTTTTGATTGGTTGGTATGTCGAAATATGTAGAAGGGTCTTGTGTCGAGAATAGTGGCGAGTATTCCACGTATGCGTGCCAAAGAATGTACAGCGTGGGTGATGGATGGTCATATTGAGTGGATTGAATACCATAGATAATGGCATCACCTCATGTGAGATGAGCAAGAGAATCTCGCCAAATCAAACGGGTCATTTCTCGAGGATCCTTTTCGTCCAAAGTAGGTACAGCTTTGGTATGTCAAGTAAATTGAATCTGTCAGCAAAGAAGGGTCATATAAGTCAAGAGCAAGAACGTTCAGCGCGGTTGATCGTTGGAGATTTCTGTGGTGAGAATAGTCACAGCAGTCGCCGATTTTCATTTACTTGGATGCACTTCAAATCATTCGATTCGCTCCTTGTTAACAAAATTTTCCTTTTTTTCCCCCCTATTTCAAAAGGACCCTTGCTTACCCCTAGCAATTGTCTCGTCTCTGCAAGCTCGGTATCAAGTTTCCGTCATCTTGTGAGGAGAGAATAACCAGAAATTTGTTTTTCTTCAATAATTTAAAGAATAAATCTAGAATCATTCTTTCCGAATAGATTAAACAATTTAGCTGAAAAATAGTGAAAAAGTTATAGATAGAATTACTCTGATTTCTGAATAATGATGTTAACAATTATTTGAGCGTAATAATTTCTGATACAATATATGTTCTCTTTGCTTCGATATTTCGAATTACCGCAAGATGCACAATCGCGGCATTTTCACCATTCACAACATGTCTTTTTTCTCCGCAACTGCATTTAACTCCAAGGAGGAATCCTCCGAGACGCAGTACCCGGAAGAAGTTGACAATGCATCTCTAGCTGTCCGTTCAAATATTCAATATCCTTATTTTCTGAACACCAACTATTGCATTTGCTCATTCTAAATACAGAGAAACCAGAGAGACGGACGGGAAATTATTCATAGTCTTCTCATTCATTCACTTCTTGTCGTTTGCTGCCAGGTCCGTCAGAGAGTTCAGGGGGATGGGGCGTTTGCTTAGCGTTCTCATTAGTTTTGAAAAGAAGGGTCTAGAATCAATGTATCCTTACGGTTGTTACCTATGGTGGCTGAAACAAGGAGCCCAACTGAAGGTTAAAAATGATGCAACGTGCATGGGAAAGAATCGTGTTTAACATCACATGAAGAGATCATAGGACAACACATGATATTAGAAAGTAAACAAAGGTCAGCGCTAAAGAAACCATAAGAAAACTCAAAAGGCAATGGGCTTGTCATAATGCAAGAACGGTAGACCAGCAATTAACATCACGACCAACGATATGGATACACAGAGATTTTTATGCGAAATTGATGCTGGCAAATTATGAGATGGCATGGCTAGCTTGATAATCTTAGGAAGTATTGGCTCTGCAACACTTTCGACGGAAAGGTCTGACGAATCTTGAGAAGGCTCTCTGATAATGAACGTAGGGCACAGATTGGTCTCCGCCTTAGACGGATTAACAGGGTCGGCACCGGGCGCTCCCTCCATGAACCCCTACTCCTTATGGCACTTGGTATACCAAGCTGCTCCCCCATCTCAGGAATGACTAGGCTTGACGTTGTTTAACTTCAGTGATGCTACAAGAACCGATTTATCCAACGCGAGAAAATGTTTCACAGTGAACCAAACGCAGCGAAAAGAGAGAAAAAAAGTTCAACCTTTCCATTCAACGGATTTCAATTTGCAATTTTATTACTTTTTTTTTCAATATTATTATTATCAAAGTTCATCTTCAAAGTGCTTCCAGCCCAACCTCAATTTCGCACTTCGGATTTTGAATAAACATTTTTACAAATTAGTTTTTATCGAAATGCAACGCATCATTATATATATATATATATATATATATATATATATATATATATATATATATATATATATATATATATATATATATATATATATATAAGTGTATGTTTGTGTATGTGTAATGATATTATTAGTAAGAGGAGGAGAAGAAGAAGGAACAAGCTCGAGTGGGATTCAATGGTGGTAATATTTGATATTGTTTGAGAAGACGTGGTAAAGAATTAAGATGTAGCAGTGAAAGGCGTACCAAGAAAAAGATTTTGAAGAAATGAATTGGCTTTGCTACTTTGGAAATGTCAGTAATACAACTATTTACATCGATCTTGTATGATTTTACTTATTATTATTATCTTAGCCAACGAAGTTGGTGAGGTGTATGTATACAGTCTTTCCGGTTGTATGTCTGTCCACACGATATCTCCAAAAGTATATACAGGATTTCAAATCGGAGTGGTTAGCAATTGGGTCAGGAAGAAAGGGTTAAATCTCAACGAATCTATAAATATCTCCTAGCTTGAGAAATATGTTTTTATGTTTATCCCATACATTCACGTATACGCTCATATCAGCAAACAGAATGTCGATGGATTCGAATAAAATTTGTTGGTGAATGCATTGTAGGCTACGAAACTTTCCCTCCCTTAATGTCTGTACGCCCTTCAGTTGACCCCTCTCTCCTTTTTTACCTTTTTACCTTTCTCAACTCCTTTTCTCTCTCTTTCTCCTTGAGTAAAATGAGGAGAAATACCAGTATTATAATTCAAAGTGATAAAAACGTAATCGTTTAAAAAAGCATAATATTTCTTCTAAACTATTTGAAATTGATATCTCCCATTAACATACTGTGATTGTATAATTCGGCCTAGACAGCATACATAAAATAAACAGTTAAAAGAAATATAGCTGCTAGAGGGACAGAGCCATACAATTTTTGATTGTTTATTCTAATTGCACTGCTTGGGCCGAAACTTATATTCGGTATGTGATAACTGGAGGTCATTTCAAACATATATATACGTCATTTCTAATATTTTCTGCCAGAATGTGTGTGTATACATATATATATATATATATATATATATATATATATATATATATATATATATATATATATATATATATATATTCCTACTCTGGTATGTTAAACCGAATCTTGACCCAATTTTCTTATAAACTTGTTATCACAATGGAATGGGCCGAGAAAATCTGTGTTGCAGTTCCTCAGCTGGTCTAGTGGCTGGCTATGAATGTATATAATGCATGTGCAGGCTGAACCAATGGAGCCAAAGTGTAGAAAATCTGAACAAATTGTTCATTTGCTGAAAATTTCATTGCTATGAAAGACGAAAAAGTTGTTCCCCACATGGGATTTAGTAAAACAAATATCAGGTACAACAAACACATTGAATACAAAGAGCTGGAAAAAGTAGACCACAACATATCCTTGCTAATCATTTTAGGTAGGAGGGTTTCCGATAGAGCAAGTTCAACAAGACTTGAAAAATGCCACCAGTCCTTATCAGAAGGGTTAGGGTGCAGCCTCTGATATTTGCCTATAGAGCTAAAAAATATAACATAACCAAACGATTGATCCTCAAACTGAGAGCCATGCAACGTGTACAGTAGAGAATCATGCCGAACATAACATGAAGAGATCACGAGATAACACAATGTCAGAATAAAAAGTAGTTGAAAATATGATTGCATTCTTTAGGAAACGCATATTGCTCTGAACGGGTCATGAGGCAAGAATTTCACACAACATTCCAACTCACATTGTTAATATATATCTCAAACGAGACGTGCTCAGGAAGTACTTGCCCTATGATACCCTCGAAAGAGGGGTCAAGCGAATCTCACGGGATTTCTATGTCAAAGGACAGCCACTGAAAAGCTACTGCTGCCTCTGCTATTGCTGCTGCTGCTGATGTCTGGAATTTCTTTACTCCCCCTCCATATAATTTTCAATCTGCAACGTACGCTGATGGTACAGTGGTCTTTTCTATGTCCAGTAGCGTTCTTGCTTCTTCCGGCCTTTTGGGAAAATTAGAAACATCAAGTGAGACCTATCCAACAAAAGGTACAGAAGTAACTTGTTAATCGTCATTTTTTTCCAACTCCTAAATTGATTACCCCTAACACATGTGACGGTTCCGAATGAGTGACAAAGAAACCTTTTTTTTTTTTCTTATTTTATTCGGTAATAAAAAAATATTCCTATTCCCCGATTGATTCTCTAATTTTTCGTTTTTTACGACAGCTGCCACTAATTTTGTTCATAAAGTGTTGTTGCTTCGTTGTCTTTTTGAAAATCTGTTTGCAATTTTTGAGGATGTCTTTTCCATTGGCGGAATTCTCTTCTATTTCTCATGATTTTTCTCGTTTATTGTCGGAGTTAGGTATTCTCCATTTTCAATGTTCTTCAATCTCGTTCTCTTACTGCAGTTCATGCGTCCATTTTTCACTGCAAATTTCATTATATTTGCCAAGCTTTCTTTAATCTTTCTTCTTTCCTCTTTACTGTATTTCTTCCATCCTCTTTTCCTTTCTTTCTTCATCTTATCCTTCTTTTTGTTTGTTTCTTCATCTATTTGTTTCTTTCTTCCTATCTATCTTTTAACACTTTTTTCATGCCTTCCCCTCTATCTTTCTTTTGAAAATTATCAGATCTTACCTCTCTCTTGTATTTTTTTTTTTTACGTTTCTTTAATTTTGCTTTCTTTTTTTCCCTTCTTCCTTTTTCCTTTAATTCTTCCTTTCATTCTTTACTTATTCATTCTATTGTTTATTTACTTATTTATTTCTCGCCAATATCCTTCGTTTTGAAACATCTTTGTGATCTTTCCCGTGTTTTTGGCATAGGCAATATTTTTCAGATTTATATCCGCTATTTCCAAAATAGTCTTATCATCAATCAATAATGTTTGCTTCGTTGTTTGCACTTTTCGTTTCAGTGATTAAAAAAAAGAAGGAGTAATAACAATAAAAAATAAATGAAGATTCTGGCATATTTTAGAGCAGGAAAAAAAGCATATATATACATACATATATATATATATATATATATATATATATATATATATATATATATATATATATATATATATATATATACACACACACACACACAAATATATATATATATATATACATATATATGTGTGTGTGTGTGTATGTGCGTGTGTATATATATTGTATAAGACAGAAGCATCCCATCATTTATTCTTGCTTTTGCTTGTGAACAAACAAAGGAAAACAAAATTTTAGTAAGAATTCCCTCCATCTAGGTTAATATATATATATATATATATATATATATATATATATACATTCATATGTACATATATATATATATATATATATATATATATATATATATATACATACATATATATATTTATAAATATGCATATATATATATGTATATAAACATATATATATGTTTGTGTGTGTTTAATATATATATATATATATATATATATATATATATATATATATATATATATATATATATATATATATATATTCTAAGGATTTTTTTGGAAGATACACGTTGCTCATTCCATATTTATTTCTATTCCTGCCATCAGTTTTCCAATCTTTTACATATTTTTCTCCTTTTCCCAAAGTGAATTACCTACTTTCAAGTTCATCAGTTTCTCAAACAAAACGCTTCCTGATTATTCTTTTCAGATTTTTATATCAATCCTGCAGAATTAATATTTTTTCCATTCATTCTCCTCAACTTCGTATTATTCTAACAGTTTTTCTCCAATAATGGTTGCTGTATTCCTTCCTTTTTTTTTGTTAGCTATTCCTGGCAATTTGTTTTCATAATTAATCAATAATTTTACATGAATCCTCACTGATAAATGCCAGGCTTATTTTAGTATGACGCAAGAACAATAGTGTTGAGCACCCATCGTATTGATGTTATTTCAATGGCTATGTTAAGGACCCCCCTATGTGTAGTTTATTGTATGCTTCCTCAGTTGTTTGTTCACAACCTTGCATGAATCGTAGATCTTCCCTGAGTCTTTCATATACTTAATATACTTTTAAACAATGACGGGGATATAACGATGAAGATTGCGTTTGACCAGACTTTCAAACTTTAGCCAGTGGCATTGAACTGGCTGCATTATATCAGTTATAGCGAATAGTATCCAATCTTTATTGTCCGTTCCTGTTGCTATTTTGCCTTCCAATCTTTAACCATTTCATTGCCGTTGGAGTAGGTCAGTTGCCAGGTTTTAGCTGTGGTGGTAATTTTGATTGTACAGGGTGGTGCAAATTGTCTTTTTTTTTTTCTCTGTGAACAACGGATTCAATGTCTTAAAGTTACAGTTAGAGAAACATAGAAGCAAACAGAAAAAGTTGACTGTAATGGTAAATAGATGTGCTTGCAGCATTTGATCAAACGAATTGCAATGGTAGAAATGTCAGCCGTCTGCAGTTAATGGGTTAATTATATTCCACTTTCTTTCACGGTTCTTTCTTGTTTTTTCATTCTTTTCAAATTGTTGGTATTTGTTCTGATTCGGCATTGACCTCTGCGTTCTCCTTCATTTTTCTCGAGATTTAATAAGCTTATATTGATGGATGGCCAACATTTCTTCCCTTCTTTTACTATTTCTCTCTATAAAAATCATATCTTCTTATCTAATGAGCAAAATGATTTTTTTTTTCTGTTTTTCTCTCACTGAAACTTAAAGGTATTAATTTTATCGATAAAAAAACATCCACTAATCATTTGAAGCGATGAACTCTTCATCTGAAACGATTTCGATTGTTTTTTTTTTTACAACGAATTAAACCATTGGAATTCGAATACATCCACGAATTTTCAATGGGGACTGACTATTCGTCTGTATTATACATCGCTTTATTCTACCATCTTGCCACCGTTCTTTTCATGCCTGTCTTTTCTTCAATATTTATTCTGACATTCCCCTCTAAACTGCGTGCGCGTGCACTCGCATTTCACAACCAATGCACGAAGGATATCAATGAATGTACAAAGAATTCAAATTTTTTGGACAGTTTATACAGAGTTTTCATTATTTAAAACTTTTTTAAAAATCACTATTCATTATACAGATAACTAAGATTACTTAATTTCATTCTATCGGGAATACCTGCATCACACGTTGTTTTTATCCCGAATGTTGACTTTTTTTTCAGTCTCTTTTTGTTTCACTTTCCTTTTAGTCGAACCAAAGTCAAAGTTGAAGCCTGGTGTTGACTTTTCCCCCCTCCAACAACAGCAGCAACAACAATCCCCACCTAACTCAAGGGACCAAACACTTTACTATCTCTTTGTGCTGTCTGATTAAACTCAACCGATTTATGAAAATAGGATTTCCCAAACATGATTTGCATGACCAAGTGATCAGTGTGTGGCTTTCTAACTGACTGAGCCACACTGACAAATCTTATATATTATCCCAAATTTGATGTTATAGATACCAGAGGCTTTTTTTTATTCGAAGTGAATTCATTTATACCGAAAAATATCAATATTCGACATTTTTCACTCATTGTCCTTCTATTATTCCAAATCAATGAAATTGCCTACTTGGCAGAATTTTAACTTATTTTCAGTTACAAAATAAATGAATAAATATCTAATTTTAATTTGATCGAAATTTCTGTAATCAAATTATGACCAAATGATCAGTGGGTGGCTTACTAACTGACTAAGCCACACTGGCAAATTTTATACAGCATCCCAAATTTGGTGTTGCAGATACCTAACGCTTAATTTCCTTGAGGTGAATACATTCGTACCGAAAGATATCAATTTCCAACATTTTTCACTAATTGTCTTTCTATTATTTCAAATCAGTAAAATTGACAGATTGGTAGAATCTTATTTCATTTTTTCATACAAGTAAATTAATAAATAGATACTTAGTTTTATTTGTAGTTTTAGTTTTTGATTTTGTAATCATAATGAAATCAAATTTTTTTTCTTTTTTTGACAAAATGAATCCATTTTGCCGATTGAGCGATAGTTGCAGTAGTCGGTTGAAGAGTCCAAAGAGTGTGAAGAATGGTATTTATAATAATAATAATAATAATAATAATAATAATAATAATAATAATAATAATAATAATGATAATGATAATAATAATAATAATAATAATAATAATAATAATAATAATAATAATAATAATAATAATAATAATAATAATGGCCGTAATAGTCCCGTACAGAAGTACAAAGTTATAGTAGTCACCAGAAAACTGATTAGTTATCATAGGTATGAGGTCACAAAAAGGAGTTTGTAGAGGTCAGAAGGCTTGAGTCAGCCATGTTTGATTCAGATGTAAACATTCAGTCATAGCCATTTCGTTTTTGTTGGGAGCACAAGTTCAGAGCCGATTTTTTTTAATAGACAAAATAGATAAGAAGCAAAAACATATTTTATGATAAACAATTAAATATGCGTTTACAGAATGGAATAATGAGCTTCTCATTGAGAATATCGTCAAAGATGAAGAGAAAGATATGCAAACATTAAGATTATTGTCTGATAGATCAAGTCTCCCTAGATTAAATCACCATGCAGCTATTTCATTAGGAGAGACATAGTTATATATCCAATTTACAAAAAAGAATTCGATTTTAATCTGATAAACTGAAATAGGAAACGGAGATTTGATACTGAAAGGCTATTGTTTGGCCATATAGGAAGGGACTCTGTGTCGTATCTAGTTGTAGTTATGGTGTAATGTAGCAGAGATAAGTTGAATGCTTTTTATCCATATTGCTTGCGAAAAAAACAAAAAATAATTATGGGAAGAGGGTTATCAGTGTTAAGCGAAAAGCCAAGGTCACAAAGCAAGAGACACCCATATTCAAAGAAGTTGAGGAGCTGACTCAGGGGATATTCTTGACGTGGAAAACATATGGGAAATTTTTTAACCCTATGCAAGCTTCCTGAGCAATGAGAAGTCAAGACAGAAGATTAGAGAAATAGAAGTTTATCGGCTATCAAAAGAAGCGATGCGAGTTTTTTCAGAGAGGATTCAAAAGAAAAAACGGCGTCAAATATGTGGCTATCTTTCAATATTTGTACAGGAAACTATGTATTATGTATATATTTCCGCATAATCTTACTGCAATAAAATTAGAGCCACTTCAGTCATCACCTCCAGTCTCTCCAGTTTTGCCTATCCGTCTCTTTTTCCTCACTGTTCTTCTCACTTTTTCTTCCACCCCTATTTTTCGTTCACTCTCTTTTGAACGTTTTCCTTCATGTGATATTTTTTTCCTTTTCTCCGCCATATCCTCTCACTTCCACTCCCATTGTAGGTGTTTTGGTTTCCTTCTGTTGCCTTTTGTTTTTCACTCCATTTTTTTTTTCGTTATTTTTTTTCGTGTTCCCTTCTTTATTTTCTTCAATGACAATTTTTTCCTTTTTTTTCTTCCTTTTTCTTCTTTTTTCATCCAAGTTTCGAGGTTTCTTATATAATTTTGGTTTTCATCTTCAATTCTTTACCTGTATTACTCTTCCTATTTTAGGCCTCCTTTGAGGGTCTATTAATTTGTGTTCACTATTTTTCTTCATTTTGGAAAAGAATTTTCTCAATTCTAAAACTTTTATCAAACAGTGTAAAGGTTTTTTTAATCAATTTATTCAATTAAAGTTTCTTACATTTACTCCTTTTTATTCTCTTTCTCGCTTTTCATTTCCTTGTTTTTCATTGTTAAATTCAACCAGAGAATTTGGAGTTGACATTGTTTTTTTATCGTAACACTATAATTCTCACCAACAGGAAGTGTCTTAACCTAAACAGAAAACTGATACGCCAGTACCGTGATGTGAACTCACAACCAGCCCACGGCTGTCTTATTGACCGAGCTAGATTAACAAATCTTAGATAATGACAGAAATTTATCATGAATCCATTTTGATAAACAAATGCATTCTTTTTATAAAAAAATAATGTATTTTATCATAATTAATCATCTTCAGTCGGAAAAGAATTAAGAGTGGAGTTTGCCATTGCAGCAAAAAGACTTGCTGTTTTCATAGATTTCTTTTTCTTGTTCCATTTTCTCGTATATTTTCTAAATTTTCTATCTCGTATCAGCCTTTCTTTACTTATCTTTCTTCTTCTTCTTCTTCTTCTTCTTCTTCTTCTTCTTCTTCTTCTTCTTCTTCCATCATTCATTTTTCATTCTTTTTCTGACACCTTTCCTTATCTCTCTCAATTTAATTTCTTTCTGGCGCTTTACGTTCTTCTGCTTCACTGAAAACATTCAAGTACTTTAACCCGGAAAACTCATTTGTTCTTCTTTCCTCTTCCAATATAACTGGATACAAATTCAATTTTTCAAGAAAATAATCTGCTTTTTTTCTACTTGCCAAAGCAGAATCAATTCTTGGACTGTCTGAGAAAAAAAAAACAACAAAAAAAAAAAAACGATAATCTTTATAATAACTTTCTCAATTTATAATTCCAGATATCTTCAGATAAGGTAAATCAAAATGCTAGTGGCAGCATATTTGATCGAAAAAATAAATTGCACAAAATTTCATACTTTCACTATTATTTATTGAGAAAGAATATTCAAACCATTTTCGTTAAGTAACAAACAAACATACCATTGCTCATAATATTTATAGATTTCGCTGTACAAATAAACAAAAAAACGGAATAGTCTATCTCCATTTATATGACTTGAACTATGCTGATTGCTTTGCAAATATTTGATAAGCCTGACTTGATTAAGTTTGGGGTCCTACGAGGGGAACGTGTGGTTAAAAATTATGATACGTCATAGAAGTCTATTTGCAATGCACTCCGGTTTTTTAAATAGGCTCGAACACTGATCATTGATGCGAAAAAAAGGGATTAAAAGCATCAGGTACACTGCTACCAAACAGGCCTCATTCGATTGCTGCTTGATTCAATAAATAAGGAAAGGTGTTTGCATTACAGTACAAATGGATGTATTACTTGCCAAGATTATTGGTTATCTTGGATGTGTAGCAAGCAGTTGCTGACGGACTAAATGACTGACATAGTGAAAAACTCCTGTGACCTCTCCTCCTTCTTATATCTCCAAGAGCAGAAGAGTGAAGTCGCATTCCTATGGTCCGACTTTCAGTTCTGTCCGTAAAACCTGTACAATATCTTCCGAAATAACTGGAAAATCTAGTTTTTATCACCAGAGTATATTTAACATGATGTCAAAGCAATTTAAGAGGAGTTATTCTGATTTCATGGAAGGAGATGGTGTCAAATGTTACCAAATTAAAGCATGTTTGATGATGATTCTGAGAAAAAAAATGCAATAATTCTGGCCTTAGGAGTCGAAAACATTAATCGCGTAGATTGAGTGTCAGAATCTGTTCATACATAAGGTCGAAAAAAAAATTTGATCTATATCCATCAAATATCACCTTTTCTCGTCGGAAATATCTAGTTTGTTAATTTGAGAAGTATGTACAATTAATCTTAGAACTAATAGAGTAACGATAGCGTCATATTCTTTTGGAACCAGACTAAACACTCTCTTTACAAGCCTGACAGTTCAAACCCCCACCCCCAGAATTCACCCTACTCCCGAGGCTGGAATAATTGATTATTCTTCAAAATTATCTTCAAGTGTGCTTCTTCTGGTATTCTGTTTGACAAACTCAATCAGCGTATTCACAGTGCCGAAAAAAAGACGTAAAAATGAATGATTGATCTTTGTGAAAGGGCACCTGGAAGAAGAAAAAAAACACGATTCTTCAGGTCAAATGTTCTGTGGACGGACGCAAACAAAAATAGTGAATTTTGGTTATGCACACCAGCGATTTGTTTAAGACCTCTAAAATTAAGTTTAAAACATCCCAAAACACCACGTTATAGAAGGGTGTCTTAATTACTTCCCAAATCATATTTTCTATTTTCTTCTCTTAAATCACTCCATATAAGTTTGAAACGATACTTGAACTTCTCTAGAGTCGATGATCGTCACTGACTGACTGGTTGGCTGACATGCCGATACATTTTGTCACCTCTTGTTGCCTCTTTCTCTTTCTATATTTATCTGAAAGTGGAATGGGGATAATACGCGTTATTATTTTTTTTAGGTTGTAACCACTGAAGGAATTCAGGGAAATGAAGAAAACTCAGCAACAATTAATTGAAGCAAGTGTAATAGTCCAGCCAGTCCGTGATTTAGAAAAAAAGAGACACATTTTCTTTTTCACGATCCATTTCTGCTAATTCTAATAAAAAAAGCCCCCCAAAAATCATAATTAAAGATCCATGATGGCTGTTGTTCACAAGATAACCTTCGTATATTGTTTTTGAGCGGAGGACTAATGTTAGTTCAGATGACATAATTCATCAGTCGAAGGAGAATTTTGCCATTTCTCTGAGAATGTTACATGTAACTTTGTTCTTGCTTTTTATGGGGTAGGGGACAAATTCTAGCCAACAAGATTGAATCATATCTGAAAACCATCTGGACTGAGAAAAGAGCTGTTACCATTTTTCTACGTAAACGTATGAATTAGTAAAACAGAAAAAAATATCTCTCTATCATAAATAAATTCCTAGATCTGCCCCGAATTCAATTACATCTTCCCCGTGTTGTATTCTTCACAAAAACCCTTTCGAAATTCATTGAGTAACTCGGAGACGTTATGAGGACGGATAGGAACAGATGCCAAAAATCTTCCAATCAAAAAAATAAATACTTAGATCCCCTCAAAATGTAATCACTCCTTTTTTTTTTTAAATCTTGCAGCCGTCCCTTTTGGGATATGTAATTGAATTTCGTTGAGAACCTTTGGAGATACCGTGTGAACAGCCGTAATCGCACAGAGAAATGTATAAAATATTGAAACGGAAACTATCTCTCAATCAAGAACGCATTGCTGGAAATACCGAAATTCAATCACTTCTACCTTACCCCGTGGCCTGCCTTTTCCAAAAGTTTCATCGAATTTCACTCGAAGATTTCGGAGATATCGTGTAGACAGACAGGGGCAAATATAAAAACAACGTTTTCGATTGAGGGATACGTTTCTTTTTTTTCTTTTTTTTTTTTTGCAAAGTTCTGTATTTGCTCTTTTCTGTCCATACAATATCCCCAAAAGTTATTCATAGATGACATTCCGTGAAAGGATGAGCCCCAAGATGTATAAAAAGTGATTAAATTTGGGGGCTGATCAAATAATTCAATTTGATATTGAGATTTTTTTTCAACGAATTTCTTGTCTTGTATCACTGATATTTCTCAATGGAATTCAGTGAAATTTTGTGGAAAGGTAAGGCATTACGAAAAGGAAAAAACATCTGAATTTTGGGGTGGATTCAAGAATTCTTACAAATTTTTCTGTTTTGATATTACTTGCATTTTGTATTTGCTCCTGTCTATTCACACGATGTCTGCATAAACTCTCTACCACTTCTGGAAACGATTTGAAGTGAGAGCAGCCACATTCTATGAAAAAAGTGGAAGAGTTCTTTGTTTTAATATTCATATTTGTCTGTCTGCATGATATCTCCAAATGTTCTCCATTAAGTTTTTTAAGGGGGGATATCCATCCATCAAAAACAATATAACAGTATTTAGTTGGATAGCCAATTTCACATTCTGGGCTACAACTTATTCTTCACAACAAATACAAATTGACAAGATACATCACTGGAAAGCTGACATAGTTCTCTTTTGAACTATATATCAGGGAGTCTGTAAAAACATTGGGTTATATATATATACATATATATATATATATATATATATATATATATATATATATATATATAATATATATATATATATATATACATATATATATATATACATATGTATGTATATATATATATACACTTGGATATATATATATATATATATATATATATATATATATATATATATATATATATATATATACTTGAATATATATCTTTACGTTTTTGTCTTTAAAGTCTCAGGTAAAAACAGATACAAATCGACATGATGCACTGTTCAAGAGTTGACGAAGTTTTTTTGTCCAACAACATATCATGTGATCTGTGCAAAGTATCTTAGTTTATGTAGATAAAAACGATTCGAAGAGGTAAAATTGGCGGCAATTTTTCAGAAGGGTTTTCTTCTTGGATCTTGGACTAAAATCCCTTCAGACACTCGGTACGGTGTTTCTCTGAATTTTTGAGATTAGGTATTATTATTATTTCTATTATTGTTTGGACTATCCTCATCTTTGTTGTTTTCCATACAATGTTTCGGCCGTTGTACTCTACGGCCTTCATCAGGTATCATCTAGTAGGTGTGGGGGAGCAACGAACCTCACCCTTTATTTAATCGACTGGGGTATATAGACCGCACTCCCCTCTTAGCAGTGGTAGTATTTTCGAATTATTATGCCTCACAAACATGAACACTTGGTGTAGTGGTTAGATTATCGGACGGAATTACTGCAACTAAACTAATGGTACTAGGTTCAATCCCAGTGTGTGGTCTATATACCCCTGTTGGTTAAATAAAGGGTTTGGTTCGTTACTTCCCCACTCCTACGAGATGATACCTGATGAAGTCTGTAAAATACAACGGCCGAAATGTTGTATGGAAAACGACCAAGATCAGGATAGTCCGAACAATAACTCGGAACGGTGTTCAAGAAACTTCATAAAAATATATTGTGACAAATATTTTTCACAATTTTGACCCTGAATTTGACAAGTTTTCTTGGACTATTACCGACTGATAGGCTGAATCTACTTCTTGTATGATTTTGCTACTCAGCAAAATGATGATATTTTACTATCATCAAAAGAATTGTTTTTTTGAAGAAATTATAACTTGATCTTTGATAATTTTTTTCTTATCTTTCCTTTCCTCAATGGTCTATTGATATATTACAAAAAACAACAACAAAAAAAGTTCTTTTTAACGATGTAAATTCTCGGATAACATAATGCCGAAATGAATTCAAATCTAGAAAAGGTTAGACACGCCAAATAAGACGCCAAAGACATTGCTATGAATGGTGTCGGAAGCTAGCGTGTGATTTTGTTACTTATCTAATTAGATAATCTAGACGAGTCCTTTAGAAAGATTTCATGTATTATTCAAACGCGTTATCAGCTATATATAACATACGATAAGATCGGTGTGTGGGAAAATATATATTCATACTAGCATTATCACCATCAACTATATAACGTCCGTCGTTGGATAGAGACTTTATAAAAGAATCACTAGACGTCTCTATCGTAACCAATACTTTCTGAACTATCTAGTTATACACACCATTTTTTTTCGTCAGCCTCAGTTTTACTTTTACATATTGCAGTCATCTTGTGAGTCGTAGGGTGTAATGATTGTCTGAGATTCTTGCAACTTGGTCAGCCCATTGCCTTTTGATTGTTTTTGTTTATTTCTTCTGTGTTATATCTGACCCTTATTCTTTTCTCGGATAGTGCTCTGTCTTGTGATACCTCTATGTGATTTTAAGCTTGATTATCTCATGTGCATTGTTGTATAGTTCTCAGTTTGAGGGTTGATTTTTTGGTTTGGTTCCATGTATCAACTGCACTGGGGACTATCAGGGGATGTTAGTATAGTACCTGAAAGAGAATAACGGGATTATTTACGCATGGATTGTCTCTTCAAAGATCAGTGTATATGTGAAATCTGCCTTGGATCAAAGTCTTGCCTCCTGGCACCCATCTCTCTCTCTCTCCCCCTCTCTCTTTTTCTCTCTCTCCATATATATATATATATATATATATATATATATATATATATATATATATATATATATATATATATATATATATATAAGTTTGTGATATGAACCTGTTTACCTGAAGCTTGATCTGGAATATCCACTGTATAATATTCGATTTAAGTAGTGATGGAAAAGTGCATTGACTTGTAAAGAGAATATTGTAAATGCTATGTACATATTTTTGTGTAAAATAGATTTCCATCCCTGTGTTAGGCTTCAGGGTAATTGATGTGCCTCTGTATGTACGTAAATGTTGGTGCTAAAGTTCCCAGCCAAAAAGAAAAAAAAAGTCCAATATAAATCCATAACAAACTGATTCAGTATTTTTCCTTGGTTTCAATGAAATCTATTATTACTAGAAAGCTCTAAGTAAGTATTAGTGCCCTACTAATGCATACTAAGAGCTTTCCATTACTTAGGAGATTTTCAATTTTGTGGTGAGTAAAAATGAAAGAATAGGTGCAGAGCTTTTCTTGTCTTCATCGAGAATCGATTGTATCAGTTTTCTTTTAAAGGTGTAATTGGATTAACACGCCAAACCAATGTAAGAGAAATAAAAATCACGATGAAGACACGAGTTGCATCTGAATGGACTTCAC
>OY735220.1:50842035-50912035 GCA_963457665.1 Thysanoteuthis rhombus | reverse complement strand
ATGAAGACGGGTCTGATTAGTCATTCGAAAGAAACTGTCACATGACCAACATCTCTCAGCAAGATGACCTCTTAACCTATTTGGTGGTGGTGGAGGGGGATTTTTCAATAATAAAGATCTTTTTTTTTCTATACAAGATGAGGAGTAAAAATCTTTAGATTTTCGAGCTTCTAGCTCTAATGGTGCAACATAAACATGTGATAAATTGATAGCCAGCCAGACCATCAAAAAGACAGTTTTGGTTGACAGTTTTGGTTGACAGTTTCAAATTGATATTATCCTGAAATGTCTACAAAATGTAAACATATAAATGAGACCTATCTGTGTAATATCCAGCAACCCTTTTTTTCTCATATATCTCCGGACATTGCAAGGCTTCGCAAAGTGACTTTAGTTCGCAGGTGTGAACTTTCTCTCTCTTATGAGGTTACTCAGTCGGGCAAAACACCGTATCATTCAGGTCTGTCAGCTTTTTTGCAGTTTACATTCGCTTTCAACGATTTCTTACATTTTGTTTACCCATCTCGCCATGGTCCAGGCCAATTGCAATGTCTTGGTATGTTTATATAGTCTTGTATACATAATATCTCATTAACGCAATCAGATCATGTATCTATGAACATGTTACTGTAAGATTGTGAAACTAGTGATTTTGCAAAATCCCTGTTTAAGAATGAGTCTTTTAATAATTAACAAACCTGTGTTGCTAACCATTAACTACTGAAATGATTTCGATCCTCAGTTGGTGCAACACTTTGAAACTAAATTCTGTGAATATTTGGCTTCAGTTCCAATAGTATATCTGTAGCCAAGTAAGAGATTTCATGAAATATAAAGTTTCACAATCACACTGTATATGTATATATATATATATATATATATATATATATATATAATGAATTGCATCATATATATGTACATCCGTTTGTTTTTATGTATATGTAGGTCTATCTGAGCATGGTATTTAAACGCCACAAAAAAAAATTCCTCATCGCAGCTTGTAATACTTCTACCAATATAATTTCGTTGAACGTACAGTCGTTTCACATTGTAACGCCTGTGTTGGGGTTCAAAGTGACAAACTGAGTTAAGATTGATCTGCAATAACGAGGATTACCAGTTTGACCATTTGGGAGCTAGATCTAGCTATTTTTGAACAGGAATGATATCATAAGGCTCACCTCTCACCGACATAACACAAAATGCGTCACAACGAACCATTTTATAACGGGCTGGGCCTGTATTGCGGTAATATGTTTGATCTCCTCCAAATGACACACACTTGAAGAAGTAGTAAATGTTTGTATCACAGATACTTGTGTAATGTTTGATCCCCTATTGTGCCTAACAGATCATGGGTGTATCAAAGTCTGGATTTTAAAATTAGCAGTAAAAGATTCAACACATGTAATTTGAATTTTCGTAATTCAAACATGTTTCTTTTGGCGTTTGCGCACAGGAAAACAATCTGATCCTACACAATGCGAATGGGCGCCACTGAGTCCAGTGTTTGGTTATTATTCAAATCTGATTATCTTATTAATCGTATAACAATGATATATCTGTACCTTGCATAAATGGATCACCATAGTCCGCTTGTGTACCAGAACCTCATATCTAAAAGAATATCAGAAGGGATTGATTTTTTACCTAAAATTATCTCAAAAACAGATCATCTATTTAAAGAATACCAGCACTAGATTCAAGTATTTCAGGCCCAAAAAGGAAATAGAGACCCGAAAAAACAACTAGAAAAATTAAAAAATTAAAATTCGTATCGTGTGTAGGAGTGTACTCATGCATACTTTCAACTTTGTAGCCCTGAGATGTGACTGTGAGCACCAGGAGATACATAAGCACATAGACACAGACACTCAAAGAGAAAAAAAATCTTTTACCCACCTAGTTGAATAGTAAAATGATAAAACAGCCAATCATCAAATAGTATTCATATTACAATGTCCAGGTCTTCCTTAATCAGTTCGGTTTGTTCCAAAGTTTGCCTGCACCGTTCAAAGTCTTCTTATAATTTAATGTTTCCTTTTTGCTCATACTTAGTATCATTGATTTGTATTGCAAGACCTTAACTTATAAATTCATTGAATTTATCAAGGGAAATAACTAATGATTGAACGTTGAATGGTTTTTTCTCCCTATTTTTTCTGTTCAATTCGCAGGATTGTTTTAATATATTTAATTCTATTCATTAAGAGTTCCGGTGTCAAAATTACCACTCCATCAAATTTAAAAGTATATATATATATATATATATAAACCCGTACTGATTGAAACTTAAGGAAAACAACGTTTGTAATGACATTGACACTACTTTTTATAAAACAGTACTATTTGTTGACTTGAATTGCTCATCTTTGATGATTTATAATGCTCAATGTGCCATTATTATGTTCAAACCCCAAAATATAAAAAAAACCTCTAACATCCCATGAGTATATTAGTATCAAACAACATCATCATCAATCTTTATTTGTCTGTCACTGGACATTGGGCTTCCTCAGGATTCACCACATTTTTCTATCGTGGGCGTCACCGTGCAAATATTTTCTGTACTTGTTTAGCTTATCTTGAAATCTAATATAAGTTCCGCATGTGATATCTGGGGATCAGTGTTGCATTCTTGCGACATGGCCAGCCCATTGTCACTCGAGTTTCCTCATTGTTCTTATGATGTTTTGGACCCCTAATATACTGTGCAGTCTTGTAGCCTCTCCATATAGCGTTGAGCGTCTATTCACTCGTGCACTCGTGGGGGCAAAATGTGACACAATGTCGAGTTTAACGAGGGATGCAGCCGCAAAAATATTTCCAGTCACCGCATCCAAAGTTGCAAAGGTGTTAGGAAAGGCCTGACCTGTCCCTCTTAGACCAATGTGACAGCGCCTCCCCGGAGCGAACTGCATCCCTACAGCTTGGCCAAGTAATTATCGCGAACCCAAGGACGCGTCCAATGGTTCCCAATGCACTTAGCAATGCCTTTCTGCTCCCTCATGAGCCACAACATTGCACCTGTGCAATCGGTCTTTGATGATCACACCTCCTCACGATCTCAAGCCGATTTGGCTGTCAAGCGTCAGTACTGGCTTCTCAGGCAAAGCCTTGGAACAGATATTTCACTTCTAAAATTAGGGTGGGGCATTTTATTCACTTATCCAGATGAGTGAGATATGTCGCAAGGTCAAGTTTAACGTGGGGTGGGGTACCTTCAAATATCTCGAGCCGCCACTACCGAAGTCACGAAAGCGTCAGGACGAGTCCGACCTGTCCCTCCCAATGCAATGATTTGTTCATGTTTTCATTAGATGGTTGTCAATCTGCAGGATAGTCTCTGGGTAAGGTTCTATGTTTCAGCTCAATAAGTCACTATCGGGATGATATATTGGTTGTAAATACAGTACAGTCAGTAAATACGTTAACTCAATCCGGGTAATTCGTACCAACAATCGCTGTCTTGTATTGCCATGATATTAGAGTAAACAAGAGATAGGAGCACATTTCGATACTTGAGCATTCCTTAGCGAATTGTTGTTAATATTATTCATTGAGAGTGTGTAAATGAAGGAGTGAGTGCGTGTGAGCAGTACAGAGACAGACACTGTTTGATGTGAGGTGTGGTTTGTATTTTGATTGTCCCGCTGGGAAATATATGGCAAGTAGGTCGTAAAGCAAAAAAAATGAAACCTTCACATCATTTATAGGATAAGACAGACATGTCTCGTTTTTCTTTTCATGTTTTGAAACCACCGGTGGATAAAGTCTTGGTGTCGAGAAGGAAGTTTAGAGGATGATGAGTTAGATTTGAAAATGAAAAAAATTATTAAAGAATGAAACTGTTTATTTTCGTCACTGTTTTTGATAATGATATTCAGTCTGTGACATATGCACATTATGTAACGAGACAAATCCGCTTACAGTAGCAGCGTGTACCACCATGATAATAAGAGACTTACTATCTATATATCATTTATATTCATATATCTTCTGAGCTGAACAAAGTGAATCTTCTGTTACCGAATGCGATATGGTGTTAAAAATGACATTCGGTGAAAATAAAATGAGAGAATGTATTGGGAAAAAAAGAAAATATTTTTCATTGAAAAGACTGTCAGAAAAATTCGTTTGCTAAAATATGGGAGGCAATGCGGTAGTCACTGTGTCGCCGTCGGAGGGAATCAATTCTCCCAACCACAAGGGTGGGAATGACAGGTTAGAATATTTGAGAATTTCTGATAAGCCAAATGACTGTATTTGACTGCCCAAGTGGAACAAAACTTTCCTTCCTTTGGAGGAAAAAAAGGTATCGCATATGAGTTAATCAGACAGAACTGCATTTTGTAGCAACAGATACTGCTATTAATACGGGAGACTGTAACTGTTAATCACTGTCTTTTTAGCATCTGGCTGACCATATTTTTTATATAAACGAACGTGACACAGTGTAGAGATCGCTGGTGTTTGCCCTATTTCACCAGATGCCTCGTGGTCAGGCTGTGCGATATAAGTCTTATAAGGTGTACAGCCTGTAGCCATGTGGTTTGTATTGTCCCAACCTTTCGAATACATGTCCTATTCATGTTGGCTGTTATGCTATTGCTAACAACAGGAGGTCAAAAGTCTTATATTTCAAGTGTCCTCCTAAGCATTCTTGCAGACCACTGTGGTGCTGTGGTCTGCATTATCTCAATCATCCCCATTATCTCAAACTCCTTAAATCCTAACTTCCAAGTCTTTGGCGCCGTTTTAACTGACCCCACGATTATTGGCGCCACCCTATTCATAATCAGAAACAATCGATCGAAAACTGTAAACGTTGTTTTCTTCAGTTTTTGAGTGAATCCGTCACCGTCGCAACGTATGTACAGAGTATGTTTGCCACACCATGGAGGTAGAGGGCTGATTTTTCTTTAACTCTTCATTATGTCTAGAAAAGAATAATTTCCCAATCCCTGCCTCAAATGGTTTTTGATTTTTTTTTTCATCGGGTCTCCAATTAACAATGCAATGTTATGCTAAATTGGCCCCTCGTTTGTATCTGGTGACACTCATGTTTGGTTTCCTGAAAAAACATTCATCATGATTACAAAAAGCTATTCAGTGGTCACTCTTTTTCAACCTGATCAAAGTTGATCAAAAAATCCCACTAGTCCCAAACAGAAGGCTATACGACCAATGTATCTTACCGATTGTCACCTATGGACCTGAAACGTGGAATCTGACCAAAAAAACGAATCTCAAATAGAGAACCATGCAATGTGCACATGAGAAAACCATGCAAGGCCTCACATGGAGAGATCATGAGACAGCACAGTATATTACGAAAAAGACAAGAATCTGAGATATCATAGAAACTGTTAAAAAAACTCAAAGGGAAATGGGCTGGACATTGCAGACAGCTGCTTTACATCGTGACTCAAAGCTGTGACCGACAAAAAGTAAGATTGCGTTACGAGATAGAGAGATTCAGTGAGTACCATCTCCGTGATGCCCACGACAGAGGCCTGGCAAAGGTTGGGGAAGGTTTATGTCCAAGACAGACGCCAACAGATGATGATGATGATGATGATGATGATCCCTGCTAACATGGCATGCTGTCAAAAGATATTGGTCACAGGGCGGTTTCTATTAAGAAACCGACCAAATCTGCCCTTGAATTCTTTTTTTCCTTTTTCTTCATTGTTCGTTTTTTTTTTTTTTTGTCACAGCACGGTAAAAGAAGTACTACTCAGGGCTACGTGATAAATCCTGGTCCCAAGATCTCTTCCCTTCCTCAATTTCTCTCAAATTTCTGTCCAAGTCTGGAGTTGCCTTTTTTTTCTACCATGATAACAACCCTGAACAACTAACGAGGAATAAGGATTAACATTCACCTATCATGATCTGAAATCACGTTCAACTGACCGGTGGGCTGTTCTCTTACTGACTGACCTAAATGAGAAGTATTTCATACATACTGAATTCAATGTCACAAATGTGTGAGGTTTCATTTCATTCTGAAAAACAGATGCATGTATAAACTATCATTTCCATGCTGCGACTTGAAATCATGACCATGTAATTAGTAGCGGGCCCTCTTACAGACTCAACTAAAATGTCAAGTCCTACATATCAAGGAACTTATCTCACAGATAGTCTCTTTTTTTCATATAAATGAATAAATACATTTATATTATGAACATTTTTTATCAAATTTTATCAATTATATATACAATAAAAAGGTGGCAAGTGGGTGGTTATCATTTTAGGAATAGACATGATGTAGGAGTCGAGTTTGAACCTGCAGCAAACAGGCGTGTTTAGTAAGTTGTTTTTTTTTCAAATACCTGACTTTTTTCAGGTCTTTAAAGATGTTGTATCGATAACTCCTTAAAAATACATTACTCTGGTAGTCGATGGATCGAACCAATCCTATAATAACCGGATTGTTAGAAGCTTGAACATGCAGTCTTAAGTTACCCCTCAGTGTAATAGCTCTCGGAAATTTTTATAAAAGATATATTTTATTTTGTTTCAGATTGAATCCTTTTAAAATCTAATAAATAAAACTCATGAATAACTTGCTTGTTTCAACTGAATTCGCCTCAGATATGCACTGAAATAATTCGAGATTGACCAATTATATTTTGCAGGAGCAGTTCGGATATCAAGTGGTGATAACTTTGATTATACAGGTTAATGCAATATAACTTGAAAAGTTGTTTCCTCTGTAATCAACGGATCCTTGTTATTGAACTCACAAAATAATGGAATGCGAAGAATTGAAAGAAAAAATTCGTACATAACTTTCAATGGGTGGATCAATTGTTCACAGAAATGTATTTACGTCAGTTATATTTGAGGAACAGATCTACAATAACTGAAAATTCTGTCATCTCCAGTTGAAGGATTTCTATTACATATTTGACGGATAAATAGTTTAGGGGTTGTGTTCCCTGGTCTTCAAGTTCGTGGTGAAGTCCATCGACCCTGAACTCATTTATTAAAACTGCAGCTGATTTATTGTGGCAGGTAATTGAGATATGGCTTTTCTGAATACGAATCAGGACCCCTCAAGAGGTCATATAAATACAAAAAATACTTGTAAATCCAATTGAAAATCCAATTTGATTTTGAATAGTAATTAAGAAAAAAACAATGTTCAAATCTCTGAACTGAGATTTGCTCTTGGTGCTTTTTGAAAATGGGCTCAATGAACACATTTCTTAGAAAAAAAATGATTTAAAAAAATCTCTTTTAATAAACACAGTAAAACCTAATATGAACTATGAATTCGTTGCTGTTTTTGACATTTTTCTTAGTAGTTATTGGTTTCTTTTCAGTTACTGTTAAGTTACAGCAAAAGACTGATTTGATATGGTGCTAGAACCAATTGCTTTTATAACAATGCAGAACAGGTTATGGAAAAATTAATCCCATCAAAACAGAGAAGAGAATTATATTTGAGAATTCTTCTTGTAAAGAACAATTGCTCTTTCTGGACTGTAATTTGTTTGGTTCACACTTGGTCAATACACAGACTGCTCAAAAACGATAACACCGGAAAAATGTTGGTACTTTAAATTTTATTGCGTGTTAACATGTTCATCAAGTAAGGCAGCAAGAAATCCCCACCAGATATGAAGTAGTCAATGTCAAGCGTTCTACTATATACTAACTAAATAAACTTGAAGGAGCTAATCTATTTCATACCCACGTAGGCCACATTTTATAGCGCAGTCTAAAGCAAGCTAGTACAATGAAGCCAGGGTGTGTTAGTGGTATTTATGTGTATGTATGTGCATATACGACATATTCAAATGTGTGTGTGTGTAATAGAAATGAATTTAAGTGTCTCGTACATGTGTATTGGGTATATATATATGAGAGTACAAATGTGGCATATATCCGTAAGTGTATGCATGAATGTGTTTATGTTTGTCAAAATGTGTACGTGCATGCGTTGTGAATGTAAGTATGTAGTATGTGTGTGTGTTTTGTCGTGTGTTTTGCCATGTATGAACGTGCGTATGTTGCCCATATGTAAGTGTGTTTGCGTATCTAATGTGTGTGTATGTGAATATGTGTATGGCCAGTCAATGCAGTACATTACGTATCATGTTAGCTTTAGTCTGAAGAGCTTGACAGATCACGCGTTATATTTTGAGAATCGGTCTGAGCAGTATTTGTTATTCCATGATTCGTTGTAGTTTTCCCCATCTAATGCTACTCATCCATAGTTTTTTCGAGGGAAATCATTTTTGAAAAATATCTCAGCTTTTTTAAAAAATCTTTTTCTCACTTTTCAAATGGTGTATTTTTTTTCAAAATTTGATTTATTTTTATTTTTGGAATTGTGAAAAATAAATATTTCGAGACAATGAATATGCAAACTCATGTGTATCGTTTTTCTCATCAGTCCTTTATCGTCCATCATTAGACAAGACCTTCCCCAGGATGCACCACATCTCTACAGTGTGGTCGCGGAACCAATATTTTCTGAACCTCTCCTATTCATTTCATTATAACATATTCTACTAGCCTTGGTCCTATATTTGATCCTTGGGTTTTTATGAAGTGATTCATGATGTCCATCGGTTGTCTGACATTCTTGCAAGATGGCCAGCCCATTGCCATTTAAGTTTCTTATGTGTTAGTATATTATGTTGTACCCCTGTTTTATCCCTGATATTCTGTGCTGTCTTGGGGCCTTATCCATGTAATGCTGAGCATGATTCTCTCATGTGCACATTGCATGGTGCCCAGTTCGCAGGTCAGTCCCTTGGTTAACTTCCATGTTTCAGCGACTATCGGGAGGATGCATTGGTTGTATAATCTTCTTTTTGGAACTAATGGGATTTTCTTGTTCCAAGAGGCTGACCTTGATTTACCAAAGGCTTGCCATCCTTGTTTCGATTCTTCGCTTGATTTCTCCTTTTTGGAGGATTCCAAAAAGACTCGTAGTCCTAGCTAGATGTAGTTGTCAACTTTGTCCAACTTTGCGTTTTCAATTTTGATAGTTTTGCATTTCTTTCCGACAAGCTTGTACGTGACTTTTGTCTTGCTGTTTTTCTGTCCACATAGCATTAGTTAAAGATCCTGGGGGTAAAATACCCTTTTTACAAAAACGGTTTCGACGAAAAGTCAGGACACAGATCCATACACACCAAAAATCTGGTGATGATCGTGATCCTTCTCTCCAAATAATTTCTCTGAGTTTGGCACAAAGTTTCGATGCAGCGTATCCTTTGGCACTCGTTATCTCTCTATTTTTCGTTTCTGCAGTAGATTAAAAGTTTTCGAACCATCCATTTCTTGATATGGATTGTCTGCTCTATATTTCGTCTTTAACCTGCAGATTTTGATCTAGAGTGTAAGATGATTAAGTTACCAAATGGAAAAAATGAAACTGGAAGGTCGGTCTCTTCATTTCGGAACTGCGTTAATCAAATTTGTGCCGTGTACATCGAAGGGTTTGCAATAAATGTTAACGCATTAAGTGAAACTCGTGTTGAGCATAACCACTTGATTCAAGGGATGTGTGCACTCAATAGCGATTGAAATCCTCGGCTGCAGTTTATGAGATCATATCATCAATGCGTTGAATAAAATCAAATTTAATTCTGTATCATCGATCATTCCATGTATCTGAGTGCAGGAGTCAAATAAAACATAGAAATACGGACCTATTTTTTGAAAACACCAGTGGGTATGGTCTGTGTCCAGGGAGAAAACAGGAATCAGAGACATCATAAAATCTATAAGGAAACTCAAATGGCAATGGGCTGGCTATTTCACAAGAATAGCAGACAACAGATGGAAATCATGACTCACAACATGTATCCCAAGAGATCACATGCATAACGGACGCCAGCAGGATGTAAGACGGAAAGAGGAACTAGACAAATTTAGAATGTACCGGCCCTGCAACGCCTGCTATTGAAAGATGTGGGGAACCCTGGGAAAGTTTTATATCCGACAAAAGACGATAAAAGACTGATGATGATGATGATGATGATGATGATGATGATGATGATGATGATGATGATGATGATGATGATACAAGGTATATTTTGGCCTGTTACACCGGAAGTGAAGACTCAGCCGCCAGATATCCGTCTGCGTCGAAGAGGATGACACGAAGTTATCTTATCATCATCTTCCATTAAAATCCACACTTAGACAATGACCTTTCTGATCTCTTTCTAGGATTACTGTGATTGCACTAACTTCTTTCCCGTCTTACCAACTAACCATTCTCTCCCATCCTTCCGACTTTCCTTCTGCGTTTACTGTCCCATGGATACGAATCGGTTGACCATTTGCTCAATGTGTTGTCCATCTGTCTTGCTAAATGTCCAGTCCATTATAATTTCAATCGTCCATCATTATTCGAACAATATCTGTAGAAACTAATAAAACGAATTAGAAATTAAAAACCCAGACTCACTAAAACAGCAGTGGAAAGACCAATGTTGGGGTAAATTGACCCTTCATGCAGAAATGTCCTATTGAGGACCGCATCTTTTGTTTATTGATTTGAGATATTTGTGTCCCTGGGGTATCTGTAAGTCCATCATTCATTTTCAATAAAAAGTAGTTTCTGTATCATCAAATGTTAATTGTTTTTATATGACTTTCAGATATAAATAGGAGAATATAGTTATTCAAAATTCAAAAATTCAGCAGTGAACATAAATCATGAAAGGACTCATTGCAAACAAACAAAACGGGTAATTTGGGAGAGCATTACACAAAAAATGAACTATTCATTTTCTTAAGTTTGTATTTTCTAAACTTATTTTAGGCGGTAGATGTGTACCGAATTTCGAGGGTATAATCAACCGAACGAGTAACAAGCGATAAGGTTTTAAGGAGGAGGGGAAACTAGGATGAAAATGTTGCTACTGATAAGAAATAGATAGTTCGAATTTTCGGGGACACATAATGAAATAAGAAAGGTTTGAGAACTTGATGTTCACGGAGTGCATGAATGTCAACAGTGAGTAAGCAGTAATTAACCTTACTGTATGACTATAGCAAGTGGATAGAACAAAAACGAGTACCAGAAATCGTATGGGAATAAGTGACAAAAGAAAGGAAACGATGAAAAGCCAGGAGCACTTACATCCTGGAGGCAAATATCATATATTCGTATATATATATATATATATATAATGTCTGTATGACACTGGTGTCCAGGGCTCGGTTGGTACAGCCACAATGTTTCGGTCGCTGTACCCTCCGGCCTCCGAGTTGTAAAGCATAGACTTTTTTTAATGCATTTCGTCTGCTTTTTCGATTAAACCAGTTGTTTCTTATCCATCCATACTACTGAGCTAAAATATGTTTTTTTCACCGTTAGTAGGTGGAATTTCGTGGTCTTATCAAATTCAAGTCTTCTCTTTTCTTTTATTTTTTTTTTCAATTACAGAATCCCTATGATGTTCATATCTATGCTTGGCCTACTGAGAGTGATGCGTATGAAACCTTTTATCAAAGACGCTAGTTATTGGGACAACCTCATCAATCATTTGCTTAAAGTGATCGATTCGACTGCTCCTGAATTCACCTCACACATACGCAGCTGTATACGATGATATAAAAAGATAACTTCGTAACTATTTTCTGGTTATGATAGTTGGCCGTTTTTCTTCCTTGGTAAAATAACTTCCAAGCTATTTTTAATATCAGTGTATTACACATATTTACAGATACAAAACGGGGTTATATTCGCATTATAGTTATAATACAACCATTTAAGAACATTCAAAATGCCAAAATGAGAATGAAACCTAAATGAAAAAAAAAATCATGGAACTGGAAAAAGGTCTGTGATAAGAGTTGAAGCAAGTATCAACCAAATGAATTTTTGGTTTACCAGACACAGGTCTATTACATTTGACAATAGTTCGATGACTATTGTGATTATAAACAATATTTGCAATCGTTTATCATAACTGTAGCAAATAAAAAGACAACAGAGCTTATAACCAAATTTCAGGACTAAGTTTGTAGGGATACTTTCTTGCAAAGGGAAGAACTCCAAACATCAATGCAAAATCAAAGCAAGAGGTGGAATATAGTCAATAACACGGAGATGAGGTGAAGATTCAACAATAATTCCAATCATTATAAAATATGTTTATTTCATTATGTATCAATACCGGGATTCACCGATTTTTCAAACTTAATTTACACTACTACTTTGTTATTTTCATGGAAACAGGTCTGATTAGTTATTCAATAGAAACCGTCAGCTGGCCAACGTCTTTTCGCAGCATGCTATGTTGGTGCTGAACAATCAAAAATTGTAAAAAGAGGTTATTGATAAATGCAATACTTCTCTCACCATCTCTTGGAAAGTGATCACTAAAAAAAGTCTGAATGAAAAAAAAAAACAAGAAACGGACTATCACAAACTAATGATCAATTTAGCAAAAACTCAAAATGCAAGTTAAACCTAAAACTTGAAACTTATTTAAGGGGAAAACTTGAAGAAATACAAAAAATAAAACTTTATTTGTACTTGATGATGATGATGATGATGATGATGTAAGATGGTGTGATGATCAAGATAAATAAGTATTGGCACTACGATGCCCATGATAGAGGATCTGGGGGGAGGTCTATATCCACCCACGGACGTTAACAGACTGATGATGATGATGATGATGAAGATGATGATGATGATGATGATGATGATCATCATCATCATCATCATCCTCTATCATGGGCATCGTAGTGCCAATACTTATTTATCTTGATCATCACACCATGTTACTTTTTGTCGACCACGAACCTGATCTCTTAGGATTCATCAATTCTTGTAACATGTCCAGCCCATTGTCATTTTAGTTTTTTTCTACATTCTCTATGATATCCCAGACTCCTGTCTCTCCTGTAATATTCTGTGCTGATGATCTCTGTATAAGAGGCCGAGCATGATTCCCTCATGTGTACGTTGCATGGTTCTCAGTTTTAGGATCAATCGTTTGATTAGATTCCATGATTCAACTCCATGTGTGACAATCGGTAAGATACAAGAGCTGTATACTCTTTTTCTAAATCAAGTGGGATTTTCTCGTTCCTGAAAGTTGAGCTTGCTCTACTGAAAGCCTGCCAAATTAGTATGATTCTTCGCTTGATTTCTTCTCCTTCCTATGATTCCATGCAGACTCGGTGTCCAAGGAAGATAAAGTTGTTTACTCTCTCCAGTTTTGCATTTTCAATTTCGATCGCCGTGTTTTTGTCCCCAACGTGATCGTTTTACATGACATTTGTTTTACTGAAGTTCATGTGGAGGCCAACTCTCTTGCTCCATTTAGTTCCGGTAACATTACTTGGAGATTGTGAAGGTCTTAAGAAAATCAGGGGTTACGTTGGTATTCTCCGTCAATCCTGATCCATTTATGTTCCCAGTTCAAGTTTCAAGAGATCATCTCAAGTCGGGCTGAAGAGTAAATGTTAACATTTTGAGCCCCCTGAATATATTGGAGTGACCTGTACGTATGATACATGTATACATACTCAACAGGCCAGCCAATTCAACTTGAAAATCTAAAGAAGCCATGTTGACAGTATTAGTGAACAGTTTCTACCAAAGTAAAACGGTAGAAAAACCGTTCTTTTGCAAGGTACTGTTATAAAGGCAGCATGCTCACCATCCTTCCCATTTCACACTTTCATCGCTTGTCCTTCTCATCATCGAGCAACAGAAAACTCAGCGTAACATATTAGCGTCACTATTTGGGTAATCTGGAAGCAATCAAAAAATATTCCTTGTAAATTAATATTTATTGCAGACCCGTTCTACGCCACTTCGGTTTACGAAAGTTTTCCTTTTAAATGGAATGCTGTTCTTTCTGATTGCGAGTAGATGTGTATTGCTCCTGGGCGATTGATTGTATGAGTGTTTAGAAATTAATAATGACTATAATTAGTTGTTCTCAATAATACCAATACGTTAATTACCTCTGTTTAATTAAACTTTTCGTAATCAGCAGCACACGTGTAGACACGCATGTCGATGTGTGACTGAATCCAGATTACCATAACCACAGAAACAGGTCTGATGAGTCTCTCAAAAGAAACTGTCAGGAGAACGACATCTTTTAAACTCATGTCGTGCTGGAGGCGGTCAATCCCCCCAAAATTGGAAAAGAATCAATGATTAAGTTACTTGTATCGCCTTTTATTGGGCAGTGGTATTTTGAGTGAATCTCAAACAGCCTCCTTGCAAAAGTCCTTCTCAGTGGCAGAAGAATTAAAAAGAAGAAAAATCCAACTTTTTCCTTAAAATAATAAGGAAGTAAATGCTTTTTAACCGTTGTAGCCCTCTAGCTCGATTGGTGAAGCTTGCACGATGAAAAGACCAACTTGAACGAAATAATTCCGTTGAAAGAAAATTGTCTCAGAGTAAATTTCTGATTAAATGAGATAAATATTATTCAGGCATAATCTAATACATTTACATACTTTTTTTCAAGAAAGTTAATTTGATGAATAATTATTTCAATGTACTTACGTGGTACATACATAGATTGCCAGCCAGTCAGCCAGCCAGCCAGTCAGCCAGCCAGCCAGCCAGCCAGCCAGCCCACCAAACGGAGCAACTTTCGAACAGAGGAAACCCATGTTGACAGCCATAGTGACAGTTTTGTTTCAAGGTTTCTAACATGCATTCTTTTTACAGAAATACATTCATATGCATGAGTCTTGTGTTTAGAGACAAGCCCAAATTTCATGTAATCTTTTGAGTCAATCCCTCGTGCATACTATTCAACCATTGCGTTTAAAATTAGTGTGTACTTTCTATGACCCGAAATGCCAATAAGTAATTAGTACAACTGAATTAGTGATGGTAAAAGCGATTTTCGAAAATGTAACTGCGAGTTATGCACATAATGAGTGCAAAAAGTATATGATGTTAACGTTTCCCACATGAATTCCAACCGCCTTATCTTGAGCAGTTTATAACAAAAAAACTCAACCATTGGATGAAGTATACACTTGAGGACGGTTGCAAAACACAACAGACAAAAAGTAATGATGATGTTAGGTAGAGGAAAGAGAAGGAAAAAAAGTAATGCCATAGGCTGATATATATATATATATATATATATATATATATATATATATATATATATATATATATATATATATATATATATATAATCTGTTATATTATATTGTTAAATGAAACCTGTTATCACACAGCGAATGTGCAATTTCACTAACATAATGTAAATGAAATGTACAATTGAAGAAAATAGGTCTGTTGCAACAGGAACGTAATGCAAAGGCTTAAATAACTGTTCAATCAAAAAATTCTCATTTTTGTTTATTCACCTACCGTATCCACTCTATTTGTTTCTTCCAACGTGGATAATCGTGTTATTAAAAAATGGATCTATGATCCGACAGAATAATTATAAATTGACGTACTGCTTCTAGTCTAAATATTCAGCGATGTTTGAATAAATCTTTCTCCGATCAATATAGACGACTCGTGGTAAGTATTTCATCCATCCACATATGCATACATGTATATACATGCATGTGTATGGGCCATATCAGTGGTTTTCAACAGGAATTAGCAATCATCGTCCTTTCATCCCAACTGCCATAATTCATACCCCCCGCCCACGTTTGACTGTTCCCTGGTATCAAGAAACTGCAATAGAAAGCCCTGATATCAGTCGGATTCAAGCGTGTATGTGAGTATCGTGCCAGAAATTTGCGTGCAAGATCGGCAAAAGCTACACTAATTATTGACTTTGAGAGACATCGGTTGAAGACTACAAAAACATAGAAGAATCAGTTATTAATAATCTCTTCAAATATGTGCAATATCGCTTCAAAACAGTTATAATGAATGTGACACCTACACAGTGCCGGAGTTATCTCTGTGTAATTTCACAGCCGATTGAATAGCTGCACAGGATAGTGCTTGTTCATTCAAATACTGTGAGATTTCCTCTGGTTGCCAAGTTATATCAGAGCCTCCCAACAGGTTATCTAAGTATTTAAAATCGTTGGATATATTGCTCACGCACATACACACACATATGTTTGCATGGACATGGAAAGACAATTTTGGGGCAAATTTTAAGTCTGGGAAGTTCTAAGCTACAAAGGTGCTTCCATGGTAATGGGTGTGAGTTCAAATCCCATCTGGGGTTCATTTCTTTTTTTCCCCATATTATCGCCGCTGGTTCACTCACTACTGTGAGTTATTCGGTTTGAGCAGAATTTATTTCCTAAAATTGTTCATTTCCTTATTCACATTATCGGATACTAATGCCCCCTACTGATATTCCCTTCCTAATATGTACTTTATTACTGTGTACCTCTTGAGTATATAATCTTGACAGTCGATATATATATATATATATATATATATATATATATATATATATGTCATTGTATGTGGAACTATAATTGTCATCTAAAATAATTATTCATCCACCCTACGAAGCTATAGCTTCAGATTCTTTATATATTCTATACTTTAAATCAGATAATTCTAAAGAGCTAAAATCAAAGTAAATAATTAGTTAAAACCATAAAGTAAAATTTGTACTATTTAATTTTTCAATAATTTCTATCAAATTTTTGAAACAACTTCAAACTGGCTACACCAATGCCTTGTATGCCGATAATTCCATCTGGCGAATGTCAGCATTGTACAATGGCCAGTTGTCGAGTAAATGCGATGCGTGTATTTGTGGTTGCACATGAACGTGCATGTGTGATTTCCATCGTATTTTCTGTGTAGTTCACAGTGAAAATTCATGAGAAAATGTTTCGTTATTCCGTCCTGGGCTTTCCCGCAGGAAGTTAGTGATTCTAGTGGTATCAGAGGAGAACGTCTATTGCTCGTTGTCCTCCTCAGTCACGTCTGTACGATTCCCTTCATGCATAAGAAAGTGAGTTTGGTGCAGGCTAAACTTCACCAATGTCTTAAATCATTTGCTTCCACGGAGTAGGATACTAAGGTTTCATTGTTTTTCTGTTTAGTTTTTCTAGTCGTTTTTTGGGGTTTTTTTTTTCGAGAAAACATTAATTATAGATATATTACACACAGCAATATATCATATATTTGAAAGTTAATATGATTCTGCTGACTGGTTTCCTTCATTGGGAAATGAAGCAGCTTTAAGATATGATATAGGTTGAAATATTTTTTCAATTTACTTTATTTTTCCTCAAAATTCTCTTTAAATGTATTTTGAAATTCAATCCAGTTCACTTTCTTATTCTTCACTGTGTGTCACATACCTTCAGGGCATGGGCAATCATTGCTTGCCATAGCTTCTTTTCTTTGTTGCTTCCAGTAACTCATGTCTTTTCATGATTTCTCATTGCCTTTCTTCTTTCTGACAGACACAAGATGACAGTCAGGCGCAATCATTCATACTGGGTTAGAAATAAGTTTCGAGGACCTCAACCATTTCATGACTGTCGCCTATGCCAGTTAACACATGACAAAAAATGATGCAAGACCAGAAAAAAACTATTGAAAACTTACATGAGAATGATGTTTATTGTAAAAAGTATTTATCCCATTCTGATAAAGAAAGAATGCCATTTTTTTATTGTTTTTTTTTCAAATCTAAATACTATTTATTTTCCTATCGAAAAGTCAGATAAACAATTTGGAACGAAGCGGAATTAAATTAGGTCTCATTAAATCTGATTACTTCGGTTACCTCAAGTCAACCCTGCTGCATTATCATATGGCTTTTTTTTAAGGAGGGGAAATGAAATGAATGTATACAAGGGTAATGATAATAAGTGTGGCTGATAGTAGCAGTATGACCAACAGCATTGCTGAAAAACTAAGGTATAGGTCTCACTGGGTTGTTAATCATCCTCCTCCACCTTGAAAAGAAATGGGGATTATTTGTTCACCGATGATTTTACTGCAGTAATACACACAGATAGTACTAGTTTATATGATACTAATAAGAAACAACCTTGGCCTAACTCAATCCGTCCACTTCAATTATGTTTTCAAGACCATGGGAAAAAATGTCAAATATTTACCCTATTTGACAACAATTCAGACCACCTTTCAAACCCTCAAAAGCTTGAAAGGTAAATAAGATATCTTGCTGTCCTACCCAACATTAGCTACAGCTTAAAGAGGAATTGATAGTATAATTTTCTCAATATCTCATTATTCCATCAAATATAGTTGTTACTCTTCGCAGAAGCCCCTTCCCATGATATATACATATGTTGTTTTACAATAATAGGAGAGCCGGAGGACGACTTCAAAGGCTCCCCAATGTGCGTGGCATTGCGTAGCCTCAGTAAAACCTCTTTGACACACACTCCCTCTCCAGCCCATTCGATAGGCAAGTGTCAGTACCGACTCCTCAGGCTCTGCCGTGGATCAGATACTACACTTTGATCCTGAAGAACAGGCGAGAAAAAATCGTGATTATGAACAGCACAAGCCGAAGTCTATATGCACACGGAAGAGTTGTAATACAACGAAACAGCTGTTTGTGGGTGACATAATTATCTAATTTTATATATATATATATATATAATACGAAAATTGCAATAATCAGTTTTAGTTCAAATAGTAGGAGTAGAGGTTTGACACAGCAGCAATGTTCACCCAGAATGAACCAGTAGTTTCTACTGTACAAGTAGAATTGATCAGTAATATATATCAACAAATATTAACCAAAAAATATAGACTATCACTATGTTTCTTGTGAATCATATGAGTAGATTGAGAAATCTAATAATGATTTAAAATTGACAGTGTAACTTCCAAATTTAATTCTGCGTCAAATAAAGCAATAAGATATGAACAAATTTCTATCGGCAATACTTTTCATTTAATCTCTTGATCTTCTGAATATTGCCATCAACATATTGAATAATTTATTTCAAAATGTTCAGCCTTTTTTATTCCATCTTTATTGTTTCCTTTGTAAAATGATAATTGCGCCTTTATTAGCTCTGCCAACAGAGAGGCATACGTATATGGCAGCCTCCTTCCGTTTACAATGCCGTCTGTCTGTCCACATATCTTCCAGAGCATTCAATGAATTATCATAAAATTAAATAGGAGGGTTAACGATAAGGTGTAGAAGTAGTGCCAAAAGTTAGGGACGGATACATTCATAAGAAAACTTTACCTGCATAGGTTTGTATATATCCATAGCACAGAACATTGCAAAATAGCTCATGACTCACCTCAATTTCTCCGAGAAAATTCCGATATTTTTGTTTCGTTTTGTGGAAAGGTGTCAAATATGTATTCCAACTAGACACACAAGCACACACACTCACGTGCACATACGCACACATGCACCCCCCACACACACTCCCGGTCATTCAAGCAGTTTTTCAACCGAAATTAGCAATGATTTCGATTTAAACTTTCCATACATTTCCCCACGAAGTTTTCGAGAAATTTTTTTTTTATTTTGTGTAAGGATGTCGTGTACGGAAGAGGAATCGAATTCTTGGATTGATTCTCAGTCAATCCTTCTCGCCTGTGTCCCATTTATATGTGCACACCTCATAATATCATCAAGTGATCAAATCTGTCCAAACAATATATCCACATATTTCCTACGAAATTTCTTGGGAATGTGGGCAGTTGGCTAGAGAAGATGTGATTTAATTTTTTGCTGGGTTTTGCTGTATTGGCAGAGGTATAAATTCTCTGAAAGATCTCTGGTTTCTTCATGAGTTCTTTATTTTCTCCTATCATTCCTTATTCAAACTGTATCTCTATTAATAGTTCTTAGAAAAAATAAGGAGCAAGACGTTATTCTCGCACTGTGTATGGAATAGTTTATTGGGTTGAAAGATTTAGGCTCATCATTTCTTCTTATAAAAAATGGAACAGAATACTGGTATCTAACGAACTTATACAAATTCGTAATACATCAGAACGAAAAAAAATATCTGAGAAAAATGTATACTTATATAACATGCCACGCGATGGTATCTTTACAGTCTGTAACATTTGTCAATGTAGATGAATATTAAACGCAACTCAGGGAGCCATCTCCCTAACTTATTCATCTAATTTGTTTTCATCTATTTTTTTTCTTTACCTATTATGTATTTCTGCGTACGTGAGGAAAAAAATCCTGGTTTATTCTGATTGAACACAAACGACAAAATGCAGAGTAACCATGTTTCTTATATTTTTTTAAACTGTAGTCGCATTAGTGAAATCATTTGGACTGTTGTTTTTTTTTTTTTGACGGCATGGGTAAACTGGTTTAATTCAATGCAATATCTGCTTGGCCATTCGAGATGTTAAAATGGGATTGTTTGCTGAAAATATAATTAAAGCAAGGTATGGGCCGCAGGAGACCAGTGAAATGTAATCAATAGATTTCAACCGATAAAAACTGCTTCGTGTAGTCTCTTCTCAGTATTTATGATTTCTTCATGGACATAGAAATAGAAATATTTTATGTCTTCTGCAATCCTTCATATTAGGGTAGTGCCCGTCCCTAAGGTGCATGTTTGAAAGGGGTTCGACTCAATAGTGTCTGGAGTAGCCTGCTATCATTGCCACATGAAAATCATTTTCCGTCCACCTCACGAAACTACAGCGTAGAAGTATTTCAATTACCTCTTTGTACAGTTGTTGATTTGGATATTTTATATCTTAATTAATATAATTCTACATTTTCGGGTGGAAAGGGTGGAATATAGCAAAGAGCTTTGACTTTTTGTGAGCAAGATTTTTTTTTTATATAAGTATTAGTTTTGAACCCAAATCTGAGTGATGCTACATGTCAAAGGGTAGGCAAACTGAGATATCGAGGCAAATCCACGATGACACCGTTGCCCCATGGTTCAATTATTTAGAATCATAGGAAGATCAATTTGAAAACTTGAAATGTGTCGAATAAAACATCTATAGATTGGAATATACTATTTTTTATCTAGATAAATGGGAGAATGATTTTAGGAAAATTATCAACTGAAAATCATCTCTGTAGACATCATGAAACCAGAGGTAACTATGTTTGAAAACTTGTTTACATCTACGTACCGGTGGTTAGTAAAAATTGTATTTGGAAAGTTGACCCAATTTACTCATTCTAAATTTGCTAATGGGCATATTTCAATATTAATTCAGGGCCAAATTGAGCGAGATTTACTATTTACTCATGAGCAGGGCATTTTGAAAGAAAACCTTTCATAAATTCTTTTTTCAAGTCACACTCCCCGATTTTATTTTTTACGAAATCCTGATAAAGTATCCTTTGTAATTAAATTATTTCATTTCTATAAAGTTGATATCCATGAGAAACTAAATCTGTTATGATCTTATTTGATCTTTCTGACTGTCAATTCTAAAATATTATTGAATTGGAAGATGAGAAATGCAGCAAAATTAAAATATTTTCTGTTCCGAAAAGTTTCCGTGGATATTTTTTGTTGATTGATTAAAACGACCCTGCTCCCTGTAATTCATAACCATAAAGTTTCACAAATTCTAATGGATTTAACATTTATTGAATGAATTTCGATTATTTCAGACATCATTATTATTTGTGTACAGGAGCCCGTCATACGATCTGATCATCCAAAGGATTGGCAATCTATGATGCAACAGAAACTCATCCATACAACGAATCATGAAAATGTAGGACCCTTTCCTGGTCTTTCAAATAACTGCAGTTACCCAATCATAACAAATGGATTGAAATAGACTCATACGAAGGCTACAATAATTTCATAAGTCCATATAAATACTGTGAAGAGCCCTAACGATCTTTGTATGAGACGTGGGATGAAGAGCCAGGCAAGCTCTCTGAAAACTCCAGAGATTACAGTGCAACATATACAAGGGCCCAGCAATACATTGAGGGGATGTAAAGCTGAATATTTAACCCCTTGGTGTGTGCTACCAAGAATGTAGTCCGTCGAAAGAGCCAACGGTATTTTCAATTCTATCCAACTTTTACATATGGTGTAGAAGCTCCTAAATACATCGAATTCAATAAATTTGCCAGAGAGTCAGAGTAAGGGCTCCAACCAGCCACACATGTATCATACTTGCCCCTCCTCAATATGAATTCCGGTGAACCAGACACAATATTGACTATAATGCACTGTGTGCAGTCTGCAACTGAACAATCTGGTCAGAATTATAGTTTTTACAAATGACCGGCAATTATTTAGAATTACTACCCAATCACTTGGCAGGAGCCAGACGTGTGGACAATGATTCTCTTTTGCTATTGTCAAAATGCATATATTGATTTTTCTTTGCTGTATTGGCACATTGATAGCGACCAACGGCTTCTTCAAGATTGCATTCCGAAGTTGAATCGATGCTGCTCGGAAACTACTTTTCAAAAGACATTCAAACTTGCGCTCTTTTTTGGTTGATGAAACTGTGAAAGACTATCATCATTTAATGACTACCCTAGAACTGATTGCCTCTTGCAGCAGACCTGCAAATTTTTACCAAGATACCTTTATTTGGCCAATGGTCTTTGCAATACGATTTGTCTGAAACCGACAGCACTTCTAAGCTCATGGGCCCTTATTATACAGCTGGTGTAACAGAAAAGAACTTCCTGATTTAAAGGAATCAAATCAAACAAAATGTCAGATTTTATTGATGTATCAAAAAGTCCAATGTTGACTTTGCCTCAAGAGTTTTACAAGCCAATCAATAGGCATGTCAAGACTATTGACATACTGGAGAAATCTGTGCAAGCTAATAATTTCGAAATTATAGACACTTTCCCTTATCTATTTCAGAGTCATTCTTACACGATTAACTGATGCATCCAATGTAAACCTCTGATCAAGATTATATCTGACCGTTTTGTGTAGAGACGTGGAACTATTCCTAAAAATTCTTTTTTTCATTTTGGAAGAAAAAAAGCTTCTTTTTTTAAAAAATATTTTTAGATCCTTATTTTGGTAGGTTCAATGATTATGCCTATATTCTGCAAAGTCTTTTTTTTTACCTAATTTTAGCTGTTCTCCAGTGGAAAATGCCTAGGATGACATAAGTGGAATTTATTCTGACCATATCTATTCTGAAATTGTTTGTTTTTTCTGTACGTAATTACAGTTGTTCGATTGTTGATTATGATGGTGAGTATCAGATTATTCTATTCTTGTAACAGGCGAGTTGAATATTCATTGACGATATTTCAAGTTATATGTAAGGATGTAAGCTACATCGAAATAAACTAGAGATTGTTTAAAATGGGAATAAAAATCCGCCTACATGGCAAATTTAATCTAAAAATTATATTTAGACTTCTTTGAAGAAATATGTGTGTATGTGTGTCTCCGAGTGTGTTTAGTTGTTGTTTTACAAACACACACACACACACACACACACAAGCGTACATGTATATATATATGTGTGTGTGTGTGTGTGTGTGTGTATGCATGCGTGCGTGTGCGTGTGTGTGTGTGTGTGTTCCTGATATGCGTAATGTAAACACCAGATTTTTTGATAATATGGAATATGAAGAGAAAAGTTCTGAAAAAAATCTTCTCGCCCTAGAGAAATAAACGATCATTAATTTGAAGTTGAAATGCGTTCATTTATTTGTTTGTTCATTTAATGTTAACATTGACAGGACCACCAGAAAACGAAAATGCGCTTTACATTTAAATCCCGTGGGTAAACAACCGAAATATAAATCAGAAAATATTTACTTTTTTAGCTTTAAGAATTTAAAAAAAAACATAGATCTTAATAGAATCTGTTACGTGACTGTTGGCTCTTGACATTATGGCTTGTTGGGGATGATCAATTAAATGATTTGGGAAGGACGTGATCAACAAATAAATCATTTATCTCGCCATCTGGTGGGCAGTAATCACTAAAAGTCATAAAAAAAAACAAGCGGCTGAAAACTAAGGACCAATTTGGGGTAAACTTACGTTGCGAACAGAATTCCCACTGAAACTTATTAATCGAGAGATTAAAAAGGAAACTCTTTTTGCTGACATAGTGGGAAGAAATATCTGAATTTTTCATCCTTTCACCTTATCAGAACGCCCTCTATCCATGATGCATACATACACACATGCGTACAGACGTACATAAATATATACATACGTACGTATATATATACATGCATACATATATAAATACATACATACATATGCACATACATACATACATACATACATACATACCTATATACATAAGTACGTACAAACATATACATACATACAAACGTACACATGAACACACATTCATATATACGTAAATACATGCATACATTCATACCTACTTACCTACCTACCTATCTACATACATACATACATGCATACATACATACATACACACATACATACATACATAGCCAGCAACACTGACCTGAAAACGAAAAAATATTTTGACAGTTTTGGTTGATTATTTCTCATAATCATTATTAACCGTTCTGTATATGTGTATGTGTGTGTGTGTATGTGTGTGTGTGTGTGTGTGTGTGTGTGTGTCCTCCTCATTAAAAAGTCATTCCATTTTTTCAATATGCCATCAAGTGAAAATTAAGTTCTGACATCTTCCACGGATGCGGTCTATTATGTAGGAGTATTTTCAGAAAGAAAATTTGAAGAGTAGCCGATCGAAGAAAAACATTTGAAATAATACGTACGAAATTATTATTATTATTATTATTGTTATTATTATTATTATTATTATTATTATTATTATTATTATTATTATTATTATTTTTTTTTTTCCAAAATATTTTAATGTGAAAATTAATAGTCTTTAATCGGCAGAAAATAATTAAAAGGAAAATAATTAAAAGTCCTCATTAATTTGTTAGATGCTTTTGGGAAAACAATTTCTCTGAAGAAAACTAGAAATAATTGGATCCATCTCTTTCATTTTTTGTTTCACCAGTGCAATTGAAACAGTGCAGGGGAACCTGAAAAATCAGTCTGAGAATCTTAATTAATCGGAATGGAAAGAAAAAGAAAGAATAGGTTCAAGAAGTGAAGCTGAGAGTAGAAGGTTAACATCCAGATACAATTGGCTTTGCCATATCCTTTAATTCGAAAAATAACTAAAGCCGGTCGAGGATAGTTGATCAATATATAATTTGTTTTTTTAGCTGTTTTGAATGATAACACGGTCGTTTTAGTTGCTTTCTGCCTTATCTATTCCTCCTAGCATAGTGCATTTGTTTGCTCAATTTCTTGGATTCGTCATCATCATCAGTCATTTATCGTACGTCGTTGGACATAGACCTTCCTCATGATTCACATGATCGCTCTATCCTGGGCGTCAGGGAGATAATACTTTCCACCCTTATTAGTTCGTCCCCCGATCATGTGCCTGCCGGCCTTGGTTTCGCTTGTGATCCCCAGGGATCCATGTTGTTAGTCATGATGTTTATCAGCTGTCTGCCACTTTTGCGTCATGACCAGCCCATTGCCATTTAGGCTCCTATGATGTGCAGACTCCATTTTTCTCTTTCCTATATTGTGCGGTCTAGTGATCTCGTCATGTGATGGTAAGTATGATTTTCCCCTATGCACGTTGAATGGTTCTCATTTTAGGATCAGTCTCTTGGTGGAGTACCATATTTCAGCTCCTTAAGTACTATCCAGAGGTTGCGTTGATACATGTTTTGTTTCTCTTCTCCATGTCCACTATGATTGGATGTAAAAGAATCTTGCTTCAAAGGATGTATTTCAGGTGGTGTAAATTGATCATCATCATCATCATCAGTCTTTTAGCGTCCGTCGTTGGACATAGACCTTCCCCAGGATTTGCCACACTTCTCTATCATGGGCGTCACGGAGCCAGTACTTCCTGAACTTATCTAGCTCGTCTCTCCATCTAACATTTTGCCGGCCTCGGTTGCGCATGTGGTCTCGGGGAATCCATGTTGTGAGTCGTGATGTCCATCGATTGTCAGCCATTCTTGCAACATGGCCAGCCCACCGCCATTTGAGATTTTTTATGGATTCTATGATGTCTCTAACTCTTGTCTTTTCCCGGATGTGTTGTGCTGTTTTGTGGTCTCTCCATGTGAGGCCCAGCATTATTCTTTCATGTGCACGTTGCATGGTTCTCAGCTTACGGGTCTGTTTCTTGGTTAAGTTCCATGTTTCAGCTCCATAAGTGACTATTGGGAGGATGCATTGGTTATACACCCTTCTCTTTAGGATTAATGGGATCTTATTATTTTTGAAGGTTGAGCTAGCTCTGCCAAAGGCTTGCCATCCTAGTGTGATTCTTCGCTTGATTTCTTCTTCTTTTGAGGGTCTCATGGAGATTCGTTGCCCTAGGTAGATGTAGTGGTCTACTTTCTCGAGTTCTGTGTCCTCGATTTCGATCTTAGTGTTCTTATCTCCAATGTGGTTGTTGCACATGATCTTCGTCTTGCTGAAGTTCATGTGTAGGCCGACTTTCTTGCTCTCCTCATTTAGTTCATCTATCATTAGTTGGAGGTCATGTAGGTTCTCTGCGAAAAGGGCTATGTCGTCTGCGAATCTGAGGTTGCTCAGAAACTCGCCGTCTATTTTAATTCCTTTACTCTCCCAGTCTAGCCTTCTGAAGATCATCTTGAGGCAGGCTGTGAAGAGTTTAGGTGAGCTGGTATCACCTTGTCTTACTCCTTTCTGGAGCTGGAAGGGGTCCAAGTCTTTATGTAGCCTGATAAATGAGCTGCCGTGATTGTATATATGTTTCAACACTTCAACATATACTGGATCTACACCTTGGCGACTGATGGCCTCCATGACCTTAGGGATTTCTACTGAGTCAAACGCCTTTTTGAAGTCGATAAATGCTACGGCAAGTGGTAGTCTATACTCTGCTGCTTTTTCTTTCAGTTGATTTATCGAGTGCAGGTGGTCCATGGTCGAGTAGCTTCTTCTAAAGCCAGCCTGTTCACGTGGCTGGTTTTCATCGAGTGTTTTTGTGATTCGGTTGGTGATGATCCTTGTGAAAAGTTTATATACACAGTTGAGTAGGCTTATAGGCCTATAATTGTTGAGGTCTTTCGGGTTTCCTTTTTTATATGAAAGCATTATTATAGCAGTTTTCCAATCGTCTGGGACTTTACTGTGTTTTAGACACAGGTTGAAGAGGACGGCCAGTTTCCTATTGATGGTTTTACCTGCTTTTCGGAGTAGGTCGATGGTGATGTTGTCTGGTCCAGGGGCAGTTCCTTTCTTTGTCTGTTTAATGGCTTCCTTCACCTCCCACGGGGTTACTTTTGGGAAGTCCTCTAGTTGTTTGCCCGTGTCTTGCGTATCTTGCTCATTGTTTTGCAGTCCTTGTTTGGACGAATAAATTTTTGGTAGAATTCTTTGGCGCGTTCGACAATCCTGTCTCTGTCTGTTGTTAGGTTTCCATTTTCCTCGAGTATGCTAGTTATTTGCCTTCGTCCCGAGTTGAGGAGTTTGTTTATAGCTTTGAAGCCCCGACCTTTTTCAAGAGTTGATTCAATGACTGCCGTCGTGTATCTCCTTCTGTCTTCTCTTCATTTCTTCTTGATTAATTTGTTTAGTTCAGCCTCTTCAATTTTCTCTCTCGTTGTTGTCGGTGGCTTGAGGTTTCTGCGTTTTTCCATGAGATTTTTAGTCTCATCCGAGATTTTGCTAATGAGTTGTTTGCCCATTGGCTTGAATGTAGAGGCTACTTCAATTATTGACGTTGTCATTTTGCTGCTTAGTTCGTTGATGTTGGTGCTGTCTTGTTCAGTAAGAATTCTGAATCTGTTCTTCAATTCGAGCTTGAAAGATTGAACGTGCTCTTTTGGTATGTTTAGAGGCTGCGGTTTTGTATGGAACATTTTCCTGCGTTCTTTATTGGTGTTTATTTGTACTTTACATCGTACCATTCTGTGGTCGCTGCCTACATTGACTTGATTTAGGACTTGGATGTCCTTGACGATATCGTTTTTGTCCGTTAGGATGTAGTCTATTTCGTTCTTTGTTTCGTGATTGGGGCTCCTCCAAGTCCATTTCCTACTGGGTCCCTTCTTGAAGAAGGTGTTCATGATTTTGAATCCATTAGCCGTCGCAAAGTTTACAAGATCTTCTCCTCTCTCGTTGCGTATTTTGTATCCAAATTTGCCGACGCAATTTTCATTTCCTTGTCCTACTTGTGCGTTGAAGTCTCCCATGATAACATTGAAGTGTTTTCTGGTGCCTTGGAGTAGAGAGTTCAAGTCATCATAGAAGTTGTCTATTTCTTGTTGGGTTGATTGCGAAGTGGGAGCGTAGACTTGGATTATATTGAGTTTGTATCGTTTTGAAAGTTGTATGGTGACGCTAGCTACCCGGTCAGAGACGGCTTTGAAGCCAGTTACATTGTCTTTCAGGTTCTTATTGATGAGAAAGCCAACTCCACTTTGTTTTGCTTTCTCTTTACCGTAGCTGTAAAGAAGATGCTTGCTTCTCAGTTCGATTAGTTCTTCTCCGGGTCTTCTTACCTCACTAATGTCTATGATGTCCCATTTGACATTTCTGATTTCACTTTCTAGATCAGTTAGGTGCATGTCAGTTGACAGTGTTCTGACGTTGTATGTGCCTATGTATAAATTTGTCTTCTTGTTGACAGTCTTAGAGTTCTGTTGAAATGGTCGTTGTTTGAGCGGTGACTCAGTAGGGACAGAGGGTCCCTTGGTGAAGGATTTGGGTAGTCGCTTTCGGAGCACATCACCCCTACCCAAAGTAAGTGATGTGGCTGAGTCTTTTGGGGCCGATGACCCAGCAGGAACTGACGTACTCTTGGTGTAGTTTTTGGGTAGTCGCCCTTGGAGCATATCACCCCCATCCAAAGCAAGTGATATGGCTGGGCCTTTTGGTACCGAGGTCCCAGCCGGAACGGCCGATATAATATTTGGTGTGCAAATCATGGGGAGTAATGGGCCATGCCCTGCCACGCTGGCCCAAGACGTGTTGGAAGGGGGTCTAGTGGATTGTCCACTGCGGGTCAGTGGCAAAAGAGCTCCACCGGCTCTTGATACACATCCAAACTGTTCTTGTGAAAACAAGAGTGGATGTTCGGAGCACCAAGGTTGAAAAAAAAAAAGGAAAAAGTTGGATGCAGATTCCGGTGGGGACGACTTGGAAGATACCTCTCCCTTATATATCAAGTTTTTAACTTAGATAAAGTCCACAGAGGGTTAAGTTTATAAAAAAGGTTGCAACAGCATCGTTAGTCTGGGGACTTCATTTTAGCAGTTGAAAAAGTTTCAATTTTTTCCATCGTTCCTTGCTAAATAATTCGTGCCCGTCTCCCAGCAAGAATTTACTACTGATAATATATACAGCCTGGACATATCCAACACTACATTCGTTTGTTTTTTATGGCAAGTCAAAGTTAGGTCGAGATAGTGGGGGAGGGGGAGTATGGGGTCAGTTTAGCTTTTAGATATTTAGATTTCGGCATTTGGGGGAGGGTTCTTTCTTTTTTTTTTCCTTATAGATTTATGGTTAATTTCGGGGGGGGGGATTTAGGGTTCTTTGGAATATACGGAATTGGTGCACATTCAGGGATTTTTTCTTTTTTTTTGCTACTTGACCAACGATTCGACGCATAGGACATTTACAAGCATGTAATACAGAGTTGGATGAATAGGCAGGCATTAAGGATTATCACAGAACAATGAGGAAATGAATAATAAATCAAGAAAATTATGTACTCATCTAAATTTGCGGCAATTTTAGTTAGTCTGGGGACTTCATTTTAGCAGTTGAAAAAGTTTCAATTTTTTCCATCGTTCCTTGCTAAATAATTCGTGCCCGTCTCCCAGCAAGAATTTACTACTGATAATATATACAGCCTGGACATATCCAACACTACATTCGTTTGTTTTTTTTTTTAGGCTGTATCTATTATCAGTAGTAAATTCTTGCTGGGAGACGGGCACGAATTATTTAGCAAGGAACGATGGAAAAAATTGAAACTTTTTCAACTGCTAAAATGAAGTAAATTGGTAACGGGGTTCAAATTGTGTCAAAATATTATTTCTAACATGAATAGCAGTGGTCACAATCATCTGGAGATTAGTGCATCAATATATGGTTTATCTGAATTCCATTATCTTCGAGCAATATAATCGGCCTTTGTAATATCAGGATATGATAGACGCACAGTAAGATATAGATTCTGTTCAGTGAATAAAACTATCGTGGATCCGTTATCAACGGCGTCTTCAATAAAAAGCAGTCGTAGTCAAGGAAGGCTTGTGATTTAACATGAGATGTCAAATCTTCCAATTAATACAGAAGAGAGTAGAATGTTTCTTGCGTGAAATATTCGAAGAATTAAAAAAAAAAATAATAACCGAGATGTTTTCTATTGTGGATATTGTGAAGTTGTTATTGTTGGTAGTGGTGGTACTGTAGTTTCTCTCGATGGTGAAATTATGTTGTTGGTACTATCTATCTATCTATCTATCTATGTCAGTCTATTTCTATCATCTATCTATCTATCTACCTAATCTATCTATCTATTTATTTATCTATCTATCTATCTATCTATCTATCTATCTATCTATCTATGTTCATATCAATCAGTTTATCCATCACTCAATCTCTCTATATCAGCCCGTTCATATTTATCTATCTATTATATATATATATATGTGTGTGTGTGTGTGTATACACAAAAACATACACACACACACACACATATATATATATATATATATATATATATATATATATATATATATGTGTGTGTGTGTGTATGTTTTTGTGTATACACACACACACACACATATATATATATATATAATAGATAGATAAATATGAACGGGCTGATATATATATATATATATATATATATATATATATATATATATATATATATATATATATATATATATATATATATATATATATATATATATATATATATATATATATATATATATATATATATATATATATATATATATATATATATATATATATATATATATATATATATATATATATATATTCATATTTATTTGTACAGAAAGTTCGTTAGTTAACATAATAAGACATCGAAATATCAGCGGATAAAAGTCTTTTTACTTATTTGAATGATATAAGCCCGAGCATATTCCTAACATAAATTACCATAGAATTACCATAGATATGTTTAGCTCAGTCAATAAGAGAGTCACTAATCACATGGCTGTGATTTCGAATCGCAGCAGGGAAATATTAATTTCATTTATCGGTTTAGACGAATAGAACAAATGGAAAACTCCTTGAAATTAGGTAAGGATCGTTCTCGCTAATCTTGCTTTTACGGTAGGAAAACAAAGTTAGGTTCCGTTTATAAAACTCCTATCGAAGGGAAATATCCCTAGTCAATATTTGTTTATTTAATTTACGGACAAAAGGTGATTATTCGTTGAATTTAACTTGCGTTTGTCTATGTGTGGGTATGAAATTTGTACACGCAGAAGAATGTGTCTTCGTGAGTCGGCGTCAGTCACACCTGAAGCCAGGTGAGACGTAACTGACGAAAATAGCATGTTGCTTCTATTTATGGTTTCCAAATAGACTCCAGTGGGATCAAAGGAGCTTCAAATCAAAGTAATCAACTTTTGACTTTGTGATTGGTCAAAATACCTGGATTGTGTTGGGTTTTTTTTGTTGTTTTTTTATAGTTTTTTTTCAGTTCTGTCGTTTATTTCAGTATTATCTTGTTACTATTAATTTCAGGCCGTGGACTCATCAGATCCATGTTTTGTGATTTGAAAGTTTTGAAATTTAGTCAACTTTTTTTGTTGAAATGAGCATCCCCGATAAGTACATTGGAAATGTTCAGATCATACTGACACAATTATTACATATGATTAAGTGGGGATGTTTGGAAAAAAGTATTTTGTCGCAATAACAATTTTAACCTCTTTAATTCGACATTTCGATGTTTGGAAACCTCGATGGTCTGGTAGGTTTTGGCTCTGCTGTCTTCAGTTTGTGAAGTCAGTGTATTTGTCATCTGAGTTGTGCAGTCGACAGTGCTTTCTTTTACATTGCAGCCAATTATTTAGTTGGCAAAGTCCGGGTAATCTTATATACCTAGCTTCATTTAAGCCCTTTCTGATGTCATCCAAGAGAAAACAATGCACAGAAAAGCTGAAGCATAAATCATTATCTACGTTTGAAAAGATGTAGTTACTGAAAACCATTATCGAATTAGGCAAATGCATACAATCCTTTAAGTCTGAAATAGATGGAATATTGATGATTGTATCAAGCTTATGGACTGATCTGTATACACAGAATAACTGGTCGAAATTTCAAAATAAACATGGCCGGTGTAAGGGTCCCATTTGCACTAGGAGTGACTTGAGATTTGTGCAAGTGTTTCAAGCACTAGAGATGTAACTTAAGTCGGCGTCCCCAGTTGTACATTGACAACTACTGTTTCAGTTTGAAGTTCGCCCCTAAGACGACTTAAGCGATTGTATATATTAGCATAATAGGTATGCTGGTCTTAGACATAAATCATAAGCGCATATATCTCAACATTGTATTTACTTCTCACTTGCGATGAGGAAGGTAAAAAGAGTCAAAATCCAAAACTCTCAGGAGAGATTATTCTGCAATTAAATTTTCCAATAATTGATAAGTGATATTTTTGGCACTTGTTGGTGAACTTTTTATTGACAAATTTAGAATGGTTGGAGAATATATAAGTTGAAAGTGTCTACTTTTATCTTATCTTCATTTCAAATTTACTGTTTCTACTTGGATATCTTTTTTAAATACACCGTGTTTCGAAAAGGATATAACTATCTTTGAGATAGATTGTATTCAAACTATTCTAAATCTAAAAGCTTATACATTTTAAGATTGCTATGGATGCAAAAAAAAAAAAAAAAAACTTCCCACAACTGGGGTGCATAGTCGTACCCGATATTTCATTACATTGAAAAATGACACAGCACAAATTAAATCATGCTCTAATTAAGCCGGTGCATAACGCAATAACTTGACATCACGCAAATGCTAAGTACTACTATCTCTGATTACTGCGTTGCCACTAATCTAATATTGCAGATTATTATTTAGACCTCTCTTGCTCAGAGTTGCACAGATTATTTACAGAATAAACTTTGTATTTGTATCATGGAAAATAATGCGCAACATTGGTATCATTAGTTGCCATTGTGTCTTATAATTGATGTATGATTTAACTCAAACGAAGTTTCTAACTGTTGCATGGTAGTTAGCAAGTGCTGTTGTGGGTTCAGTTTTTGCATGTTCGCACACACGTGTGTCCTTGTTCGAGTCTAGGATAAAATTAGAAAATTCTGTGCATCTGCCTTTGACGTAACCAATTATCCAGCTAAGTGAGTTTGATCGTAACTTGGGATCCCACGAGATGACCTTGTACAATAATGGTATGATCACAGTCAATAAAAAGGCAACCTCCATGACATATTGGTTGTAATTTCTCTAGAATGAAATGGTGTTTGTTCTGAGACAACAACATACAAGAGAAACGTCTCAAACAGACAAGGAGTAACAAAACAGACAACAGAAAATTCATCTGATTTCTCAACATCACCTCAAGGAAAGTGAGAGAACAACACTTTATGATATTATAATCAAATTATTCGAAAATAAGTAATGTGAACTGCGTGATATCACCTGGCCCCTAAGGTATGGCAGTTGTCTTTGGCAATATGTTTTCCATAATAGTTATTACATAACCTGACATGACAAATTGGTGGTTAGAAAGAAAACGAGAACTGTTATTTATAACTTGGAAGCGCACAGCATATATATCGGCCAATGCCGCACAATAATTGAAAACTGAATGAAAATTGAATTTTAAAAAAAAAGCAACAAACAAACAAACAAAAAAAAAAGGCTCAGGACTTTGAATGCACGACTATCGGGTTCCTTCATTTGGAATTGAAATTTAGCTTTGTTACAGCCGTTTATTAAATGTTCATTTTATTGAACTACATTTCCCAAGGAATAATAAATATCATTCAATCTGAAAGAAATTTTTAGATCAGTATCAAAATCCAGAATTTAATCACGCTACGATGACCTACCTTTCCATACAATTTAATCGAAAATCAATTCAGAACTTTTGGAGATATTGTGGCAATAGACATACGAACATGAATGAATACATTCACTAAGCCTGAATTCGTTTGTATGGCTACCGTTCCACAGGGGTTTTATGGAAAAATAAGCTAGAATTCTTCAAGACATTGAACGATAATTTCAAAACTTCGTTTGAAGATATACCGAGAGGTACAGGTGTAACTGCCAAGAAGTTGTTGAGAGCAAGAACTTCATCAAGTACACGAGAGGAGAAAAACATAACTGGGAAACAAAGTGAAAAAGGAAACTCAATATACCAGAAGGATGAACGAGAGAAAAAGTGAGGATTGAAGGCAGAACAACGAGCAACAAATGTACAAAATAGAGAGGATGATAAAGAAAAAAAACTGGTTAGTCACTCAAAAGAAACCGTCTCGTGACCAACGGCTTTTCACAGAATGATGTGTTGCGGATGATCAATTGAGAAAAAAAAAATAGAAAAAAGGGGTGATCCAAGAATAAGTTGCTTCAGTTGACTTTTGTTGGGCAGTAATCAGTATATAAATCTGAATTTTCAAAGAACAACCGTTAACGCTGCTGGACACAAACTAGTGATCTATTTAGCATTGACTTAGATTCAAAACTGAACCTACGACTGAAAACATGTTGTTGCTTTTTTTGTGGGAGGAGGGCTTACATAATTTTGAAAAAAAAAAAAAAGAAGATTTACATGATAAGAAGTATAAGTGTAAATTTCCAGGAAATGTATGCAGCCAGTACATGGGATACACACATACACAGTTAGTCAGCAGGATCAACTTTGAAACTGAAGAAACCTGTTTTGATGGTTTGATGACAGTTTTGTTTGACAGTTTCTAATAAAGTGAAAATATAAGCAAAACAAATGAAGCAGTCGTTGAGAGTCAAGCATTTTCTTCCTCTTAAAACGTAACATGAAGTTCCCGAAGCACCGGGTTGCTGAAAGGAACGTACCAAGGTCGGGGTGCCCGGGAAACTATTTTTTAAAGAGTTTTTTTTTCCCCATTTTTTCTACTTCCACCAAGCGTTTGCTTTGAAAATAAATACTTGATAAGGATAAAAATGTAGCATGAAAGAATGGAGAAAGAAAACTGAGAAATTGCTGAAGGAAGTTACGAAAGAAGGGGGGTGCCTGGGATTCTATTTTTTGAATGCCAGAAGGTTGGCTGTTTTTTCTTTCCTCCCTGTGCTTTCAAAATAAATACTCAATAGAGGCGAAAATGGGAGGAAAAAACAGTAAACAGAATGGGTAGGAAAGAAAAGAAGCTTTGAGGCCAGAAAGGGAACAAAAAATTAGAAAAATAAATGAAAGACTTTATTTTGAGAGTAACTAAAAACTTGCATTAGAGAGAAAAAAGAAAAAAACAATCTAGGAAAGTATAAAAGGGAAGAAAAGAAGCAGTTTTGAAAATGAAGAAATGGATGGGAGCGAAGTAGTAATTGGAAGCGATACGGTGAAACAGAGAGAGAGGGAGAGAGAAAGAGAGAGAGAGAGTAAGATGTAAATAAAGAAACAAGAAAGGAGGAGAGAAGGAAACATGAATGGAAAAAGTGAAAAAAAAAAGAAAGAAAATAAAGACGGGAAAGCAACGAACATATGGAGGGAAAATAAGAAAGATAAAAACGTACAAAAAAGAAAAAAAAGAAAGAAAGGTATAAAGAAAAAAGGAAAGAAAGAAAGGACAATTCATAATGGATGATGGAAACTGAGGGATAGGAAAAGTGAGAGAATAAGCTGAACAAAAATAAATAAGGAAAGAAAGAGAGAAACAAAGAAAGAATACAGTTTTTCATTAAAAAAAGGAAGAAACAAGAAAAGGAACAGGTGAGTGGGCGAATTTTCTTGATGTATGATAGAAAACAGTTATATAGGTCGGGTCAAAAGTCAATATTCATTTTAAAGGTTGAATAACTTATTTTCAAACAAAGGTGAATGATTAATTGCCGTTTTATGATATATTTTGTGAATCAATTTGGAGTGATTGTGGGTTATAACATCTACGATTAATTCAAAGTAGTTTTTAAAGTTAAAAAAATAAATAAATATAAAGGGAACTTTGCTTTTCTTAGAAAAAAAAAAGAAAGGTCGTGTTATTAGATTGAAGGTCATATTTTAAAATGTAGTATTATTTTTGCACCATCCTGTATAAAAGGTTGATGGAAGAATATTATCCTTAAGGGGAAAAAAAGAGTGTTCCAAAAAAGTATGGAAGGGTTTGAGAAGACCTAAACCTGAAAGAAATAATGAAGGATTGAAGGCAATAAAGAAAGGGATATGGAAGCATATCAGTTATGAAACCGTTGATGAAGTATTCCTCAAAACGTGCAATTCACTGGCATACACCTTCTTGACATGCATCGAAAACAGAGCAGGGTACGCTTTATGTTATCAGGATTTCATTTCACCTTGACAGATTTCGTACCGACGTATAATTATGCTGTTCAGGAAATAATGCGCCTATTTCGATATGGATGGCACAATCATTGATATGCGAGCAAAATAATATTCGTTCTCCAAGAACATAATCCTGAATATTTGCAATAACAAAAGCACCTTGGGAATTCAAATCTCCTTTTCTTTCTTGAAAGAATCTAAGATACTGAAAGAAATACTACACAGACATCTAAACCAAAGCTCTAAACCGAAACGTCTTGGTGAGCAGTCTGCTGAATAGAGTACGTCTTGTTTATCTCAGGGATGAAGGTTAGGAATTCACAGCAGATATTAATACTCGGGAACGAGTCTTACAGTTTTTTTTTGTTTAGTTAACTCTTCCGTTTGAAAATTTCCTGCTGTCCTTTTCAACTAAAACTTGTTCCTCAGTTCTAGATTGTTTTTGTTTTTTTCTTTGTTAACCTCTTCTATTGAGTTTTGACTTTATTGTGTATATAACTGCAATGAGGGATGGAAATGACAATGAACAGACATATAAGCAGTGACGTCATGCACCAATAACAGTGACACAGTGACGTACGCAAAAACCGATTGCGAATTCACGCTCACTTATGAAACCGAACTCAGGTCGAGTTATTTTACTATAGTTCGCATATCCACTTTTCAAAAATGATTGGTAAAGGATTTGGAATTGTATACGTAGTTCTGAATTTAAAATTTGTAAGGAGAAATCAATTTTGTTTTCTTGCTTTTTAGATTTTCGTGAAGCAGTGACTTTGACCCATGTGCAGCCAAGCTTGAATAGTTCGTTTTTTTTTTTTTTTTTTAAATTCTCACCTTTTTTTTGTTTCCTTTCTCTCAGGGTTTTTTCTCATTTTCATTTTCACTGTTCATTTTTTTCCTTACTGAACAATTGTAGCCGTGAAAGATAGTAGAATGTTATCTCCTTTTCATATGTACGTGTTTTATAGTTCATAGATATATGTTCATGTGTTTGTGTATTCCAGCGCTACCGACCATACTGCTCCGTCCACAGACTAGAACATTGGCATCAGTACGCAACTGAGCTCCTTTTAAAAATGTTTTACTTTTTAATGTTTGAAGAAAATGTATGTTTGACTGCTTAGGGGCCTTATTTTGAAGGATGTATTAATAACAACTCCACAATCAATATGTAGATACTTTTAAATAAAAAAAAAACTACTGTGAATGTTTCGTAGTGGCAGTCACCACTGATATCACAAATATATTTCATTTTGACCATATTTATTCCTCGACAGAATTTGTTTTTTGTCTTGACTTCAAATTTTGACGTTATTGTTGTCCAATAAATGATTCTGCTTGCAAATTCTATCTCTATTTGATAAACTTCTTTCTTTTTTCCTAGTGCTCTCAAAGTATTCTTTGTATGGAAATCGTGTTGCACCAATTACCGTAAGGGAACAAATGTAGTCTGGATATGCAGCACTTGAAATCCTGTCTTGGGGTTATTTTCCTTGTCCCTGCCATGCTAATTATGGTTTTAACAGCTTACCGTATTTTTGTCTTCAAAATAAATATGTATAAAAGAATTTAAGGTAGTTTGGCTGCTTTCAACCCAGGTTCTCATCTCTCTTACTTTTGGATTATTCGTCTCTTTCAACACAACAGTTTTGTATGTTTTCATGTATGTATGTATGTATGTATGTATTTATGACGCGTACAGGCTTCACCAATGTAGCAAAAAGCCTGAAAATGTTGACATTTGTCCCTTTCATATCAGCAAGAAAAAACTCTTTTTCAAAAATTACCTCATATTTTGCGTGACTAAATGCTAAATTGTTCACTTAGTTCCTGTCCGCTCTTTCTTCCTTTAATTAGGGCCTTCTTCAATTGATCACTCTCCGACAAAAGGCGAAATGAGTAACTTATTCACTGATTGTCTCTTTTTCCAATCTTTTATTTGATCCGCCCCAAAACGATACGCTGCCAAAAGCCGTCTCGTGACAATTTTTAGTAATTGACCAAACCGACCGGGTTTGTCTTTCTTTCTTCATATCTCACACTCTCAGCTTCTGTTTTTCTTTCTTTTTTTTTTCTAGATCCGTTGTTAATCTTCTTCCATTAATTCAAATCTGCCAACAACGTTTGGAGAAATTCAATTTTTCACGCGAGTTTGTGCGACTGTCAATACGACATTTACAAAAGTAAGCAAAGAATTTTGTGGTAGTGGTGCATAGATCACGAATAGCGTGATTAAATTTAGGAGCCAGTCTAGGAAAATGTCTTTGATTTTGAGATACTCTTATTTTCCAAAAGGAAAAGTGGTTAAAAACGAAAAGTTACGAAGAAAAGGTCAAATTTTGATTTATTTTTTCAGGAAGTAACTCTATATTCAACTTGGATTTTGATCTTTTGTTTTCATTCGTTTTTTTCCTATGGTATACGGCACTGACAGAGGTATGCACTCAGTATCTTATATATATATATATATATATATATATATATATATATATATATATATATATATATATATATATATATACATATATATATACATATATATATATATATATATATATATATATATATATATATATATATATATATATATGCGTGTGTGTGTGTATATAAATGTTTTTCTTCTTCGAAGACATCGCTGCTCCAGTAGTGATTTATGTTGGTCTTGTTCATTCTTTTCTGTTGTCATCACAGCCATCTTCATGAGACAAATTACATTTGACTGTTGGATGATGCAACTTACACACCCCCATGTACACACACACACACACACACACACACACACACACACACACACACACACACACACACACACATATATATGTATAAACCGTATGCAAAGGTCAACTGTGGATTCAACGCCGGATAAATAATTATAAGCTTGGTTACATTCGGCATTTGACACCCTATGTTTTCGAGAAAAATAACCCGATTTCCCGCTATGTAGATTAAACGCACGTGCTACGATAAGAGGTAAACAAAACATCCTGATAGTTTTCAAACCTGAAAAAAAAAAGCTAATTCTTATAAATACTTATCTTTTTTAAACCAGAATTGAAGTGATAAACTGTTTTGTCCTGCCCCTTACAGTGAGACGTTGTCGTGTCTTCTCCTTTCTCCAGAAGAAAAATCCTCGATTTGGTTTCAAGTCAAACCCGTTTTGTCGCTTTTTTCCAGGTCAAAGATCTACCTTATAAGTTATTCTTTATAAGGTGATATATTTCGGTACCAGGATCCCGTAACTTCCTTCAGATGTGTCTTAAATTGGGTAATCTACAGGGAATATTAATCATACAATGATAGATTATTACAGTACCACCGAACTATCCAGGTAATGTTTTGAGAGTGGAAATTTGTTTTGTTTTTTTTTTATCATAGAGGAGATACTTTTCTGCAACACTAAATGCACAATCAGGAAAAAGATAATTTTTGAAACGTACTAGCATATTTTGGCAAATGTCAAACCGTGCACAGTACATGATCATCAGTCTGAGCATGGGGTATCCATTTGTAAATTTTGTTAATTCTGCCAATCTGTGAAAGACTTTCGACTGCTGAATGGACAGCACCACCAAGCTCCTCCACCAACGTACGAACGTTTATTTATGAATTATACATTGTTGATTGACTACTTCCGGTCTGTTCTGAAGCTGACTGCAGATCCCAATCATTGTTTACATTGCAAGTGGCTTCTGCAGTACAATCGCTGAGATTGAACTCATGGAGCAAAATGACACAATGATAGCATATATTCGTATCCCCTTTGAAACTCTACAAAAGAACTATTCCCCAAAGAAATTTAATCAACGAACAAAAAAAAAAAAACGAATGGAAAAGGACTCAAAGAGATTTAAATTGATATATATATATATATATATATGTATGTGTGTGTGTGTGTGTATGTGTGTTTATTTGCGAAATGGAATGGAATGATAAAGAAAAAACGGTAAGAATAATACAATGAGGAAACAGCCATCTATTTTATGCCAATCTGATATTAAGATATAAGAAGCCGATGGAATCCTGAAATCTATACCCATGAAGATTGGCAATATTTTTTCCAGTTTTGAGAAGTTATTCAGCAGCAAGATATCAAATAATTAAATCACTATTTTTCAATATTCAATTTCTTTAGTTTTGGATTAAGAAAGGAAGTAAAATAAAAAATGAACGATATATATATATATATATATATATATATATATATATATATATATATATATCTATATATATCTATATATATATATATACATATATATATATACATATATATATATGTATATATATATATATATATATATATATATATATATATATATATATATATATATATATATATATATATATATATATATATATATATATATATATATATATAATGTGAACGATACGAAGTGCGACAGACTCAGGAGAAAAAGTTTATGGAAACTTAGTTAATTAGTCAATCCATAAATAGATTAATTGATATGCTAAACATTTTCGGGGTGGTATTTCCATATTCAATAGCGTGTGCTCTTTGTGTGTATTGTCCAGTGGTTAAAAGTTATTCGTAGAAAATACATACACCGTCAGATTCTTTGCTCTGGAAGCTAAAATTGGAATCAGATCTTCTAGCTTCATTCTGATGCATGGGTGTTCTTTTTTGTCTGTGATGAAGTCTTTGCTGTCTGCGGCTAGATGTGATAATAGCAGCAGTTGGGAGTCTTAGAGAAGCTATAGGGTGTCAGGGTTGAAGGTAGTGGTTTACTATTGGATTGTGCGGGTAGTTTTGGGATAATGTAGACGGTAAATTGATTAGTCGAGGGGTTTTATATTATCCTTACAGGTTATTGAAAGTTTGCTGGCCATTATTTGTACAAATGGAATACCACACAAGGTTTTTAGGAGTTAGGGTTCTGTGTGATTATGAAGATCCTAACGTTAGTTCTGCATTAAAGAGGGTAAGGTGTGGATATGAGGTTGTTAATAGAGGGGATATTATAATATTAGATATGTGTGGTTAGGGTTGTTAAATTTGGTGTTGAGTCCATTAGGGGAGAGAGTTTTGAGTTTTTTTATCCATATATCTTTGAATCTTTCAAAAATATTAGTTATGTTAGTGGGAGTATCTTTTTATTTCTCTTTTCAATGGTTGTTTATACAGCGTCAGTGGCAAAATTGTGTCTGAGGGTGCAGAAATGTAGTTTTACGGGGAGTGGACTCGGGCGGTTTTATGATTTAATTCTGTCTATATAGTTAATAAAGCTAATGTTAAATTGTCAGTTGGACTTGCCTATGTATTTAGATTGCATCCATTGCATTCCACGAGTTATGTATAATTTTTGCCATGATAGTTGTATCTAAGGTGGTTGCAGCAGCATACACTTTTTTATTGCATGGTTAATAGAATTTAGTGGTTTTAGGGATGTTGCTATGTGAGACTTTATTGTTTATCATAGTGTTGCTGCTAATCATATATTTGATGTTTTGGGGTCTGCAATAGGCGATGACACACGATCCTACTAATATTTCTTTGAGATCTGTTCCATTCTTTGTGGATATTATGTGATAAGTTTGGGAGTATGTTGTTGAAAGTGATTATAAGTGGTATGCTGTCAGGTTCATGATTGTTAGAAAGTGTAAGGGTCTTTCGTCTGGGTATTGTTGTTGCAATTTTTATTTGGTTATTTGTATCTCCTTTGTATCGTTTTGTGAAATGCTGTTGTTGGTTATGATCGTGTCTGTTGAGTTCACCATCTGTAGAGAAAACATTTTCTAATTCTAATTGCTTGTGAAAATAGTAGTTTCCTTTGGGTGTTTCGGATGGGCCAATTTACAGCGAAGGTAATAGCCAATGGATTTAGTGTAGAGGTTGCTTTAGAGGTTATCATTACTACGTACTTATATGCAGGTACCGAGGAAAGCTATGGAATCAGTGGACGTCATATAATTAGATTTAATCGAAATGTGTGCTGAGTATACATGTGCAAAGGAATCATCTAGTTTTCCTTCATCTCCTGTGAATATAAACAAAAAAAAAAACAGGATATTATCAACTGAATCGAAAAGAGAACCATGGAAAGAGCAATTTTATGGAAAACTCCGAGGATTTATCAACATACATCAGAGTGTGGATTAGAATGTAGGATCAACGATGATTTTTGTGCCCAACGCTTACTTCAGCAATCGATCTTTAATGATATACATACATACATACATATATATATATATATATATATATATATATATATATATATATATATATATATATATATATATATATATATTGATAGCTCAATTTAATTTGGTAAATTTTCAGCAGTGAGGTCAAATATCCTCAACAATAGACAAAATCAGTTCTCTATTTCGTTCTCTTTGTATTCTAACAAACTGAAAATGTATTATGAACTATATGTATGTGTGGAGGGGTGTTAGTGCCTATGTAATTCTTTGTACGTTCGTATGAATTTTTTTCTCATCAGGCAATGACTACTGAACTAATATCGCAGACTTATTCAACATAAATACTTGAAAAATGTTTCAGACAGAAATATAGACATCTCTATAGAGGAGATTTATCAATATTTAATTTGATTGCCCACCTAATAAAACCAAATGAATGCTTTTTCTTGATCGCCGAAACCTGTCTGTCCCTTTTTATTGACATTTCTCTTTTCTTGAGATTTTATTTTCTGACCGTGCAAGTGTGAATCTCCCCTTGCTTTATGCATAAGGATTTCCCCCTTAGAAATATAAGTATCAACGAAGACGAAGAAACATCGTAAATGTTCGTAAGTGTTCCAACGGACGTAATCCAAGAGGAATAGAACTAATTACATTAATGGTAGAATCCGATTCTTCAGACTCCGTTTGGCACAGATCTTTCTCAAGAATGTATCGGCAAGAGAACATTTGGCAAAGGTTCCATACAAACCGACTTTGGTCCCAACGTCTTTGAGTTTCCTTCCTTGCTTCTTGTAAGACGGCAAAGACCCAATGTCGGCAAGGAGCCAATCACTTGCACAAAGGCTATTTGATTATAATGAAATTCAATCCGAGCTCCATTAAGTTCATTGAGCAATGCATAAAAGTCAATGGCTGGACCGGCCGGTTAAACTGAATTTCGTTCGTTCACTTACAGAAATATGGGCGCCCCAGGCAGTAGTTATCGCAGCCAACTATTCTATAAATATCTCATAAAACCAAAGCATGTGACGTTATTTAGACGTGCTCAAAGGGTACGGAGATCAAGGATGTGCAATATATGCCCTTACGTCGAAACGTAACATGTATTAGTAAAGTTAATAGGTCGATTCTGGAAAAAGGTGCATGTGTGTGTATATATCAATAAAACATGAAAAAAATGATTATCATTTATTGGCGGGGACTAAAATGTCAGTCTTCTTGGAACCTTTTATTAGAAACATTAAGTAAGGTTTGTATGAACTTTCAATGTAAGCACTTCAGAAAATTATGCTATCACTTTTCTATGCCAAGGTGTGCACTTTGCAGACTATATCCGTAGAGGACTGAAATAAAAAATATTCCAAAAACGTTTTATAATTGCAACACAATGATGCATTATAATTATTCAGTATCTAAATCAGAACACAATCAGCAAAGTCAATGAATAGCCGGTCACCCATTTAGAAAAAATGAGTGCTTATTACCTTTATTGGACCCATATACAGCATTTATTTCTAATCAATTCTTTCTGCACATATAAACATCGCATTACTAATATACATAAACGCTTTCCTAACAATATATGTTATACATCAACTTTTGTTTTTTTTCCATGATTTTTTTCACACAATAACAGACTCGATGTTAAGACGGTGCATTCGATTTATCTACCTGAAACTCTATGAAGTCATTCAATATTTTCATCTTGTTCTTCTGATAACAGATCACTCGAGTGTTTTATTTTTCACAGTTCTCACAAAAGAACATCTCCGTACTCACAAGTCAATTCTTATGACATTTACACCTCTGTGCATTTCATCCTCTTTGTATTTGCATAAACTTGGTTCAATGGCTGCCTCAGGAGTCAGGTGTCTGTCCCTTGGGACAGGCACAAAGATATCATCCTTAATTTTTCGAACAATTTTTTTTTTTTTTTCAGATTAACTTCAGATTCACTCTTGTCTGTCTGAACAATATTCGCAAAATTTCTGAATAAGTTTCAATGGAATTTCGTTGAAAGTTATGCCACATCATCAGGAAGAAGTGGTTGAATATTGGCGCATATCCAAGCACTTGTTCTCGATAGGAGATGTTTTTTGCATTTTCCTTTTCAAATATGATTCTGTATTTGCACCTACCTGACAACACTATATCTTCAAAGGTTTGCTGCTAATTTAAATCAAATTCTGTTAAGGGGCGCTCAACGCAATGAAGAAAGCTTTGGGGTGGATACAGGAATAACTTCTTGATTGACAGATATTTTGTCGATTTTTCCATAATTCCTGTATGCATTCCTGTTTCTTAATTCGATATCTTCCAAAGATTTTTATAAGTTTCAATTTTTTTGTGGAAGGATGTAGCTCACATCCGGGAAAATGGGATTGAATTCAGGAGCAGATCCAGAAATGTCTTTTCGAATGAAATACATGTTTCTGTTCTCTTTTTTCCCACATTTGTATCTGCTACTGTCTCACCATATGATATCTTCCAAAGTTCTCAATCTATGTCCATGAAATGCTGTGAACCGTGAGGAAAAGGAGAAATTATTGGGATTGATTGAGATATACTTTCCAGTTTTTTTTCTTCACACATTTCTGTATTCATGTGTCTCTTCTCACAATATTTCAAAAAGTTGTCTTGTATTCCAATGAAATTACGTGGAACGGTTGGTAAAAGAGAAATGATTGAATTTTATGCCAGATTCAAAAATTAGTCTATTTAGTGTATAGTTCTCAATGAAAGAGAGAAAATAGTGACTTATTCTTCTTGATAGTACTTATATCAAGGATTTATAAAAATAATTCCTGGTCATTTTAAAACGATTTTCCCAGTTTTAGACCATAATTCAACATTGATGAAACTGAAATCAGACATAAATGTGAATCGTTGAACTGTGAGGTGATTTTTTCTGGCCAAAAGACATTTTCTAGTCATTTCTAACCATTTTCAGGGTCGTGGTAAAAATGTTGCTGGATTTGAGTAAATTGATATATTATCTCACATCACAGGTGACAGGCTCATCGATTAACCTTGGGAGTAAAGTTACCAGAAGTCACTTTTGGTAATTTCTGCTCTATGCCCCATGCTTTTGCAATAATTCTGCACCTATGCGACTGGAATTCAGCGAAGAGGAAACACTTTCCGAGATGAAAATCAGAGATGATGCAATATGGACCTATGATCATACTTGATGATTCCTGGCCATGATGTATATTTTGACATTGGACTCATTCAGAGTCAATGTATGTCATTTCCTGTCATTTCTAGCGAATCTAGTAAATATTATTAGCGACAATATTACACCTAGGATGAAAGGATATGGCATAAGTTTTTTTTCATAGGCAATGTGTAGTTGATGCCAATAGTCAGTAAAATTCATTTATGATCATTTGTAGAAATTGTATCTTGGCACAAGTTCATTCTCCAAAGACTGCAGGTTTTTGCCAAACTTTTCCATGCTTTCCCTATGGACAGCTCTGTATTGATTGTTCTACGGTTGGAGGCCCAATCTTCGTTTTTCGTACTGGCACCTAATGGGAGGAAGATCTTGGAATTTAGTTTATCTAGAAGCCCTAAGCAATGATATTATCTGTTCTCCCATTGCAGCTACTTTTCAATGTGTACATAGTGTGAATAATTGTTTGTTTTATTTTTTCATGGGCTATGTTGCGTAAGAAAACATACATCAAAGAAGATAATTTTATTATTTGGTTATATCCCCCCCGGGCAACGTCGGGTTCCTTGCTAGTATATATATATATATATATATATATATATATATATATATATATATATATATATATATATGTATATATGTGTGTGTGTGTGTGTGTGTGTGTGTTCAAGGTCATATAATGTTCACAAAGTGGTAGTGGTCCACAGTAATTCTACCATAGTATTTCCGGAAATACATAGTCTATGACTTCATAAAATCGTGGCAGTAGTTCTTTCTCAAACAAAATCTGAAAGGGAAACACCTTGAGGATTTAATCTGAAAACTTTACTGTAAAATTCACTTTATCAATTGCATGCCTTTGATTTACTTCCGTGTGATAAACCTATCCATATCTTTTAATAGCAAACGAAACCTAGAGGCTTTGGGGGATAGACGTCTTCCCTTGCACACAATAACAGACACACACATGCATACTTTATGTATACATAGATCATAAAATTTCTATTGCATAACATTGGTATCATCATCATTCTCATCATTATCGGTAACAGCATTTTAGCTTCTATGGTTGAAGATAGACTTTTCCCAAGATTCACCAGATCTAAACATCATGAACGAGGTGGATCCACTTCCTGGAATCCTTTACTTCGTCACGCCACTTTTCCAGGTCACAGTTCGCATATGATCTTTAGAGATTAATGTTGAGAATCATGATGTCCAGTCTGACAGTCTTGCTTAATGACTTGACCATTGCTATTTGTGTTTCCTATGATATCTCTGACTCCCGTTTCTTCTCTAAAATACTGTTTATGATATCTCCATATGTTGATCAGCATGATCTTCTCATGTGCACGTTGCATGGTTCTTAGTTTACCTGAGTTTCATGATTTAGTCCATGTGTCTTTATTGGGAGGATGCATTGGTAACCTCCTTTTTAGGGACTCTCTTGTTCTTGATAGCACACTCTACCGAATGTCTGCAAACCTAAAGTGGTTTTCTGCCAGTTTTTCTTTTTTTTCTTTTGAGATTCCTTACCCTAAGTAGATGTAATGGTCGACTTTCTTCAGTTTTTTCCGTCCTCAAAGTGGTTGTCGTACGGTGTATTTGTTTACTGAAATCTATGCAAAGACCAACTCTAATGCTTTCTTCATTTAGTTCGTGAATTCACCATTGAATAAAGTATAATAGCTGTAAAGTGATACGGATGTTTTTCCATCGTTCGGCTTCTAACACGTAGAGAAAATATTTTCTTCAGAGTTTACAATGCCAACAAGGTAAAAACATGATTAGATTACTCATACTATCATGGCTAGCCCAAGGTACAGGCAACAGGTTGCTACGTGCTAGCCCTGCTATGTCTTTGAAACAGTGGGACTTTCCAAATACAGATGTCAAAATGTCGAAAGATTAAATTGCCCAGAAGATAATAGTCAGAATGAGAAATTTCCCAGATGTCAAGACAAATTTTCTTTAGGATATCTGATGATTAATAGCTTTTGGTTTTAAATGAACTTAAACGAACATTTGTAAAAAGAGATTCTCATGACCGACAACAAGACACTTGAAATTATATATTTATATATATATATATGTATATATATATATATATATATATATATATATATATATATATATATATATATGTGTGTGTGTGTGTGTGTGTGTGTGTCTCAATACCTGTCAATACAATTTATGTAATTTTAGTTTACATATGCTTCATCATTATAGTAAAATGAGTAAAATTTTATTTGTTGGCATCATGTTGTTAAATATATATATATATATATATATATATATATATATATATATATATATATCCACTCTCTGGTGGATGGGGAATCTATCCGTGCATACGTATATCGCCTTACTGACCGTCCAGTTCCATTGCTCAAAGGTCGGATATTGGCCTCCGGGTCTGAAGTTAAGTAATACATCGAAATATCGAAATAGCTGTCCATAGATGACACAATTATATATATATATATATATATATATATATATATATATATATATATATATATATATAAGTCCTGATTCCTTCTCTTCACCTTCCATGTACAGCACAGAGATCATTAAACAGCATAATACGTTAAAGAAAGAAACGGGGGTCAGACCATATATATTATATGTAATTCTTTTTATCTTACTATAAGTTCAGCATGGTTTTCAGGTGTTTTTCATACATCATTCCCGTTAAGCTATCATTTCTCTGGCAATGATTAACAACGTTCCTAATTGAAAGTTAATATGATGATAAAACTAGTCTGTTTGAATAAAAATTATGCGATACAATACTTTAGTAATGATAGGCCTATGCAGTAACTGATTGAACAGCAGCGTTTAAATCTGAAGTTATGTAGAATATTATTGAGAGCACATTTACGGCCAAATTGTGTTAGACACACCGATTCCTGAACAATAACCAAAGTCAAGCAACATCGAGCCTGGTAAGTACATGGATGGGAAACGGGCGGGGAATACCAGGTACTTTATCAAACTGAAGATCATGTACAAAGCCTCCCATGGCGATCCAGTTAACATTCCCAAAGGGGAACACCGATCTCTACTCAATAGCACAAGCCAAAGAGCCTCTTTCACCCCCCTAACCTTCTGCTTGGCTTCGCTGCGAGCAGCAATAAATAAATGAATGAATGAGCTTAAATAATTGAGTGCACCATACCCGCATTCGCACTGGTGTGAATCCTGCAGCGAATTGTTGTCGATGTCTTGAACGGTGAAATAGCTTTAGCTGTTTGAACTTGGAGCGATGACTAGAAAATTGCTGGAGTAAATTGCACTCTTAACTCTATTATCTCTGCCTCATTGCCCTCCAAACAACCGACGGGTGGTTAATTCACTTCTGAAATTGCACATTCGAAGCGCAGAGAGATTTTAACTCTTTCAGAAGCCGTCGGAGGATTTGTATCCCAAGGCGTAAAGAAAGCAAGTACTTAATTTGAGATCGACATCTTTAAACTTGCAGGTTAAGCAGATCTGTAGAATGTTCACCGCTTAGCGTGATGTTTAATGAGGCAATGATGCGTATTCATTCCATTGTGCCTCAATTTTTTTGACACGTTTTAGCAAATACAGTGTTACACATAAATGAGTACACCCCATCAGATTTTTATGCAACGAGGATTTTTTTTCTAAACCAAACCTAAAAGGAATTTATTATTTCTAGGGGAAGATTACACAATCAAAACAGTTCCTATCAGGTATTGGTTATGACCGAAATCAGCTGCAAAGAATACGTTTTCGTTGTTCCATTTCTTGACTGCACCATATCCATATTTTTGGCACTAGATGTTAAATGCAGTGTGTCTAGAGTCATGAATAATATCCGATGAAGCCGTTTTCATAGTTTATTATTCCACATTAAATGACCCATCCTTTTCTACAAGCTTGAAAATTGGCATGTGAACTCTACTACACTCTTAGTAATTTTATTTTTTTAATTTTTGAAAAAAAAAACTTTGCCCATTGGAACCTTGTTCTGACGAGTTTATTCATCATCATCATCATCATCATCATCATCATCATCATCATCATCATTATTATCACTCTTTAAACGTCTTTCGTTGGACATAAGCCTTCCCCAGGATTCACCACACTTTTCTATCGTGGGCGTCGCAGAGCCAGTACTTTCTGAATTTGTCTAGCTCGTCTCTCCATCTAATAATCTACCGGCTTTAATTGCACATGTGATCTCTGGGAATCAATGTCGTGAGTCGCAATGTCCATCATTCTTGTCTGCCATTATTGTAACATGGCCAACCCATTACAATTAGATATTTTTAATGGATCCTACGATGTTCTGGCTTCTTCCAGATGTACTGTGCTGTTTTGTGGTCTCTCTGTGTGAGTACTAGCATAAGTCTTTCATGTGCACGTCGCACACTTCTCAATTTGCGGATCTGTCTCTTGTGTTAAGTTCCATGTTTCAGTTCCATAAGCTACTATTGGGAGGATGCATTAGTTGTACACCTTTCTTTTTAGGATTAATGGGAGCTTCTTGTTTTTAAAGGTTGAGATTTTTCTCCTTCTGTTTTCCCTTGTTTGTTTTCCTGATCAATTCATTGAGTTCGGTCTCTTTTTTTTTCTGTCTTGTTCTCGTCGGTGGCTTGAGGTTTCTGTGATTTTCCCTGAAAATTTCTATGTAGTATAATATGTAGTTCCATTTATATGATCTGTGGTGACCTATGTGTTCTATGATATGATGGATTAGATACATAAATTTCGAAGAATACTGTTGAAAAATGAGTTTTTTTCATAATTTAACCACGGAATATTTGATGCAACAGAGTACATTCAAATTATCTCCTATTACAAAATATCTGTGAAACTATTTTAAAACATCGTAATACCATCCTCTTGAATTGAAACAAAAAAGCAGACACGTTCAATCTCAGAATAAAAAACGCCAGAAGACCAACATTGTTGGTAGCATGCCATGTTGGGAATGATCAATTAAAATGTTAGGAAAAAAGGCGCGATCAAGGAATGAATTACTCATTTTGTATTTTATTTGTTCACTAAAAATCCTAATAATTTAGGGAATTTTCAGCCCTCTTTCTTCATTGATGCTGCGTATACGCATGATACGTCCAGACGTAGCAGACCAGCCCGCCAGACCAACTGACCAACTCAAAAACTACAGAAATCCATGTTGATAGATTTGACGATAAGTTTGGTTCAAATAACTTGTTTTGGGGCTTATGTTATTAAATTTGCTATCCCAATCGTATAACTTGGTGCCAAAGTAATCTTTATTCACGAATATGCAAAAGGACTTGGCCTTTTCAAATGACAAATCATTTGGAGAAATTTAATTCCACATAGCCAAATGAAGGATATTAATACTATAGCTTATTTTGGAAATTAGTTCTAATTTCTATTTAGTAAATGTTTAATTTACGTGAGATTAACATTTTGAATTTCAATCCTCTTGATTTAACGTAATTTCAAACTCACTGATCTCAAGCGTCAATATGAGATTGAAAAAAAAAGACTTTGAAAATCTGATGCACTGAATGTGATTACTCAATTTAAATTAATCCAATCTATACTTTCTGTAATTATCACGCAATTAATTTGCGTTTCTTTCGTCAAAATTAAACTAATGTAATTTCATTTCGTGTTTCAAGAATCAGCTTCATAGTCAACCAAGTTGTTGGGAACCAAATAGCAAAGAATGTAGCGCTATCTAAGTATATTTGAAGACATCCCTTGGTGTAAACAGTGATTACTCGACAGCTGTACATTGAACAAAGTTTACATCCGCAAAGCATATCAATCGATACACATGGCAAGGCTGTGATCACTTGGCTCAGCAGTCTTTGAGATATCTAATTGAACGAAGAATAATGAATATATAATATTATAGATTTTTGTTCATATTTTCTATTAATTATCTCTCCAGAATCATATAATTCGAGAAATGAAATATCTAGATCGACAACTGGTTCGAAATGCTTTACTTCATAGCCCACTGATTAACCACAGCGGATTGTGCCTGTTCAAGCATATGCGTGAAGGTCCAATCTGATTGCTTGCCAGGTAACAAGCAGTTGATGCAACCGATTACCAAGATATTCAAAATGGCTCAGGGCATTCTAACTAGGTGCTTTGCTTGTAAATAAAGGAAAAAATTAACACACATGCACACACACACACACACATATATATATATATATATATATACATATATATATATATATATATGTGTGTGTGTGTGTGTTAATATATATATATATATATATATATATATATATATATATATATATATATATATATATATGTATACAAATTGTGTTATATCATAGAAAGATATCTCGAAATGATCACCTGTAATTACACAGCTAATTTATCACTCAGGCTGAACAGAATGACCAAAGAAAATTGGGCTGCTGTAGGAATCGAACCTGCCACCAATACAGTAGTTATTTCAACGTAAGGATGCACTTAACTTTGAGCTAAGCAGCCGCCGGTAATGCAAAAGACCTGACAATTGATTCCCACCCTAACCCTCACCTTGTATATTCTCGGTCTATTTGCTCCTTTCAACGTGATAGTTATGTATTGAGAAATGGATATTTATGATCTGACATAATGATTATAGATTGCGTAATTTTATATTTAAAAAAATTTGGAATGATCTCTGGTCATTAAACTGAATGCAGACATCGTAAGTAAAATTAAGAATTGAAGGAAATTGGTCTGCTCTAACAATCGGAGCGGCCACTGATACAGTCGACGCTTCAACCACTATAGAGCTAAACAGCCACCTGCAAGGCAAAGCCTTAATGGCTGCTTTCAACAGAAACTCTTAGATCATTTATTCCCAGTCTATTCTCTTCTTTTAATCAGAAAATGTATAGATATGATCCGACAGTATGAATTGTGTTATAACAAGTGGAAACTTGTTTTGAAATGATCTTACGTTATTACACGGCCCATATATCACTAGACATCGACAACGTGAAGCAGTTACTTTGGCCTTTGCATTACTGGCGACTGTTTAGCTCAATGATAGGAGCATTGCAACATTGAAATGGCTACCCTATCAATGACAGTTTTGATTCCTGTTGCAGCCTCATTTTCTTTGATTGTTTTTTTTTCTACTTACAGTGCATCAGATTTTTTTAATTTAAAAAAAAAACTTTTCAGGAACGTTTGTTTCTGTTTTGTTTTATTTTTGGTGGGGGGAGTATTCTTTTAATCATGAGTAAACCTTGCTGACACTTTGTGTATATATATATATATATATATATATATATATATATATATATATATATATATATATATATATATATATTTCCAAATTAAATGAAGTATTGTAAACCAGACCTTTTCAAAGTCAGAGTTGAAACACCTTCGAAGGTCCCATGATAATTTTCAGGGTCACACAAGTATTTTTTCAATCTTCTCCTTATAAGGGTTATATTTTCTGGAATGCTTTTTGTGCGAAATAAAATTTTAAGGGGTCCTTTTCCTTTAATGATTGTGTCAGTGATACCGGTCCGATTGAATGATTCTCTCAATGCTGGTCCGGCGCGTTTTAGATTTTTTCTCTCTGCTATCCAAGCCATCTGATTCCTTCTCTGGCGTTAAATGAAATTGTTCATATCATGGCAGTAAAAAAATTTGGTATGATATAGTTTTCCCCACAAGCTTTTTCATACAGCAGCATTTCTATTTCTTGCCCTGCATTTAAGGCATTTTAGCAACCTTACACTGTTTATATATCAAATATTTTGCGTGGGCACACAAATAGACACACACACACACACACACACATATATATATATATATATATATATATATATATATATATATATATATATATATATATATATATATATAATATGTGGTGTGTGTGTGGGGGTTGATGTGACGGTAAGATTTTCAACAATTGCAGCTCTATGAAACCCCTAGGGATTTTCTCAAATACCTGAAGATGTCAGTGATTTCAAGAAATCCCTACTTTCTCAACCAGGGTAGTGATGGTCAATAAGATTGTGATGCTGCTTATGTTTATTGAAATGAGTTGGATCCTCACCGGGAGTCCCACCCCTACAACCTTGCGCTAAACTTAGCTAAACGCATTGAATATAATGAATGTTCACCTCCAGTATTTAAAGTATATATCAATCTTGGTTTGATAAGGTTACTGTTGTTGGGTACCAAGTCAGGATAGATTCATCATTGAAGTCATGGTCAGCGTTACAAGCTTGTAAACAATTACAACATTCTTATTTTTCTTTTTCTTGTTTTCTTCGTCTTTTCCGTGTCTTGCTTCTGACTCCTTTCCCTCTGCTTCTCGTTTCTGTCTTTCAAACGCTTCCCCGCTCTCTGAAAAAAAAAGAGGAAAGTGAAGCTTGAGTACGTAAGAAGGAGAAAAAGAAAAGAAAGAAGAAAAGGATAACCGAATTATAAGGAGAATGATCCAACAACAGACCAACGGTAATTTTCATGCAATATATTCAATCGGAAATAAGGGCCAATCATCCCACGTAATTTGCATTCATTTCGCCCAATCTGATCAAAATTGAAGACTAATTTTACACACGTTTTCAATTTATTCCATTTAATGTTCCTTATAAACAGGGAATTGCATATTTTGAAAACAAGCGTCATTCTTTGATCGAATATCATTTCCAAATTAGACAACGCGTTAATTGATAGAACGCGATTCCAATTAATTTCAATTCATTCACGATAAACACTAATTTCGAAGAAACATTTTTCATCAGCCTTTCTATTCTCACAGCAAGAAATTGGCATACCTGGCTTTTGGAATGAAATACTTCAGGATGGCAGTTATTATTCAATATTTTCTTCTCACTGACCACCTATATTTTTTTAATTATTTCAATATCAACGTTTTAGCATGTAAAGTATCAGAACATTTTGATCATTTGCTAATCTTAAATACGTTTTCAACAGAGAAAATTATTGGTCGAAGGGTATGACTTCAGTTTAACATATTCCTCCATATCTATTTTTAGTTTTTGCCATTGTAATCTATGTTTAGTAAATATCTAGGGAAACGCCAACGTCTCACGCGAAATCATAGCTATTTTCAGAGATTCAGTATATTCACAGGGACTTATTTACCACCAGATTAAAAATTATATCCGTCAATGAACATTGTGATATGATTTTTATGAATTTGTGTAAATAAAGGAATTTCTAAAGCCCCTAAAACAAATTAACTTTTGCCCGAATCATAACCTTACATTTATATCCTTATAATATAATTAATCACAAGATTGCAAATATCTTTTTTCCACATTAGTCTAGCATAAGAAATAAGTTTACCAGTGATAACAATAGTTATTCACTTCGATTTACGCTAACGATAAGATCCGATTCACGGATTGAACACTTCGGTCCTCGTTCGCATCATCAAAGTAAAGCAACGTCAAGTCTGATCAGTACCTAAATGGGTGACTGTCTGGGAATATCAGCTTAAGGATAAGGTGACCAATCACTTTATAAAGCTCAATAAAGTAAGCAAAGGACTCCTTCTCTGAAACCTCCGACGAACCTGGATGTGAGAGACAAGAAAATGGAAGAATGAATTTTAAATAGGGATATGATATAGTATAATCGCTGAAAGTTAAGAAAATAATTTGATTATTACTGGAAGAATATGTTTTTTTTCAAGTACAGAAACAAATTCAAATAGTCTTCTATACTAAAAGATAGCAGAACCTTTTTGAAGCAGCCGTATCTATTTATCATCATCATCATCAACAGCAGCAGCAGCAGCAGTAGTAGTCGTCGTCGTCGTCGTCGTCGTCTTTTGATGTCTGCTGTTTGACACGCACCTTCCCCAGGATTCACAAAACCTCTGTATCATGGGCGTCACTACTTCCTCAATTTGTATAGTTCGTCTCTCCATCTTGTATTCTGCCGGCGACGGTTGCACGTGTAACCTATGGGATCCATGTTGTAAATCGTGGTGTCAAATTGGTTGTCTGCCATTCTTGCAATATGACAAGCCCGTTGCCATTTCAGTTTTCTTATAGATTCTGTGATGTATCGGACAAAAGTTTTGTCTCTAAGATCTGATGATGTCTAGTGATCTCTCCTTGTGAGGTTGAGCATGATTATTTCATGTACACATTGCATGGTTATCAGTTTGAGGGACAGTCTTTCATGTTCCATGTTTCAGCTCCATAGGGGACTATTGGCAGGATGCATTGATTGCATACTTTTCTTTTTATTGACTAATGGGATCTTCTTGTTTTTGGAAGTTGAGCTTGCTGAAAAAAAAGGAAACTGAAAAAAAAAAACTGAGAAGGGTTAAAATTCTGAGTGAAGCAAAATTAAACATTTTTATCGTCGATTATTCATGTGAGAAATGGATGAAACTGATATAATTCAAGAAGCACGTCTTTCAAAATTCTAGTCGTCTATGTACGAAGTGCATATACATCTATGTGGATAGACAAAGCTACTCAAAGCCTTAGCCCTTACAATAACCTTACGTTATAATCTCGATAATTTAATAAGAGCTGAATGGCAGAAATCCCACGAACAATCTTTTTAATCTACGATTACTTTGCAAATAGAAATACTGCTTCAATAGTTATACATAAGGATTGAGAAAGAGATCCAATTTACGATGTGAGCCAAGTCGTATAACTGCTAAATATTAAGCCATTATTTTCGAATCGGTCAGAATCAAAAATAGTTGTCGTTAGGAGTTTATATTTATTCTCAAGCACATAAACGGAATTAAAATGAGGAGTTTCTTGGAAAAAGATAAAATATTTTCACCCCCATCATAAGTTTTAGTTATTCTTATCACAATTTTCAACCTAAGCCGTCATTTTACGGCAAGGAATAAATAGTACGATCGGAAAGAAATTTAGTCAAAAGAGAAGTATGAAAAATATTGTTAAAATTCTTCATCCAATAATAATGATGATAATAAAAAAAAATCTGATATAATAAAAAAGAATATCTTATTTAAGCGCCCAGACGCGTTCATAGAAATTCTTTAAAACCACCGAGGTTGAAATTCTAAGTGAAACTAAATCAAACATATTTACTTTCTATGATCCTATTCAGTAATGGGTGAGACTGATTTGAATCTGAGACGCACGCATATCGTCTTTTACACTCCCAGTCATCTCTTTATGCACTTGTTGAATCGGCAATAAACACATTCTAACAAATATTACGCTGTTGAAAATGTAATAAAAAGCTGGGGAATATTATAGAAAACACGGTTTAAAATAACGTTTTTTTTTTCTTTTCTTGTTCCTGAATGTCTCGCATCTAATGGAATGCTGAATAAAAAATTTAAAATATGGCGATACTTTTTGTTGGCGAGACACTGTTGAATTTTCAGACGGTGTTCCTAATGGGGTTCAGTGTCTAAAACTCGGGGGGGGGGGAGTTTGGGGGATGTTCGGGGGTGGGGAAAAAGAATGATATGATAAAGGTGCAATTGTGAGGGGTATGGGGGTCGATAGGAAGGTGCAGGAATGCGGATGGGGAGTTGAAATATGGGAGGGGAGGAATATGATGAAGCAATTCGAGATATAAGAGGGAGGGAAAGGGAAAAATGCGGTTAAAGTGTCAAGAAAAGAGCAGGAGAAACGTTTGAGGAAGATGAGATAAGAAGTGAAAAGAAAAGAAGTAAAGACAGAAGCGAAAGAAATTGGGAGAAGGAGAACAAGAAAAGGAAGGAGAAGAAGAAAAAGTATGAGAACACGAAGAAGAGACGGAAGTTTTGATAACAGAAGAAGAAGAAGAAAAAGAAGAAGAAGAAGAAGAAGAAAATAAGAAGAAATAAAACAACAATAATATCGAGAACTACATTTTCAACAACAACAATAACAACATCAAGAAGAAGAAGAAGAAGAAGAAGAAGAAGAAGAAGAAGAAGAAGAAGAAAAAGATGAAGACCGTTGATCAACATATACTGAAGCAACGATATTGAATACCGCAAGTTGGATGATGTTTATGAGTTACGTTCAGGTGAAGTCTTAGAATTCGCTGCGAAGCTTTGTGTTTCCCATGGCAGACATCCCAGACAATGAGGAGAGAGTTGAGTGTCAGAAATAGGAAGGAACGAACGGGTCGTCACGCGTATTTCTACGAAAACTAATGTAAATGCAATTCTTTCTTCAGACCTGTTTTTCCATTTTCGGTTGGTAGCAGACAATACATGTTAGGGGGGTTATGAATACCTACCGAAAACTAATATTGGAATGCATACGTGGAAATAGAAAAGATAAGCAGTTACTTATATGCATACTAGCTGGGATACCCGACGTTGCCCAGGACACGGTTTAATTTTGGCAAAATAGTAATAAATCTTTCTCTTAGTATATTCATTCCTACAAACCGAGCGGATGGATAAACAATGTTTTCTGCTTTTTATACAGAACAATCATGTGAGGCATAAAACAAAACAAATCATTTTGTGCCTTGGTTTGATAGGGTTTGCGGCTTCACAGCATTCACGATTCTCCAATTGGTGGCCTGCATGAAAGGTTGTTTTGAGATCAAGGCCTAGAACATCCAAGATAGAGCTGGTCATTAGGAGAGCATGGATAATTCAAGTTGAGGCCAACAATATTGAGAGATTATCCCTCAACGTGGTCGATGGTCACTGGAAAGCTGAATCTCACGGAGAACTGGAATCGTATGAAATCAAAGGGCAAATATCTTGGGATAATAAGGATTCAAGGGATGAAAACATAATCCAATTCAATCACTCCTGTTAGCATAGTTACCTCAGTTACTTTATAGCAAGGCATTTTCCATTACACAACCGAAGACTTCCAAGATATATAGAGGGTGTCACAACCTTCACCAATAGCCTGTTGGGTGGGGCACGAGATAGAGAAAAAAACGTATTCGAGGTTATATACGTGTGTGAATTCAGCTACAACTAATAAGAAAAATAACTTCTTGAGGCGAAGCTCGGGTGTGTATTTGAGAATGCTTAAACGCGCCAGGATAAGAATACATTTTATTGTGAGAAATCTTGTTGCGATTTAAAGGAAGAAATATTGGAAAGAGTTTTAATATAAGATGCTTTCATTTCCAAAGTTTAGAAACGAAGAATAACTACATAGTGACCTCTGGTGACTTTGGAAGTCTACATGCAGGATATTAAGTTGATAGTTCCCGTAGTTTTCGTGAAACAGAAGCACAGTTAAACAAACAAAAGACTCAAATATTGTTACATATGCGATGCATGCTAATATATATATATGTATCTCTCTCTCTCTCTCTCTCTCTCTATATATATATATATATATATATATGTATGAGTGTGTGTGTGTATGAGTGTGTGTGTGTGTGTGTGTGTGTGTGTGCGCGTGCGCGTGTCTATGAGCATAATGACAAATTTTGAACGTTCCGTTCTCTATCAGAACCTTGTCAAGGATGGAAGATACAGGGAACAATACATGGTGATTTATGGGAAATATTGGGTGTTGTTACTTGGTAGATGTGTAATGTGTATGTTTTTTGTTTGTCATTAATGTAATGGCTTATACCTGATGTGAACATATGTGAGCAGGTGGGTGGCAGTGATGATATCATGGAACTCTATGTGGACGAAGATAGCAGAAATTACCCACAGAACAAAAAATGTAATGTCATTTCTCTGAGTTGAATAAGCTAAACATTATTCGTGTACGTGACACTTGCTTACACATACTTACAAATGCGCACGTATGCATGCATACATAGATATATGCATATATATATATATATATATATATATATATATATATATATATATATATATATATATATATATATATATTATCATTTGCCATTCATATCTATCTGTTTGTGTATGTGTATTCATGTATATAAAAACATGTATGAATTCAAGCATTAAAAGAATTATTTGCATGCATAACATCAATTTCGATAAAAATATTTGCATGTTGCACAATTTTCTATACGCACATTCACACATGCAATTATACAATGGAAAAACATCAAAATAATCATCAAATCTATAGGAAACTCTTTTTGAATAGACATCGTGTTTTTAAACAGTAAATATGTCCTCCGCCATTGACAGTGGATAGTGTAGAAACTATTTAAGACATTCATATACACTGATCTTATCAGAACACCCAACAAAACACAGACGTACCTAAATACAACCTCACGTCCAAATGAAGTAGTAACCCCCCCCCCAACACACATTGTAAGTATTGGTCCAAAACACATTCCTGCTGCAGCCCATATCTTAAATTGTCTATTGTATTTATGCTGTTGAGGTCGACTGACATATTTTTATGAACAAGAAGTCGGTTCAAAAGAGTTTTTTGCAAAAAGATGACACATTTATAATTACACACACACACACACACACGCGTATATATATTTATCATCAAAGTGTTTTCTGAAATGTGTGTGCATATGTGTGAGTGTGCATGCAGATAATATAAATGTAATCATGGTACTAAAACATTTGATCCCAGACAACTATGTCTCCTTCAAATTTTGCGTCTGAATTTTCTGATTACCGGTTACCTGCCCCCCACTTATTTTACGAGGCATATTTTTGAGAAATAGAAACTCCTTGGATGACATAATAGAAACTCTATTTTCGTTGTTTCTCTTTACAAAAGAGAATAAAATAAAAGCACCCTGATCTCTTTAAATAAACACTCAGCACACATACACACACACACACACACACACACACGCAATTACATATACACAGACACTTGCACACACTAATGAAAGCAGTAAAACGCACACACACATACACAAAAAAAGTAGATGAGTTTAATTTACCTGTCCCACACACATACAGGACCTCCCCCCCTCTCTCTCTCAAAAAGATAAATCAACAAACTTCTTACTTCACCCTCTTCTCTATCTTTCCACACTTATACATTGAAACCAAACGCGTAATTACCCACTTTGTTTACCCTATTCCACAGCGAGGAAAAACTCGTTCAAAACTGACCTATCTTACTTACAATTTTTTTTCACTTTTCATGAACTCTTCCAACTCCCCTCTCCTACAAAACATCCGGAAAACATTCATTATAGGCACCATAAATTTCATTCCATCCCTATGTTTTAAGTGTAAACAGCTACGCAGTTTTTTGGTAAAAGCTTTCTGCATCTATTCAGGACCAGAAAAATGCATGAAGCTTGCCCTCGTGATTTTATATATATATATATATATATATATATATATATATATATATATATACCATCCACCGACAGCTGTTTCGTTATATTACAACTCATCATTGTGGCTATAGAAAAACCGTTATCCCATCTAGTACCACAAGGCAGGATTGAACACTTTGCTTCAGACTTGGAGGTCGCTATCCTACCTCTGCACTAAGGAACTGGACGGTCAGTAAGGCCAAATTTAAGATATATATTTATTTTAGCATAAATTCCCCATCCACCAGAGTGCTCAATTCCTATGGAAGTGCATTGCATAAGCATACAATGAACGGGTTACCTCACTTAAAGAGTGCTCAACTTTGAATTGAGGAGCATATATATATATATATATATATATATATATATATATATATATATATATACATATATATATATATATATATATATATATATATATAGAGAGAGAGAGAGAGAGAGAGAGAGAGAGAGAGAGAGAAAATAAATGTCCATACACTGTTGCAATAACCCAAGTATCAAAAATCAGATCTCTGCTAGGTGTAAAAAAATGTATACATTGATACAGAATGAAGAAGAAAACGTCTTGAAAAAAGAACCAGAAGTTCAATGGTATGTTCACGATAAATTTCAACGCTGTTATCGCTAGATTACGTGATTCTGAGTTGAATGCTTTTATTAATAAAAAGCATCCCATTGAGGGACGCTTTTTACCTGGTTTCATGTAGATCTTACTTGAAACCACTGAAAAAAAAATGAGGGTAACGACCAACCGATTGCCTGACCGGCCGGCCGACCTATATATAGTCGGGACACTCCTAAAAACTTAGATCTAAAATACTATCTAAGGGAAGCGTATTTTTGATAAACTATTTCTTTTGCACCTCAGAATACTACTAGTGAAACAATTCCATATATATATATATATATAGAGAGAGAGAGAGACAGACAGACAGACAGACAGACAGACAGACAGAGACAAAGAGATAGAGAGATAGAGAGAGGAACAGAATTATCAAAGCAAAGGGTATACAACAAAAGTGTTCTCTCGATAGTCCCCAATGGAGCAGAATGGTGGAACCTAGCGAAGAGATTGGCATTCAAACAGAACCATTCAGCACGCACAATAGAGAATGATGTCATGCTCAGAGATCATAGGGCAGCACAATTGGTAAGAGAAAAAAACGGTGGGCAGAGACATCATAGAATCCATTAAAAACGCAAATTTCAATAAGCTGGTTATATTGCTAGAATGGCAGACAGCCATTGGACATCATGACTCACAAAATGGATCTCTAAGGGTCATATGTGAAACTGTGGCCGGCAAAATATGAGATAGCGTGATGAAATAGATACATTCGGAAAGTAGTGGCTCTGCAAGTCAACGAGAGTGAGGTTAGGATGGTCTATGTCCAAAGAGAGATGTTGAAGGCAGATGATGATGACGATAATGATGAAAGCATTTATTATCAGAAGAAGCTTCGAAGAATAATCTGCTAAATAGAAAGGAACACATCAGAATGGCTCAACCAAAATTGAGGAACTTGGACAAAAAGAAAAGCATGGTCTACTGATGATATAAAAAAATAAATCGTACACCCCATTTTAAAGGTGTGCTCTTGAACACATTTATATTAATGTTTGTCATGAGTTTACTAATTTTTTCGCTTATAGAAATTAAACAAGTCATCCTTCCTAACTTAGTTATTACAAACATTCGATGAATATATAAGTCAATTCCTCGTAAAATGACCATGAACTTCATTACAATAAACGGTCGGAATTAACCCGCGTATCCCCAGCGAGCTGTCTGGAGAAGTATGTTCCTCATTTTCCCACCAAATTTATCCGATACTTCCAGATGATATTTCATTCACCGGACAGAATTATCCGATCGTAAATGACACTGACCGTCGCGGCAACATCCGACGTGATGCCAAAATTGTGGCTGTTTGTGTCTGTTGCACCCAAGATGAAATCTTGGCACGTTGCGTAGAAACCAAGGTAACTACTGAGACACCCTTGCCCCATCATCCCAGTTTTCCCCTTCAGTGAGTGCTATGTTCGACGGTATAAGTTTGCCGAAGATTTTTTATTGTTCCCGGGTGGGCTATTGTCTAGCAATAAGGTGCTTAGTTGAGTGAGTAACGGAATACTTGAAACCAAGCCATCATAGATTTTCTTTTGAGTATTTTTCTGTCTTTTTAGAGAAATCTTGAAACGTATTCATTCATCCATTGATTCATTCATTCGATCTATTTTCTAATGATTTATTCGGTCAATCATTAAGATGAGGTCAATTTGTGTGTGCTTTTTTTTAATCTCTTTTGATTTAAACCTCGTTCGTTTTGTCTTTCTTTTTGTTATGTTCTAATAATTCTTTCTTGCATTCTATCCGAAACGTACACCCATGGCCAAGTGGTAAAGTGCCCGCCTCCAGCTCACCAGCCCAAAGTTCAATCGTAAGGAAATTTGTAGATTATAAACATAAGGCCATTGAAAAATGGGTCCCATAAAAATATGGTTATTGAACATTGCAAATTTATGAGCGTGTGCTTGTTTATGTTTGTCTCTGTATTTCTGCGTAATTTTTTTTTTCTCAACCGACCAGAAACCTGGTCAGAGTGTGGATGCCAAAAGGTTAGAGGGTTGGCCTTTCGTAAGATATCGAGCCGTTTTTCTAGACGAGTTGGCGACGATAGAGTTAAAATCTACTGGCCAGTAGATATCTGGAGATATATCTCAATTAATACAGACATCAGGTTTTGTCCATCAGCCCTAGTGGGTTTTGCTTGTTAATATATATAAGTGGCACAGGGCTAAATTATGTGTGTGCATATGTGTGAGTGTCAAAATGGTAAGTTGATAGGAGGTCGCAAATGTAGAAGCGTATGTCTGCTGCTGGTACTATATGTATGTGTCCACCACTGACTGAAGAATGCAGTCTTAAGAGACTCTATGTGTGTGTGTGTGTGTGTGAGTTTGTGACTGTGTGGGTGGGTGTTTTCTGCAGCAGACTATTTACTGATTGGATATCTGTGTGCATATGTGTGTGTGCATCGATATGCTAAAACACGTATAAGATAGATTGGTTAAGGGTAGTGGCCAGTCGGTTGCCGACCCTCTTTGGGTCAGGCCGAGAACGTCTCGTCTCGTACAGAAGTTGACTACATTTGAATTTCACCAACGTTTGTTTCCTCATGCAAAATGAAAACTTGCATTTTTACGATGCAAACCATAACTCACTGTCCCGTCTCTTGAGATAATAACATCTTCCATTTGGCGCCTTGTGACCGGGGAGGTCACCGAACTGCATCGATTAATCGAACCTGGTTAATTGTACCAGAGCGACGTGTGTGGGGTCTATTTAAGATGAAAAGAATTTATTCACTAAACGGAAATTCTTTACCACGGCAGACGTTGTCGTTCGGGAACATGTGACTACGTGTCTCAACAACAAGAGGAAGGAAATAAAAAGAAAAATAACAAATTACAATAAGATAAGAAAAAAAATACAAACAGGAAAAACAGAAAGTAAAGAAACCAAAGAAAATATGAGAACAATAAAAACATTTCGCAACTGAATTATGGAAAAACAATTTTCGGAGAAATGAAAGCCATAAAAGGACAAATATTGAGGGAAACGAAAGTTGTCGTTACAAGACAAGTGAACCAAAATAAAAAAGTAAACAAATATGAAAATTACAAGAAACAGAAAAGAAATAAAATAACGAATCAAAATGAACAAAATCTTGAGGAACATTTTCTCCTAATAAAACCTAACATCATTTTTCTTTATTCATTTTTTCAATTTCTGGCAGTGAACTTTTCCATCTAACTTAAAGCTTGGTGTAATCAGTTGATAAGTATCTATAGACATTTTCAAGGTATGGCATACCAGTGTTATTTAATGTATACTTTACATTATGATTTTCTGATGTGTGTACTGGTAACTTTTGCTTGAAATATCAGTTGATCGCCAAGAACATGGTTGGCTGTTCAAATATATTGGGAATTTTGTTTCCCAGTAGGATGTATATCTGGGAGAGATTTGAGTCCAGAGAGGCATTGTTGTATAACCACATGGAAAATGTGTTGCTATCGTGGCACACGTTCAAATGCAAGGAAACGTGATTGTGTACTCAACACCTCGTTGAATTCACAGAACAGCCGCCTGCTGATATTTGGCTGGATTTAGTTCTTGTAATCAGAATAGGGCTCCGCGTGGTTAGACAACATCCTGGAAAATAAAGATTTGTGAAAACCGAAGCAGGACAAAGATGATGACAGAAATGGAGGATTCAAATCAGACAGGAAAAAGACGTCGAAAAGAGAATTCTGACAACAAAATTAAACGAACTCATTGTTCATAATTTATCGGTCAGTCTTCTATCCTGTCTTCCCCTAATGAGGTTAGCTCAGGGAATGAGACAGGTGTACATATTCCTTGTTTGGACCATCTGATGAGTGAAGCCTGGAACAGAGGATTTCCCGTAATGAAATTGACCACTACCTTTGAAACTTTTGTCATCGTTATGCAGAATGGAAGCCAAGCTGCATTCACCTGCAAACAGTAACGAATCATTCCCCCTTTTTTTCTTGAGAGATAATAACACCCAACTTCAAAAAGGCTCGAGTAGATGAATATGCATTTAAATTATAAACGGAGTTTAGTTTTATGTATCAAGATTTGTTTCTCCTCATCGCAAAAAAGGCGACCGAATAAAATAAAAGCATCCGAACTAAACGATGAGGATTTAAAAGAAGATACACAACAGCAGTCATCGAAAGCATTGAACAAAGCTCTTAGTTTTGAAAATCGCAAATGACTAGTGTATTCGGAGAAAACGGTGACCCAACAACAGACAGGAACCGAATCGTCAAATAAGCCCAAGAATTCTGGAAAAACAAACAAACAAAAACGGACATTTAAGTCAAGAGTAATCAGTCCCCAGGATGTAAGCAAGCTACTAGATAAAAAAAACAAAGGACCTGGACCATATCACCATCGACCTACAGAAAAAGCTATTTGATTCATCATTAAGAAAGTAGCCATACTATTTAACTTGAACAGAGCAGACTCCATACTATCAGAACACTGCAATAATTATGCTATATTATTAGAAGAGGTCTCGACGGATTAAAACAACTATAGACTAATAATTATTCTTTAGAGCCTACCTTGAGTTGATCTTCACAAACCTAGACTTGGAAAACAAAGGAATCAGAATAGACATTGAATATGGCGAGTAACCTTTGCTGACGACATCGACATTTGTACCGATAACCTTCACGATATCCAAAGAAAGCTTAATGAACTGAAGAAAGGAAGCCAGAAAGTAGGCCTTCATATGAACTTCAGTAAGAAAAAAAACAAATGCTGCGTGCAAGGAATAGTGGAGATCAAAAAAACAATAATCAGAAAAGAAAAAGGGCTCGAGAGAATAGAACTCTATATCTACCTAAGACTACCATGCAAAGCGCACAAGGTAGGTTAATGCTCAACCTCACATGGAGAGATCACAAGATAGCCAAGTATACTAGAGAAAATATAAGGATCAGATATATTATAGCATCAATGGGTGAACTCGAATGGCAGTGGGCTAACCATCACGACTCATGACGTGGATTCCCAAATATATAAGCAAAAACACGGTCGGCAAAAAAGATAGTATGATACAATAGACAATTTCAGAAAGTATAGCCCCCGCGACGCTAATGATAGAGAGATATTGCAAATCATGGTGAAGGTTCATCCAACACCAGACAATGATACAATGATGATAGGTATTATTTTTAAGAGGTGGGATATTCACTCATCCGGCTCTGGGCATGGTTCAGTGGTGTTACATTAGGGAAAGTCTACTTGTAAGCGCAAAGCTTTAAACATTGCTAAAAACGGATTTTTTGTTCTTTTTCGTGTAAACTCATAGTTTAGATATCATCATTTTAAATTAGCATCTGTGGCAGTGAACATTACACAAGCCCGCTCGTATCATTAGTTTATAGATTCCTTTTACATTTGGCTTTGAAATAGTGATTTATTGCCTTCCTATGTCTCTTATAACTATTTTTTAAAAAATGCCAAGTTTGCGTCTGCGGTTATAAAGCTGACGAAAGCGCTTCCCGAACCAGACGGCACAGAACGGTGCAGAGTTCTGCACTTGGCATACGATCTGTCGACTTTTTTTCTGTGCTAACGTCACAGACAGTCAGCCCTCGGCGTCTCTACCATAGCCGTATCGAATCTATCAGTTAAAATGGGAGAGTTTAGGCGATGAATTGGCAAAGTTATCTGGAGAACAAAAGATGAGCAGGCGGGTCCGGAAGGTAGGTTATTAGGTAGAGACCGAAATGATGGCGGGTGGCTTGGCGATTGAAAGAGAGCGTTCCAAAGATCAAATGTACATGATAAATTTCCAAGGGAGTGTGAATGAGTTGAGGTGTGAGCGATGTAAGGGGTCAACAGCGCGGATAATGGAATCGGCGAACCGAGTTCAAATTTAGGTCTGACAACTCTGGTTCTCAACCCGGTGGTTGAATGCAAAATTTGACGTATTTCCGGCAGCCAAGCTGATGCCAAATGTAATTTACTCGACTGTCCTTTTGATTCTGTTGAAGGGACATTCCAGGATCTCCGTTAGCAGGCATTGGCTAGGGAGGGCCCACTCCAGTATAACTCTATTCTGAATCAAATCAGAAAATTTGTTTGTTTTATGTCCTGTCCGTAAGAACACACACACACACACACACACACACACACACACGCACACACACACATATATATATATATATATATATATATATATATATATATATATATATGCGCGCGTGTGTGTGTATTTTCCCTGAATGTTACACATGTTTGTTTTTTTTTCAATCTAGGGACCATTTGCTCACGTTTAGAAGACAAAGAATGTATAAATGACTCTGTTTGCTTCAGGCATGCCACAGGCTTCAGGGATGAGATGTGATCATATCTCATTCAAATTGAGGTGCAGCCTTGAACAATGGACCTCCTGGAACTTAATATTGTACATATCCGACTACATGGAAATCAGGGACGGTCTGAAAGGTAAGTTGAATCTTGACCAATCTTTTTACGAAAAGATCAAATTCATATGATCATAATTGGGGTTCTATTGCTATTTTATTGTTTGTTACTATATTTCCCGAGGAAAAGGATGACTGCTAGAGATATGGGTGTATATGTTTAGGAAAAGATGAATTGAAAAAAAAAACAAGATAAGAAGTAGATTAATGGAGCATATTTTGGAAAATACGACTGGTTAGTCACTCAATAGAAATCGTCGCTTGACTGATATCTTATGGCAGCATGCTGTGTCAGGGGGATCAATTAAAACATTTGGAGAAGGGATGATCAAAGTACTTCTATCGACTTGTGGTTTGAAGTAATGACTAAAATGGTTGGATTTTTCAAGTGGCAAGCTGGCACAAACCAGAGGATCAATTTAGCATCAACTTGCAAAATAAACTCCTACTAAAAATCTTTAAGGGACGAGACCAAAATGTAGACATGATAGGGAGTTCTTTTCATTTTGTTTTGAGTCCCCTAGTGCCTCTGTTGAGACTCGTAAGCGTGATACATATATACATATTCATACATAACCGACTGTAATTAAAGATTAAATATTGCTTGTGTCTAAAAGTGCATTTTTCTTCTGTGCATAAGATAGTCAGAGTAATTTCAAACGAAATCAAAATATTGCGAAATAAAGATATTTCTAAGTTTAATATCAAATTTATTGTCAGGTTTACACATCAGATAGAATTAAAAAAAGACATAAATAAGATAATCTTTCTTTTTTTTTCTATAAAACCAACCTAAATAGCAATTTTTGTAACTGCTAAAAGCAACCATAACATTTCAACAGCGGAATAGAATTATATCCCTTTATTTCATTTCTTTCGACCACTTTAATTGTCACATAATACAACGGTCTCACATGTCTCGTGTCACTGAGACTGATAAAATGCTGCGACGGATTTATTGCTGTATTATTGTTGTATGGGAGTTCATCTTGTCACCCTCAATAAATGAGTATATACATTTTCATAAAATATTACCAGTATTTATACAAGGATTTGCATATATATATACAAGTATACACAGTCATGCACAAATAACAACTAGTATACACATACACACACAACACACACGTATGCATGCACGCACGCACGCACGCTCACACACACACACACACATATATATGTATATATATATACATATATATATACATATATATATATATATATATATATATATATATATATGTATGTATATATATATATTCTGTTGTGATTTTAGCGTATTCGATACACTAGACTTAGTAATAGTGCTTACAAATCTACTGATACGCATCAATGATGATAAATGGAGTAAAAACAACGTGCATTATCGATCACTAATAAGCACCGTGTTCATCGACACTGTATGCTAATAGGCAAAGGTAATGACCACATTTGACTGAGCTGAGTATAAGTCGACCAGCTGATTTTCAGCTTTTATTCAAAATAAAATACTTGTTTCGGTTTCTTTCTTAATACGTCTCATGGATCAAGTAATATAATGTTACTTACATAAATCCTTATTATATCATTAATATACTTCAATGATAGGACATTCGAGAATTTTTTTTCGAAATCTCAACGGAATGGACTTTTAATTCAATTCAGCTTTAAAACTTTGATTTTCATTCTGCCTTATACACAGTCAGAGCGGTACTTTAGTTCTATCTATTTGAAAACTCAATCGATCATTAACATTTTAGGGTATATTTCAAATGACAATTCAGAAAAATCGATATCTTTAATTAGAACATTAATACCGTCCCTCAGTATTCAAATGTTTGCAAAATATAACTTGTGTAACTTTTAAATTAATCAAATATTAATTTATTGGTATCATCTAATTATCTTCAAACGGCTCAGGGGGAAACATTGAGTAATTAGTAGCATAATTGTACATATATCTACAAGCTAATTACTTAACGATATATATCTACAAATATATTTATATGACATTTGAA
>OY735220.1:50779535-50837035 GCA_963457665.1 Thysanoteuthis rhombus | reverse complement strand
GAAGTATTTACAGTTGGTGGATCAAGTTTGAAACTGGTAGGAGAAAAATTGATTTTTTCTTACTTTTGATATGTTTTCATTAAAATGAGCGTGCATCCCCCACTATCAGACATTCTGCATGTCCGATGGTTCTTTTAAAGGAAATATCAAGAAGTTTTATTAAAAGATCTTTTATATACAATGTAACAACGAAGCTTAACTGCAATACGAGTGGTCGTGGAAATGTTGGGTTATTTAAGCTCCTAGATCAGGCTTTCTTGGGTCCGGAAATTCGAAACCCAACTGAATAAATCTATATTTAAAAAAATGGTATCATCCGCCGCTGGTAACAGGGTTGCCGCAAAGAAAAATACTGAATATATCTTTTGACTCCTCACTCCCGGTGAGTGGCAGTGGACGTTCATGAACTGCACCCTTATCATCCATTCGTTATAAGGAACCGCCAATGTGAATTCCTTTCTCCCGCTGGTTATGCCAGTCAGGCACAATTTTTTGAAAGATTTAGCTGACAATAAAAGCCTAATCTTCAAACCCTATTCCATACCAAAACAGTTTATCATACATTTACATACATATATTAGCTCAAACTTTTACTCACATACATTCCAATACATTAGTTGTACGAATGGATTATGAAATGTTATAAAACGAATAGATATACATAGTTTAGTACGTATTCACATGTATGCCAATATCTGTGAGTGAGCATGTGTGTGTGTGCATTCATTTCCTTCAACTTTTACTTACGCTAACGTTTAAAATATCTGAAACGCAAATCAACACTTTTGGGTGAATTAAATAGCATGCACCAGCCGAATTAGCACTGTTGCCGTTAGAGTTTGAGCAATGGCCGGCAGCGTTATTGGTACCCCAGGCAAGATGAAATCATGTGCCTATAACAGTAGAGTATTAATATTTTCATTATTTTGCAAGAAAAATGAATATATAGGATATCATAGAATTAAGTGAAAGAAAATAGTCCCGACACTGCCTCACAGTTTTAGATAATCATTTGATGTACAAATGATATTCATCATTATAACAATAGGGTGTTCATTTACCTCACTGATAATTCCTGCTGTCTTAGACACATGAGAGGCAGCCTCTAGCACTTGTCACCTTTGGCGACTGCTTGTACTGTCAAAATCTACGGTCGGCCCTCTTGTCAGTGAGCAAAGAATAAGGCCTCTTCCAAGATGTTGGTAAAATATGACATTCCTCAAGTTGGCATATTCACAAAATATTTGGGAGCAATATACATTTATTCTATTTTACTTTATTCATAGATTTTTTGGAAATTATATAAACATAGATAAGACACATTTATATGTATTTGGTATTTTGCTACATATTTGCCTATCTATCTATTGCAGTTCGTTCTCATTTATATATCTATTTCCCCCTCACCCTCACTCTCTCTCTCACTATATATATATATATATATATATATATATATATATATATATATATATATATATATATATATATATATACACACACACACTAGTAATAATAATAATAATAATAATAATAATAATAATAATAATAATAATAATAATAATAATAATAATAATAATAATAATAATGTAGCACAGAGGTCGAAATGACTGTTACAATAACTGTTATAACTCCCAATCTCTGTTTGCTAATCCACAGTTTATATCTACTGTATTGTTTTCTAAATGCTATTATGTATTTTATAAAAAAATTGATAAATATTAACTGAAATAATTATTTCTGTGAATAGTGCATTAGCAAATATATCGCTTATATTCGGTCCTATTGACTGTCCAGGGTGGGGGTGAAATGCCAGCCTCTGGGTTTGAAGCGAAGGTTTCGATCCTACTTCGTGGTACTGGAAGGGGTGAGTGTTTATGTGCTGTCCCATAGCAGGAAAATATGACACAAGGTCGAGCTTAACGTGGGAAGAATAGGAAACCATCCGTCCAAAAAAGGCTCCTGCCGACGCAGCAGTGCTGATCCGGGGAAACAGAGACCCCGCAGCTGGGCTGAGTAATAATGGGAGAGCCGAAGGACGAGTCCAAAGGCTCCCCGATGCGCATAGCAAACGCAGCCTCAGTCAAACCTCATTGGTTAACGCTCGCACCCTCACACTTGGTCTTCGATGTCAACCTACACACGATCTCCGGCCCATTCGACGGGCACTTGCCAGTAACGGCGACTCGGGCTCTGCCGTGGAACAGATACTATACTTTGATCCTGAAGACAAGGCCAGAAAAAAGGGGTGCTATTCAATCACTGTCCCACCACAGCAATATGTGACAGAAGGTCGGCCTAAACGTGGGAGGAAAAAGGAGCATCCCTTCCAAAAATGGCTCCAACCGACGCAGTTACCGTTGAAAAGCTCATCGTAATGGCTAGACATCGTCACCCGCGAAACATCCACCAGGGGACCTGCTCCTTAAAGTGCAATGGAGCAGTGCTGCCCCGGAGAAACAGAGACACCGCAACTGGGCCGAGTAATAATGGGAGATCGTAAGGACGAGTCCAAGGGATCCCCAATGCGCTCAGCAAACGCTGCCTCAGTGAAACCTCATTGGCTAATGCTTGCACCGGCGCACTCGGTCTTTGACACCCACCCTCTCCAGCCCATTCGGCTGGCAAGTGCCAGTACCGACTCCTCGGTCTATGCTGGGGAACAGATACTACACTTTGATCCTGAAGAACAGGCCAGAAAAAGGGGGCGGCATATTGAATTGTTTTTAAGCACACTGAACAGTTTTAATACAATGGAACAGCTGTCGGTATATGACACACACGCACACACACACACACACACACACACGTGTATGTATGTTTATATTGGAATGATACACATACATTACCTTTTACATTTCTCTTTTTGTAAATATTATCCTCTTCATTGTTTAGTTGTCTATCGTTATACAAACATTCTTCTTTGGATTCGCCAGATTTTACCATCACATGCCTCTCAAAGTCAGTATTATGATTTTAGTGTACTCTGGTTTGTTTCTGGCATGAGTTGGATAAAACAGAAAGTTTTTCTTGGTGATGATCTTACCGGCCTTCTTACGTAGGTCAATGGTGACGCTTTCTGGTTTAGCAGCTTTTTTTTCATTGTTTGTCTAATGACTTGTTTCAAATTCGATGGTGTAATTCTCTCGAACTGATTGTTTACCTTTTGTTGTGGGGTCTCAAGTTTCTTAGAGTATACTAGTTACGTGTTTCCGTCTCGTATCGAGAGTTTTTTTCATAGCTTTGCAAACTTAATTTTTTCTGATAATTATTCCGATCATTACTGTCTTCTTTTATCTTTAATCCCTCTATTTTGGATATTCTTTTAAATTTAGTTCGGTTGCGTCATGTTTCTCTCTTGTGGTTGTCAGTGGATTGAGATTCCTGCGTTCATCCATGATGTTTTTTCACTCAGTTGTTGAATCCGTTGGTGTCGTTCCCCTATGGTTCGGTAGAAAGTTTACATCCGCTTTTAAATTTGAATTCGAAAAATCGACTTGTATCTTTTGGTATATTCAGTAGTTGCAATTTGGTGTTGGACATATCCTTTCGTTCTTCGTTGGTATTAATTTGAATTTCATATATTATCATTCTGTTGTCGCTTCATATATTGATTTTATTTAGGACTTTGATGTCTATTTCGTTCTTGGTTCCTTGATTGGGGCTCTTCCAAGTCATTTCGTTATAGGTTTTCCTCTAGAAGAACATATTCATGATTTTGAACATTTACAAGATCTTCATCTCTCTCGATCCGTACTTTATATCCAACCTTGCCGATGCAATGTTCATTTCCTTGTTTTACCAGTGCGTTGACAGTGTTCTGATGTTACGGATGCCAATGTATGATTCTCGAGTGTTTTTTTTCGGGCGAAGATAGTCGCAGTTGGGACACATCATTGATGCAATGTGGCTTGAGATCGATGATCAGACAGGGATGGATGTTTTTTCCATGTAAGGTAGTCGCCTATGGAGCACAATCCCATCCAGGGCAAAATATGAGATGTAATTAAGATTGTGCGAACTATGGAGAGTATTTGGGACATACCCTGCCACACTGGCCCATAACGTGTTGGTTTGATAGTGACTTTGTTTTCAAATGTTATTATTCATAAGTAAATGCATTTGACAGTTACATTGTCGTTTCTGTAGATTAATAACTTATCAACCCTAGTTCAGCCAGCTGCAAGACCATATCTCTCCATCTTTCAATATATATATATATATATATATATATATATATATATATGTATATATATATATATTGAGAGAGAGAAGGAGAGAGAGAGAGGGAGGGGGAAAGAAAGGGAGACGTGTGTTGGATCAGCCAAGTCGATCTTGAAATGCGAAGTATACAATTGATACATGATAAAAACTAAGTCGTACAAAACCTGGAAACGTAAAAAACTACTCGAAAGCAATCTCAAAGCAGCACAGAGTGCAATGGAAAGAGAAATGTCAGGAATAATCCTTAACAATAAAAAAAAAACCACGAGTAATTAAGCAGCAAAAATGGGGGAAGATACAGAGTGATAACGAAAGGATATCAAATGGAGCAAAGGTCAAACAAATTGGAGCACGGAGGACAAAAAACAAAAAACGTAGTAGAAAAAAACAAGACAGGATGCAACGAGATATAACAATTAGCTGGTAAGACATTGGAGTGTAATGAACTTAGAACGCTTGATGAGCACGGTTAATATGTAATTCAATTCAAACAGCGTTAACAGGACAAACGATTGAGGAAAATTGAGCGGCTCAATTTTTTTTCAATTGTTTATTTTATCAACGTTATCTTGGGTGAAAGATACATTCACCGAGTAATGACAGGAGATAATTTCAAATGATATGACACAAGTTGAAATTGTTCTGTCGGATCATGTATATTCACTCCTTTTGTATATATATATATATATATATATATATATATATATATATATATATATATATATATAGAGAGAGAGAGAGAGAGAGAGAGAGAGAGAGAGAGAGAGAGAGGGGGGGAGGGAAAAAGAGAGAGATGGAGGGGGAGAAATGGTGATGAGGGAAGTCAAATCCGCCTTTCCATCTCGAAAATCATTTTCCCAGACTCCTCACCACTTGATAAATATGAAATTTATATTTTAGAACTTGTAGATGCGTGTGCATCCAAAGTACTCATAGTAGTCGCTGAATGACTAAGTGGCTGTCAAGCTGACATACCGAAAAATATAATAATCAATTTAGTCCTTTTGGGGGATAGATCTAGCCTCTGTTCATTGCAACGGAGAAAACTCGAGCATTTATGGTCTGACTCTTTTGCTTGTATTACAAGCAGCATGACTTTATCGTATTCAAATTTATAATTCTATATCATATCGCAGCTGTAAAATAACAATAGGAAAGGAAACGCAATTCAGAAATATATACAAATATAATGATATTGATAAGGATAATACACACACACACACACACACACACACACACACACACACACACATATATATATATATATATATATATATATATATATATATATATATATATATGAAGAAATTAAAAGAGAAAGAGATTGAACGGTATTGAAAAACCAGATAGAAAATTGGGTACCACATAATTAAATTAGTGAATTTCGTTGTTGAATAAGAGTCGCATTATATGAAAGATCAATAACGTATTCAGAAGCTTCATCGATCAAAAGGCTTTTTTCTTTCATATCTCCCTGTAGCCACTTGAGCACACAAAAGTTTGGACAATACCATCGACACTTACTCTCAACCACCAACCCTATTCTACCACGTCTTGTTACCACCTACTTTCAATAGTTTTATCAATGCTAAAACGATCTCTGTCTCTTAAGCCTACATATTCTAAGTCTCTAATTCGTATATGCTCTATTTGTTGTATGTCTCCTAACACGAATATTAAGAAGTCTGGTTAGTCATCCAATGGAAACCTTCGAATGACCAACTTTTTTTTTTCAGCATGCCTTATTTGGGTGATAGCTTCGAACTAGAAATTGGGAAAATAACTGTGATCAATAAATGGATTACTCCCTGAACTTGTTTTTTGGACGGAAATAAAAAAAAAGCAGAATCTTAAAAAAATATACAAAAAAGTGAATGCTGACGGACTCAAACTGAGGGATCAATTCGACATAAAGTTTCCTTGCATATTGATCCCGCCACTAAAATGAATTTGAAGAGTTTGGAAGAAACATTTTTTCTATACATGATACGGAATTACTATTGAAATTATCCGAGCATTTCTAGACATGATACGGAATCAGTATTGGAATTATCTAAGCATTTCTAGACACAATACGGAAATAGTATTGAAATCATTTAAGCTTTTTGGGACATGATACGGAAATAGTATTGAAATTATCAGTCATCTGGCTCCATTGCTGTGACTTTTATGCTCAGTACATAGCCTGCTGACCAGACCAACGTATGTTGACAGTTTTCGACAGTTTTATTTGACATATTCTAATTACTCTAGCGTTATCTACACTGGAACGGTGATTTTTTTCCAATACATCACTGCTGTGCTCCTCCTTCGCTTGAATCAATAATTTTTTTTTAATCTCTGAAATGTTCTCGGCAAAACTGGCCTCGTTTTCACACCTCTTGCAAATTAGTTGTGAGATATCTAACTGATAATGCGTGAACATCTTTATGCATCATTGATAAAACGCATTTTTCTTTTGTTTCCTTTCACGTTTGATAAAGTAATGTAATTTAGCTTACCTCGTTTAATACCCACGCATATCCATTTACGAATAACATAATTGTCAGCGCTTAGAAACAAATAGAGCAGACATTAACGAGCGAATGAATTAAATAGAAGCTGTGAGTTAAAGCAGTTGCTTGTGCCTTTTCATTCCTGGTAGCTGTTTAGCTCAAAAGTAAACGCAATGCTATTTTGAATTAGCTACCTTATTGGCAGCAGGTTGAAATTCCTGCTGCAGCCCCATTTTACACAATTGTTTATTCTATTTATGCTGTGTACGCAAAATGATGCTTAACGGGAGATTATTTTAAATAGAGTTTTGAATATAACATATTTATAAGATTTCTGTCGGATCATATATCCATTTTCTAATGATGATGATATATATATATATATATATATATATATATATATATATATATATATATATATATATATATATTTACATCTGAGGATTAATAAACCTTACCTCTAAACACCTTACTCCCGAGTCTGTCTCACTCTCTTCAGTACACACATACACACACACACACACACACACACACATATATATATATATATATATATATATATATATATATATATATATATATATATATATATATAAAGGAACTGAACTAATATGTACATAGAGGAAAACTGATTACTGTTAAATAATCAATCATACTCCCACACAGATGTATGTATAAACACATTTGCGTATCAAAATATACGTGCGTGTATGTGGACGATAGTTGTACGCACAAGGACAGCGTGGTTGCTCCACGAAAGAAGTAGCCATGATCAGGATGGTTTATGTACCTCAAGCAAAAATTCAAGAGATTTCATAATAATTATCGAATAGTGACGTCACTTGTTTAATCCTATGATATCCTACCAATAGTTATGAAGGGGGCTTAGTTCATGTGTTTTTGTGGGGGGAGGGATTCGTGCAAAATGAGCAGAATCTGTCTCAGTCGGAGTTTGAACTCGGTTCGCTGCTCCCATTCTCAACAACACGTTGAACCAACTCTAACCTTGCATATCTTTTTTTCAAATATTTGTTTAGCTTTTTTTCTGTTTGATTTCAAATGAAATCATATTGACTATTTACAATACTTTTCAATCTGCCATTCTACGTCCAAATCGGATAGGATCCTTGTACGATCAACGCCATTAAGCAATGTCATAATTTAGAGGGGTGACTGACTAAGTATTTTTTTTCAGCTTTTTGTCTATTTGATTTTCGACAAAACTATATTGACTATATACAATACTTTTCAATCTACCATTCTACGGCCAAATTGGATGGGACCCTCGTAGGATCACCATCGTTAAGCAATGTCAAACCTTGTCAGAATTCAGTTGGGAGACTAACTGTTTAGGCTTAGTACTGTAAGCGACTAAATATTGCGTATAGACCCTCTTAGGAGATCAAGTTATGATACGTAGACATATCTCTACGCTACATTCAATAAAACTAGCCAAAGGCCCCTCACTCAAACCCACAGACTTGGCTTGGCTTCGAGCGACAAGAAAGAAATGGATCAATTAAACACCTGCGGTCAGTCTAGAATTGGTTATATTTATTCGTTATTCTGTTCGATTTCAAATAAAATTACATTGGCTACAACCCTTCAACATCTGCTACTATAGAATCATAAAACATTCCGATTTCGCCCACCTCCGACCAACATTTTAATCATTTTTCTTGTTATTTCTTTCATCTACTTCTTATCTATTGTTGAATCAAACTTTCCAGCACTGGATCTTGGCCAGCCTGCTGGTTGGAGAGCAAGAGGGTCAATAGGTTGGGGGGTGGCCTACAGGAAAACGAGGGAGCATTTGTTGATTCTGTTCTTGACAGTACTACAAGCAGGAACTTTGTGGAGCCAAATTTGGCATTTAGGCAACTATTAAGTAGGTAGGTTAGGGGCTTGAAGAGCGGGGGGATCGAGCAGGAGTTGTCGTAGATCAAGAAAGGAAAAGACGGACGGTATTTCAATGGGGTTGAGGAATGAGAGAATGTGCTACGAACCATATTGACAAACGGCTGGGAAAGAGAATTTAATGGTGGTGAAATGACTGGTATGGTGAAAAACGCTGGGTCAGGGGGAGAAGGGAGAAATTAAGCGACGAATCACCCTAGTTTGGCAACCTCTCGGTAGAGCAGGCTAAAACTCCAAGAACAAGAAGATCCCATTAGTTTTAAAATTAGCATACGGAATCCTGGCTTTCTCCCCAGCTCCAGTGGCCCAGTGGTATTGGCTGGCTAGATGCAAAAGGGACGTCATTGCCAATGAAGGTCTACTGAAGCGTGGTATGGCTCAGCATAATCAATGGCAAGACATGTCAAGACGGCCCAGGACTCGTCTTGTGATCAAGTCAAGCTTGCTCAAATGTCCTCGGGGAGGAAACCAGCTACTTTTAGACCAGCCAGGATCCCAACGTGAACTCGACTTCTTTTTAAACTTTATTTCAAATCTAGGGAGGCGAGTGAATACCCTGGCCTTTTCAGGGATTCGAACATCGAACTTTCGTTACGTCAATGGATTGCTATTTAATAACCAATATGTTCGAGAATCGAATGTTATTAAAATTTAGTCCGGTAAACTTAATATAGAAGCGTAGCTTGAGATTTCTGAGCTTTTTGGAAGCCGGGAGTTCGCCTTCTCGGGGGCTTCTTTATAACATTTAGCGTGCTTTATCAGGAGAAATGCTGTAGGTGAACTACTTTTGGAACCCTTTCCATCGGAGGCTTGGGTACGTTTTCAAATTAGTAATTTACTCCCTCAGCAACCCATATCGCTAATACGTCACATGACAAACTAGAATGGAATTCGAGTAGCGAGGTTATAATTCTTAAGTGGGTAATACTTGATTGCATTTAAAATCAGCTAAAAACTCTGGACTCGGACATCAGCAAAAATCGTCGGTTGCAAATTTGCAAGTAACTTTCCCACAAACTGGATATTATTTACTGAAAAATTAAGACATATGTATACCTATATTTTGTCTGTAACGTTTGCGAAGGGAGGTATCTATCAAATGATAATCATAGATCAGTATCATTCACTTGTTTGTTTACTAGTTAATACCCAAGAACATGATAACGGATATGGAGCTATTTTCCTGAAGACTAATAGCAAATATTCAAGTTGAAAAGGTACATTTATCAGCAAAGATTTCGACCCAGAGTGAGAATTATTGGAGGGCAAACTAAAAAAAAATCACACAATGTACACAACGCTAGTGTTCATTATATATTCAAAGTAATACATCGTGGATTGGTATCATACCGTCTGTAGTGCAAGATCCAATGAGGATCGAACCCAGTATGAGCATCCAGCAAAATTAGCTTGTTGATCATTGGTCTATGACATCATTGCACATCTGTTCTTTCCCTAAAATGATCAACTCGCTAATCCCCATGGAAAAATAACGGTTTAACTTCAATTTATTTGTTTTTTTTTTCTTTTTCTTTAAAAAAGATTCCATAATTTGTCTACCAGGAATAGTTCATAGACGGTTGTCCAAAGTGTAGTCATTCGAATTTCTGACCAAAGAACCAAGAAGATCAATTTGTAAATTATTAGAGTAGACTTATTTACGTACAAATTGTGTAAAAAATTGGGGTTTATTTTGTGTGAACCTGAATAAGACAATGCAAGGAAATTATGATCCTTTTTTTAAATCATACTGTAATTTGGGGGTATGGTTAAACTCACTACTTCCCTAATTTTTTCAAACATCTGCTGTTAAAAAGAAATTATACTACAATCCTCAGTCCCTCTGGTATTTGAGCCGTTAGTTTAATTCTAGTTGAAGTTTGTCAGGCCAATTCAAAAACATAATTTGCAATTATGGATTCTTCGTACGGGAAAATCGAAGCAATTTGGCAATTAGAAACCAGCTTTGATGAATTCATCGGGGGACTGAATCAGTAGTCTTCTGGGAACAAAGATAATTTTGTTTTACTTGCTTTCATGTCGACTGATGCTGATTTTGCAATTTCGAGATTGGAAAAAAATTAAAAACTAGAAAAATATCCGAAGCTTCCTATAGAAGAGCTGAAAAAATATTTAGAAGATAAACATGACGCAATACCCCCCGTAGTTTTTAGCAATCAGCGTATGCATAAATTTCGTAATGGACAATTTTTTTTTATTTGGTGGTGACAAAAGTGCGCACGTACTGAATGCCTATGCAAATGTGAATTCGAAATTGTTTCGAGATAATTTCTGCACACGCTATCTATTCTCTTGAGACATTTCAAACAAAGGCCATTGTGCTCCACACCCTACGGCTCTTTTGACTTTGACTGTGTTAAACTCTTCTTTCAAAATTAAAAACCAGTAAATTATGTAGAGAACTTGAATCAGCTTTTTTTGTAAATTTAACGATATGTACGTTGTCAGTCAACAATGTCTGCAGCTGTCGCGTTGTTCAAAATAAAACAGGACATTTGAGATGTACATTTGTGATATTTGAAAAAATGACTAATCGGATAACAAGAACACTTACTAAGGATAATATTCATGATAAACGTACGTGATATATTGAATAATCGTAATCATTAAAGATGGAAATGGGTTCTATTGTTTTTTTCAATATCTGCATTTGTTTGCTTGAATATGTGTTAGTGTGTTCCAGAGTTCGTTGTCATACCAATGTGTCAACTGACTTTGATATCAGTATCGTTACACGACTCTCTTTGTATCAATGATTCTTTTGATTTGTGGTGGGTAGAAGATTTTTTTCACCATTTTCTTGCCCTATTTTAGCATGTTCAATGATAGCATCAAGATTTTCATAAATCATTAGGTTCTTAATTGTTTTTACTGTCTTTTAGATATTTTCTAGTGGAATATCACAGCATAAATTCTTCTCTAATCATATTTATTTTTCAATGGAATCTTTTCACATGACTTTGACGCTACAGTTGCCCATTTGTTGACTGTGATGGAGAGTTCTTTTTATGATTATGATAATTTCATCAAACACATATTTTGTGAGTAAATTAATTCCCTACTGGGCGCCAGAAGCGAAACGCGTGTGTATAGGCTCACGTTCAGAGCTAATATGCAACTTATGATGACTGTTGTACCTATTGATAATGACGCCCTTGATATAGTCTGAAGCGATTTGCAATTTGATTGGAAGAATTGAAAACATCCAGATGGCAGCATTACTGAAATAAGCTTCAATATTGAAGACAGTGCTGCAGCATTATGGAAACGCCCAGTCGCTTAATCCTCTGTGAAGCCCGACATTTACTATCGGTGTTAAAATTCTATGGATGAAAATTATGAAGAAAACTATTATGAAGTAGAAAATGTCGTGTCTTTGATGTTACTAATTTTCCTGTGCCACCAACATTGCGCAAGTTTTTAAACTCAAGTTTCAAATTGCATTGCATTTTGAAAACTATCAAAAATCTTACGTTGCTCTGAATCTTTCATGTTCCATCCGAATGAACCTGGATATTTTGCACATTCGAAAAGTAAGTAAAGTAAAAAACATAGTAATCTACTATAATGAAGCATTCTGCTCTATGATTAGCATTTACTAATAATCCCTTTGAACAAATATTGCTGATAAGAATATAGGCTCACACATGGTGTATTATGTAACTTGAGTTTAAAAAGATGTGAAAAGTGCATGCTTTATGCAAAAGATAGATAGAGGCATGGAAATAAAAATGAAAAAGTCTCATTAGACACTCAATAGGAAGCTTCATGCAAACAATATCTTCTGCGAGCAGGCCGTATCAGGGTGATCAATTAAGAAAATAGATAATCGGATGGGACCAATGAATAAGTTACTTCCATAATCTTTCGTTTGTTAGTGATCACTAAAAAAATGCAAATTGAATAAACAGCAATAATCATAAATGCAACTGGAGACAAACTATGGGACCAGTTTAGCATAAACTCACAATTCAATTCTCCTTGAATCAAGGGGTGATATTCGAAAAACGAAGAAAAGTTCTTTTCTAGACATGATAAGGGGTAATTCATTAAAATCTCAGTTAGTTCAGCTTCAGTGGCTAATACACACTGACATTTGTAACCAGGCAGACCAACTTAAAAACTGAAGGGATGCATATTGACAGTTTGTGTTTCTGAAGTGTTTTTGAATGTGGGACGTGAAGGTGAGACGAGGATAAAGATAATAAGTCGCTTGTAAAAATTTAAAACACATATCATCATCATCATCATCAGCAGCAGCAACTGCTTTTCAGTGTTCCTTGTTGGACTCAGACCTTCCCAAAGATTTGCTAGACCTCTCTCTGTACCGAGCCAATACTTTCCGAACCTATTTAGTATTGGTCCGGCAACGTAAAAATTAATAAAAGAAAAGTTCAAACATACAAATATTGGGTTACTTTCCCTGAAATTCAAATCTAGTGCTTCCATATTAAGGGTTCTATTTTAACCTTTCCCTCCTGCAGAACGATAAACATTTCACTGAAATGAAAACTGCGCCCTGAACCCACGCCATAATTCAACCAATTTTCAGATAGCCCATGCCCCACCTTTCCACTAATGTTCATCGAAATTCGCTCAAATCTTCTGGAAAAATTGTGCGGACGGGAGGCCGAACAGACAGACACGGATGAATACTCATACCTCGTTCAACTTTGTCGGGAGAGGAAAAAAATAAATAAAGGAAAAAGGGGACAAAGAAAGAGTAGATATGTATAGAATCATCAAGAGTCTATCCAACGTTTCTCATGATTTAAGATGTTTTTCTCGACGTAAATAATATATCAGAAGCTCGCAATCTCCTATCCGCTTGTCTGTGCTGAAAAATAGCTGCGCTCACTAGATTAGCAAAAGCCTCAATGTCCAACGACTATTGTGGTCTCGTGCCTGGCTGACCCGAGGTTAATAAATAACTAATGTACATAGACCACTACGTATTTATTACGTGCATCTACCTATATAAGCATTCAGACTAAACGGCTCGCATCGAGACCCGCAATTATAAGTACAAGGAAGGAAATGTTGTGAAAGATGTACTGAATGGAATGAGATAGATTGATAGATAAGAACAGACTGTGATAGGTAGATAGATAGATGGATACATATAGATATATAGATAAATAGATAGACAGATGGATTGAAACAGAAAGTTTTAAATAGATAGATATATCGATATGAAGATTGAAATAGATGGATATTAATATTGAGATAGATAGATAGATAGATAGATAGATAGATAGATAGATTGATAGATAGATAGATATCAAAACGTTGACATTGTAAGTTAAGTAAGCAGACTGATCGATATAAACAGACTGGGGAAGAGATAGATAGATATATATATATCAAAGGGCTGGGATAGTTAGTCCTGGAAAAGAGAGAGAGAGAGAGAGAGAGAGAGACAGAGACAGACAGAGACAGACAGACAGACAGACAGAGGGACAGACAGACAGACAGATAGACAGTGATGAACATAGATAGATAGATAGATAGATAGATAGATAGACAGATAGATGGTTAGAAATACATATGTATATTGATATGGAGATGGAAATAGATACGAATATTGGGATGGACAGATAAAGAGATATGTAGATTGATAGACAAATAGATGAAAAGATAGTAGGAGAGTGAGGGGGTTGTATTTATAGATTCGAATAGAAACAGAAAAATTGATAGAGTTACCCAGGAGTAAATCAATTGTCAATAATGAATTTGATTGAAAAGATTATGTTTCAATGTTTATATATCTGAATTATTCTTCTGCCAAACATCATAAAAGTCCTTTTCATCAGCCACCCAAACAAATGATACAAGGCTTTTCACTCAGATACTCCTCTTTTTCCTCTTAGTCCACTTCACTTCTCCCTTTGTAATCACTTGTATGTGACACACGTGGGTTGCCAAATTAGATATCATTTTCGGCTAGATCTAGCTGAATATCTTATAGCCACCATTTTAGCAGTCCTATCTCATACCTCAGTTACTGTGGCTATCAATTCTCTGTCTCCGTGAGAGTTAAAAGTCCGGCCATTTAAAAATGATTGCAATACTCATTTATGACTTATGAATTGAGTCTGAGTGTATAGTTGTTTTATTTAACAAATGGTCTTTGGATTAGTAAATATGCCAGTTTCATTTGGAAATGGAAAATCCTAGCTGATCTTAGCCATATTTTCAGCTATGAATAACGAAGAATTTAATAAATAACATGAAATGGCAAAAATGGACACACGATCTTTGAATAAGAACCACCCTTCCCTCTCACTTTCTCTTTCTTTGTTTATTTCTTTCTCTCTTTCCTTCTTTCTTTCTTTTCTCTCTAACCCCCTCTCTCTAGCTTTTTCCCCTCTATCTCTCTATCTCCTTTCCTTCCTTCTCGACATCCTAATCTCTTATTATTTCTTTCCCCTATTCCTCTCTATTGAAGACAATCGTGTTTATCAAATCATATGTAACGGCATCGATTTAAACATTAGGCTTTAATATATTCAAATATTCTTCTTTAAATGCGAATATATTTTCCTCTGACTCTCCCTGCGTTCGTTGGCTGCATCCATATTAATTGGGGAAAGTGGGTTTGCTTATGTTTCCCTTTCACAAAAGAAATGCATCTCTGTCTCAATACAAGTACGTATATGCGTGTGTAATATTGCAAATATCTGAATGCGCACCCACGCGTGTGTGCGTGTGTGTGTGTGTGTGTGTGTGTCTGTTAGCATGTGTGTATATGTGTGAATTCACATGTGTGAATATGTATTAGTTCTCGTGTCTGAATGCGTGTTAGTGTTCGTGTGAATGTTTAAATGAGAGTGTATAAATAAATGTTTTTATTTTAATTTGCATGTATGAATGTGAGTGAATATATATATCCATATTACAGTGCATGTGTGAATGCGTGTTAGTCCTCCTGCGTGGATGTGCGTTGGTTTGCGTGGGTGTCTTTGTATGAGTGTGAGTGAGTTTGTAGCTGTTGGTTTGTGTGCGTGAATGTGTGTCTGTTTGCCAGTGTGAATGTGTTTAAATTTGCGTGTGTGGATGCTTGTGAATATGAATGCGTATGCGAATGTGTGCAAAATTGCGTTCGTGAATTTGTATCTGTGTTAGTCTGTGTGTACCAATGTGAGTGAGTTTGCGTGTGCGTGAATGTTTGAGCGTGAACGAGAGTCTATTTTAAGGGGATTGTTCTCTATTATTGCCCCTGATACAATAAGAGAAGAATCTCCACTAATTAATCAGATTCTAAAGGTGCAAACTATGAAATACCAATAAAACGAAACGAATAAAAAGCAAAAGGTTGAGATTATAAAAATTTTAAAACAAAAAACACCCCGTGTTATTGATTATCCAAAGACTGGTAATTATGATATTTTCATTTTTTTTTTTTTGTTCGTAAAAAAAATCCCCAGGACAAGATCAATGTACCAATCCGTGCGTCAATTAAGCACTGTTTCTTTATTCAACATTATATTTTTTTCTTGTTGGCAATTAAGTTTCTCACGTAACCTTGAATTAATATTTTTTGGTGAGACGTTGGAGATACCGTTAGCTACAATTATTCTACCAACATTTTCAACGCCAAAGGTTTTATACAGTTTATGATAATCATAGATTCAGCAAGACCTAATGCAAGCGTCTAGTCTTCAGTTCAGTAATCAGTGATTCAATCTACCAACCAGTCACACAATAGACTATAAATATGGCACATGATAGCTCTCTGCTTGGCACTCAGCTCAAGGTCTACGAATGAGGAATCTCTCCCCGAGGCTAAGGAATTACGGTAAAAGCACAGAAGATACAGCAGGTCTGGTGAGATAATCGAGCAACTTCGAGCCAGTACTTTAGTCAGTACTTTAGATGGGGGGACCATAGGTGATTACCAGTCGAAGTAAGCAGAAAAAAAAAACTTGTACACTCCTATAAAGCCAGGAGTGGATATTACTAACGATCGTTCGTATGTATCTCAGCACGTAACTCTTCGATGATGGAATAAGCAGAGAACAACGATACGAACGTTATGATTTCTTCATATCGACAGATAATAGCTGTCTAATCATTTTACTTGCCCACCCTTCTTTGTTAACGTCTGTGTGCTCTGAAGTGGCTTTTAAGACCAGCTGCTGACCTGCAAGGTTCAAAGCACGCATGATTGACAGAGGTCTGATTGCCCAAGGGATCAATAGAATTTCTCTGTTAAATGGTAGTTGCATGCATCCAGAAGTACATTACTTCTGTAAGAACTAATTTGACTTATCTTGTTATTGTTGCCTCTCACCAAAACGTTCGGGGTTGATGCACTCTTCAGTACTTCTTTTACTTATAACTTATCCATCTATCAATGCATTTATTTTTCTCAAAGACTATATTGTGAGAATATTTATTCCCGGGCAATCCGGGTTATACCTGATTGCAATTCATACGTGTGGGGCAAACCAGGAATTTATAATGAAGCTAGGGCAGCTTTAACGAAAATCTATCTTCAAAACGAGCACAATAGCGGTGTCTTTGAAGTTTCGATGTTGGCAAAATTTTGACAACATGTTAGAGATACAAAAATATTGAAACAAGAATGATCATTCAAATGTTATGTACATCATTTTTTCAATATTTGATCTTAACTCTGTCAATTATTTAGCTGTAAAAGGATGTTAAAATTAACCTTTTCAACCGCACCAGATACATTTAGCACTCAATATATGTCCTGCACCCGTTGAAAGGAGTTTTTGAATTCAAATAATTAATTGGGATGTAGCAACAAGCTGGATTCATTTTTTGTTTTTTACAAACTTGCATATCGCTTCAAGATATTTGAAACATATTGCTGTATCTAAAATTGTTACGGTGATGTCTACGGGTTAATTAACACTTAAGGATAGTTGGTGAACGATCGCATGATTTGGCTGAATGGTCTCTGCTCTGTCATTACAGACAATGGGACGACATTGGAGTAGCCTCTCTTGGGTGCATGTCTGGTTAGAGCGTATAGAGATCCTGGGATGCCCAGTAGCACCTCCACTGAATTGAATAATCATTATCGAATCGTTGTGAACAATAAAACAAATCTATTAACATAGTCCTCATAGATTTCAAATGCTTTTTTTCCAGTGATTCTGCCTCGACAATCGACTGGCTATACTTGTATGTTTGTATGTATCACGTATACAAGTCAAACCATCAGAGATAGACAACAAAAAATTCAAGCATTTACACTGTATTATGTGTCAAGAAGCATTCTTTCAATTCATCACTGAATCGGCGTTTTAGATGATGAAGTTTACCTTGTTTTATGCTAAATCAGCCCTTTACTTCTTGCTTGGCATGTAACTAAATAATTCATCCTTCAATGTTTTATCAGTTGCGCCCAACACAAAATGCTACTAAAAGCTGGACACGTGCCGGGTTCTATTGAATGACAACGAATGAGAACAATCAGAATTGCACACAAACGTGATAGCTCACTAATATAATATCATACAAAAATAAATTGATTCAATGGAGTTCATGGCCGCTTTACCCTCGCTGGTCCATTGTTTGTGACTGCCTTTTGAGTCAAACTTTGGTCAGACAACTTGAAATTTCATCCCTCGTTAAATCTCCAACTTGTCTCCAAATCACATCTAATCATAATTCAACTAAAGTTTACTCACCGTCCTGTCCATGTGTCTGTAGGTCTATTTGTATCTGACAGCCTAACGCGAACACCGTAGAATATGAATTTATATTTTTTCTGTGTGATCCCCAAACAAGATTTTCAGTGAAATAGTTATTGAAAATGACCGCCGATCCCCGCATGTTTTTAAAGGGGTCGACACAATTATGTGACGGTTCTGTCAAGATGTGAGCAGCAGGCAGGAGCGATTTGGACAGGGAGGAATTATGAGTGATAGAGAAAATAGATGTTCGGTAAAAGGAGGGGGGAATAGCTTTGTTTATTCTGAGGGGTATTTTGAAAACACTGAAAGAAATTCAAAATATTCACAATTGCTAATATAACTTCTTGAAAAAAAATTAGATTAAACATAATCATGTTCAACATAACATGAGTAATCAGGAAACCGCACATATGCAAGAAAGAAAATATGAGTCAAAAGATTATAGAAACCATCAGAAAACTTAAATGGCGATCAGTTGGTCATGTAACAAATATGTCAGACGATCGTTTGGCACCACAACTCTCAATCACATGCGAAACCGTGGCCTGTAGAATACAAGATTGTGTGATGAACTAGACAATTTTAGAAAGTATCAGCTCCACAATGTCCATCAAAGAGGACTGACAAATCTTGGGGAAGGTCCATGTGCCACAACAAACGATAAAATGTTGATTGTCTGTAAGGACAAAATAGACGCCATTTATCCATATCTATTCTATAATGTTTTGACTGTAATAAGCCGTGTTTATGAAAATTAGAAGGTCCCAGATATCCCCTGAAAAAAACCCAACAATTTCCTGATTTCCATCCACAAATCTCTTTTTTAACTGTAATTTTCACAGTCGATGAGGCATGTATTTGGTCCTCTTCGAAAAAAGCATGTACTCTCAACAATAACAACTACAGAAGTCTGTGTTCCATTTTCTACACCCTACGACTAAACCAGAAGGGAAAACACTACACTGTGAAACCATACTTCTTCACATCAATATTGTGACAGCCCGTTTCAAATCTCATCGAAATCTGATATTGCATTATTTACAAATAATAAAATGCATCGCAGTATGAACCCAAGAAAACAGCAACCTTTCAATGCCCATCGTCAGGTATAAACCTTCGCCATGATCTGCCTGAGCCGTCATTTCATCTAATTTTCTGCCAGTCACACTTTTGCATATACAGTTGCGTGCTTTTGTGAGTGTCATTTACATGCATATGTGAGCGTGCATGTATGCATTTGGGAATATATTCCTCGAGAAATTCAAAGATAATTTAATATTTGGATATTCAAAACTAAAACTATCCCCCAAATATTCATTATAGATTTATTAAGTTCCCAAGTGGTTCACTCATTAATGTCTAGAAAACTTCCTCATTCATTGGTTCCCCTAAGTTTTCATTTTTTTTCATCTGATTAAACCCAACATGGTATGCTGCCAAGAGATTTTGGGTCACATGACGATATTTATTGACCTACTAACCAGACCTGTTTATAATTAATCATAGACAGGATACACGTATACATGTATATTGTCCAATTACTCATCATAAATTATATACGTATGAATTAGTAACAAACATATACATATATATATAAACAACAACATGCAAAGAACGAGACGGCAAAAGACAGATACAAAGAAACAAAGAAAGAAAAAAAAGAGAGGAGAATAGAAGAGAAGACAAGAAGGAAGAATTGATAAAAAAAAGAATGAACGAAAAATAAAGAATGAACGGAAGAAAGAATGGATAAATTTAGGAACAGAACTAGTCTCTGCATTTTTAAACTTCTCTCCCGTTTCTATTCAGACTGATAATGATCATTCCAACTTTTAAGTGTATATGGTAAATATAATTATAAGATGACATATTTTCGTATGAATGTATTTGTTGATGAAATAAGCCCTTGCCAATCAGTATGGTCTGTTTTAGTTAATATATGATACTTGTCAATTTAGCTAACCCAGTGAGACAGCGTCCTTGCGATCATTTGGTCGCGAGTTGAAATATTAGTAGGGAATTTGAATTTAACACATCAGTTTAACTCTTTGATTCCGGTGAGGATTTTCCTTTCTGTTTCAGTTGAAGAAATAAAGTCAGAACAGGTTTTAGATTTTGACTTTACTCCAGTCAGGGAGTGTGACAATAAAAAAAAAAAAACTGGAAGAGAGGATGAATGAATGTAGAGGTTGAATGAAAAAATGATTGTCTGCCACCCTTATGACTATCTCCAGGCTATATTGCCTTACTACAATCCAATTTTCCGGTTTTTGGTGAAGTTTATTATCCTTCTCTGAAATGAATTTTAAATAACATCAGGAAATCATTGACCAATGAAAAGTCCACATATAATTTACTTGCCTCTTCTTATTTGATTTTTTTGTCTATATATTGACAATTTGACTTATTTATATTCTCCGTCCGAAGCAATGAACTCTCCCACTCAAGTGTAACAAGAATTTTTCATATATATATATATATATATATATACACAAACATATATATATATATATATATATATATATATATATACAATTATGAATGGTGTTATATTAAATAGAAACTTTTTTGAAATGATATCTTACCATTATATGCCATTATATATATACATATATATATATATATATAGTAAAATGTGTATCATACGCTATACAGCTAGCCTGATATGTACCATATATATATATATATAATTGAATTGTGTTAAAAATCTTTAGTGTGGCTATAGACCATCTATTATCTCATCCAGTATCAAAGTGTAGTATATGTTCCACGGCAGAGCCTGAAGCGCAACTACTGACACTTGCCCGTCGAATGGGCCCGGGTTTGGGATGTGGATGGTATCAAGACTGTGTACACCGATGCAGTGCGTCAGCCAATGAGGTTTTACTGCAGCTGCGCACTGCTACGCACATTGGAGGCCTTTGGACTCGTCCTTGGGGTCTCCCATTATTATTCGGCCCAGTTGCAGAGTATCCATTGCCCTGGGTCAGCACTGCTCCATTGCACTTAGAGGAGCAGGTCCCCAAGTGGACGCTATCCTGACAGAGGTTGTTTTAGCTTCTACGGTCGCTTGGCAATCGGAGTTGCGTTGGTTGGAGCCAATTTTGGACGAATGGTTCCTATTTTTCCCACGTTAAACCTCGACCACGTGTAACATTTATTCACATCGAATTACCTATTCACCAGAGTGCTCTATCTCTAAGTTGGAATATATATATATATATATATATATATATATATATATATATATATATATATATATATATTTGGGAATTACTAATGAACAATTAGGTGACAGAGGATATAAAAGAATAGGTAGACGAATACTGACAAAAACAACAAATTGGAAAAATGAATTATTAACAACCAAATTTGAACTCTCCTGTATCAGTTGTAATTTATTACTCGTGCATGCTTCATTTTTGAAAATCTGAAGTGGATTCCTGTCATCAATGTGTGCGTTATCCAGACTGGTTTCTTCATCTTTGTTATTTGGAGCAAAACGTTTCAGCTGACGTACGAATTCGTCTTCCTTGTACTGGTCATACCTTTCTTTCATCCGGCAAGTTCCACCATCCATCGATTGCCATGTTCCAGAATGTGTTGTAACTGTTGCAATCAATTTGTTGTTGGGCCAATATGACTATTTGAATCGATTTCAAACTGTGTTTTGCAGTGAATTTTGGGGGGTGGGCCGTGAACCGAATGTGCAAAAAAAAAAAAAAAAAAATCAAAACAGAACCGAATCGAAGAACTGTTGATCCGGTAACTTTTTTTAAAATTTTTTATTTTAGCATGAAATGAAATTTGCATTCATGATGTTTTATTTTTTATTCTTGATCCTTTTTTCACGAAAATAGGGATAATAATATGAACAAAATGTCACCAGAAAATCGAAAACTGAAAAAAATTTTCAAAATCAGGCAGAAATCAGCATATTATTCGATATCAATAAAATTTTCAATACTTATTCATTGGAAGACATATTCATAAAAGTGTTTTCTTTCATTCCAAATATCGGAGGATAATTTTTTTATATTATTCTTATCATTTTGATGAATTATCTGATATATATATATATATATATATATACACTGATGTTTTCATTGATTTTCACACATTTAACAAATCAATCTTTGGAGATATGAGTCGTGTTTACCATTTTGCAGAAGAACATTAATTGTACACGCTGGGAGCCTTACTTTTGGGATTGAAAAATAGGAAAATCAAGTGAAATATTTTTCTTCTTGGCATTATTTTTGATTTTATTTGATCAATTACAATTTGGGCTCTTGATATGGAAAAAATTTTCTATTTAATACAAAAAAATAATCATCATTTTTATTGATCACAACGGTTCCTGAGCCCTTTTGTAAAGAAAGGTAAGCATAATTGTTATTTCATGGAATTTATCTGTCAGATGTGTAAAAATCAATGAAAATGGCAATGTATAAATAAAAATCAATCAAAATAATATAAGGTTCGGTAGGAATCATATGGAAAAATATTCTCTTCAGATATTTAGAATGAAAATATAAAAAAAATAAGTTTCGAAAATCTTATTTGCTGATTATGCAAGATTTATAAATTTCTCAAATTTTTTTTTTGTGGAAAATTCTGTTCGTACAGTTCATACAATTATTAGAACAAATGAAAAAGCATAGGCAAACACATATAATCTTAATCTATTTTAATATGATACGTGTCACGTGGATAAAAAAAAAAGATATATTGTTCTAATTGCAACGGAGATCACGTTAAATATCCATGACTGATAAAATTCAGTACGTAAAATATTAGAAACAGAACTGTTCCCAAGTATTTTCAAATTGAGTAAGTACAACACTTTGCTGATAATGAATGTAATGTCGTAAATTGACCTGGGTCCTTTTCATGGAAATCATCCACATGAATGAAATACAAATTGTTATTTTGAGCAGTAACTTCTTGCAAAACCATACAAACAAACTGCTGAAAGATGCTCAAATGTTTTGATCGTGATGTGAATTAATTTATATATATATATATATATATATATATATATATATATATATATATATATATAATATATATATATATATATATATATATATATATATATATATATACATATATACGCACACACACACACACACACACATATATATATATATATGTATATATATTTATATATATATATATAAATATATATACATACTGCCAAATTCACACACTCTTTCTCTGTATTTCTCACACACACTCACATACAGACACACACACGCGCACACACACACATCTATTAAAAACTGGTAATTGTACCAATTGACATTTGCTAGATATAATAGTCAGCACACAATGCATTGTAGTGTCGATTTTGATCATGATTGGATCAGTGGTTATCGAGAAATCTAATTCAGTGCAACTAGCCATTGTACAATTATATACATATATTGCTCAGTACACAAAACAGCGCAGAGTGAAATTTGGAGAAATTTAGATTAGCGATTCTTCAGATATCGACAACAAAAGAAGTAAACATTTTCTGTACAGCCTTTATAGGCTATCTCCCTTGAATTCTGGTCCATACAATCAGCTAGATTCAGACATAGAATATTTAAACGTCGAAGAGAAGTAAATGGAATACTTGGAACTGATAGAAAGATAGTTTTACGTTTCCTTCCTAACTGATTTAAGCATTATTCTGTTGAGCTGCAATATTTCCGCACGTTCGTGCTTGTTCTTATTGCTTAAAATTCAATTCCAAGTTCATTTCAAAGATTAGGCTTTTAATATATGTACGTGCCAAGAGCGTGTTCAGAAAATAATTCTCTAATCAATTCGAAGAAAGGAAGAAAAACGAGGCAAATCACTTCGTTGCTTCAGATATTAGCGGTGAAATGATTGTATTCACATCATTTAAGTTAGATTCATATAATTCTCGTATCATAGATAGGAAAAAGAAATATCTTTCAAAATAGAAATCTCACACGGTAAATAAATTGAAAAACTCTCTAACAATTTAAACTTAGATAACACTTATTTAGCCCAAGGGTTTATGAATAGTACCTTCTTTTTTTTAAAGAGGCAATTGTGTAAATTTGAATTTCGAAATATATCGATATTGAATATTAAAAGAGCAGATTATAATTATGTACGTAATACCTCCGTTACTGGCATTATATTAGATATTTGTTCCTTCATATAATTGTACAGGTTTTTATGTTCGTCTATTTATGCATTTTCAAGTTCACCATCAAATTGTACGTAATTGTCACCTTATATAATTGTAATATTCACGTACAATTGAATAAATATTTTTATGCATGCATGTTTGCACCGGGATTAGTCAACAACTGGCCACCGTATGAGGTTGATATTCACTACAAATAATTGCCGTTGTTCAATGCAAATGCAGTCCTGAGTTCGAAGTTGTTTTGGTTCTCTCGAGAAAATCAAATGAATCACATTTACTCGACAATAGCGCATCGTATGAAGTTATTATCTGTTAAATATATCACCCGGTAGAAACGTTAAAGAAAATATTACTCACAGCACCACACACTGTAAAGTCTGTTCTTTCCCATATTAACTTGGCTTTATTGTGTGTGGTACAATGTTTAAAATCACTGAGCACTAACCAAACACAAAAAGTTTCGTGAAAAGATATAGTTATATATCACTATTTCTATATCTCTCATTGTCCTTCTCTGTGGCTACCTGCCTCACTTGATCTGCTTAAGTGACCATACTCGGTCCTCATTTTGAAATACCAATCGACAGCACTGAACTGATTTTAGAATCAAGCAATCCCAAGAGAGAAACAGCTCTGGAACTTGATTTCGCCAGCTACAATATCGCATACAATATCCGGGGGGGGGGGGGTCCACGTTTTGAGACTTGATGTCCAACTGTTGTCTCGTATTTTTGAAACATGGTGCACCATTGACGTTTTGGTTTTCCAATATAATGTACTATCTTGTGATTTTCACATGTGATGTTGAGCATAATTTTCTCAAGCATGCATTGAATGTTTTTTGCAATTAAGACCTAACTTTCAGCTCCATAGGTGAATATCACCACAATGCATTGCAACTGATGCATTGTTACGATAGTCTCATATTCTTACAACATAGTATGCCTATTGACATCTTAGTTTTCTAATACAACGTATTGTTTTGTAATATCTGTATGCGATTTAAAGCGTTCGTCGACCCTCCTTTTCGAAACCAATGGGATGTTTTTGTTCTTGAAGGTCAAAGATGCTCTGCCAAAAACAGATGGTAGTCGAGGTGAACTATCGTGTACGGTTCCCAGCTTGTCTGCTAGGGCCGATAACCCTCAGTCAGAGTCCCCTCTCCATTATCTATTGCCATCTCATCTTGGACCGCGCTCTCTCTTTCTGAACGCTTGGCGTGAATTTAACCGGCTTTATTTGCAGGTCTTACTGTGGAAAGCCTCAGGACATATCCCATCCAGCAGAGGCGCCATCTGCAAATATTGATTAGAACAAGGAGCTGTTGTGATCTCTCCCCGACCTCTTTATTTGACATGTAATCATTTCATTTGATGCAAAGGATTTTACGTAGGTATTTAGTGTCAAAGGCATTCACTTTCTTCCCCTTAAGGGGATCTTAAATTGCTAGGTTCTGCAGCTAAGACGAATCGTGGATATCAGGTCCGAATTATTGAACCTTAATAGTTTGCTCAGTGTGTTGAATGCTGCCATTGCTTTTCCGATTTAAAAAAAAATATTTTGCTTATCAAATGCTGTGACCGATAAACGAGCAATATTAGTTGATAGAACAGAACATCGATCATTGAACAAATCTTTGGAGATTGAATCATAAATACATTCGTGAATCAATTAAATATTGTATTAAAAACACACAAACGAATGTACAAATGAGTCAAAAAAATCTAAATCGAACTCTTTAAAGAACAAATCCATTGCTCCACACCAAAACTCATGAGACTTATCTTCTTAAAAAGTGTCCCCTAACCGTTGGCTCACCTTTCACTGCATGTTTCTAGTCCTACAATTGATCCTGGAAGCGATATTGTGGGCAGATCTCATAATGCATCTGCAGACACAGCACATATTTTGAAGCAACGCTGGGAGAAAACGACTTTTCTCTCTAAACCCATGTGGCACAAACTTCTACGGATTCTCTCCTCTTCGGAAACTTCATGGACATTCAAGCAGATATATCCTCCGTCAGCACTTCTTTAAAGTAATGGCAGTTCATCAATGTGAAAGGTCATTCACATTTAACGTCGTCTTTGTTGTTGCAGCAGTAGAAACAGCACCCTCAGAGAAAAAAAATTCCAATAAGATAGAATAGAAAAAGCTCATCAAACATGATGCTCTTCGGGACGATTCAATCTTTGAATTGGAGTCTAAATTCCAAGAATACTCCGTACTCTTTAACTCTGGATAGTGTAGCCCGAACGACAACTAATGTTAACGGATGTAAGGTCACTGCTACACAACATTGTCAGCAGATCGATAAAGCGTGTCATTAGCACACTCTTCCCAAGAGTCTGTTTCCTTTATGAACAGACCTCGTATATGATTTTACTAATGATGAATGTGGTTTCAAAACATCATTCGCACGATTTGAAAAAGAAAAAGAATCGGTTAAATTAAATTAAAAACCGACTTCTTGATTTGGACTTTTCATCTTATTGGAACCTTTTAGACTGCATACCTATAAAAAAAGTTGTAACAAAATGAAGAAAAAAAAAATCAAATCTAGAGTTTGATTTTTAATTTAGTCAAACACATTTATTCTTTCTAATGGAGCCACACTTTTCAAATGCTATTAACCGTTGACACAGAAACTTACTACGTCAGAATTTCATTTGTTAATTCACCTTCCTATTAATTGCGTAACTGTGAATTTGACATCGAAGTAACACTTCAGACTTCATGTCTGATCACACATTAAACGGTTTGAGTCGAGGCTTTAGAACATTTGAATCTCTAAAAAATAAATTACCTAATAAAATAGCATTTTTCTCCTCAGTGTTGAACCATACATAATATAAGTCATTTTTTGCGGGTATATTCTAGTTTATAAGGATAACCAAAGACTAAATAATGATATAAACAACCACAAGCAAACTGAGATCATCATCATCATCATCATCATCATCATCATCATCATCATCATCATCATCCTCCTCCTCCTCCTCCTCCTCCTCCTCATCATCATCAACAACTATTGTGTGTCCACTACTGGGCAGGTACTTCCACCATCTTGTCCCATCTTGAACCAGGATTACGCTAGTCCCCGTCATGTCTCATCGGCAAACCTTTTAGCTGGTCCCTCCGTCTTGTCTTTCCCTACTGCATCTATTGTATCATTGGCACCAAACAATTTATATTTTGCTCTATTTCTATTGACATCCACTTGCTTTGTGTCCTCCTAAGTTGTTGCTTGATTATTTGTGTAATATGCTTCACTCTAGTCCTTTTTTCTTGTCCATGTTGATCATCTAATTTCTCTTTGAGTTTTACCAGCACTGCCCTCTCAAAGGTTATCTATGTTTGTTTCCAATTCGTTCTCTTTATTTACATGTTTTGCATCCGTGAAGCATTCTCGGCATTAGGGATCGATGGTATAAATTTTGCTCCAGTATATCAATATGACCTTATTCATACCAACTTTCAGCCGATCGTTATGCATAATTCCTTTTCACTTTCACGTATCTTATCACCTGTCCCAGAGCCTCGATCACTACGATTATATTCATTATTTTTTTTGGTGGGGTGACTTCAATATTGAAGATTACTTTTGTATTCGTTCCCTTTATCTTATATTTATTTTTCAATAACTTTATCGATATATTTTTAACATGTTTTGCAATGTTTCCAATTTTTCTTACGCCACTGAAACGTGCATCAGCAAATTTCAAGATGTCCAAATATTCTTGGTCTATCTTTACTCCAGGTCAGTTTTCAAGGCTAGCTGTAGATAGTTTTTGCGATTTAGTATCACTGTGCCTTGCTCCTTTCCTTATTTCTGTCTTCACTGTATCTTGATGAATTTTAATTGCAGATCGATTTCCGAAAGACGTGTATACAATCATTGTTAACACTTTGTTCTAACATTGAGTATAAGACATCTGTATGTTTTACCAAACAAATGCTTTCTCATAATCCACAGAGGTCAGACAGAATGGTTTATTTTATTCCAAAAAAGATAGTTTTCAGAAAATTGACAGGATTGATATCTCGTAACATATATAAATGTTTTTCCACAAATTGTTTGATAAACGAGATTCCATTCCGTTCCATATCGTACGAATACTTTTTAGAACAAGCAGTATTCCATTTTATATATTTTGCGGAACAAGGTTATCAGAATATTTGAGAATAGCTAGAGCTATCCTTAAATTTATTGATTTTATACTGACAATTGTTCCTTTAGTTATGAGAATGGCCCATTGCGACGGCAACATTAGTAAGATTATCAAGCAATCAAATAAAACCATGACCTGACATTGTGATCCAATTCAAATGTATCAGCTTGGGCATAATCAAATAATAACGAAAATCAATTGATAACGAGGGTATAAAAGTAGAATAAATTAATAATGTATATTCAAATGAACCAATTTGTATAAATGTAACCAAAAGAGATGGGTCCAATCATTGTCAATATGAACGATCGTTGCATGACTTGGACCAGGGAAAGGGGAGAACATCTAATTCTGATGTATCTGACAGATAGATAATTGGGTGAGGTGGGATATCGAACACGAAGTGCCAAGTATCGAGTCGTCCAAGAATATCGATAAAATAGCTAATACAGGAGTTAAAAAGATACTTTATTTGATGGCTTAAGAAAAAAACAAATTGATGGAAGCTTGGCAGTATACGACTTGGAAAAATGACTTCAGGGTTAGATAATCAACTCGAAGAAGTTTTTTCTAAATAATTATCATTCTTAGATATGATATTATAAGTTAGTTTAAATGCAGTCTTAGATTGAAACCAGCACAACAAATCTGATACTTACATGGGTGAACATTCAATTGAAGTGACATGAACAGAGAGTCGAGTTTGTTGTTATATTTACGAATCCCACATCATTGAATACTGTTTTTGGGTTACCTACATAAGACTTTTTGAAAAAAATACATGATTTGTAGTATCGATTGACATCTATATACAATGCTTTGTGATGATTATTCACATAAAATTACAAATCATATGTTAGATATTGGCTATATATTAAAATCCTTGCTGAAGAAGAAGTGCTGTTTGATCAACACTGCTGGGGCTCCATGTTAATATAAGTGTTTGTTTTTTAATCCTCAAAACTGTTACAGGTTAAACAACTGATGATCTCAATAAGAGAAAAGTAATATATTGTACCATGATACCAACATATAAATGCAACAGAGGAAAAAAATTAACAGGAGAAAAAATTACATAAATTATATATATATATATATATATATATATATATATATATATATATATATATATATATATATATATATATATATTTGTGTGCGTGTATTGTTCGAAATAAAAGGCAACTTTTATGTCTATACGTAATTTTGGTTATTTTTCTTGAGAAAACCTTCTATTGATGTTATGGAAGGCTTCTTAAAAACATTGCAAAGTTGGCAGCTCGAGATCCTCAGATCATTGTCGATCATTATCAAGAATGTGTGATATTGTTTTTCAGAGAATAGTCAGTGCTTCTCTACATTACAATTTTGTGTCTTTATTCAAAGTGTTGTCTTTCTTAGCTAATGTATTCATGAATGAATCTTTTTTAAATGTGTAACTGAAATGATAAGTGCTGACACTTTTGTCTGTGTAGACCGTGCATGCTCTTAAGAACACTTTTATGAAGGATTTCTGCCTTGTTATATCCTTTATATATCTATATCTATATCTATCTATCTATCTATCTATCTATCTATATATCTATCTATCTATATATATATATATATATATATATATATATATATATATATATGTATGTTTGTGCATGTGTGTGTTTGTGAGCCAGAGAGAGAGAGAAAACACGAGAGGGAATTGCATCACAGAAGTTCAGGATATTTGTCAGTAATGTATGATGTTAGACATTACTCACCATATTATTTAAGTGCTTGGAAAGTGATCACATATTTCATTGCTATGAATTATAATCCAACCAGCTAAGTCAAGACTAAGAATAAATGATACGAAACGATGTCTGGATTTAATTCATCATCTATGCAATCCAAAAGTGAGTAATTTATCATCATCATCATCATCATCATCATCATCATCATCATCATCAACCTTGTATCATCTGCAGTTGGACGGACGTTTTCCTCAAGATTCGCCAGACTCCACGGAGCCAAAACGTTCTCAACTGGTCTAGTTCTTCACGTCATCTTATATTTTTAAGGCCAAGGTTTTACATGCAATTCCTGGGTATCCACATTTTAAGTCTTGATGTTCATCGGATGTCTGAAATTCTTGCAACATGACCAGCCCATTGTCATTTGGCTCGTATGATATTTTGGACTCCTCCTGCTCCTCTAATATATTGTGCTGTCTCAAGATCTCTTGCGGTTATGTAGAGCATAATCCTCCCCAGGGCATGTAATATGGTTCTTAGTTTGATGGTCAATTTTTCAGTTGGGTTCTATACTCCAGGTGTCACGGATGACTATTGGGATGATGCATTGGTTGTTTAGCCTTCTTTTTAGGAGTAGTTCGATTTACTTGTTCATGGGCGTTGAGCTGGTTCTACCAAAACATTGTCATCTTCGAGTCATTCTCTGCTCCATTTCTCCCTTTTCTCCAAGGTTTCTAAAGGAATTCGTTGTCACAGCTAGATGTAGTTGTCTACTTTCTCCAGTTCTCGGCTCTAATTGTGATTGTTGAGTCTTTGTCCTTAATATGTTCATTGTACGTAACATTTGTCGTTTGGAGTTTATGTGAAAAGCGACATTTTTTCTTTCAGTCTTCAGTTTGTTAAGCATTTTTGGAGTTCCTGAAGGTTATCAGCAAAAATGGCAATTTTGTCGTTGAAAATTCGAGGTTGTTTAGGTATTCGTGTTTTTTTCTATTTTTTTTTTATTTTTCCAAGTCCAGGTCTAGTAAGATCATCCTGTGGCAATCTGTGAAGAGTTTGGATAAATAGGTATCACATTTTCTTGCCTCTTTTCCGAGCTGAAAGGTTCGAAGACATTATTTTGTCTGATGAAAGTACTGCGTGTTGGTAGATGTGCAGCATGACGCTGATCTACGCGTTCTTAAATGCTGATGGATTGATAATTTGGGGGATTTCAACTGAGTCGAAGGCTTTTTTGAAATCAATAAATGTTTCAGGGTGTGGCATTTTACATCCTTTTAATCTTTCAGGATGGTTTTTACTTCGTAGTCAAACTCGTTGATGTTGGTATCATTTACTTCTGCTTCATTAAAAAGTTCATAACTGTTGTTCAAATTGAACTTGAAGGGTCGAATTAGATTGTTGGTACGTTTAGCTGTTTCAATTAGGTGTTGAATACTTTCCTGCGTTCTCTGTTGGTGTCTGGATTTTACATCTTACTATTTTGCGGTCGCTTTCGATGTCGGCACGATTTAAGACCCGGATATCTTCCACGGCATCGTTCTTGAGTCGATTTCATTTTTTTGTTTCGCAATCAGGGCTCACCCATGTCCATTTTCTATAAGGTTTTCTTCCTGGAAAAAGATGCTGATGATTCTAAACCCATTTGTTTTTCAAAATTTACTAGATCTCAACCTTTCTCGTTACATTTCTTGCATTTGAACTTGCTGACGCAAATTTAATTTCTTCGTCCTACCTGAGCATTGGAATTTCCTTTGATAATGTTGATATAATACGGAGTAGGGAGTTGAGGGCGCTGTAAACGTTGTCTATTTCTAGTCTTGTTGGCTATGAATGATGTTCAATGTATAACTCCTTGAGATTTGTACGTTGACATTGGCTACGCAATCTGAAATAGATATGTTTCCAAAAATGTTGTCTCTATTGGCTTTATTATTCATAGAGTCGTTTAAAGAGTATAGAAAGGTTTAATCCATTGAAGGATTAAAGAGGAAGATATTCGCTATTGCTTACTGATTGAATTTTGAAAGGGTCCTACATCTATGCAGGCCTTGAGAAACATTTGTGAATTACATGCTGATGCAGTGAAAGCCTGTAAAAGCCAATTGCATTCTAAAAGATTTAAAAACGATGATTGTGATTCAAAAATACATAATTGCTACCCGAGTAAGAAATTACTTTTTTACTTTCCAAATATCATAATAAATATACTGTATGTATGTGTTTATGTATCTATGTATACATGAGTGTATGCATGTGTGTGTATTTGTGTGCCCCTGTGCACGTGCATACTCTGTCCTTTTTCTCTTCATTTTCTTTTCTTTGTTTACTGAAGCATTGATTGAATTTTGGACCGAGTACTCAGCACAAGTGTATAAAACGCATCCATAATTTTGAAAGAGATATTCTGAGATCGCAAATTTAGTTACAATCTTTAGGAATCAACAGCTCATAATCACTGCTCTTTAAAAAGAGGGCATTCAACCAAAGAATATTCATGAAAATGATGTGACGTTATATATATATATATATATATATATATATATATATATATATATATAACGTCACACGTCACACGTCACATCATTATTTTCCAATTTATATATGTGACCCTAAACCCTGATTTTAGTCATGAAATTTCCAGATAGATTCTTTTGTAGGGAACATGTGAATTATACCTCAGAAAATAGCAAATAAAAAATGTTTACACACGGACGAAAATACCGTTTTTATTCTTCTAGATATAATGATAGCGATAAATGATAATGATAAAAATATCCTTATGTCTGCAATGGCTATAATTGTCTCGGAGATAACATTACCTTCTTTTTTTAGGGAGACTGAAATTCATTTTTTCTGGGTTTAATGGTTCCAATGTTGCATCGAATCGTATTCAGAAACGTAGTTATATCCACCTCATCTTTAAGGCTAGAGAAAGAATAGCAAAAAAGTATACATTGGAAAAGGTCCCATGCATATCCAGATATTTGCATGAAAATAAATGCACACAGATGCATACACTCACAGACACACAGGCACACACACACACACACATACACGCACATTCATATAGGAATATTTACTTTGATGAGACAGAAATCAATACTTAATGGTGACTGCAAGTTTCCCATCACAGTTACCGTTATTTCTGTTTTTGCCTTTTCAATACGTATTGATATATTTGTAAATTACTGATACATATGCCTAATCCCAGATATCAAGTACTCTCTCTTTATAAGCCACGTAACATCCAAATCGCAACTTGAATAGCCGATAACGTAAATGAATAAAGAAATGAGCGCCGTTCGAGACACGGACTAGTGTTCACCAGGAGGCAGTCAATACGATTCTGCTCTTCCGACTGAGCTGAGAGCACGCTTGGTGAGGAGTTCGAAATAGCGTACATTCTCTATTTTGTGGTTTTAGGTATAAATATTCAGATATGAATACGTGCAATAAGATATACATATACCTATATATATATATATATATATATATATATATATATAGAGAGAGAGAGAGAGAGAGAGAGAGAGACAGACAGACAGACAGACAGACGGACAGACAGACAGACAGACTAATTATACATTGCATTATATTATGCAGAAATATTTATTCAAAATGATCCTATTCGTTACGCGGATAATGCAAATGCAAAAAGAATAGAAACTTAAAGAAAAGGCGCTTCAAGGGAACGATGCACTCACGATTGGGTAATGAGCCACCGGTAATACAAAGACCGAAATAATTGCATTGCTAAGGAGAAGCAGCTACTCTGTCAGTTGCAGGTATGATTCCTGAAGGAAGCCATTTCTATTTGATTGTTTATTCTATTCACATAGTCTAGGCTAAGTGACACATTAACCATGTAACGACAGGAGATCATTTCAAATAAATACGTCTACATAAAATAATGCAATTTATAACTACATGTGTGTGTGGGGGGGTGCGTTCCCATTTTGTTATCAGATTGGACAGGTTATGTCCGATTGAATGTATTGTTATCTGTATGATTCATTGATATCAACTCTGTGTCCATTTGACGCTTGTTTTGCAAAAGTTCAGACCTATTTTAGTGATCACTTCAAAATGCTACTAATTCATTGATCATCCCTTTTACTCTAATGCGTAATTGATCACTCTCAGCATGTCAAGGTTCCAAAATCATTGGTCACCTGACCGTTTCTATAGAGAAGTTTTTATATTTTTATACCCGAAAATGAAAGAAATTCTCTTTTGCACGACGTATTTAATCCTTAAATATCACATATATAAAGCAAAATATTTATTTTCTGATAATGACCAGTGAAGGGTTAACATATTCAAAATGGAAACAGCATTTCTCAGAATTTAATTCAAAAACTGTGGTTTACCAACTTTGCTCATTGCCAACCATAGGAAATCTAACAATTTTCCTTTGTTTTTTGTCACTCCCAGTTTTTTTCATGTACTCTAAGGATGTTAAATGAACACCTAAGATTTGATTTATGTATTTTGCTCATGATACAAAATAAATTCAACATTAAATGGCACACAACGGAGAAAAAAGACAACAAAAAAAAGATCAAAAGCAAAAATATTTTGAGTGTGAATGAAATCTTGTGATAAGTACTCGGGATGAATGACAGTAAGATATTTTAAGAGGCACTGTGCTAGACGGACAATATATGAATGAATTGAAGCAGCCGACTTGTGAGTGGGTATTCTTTTAAGAATCAGGTGTACAGACTTCGTCTGCAGTCTTACCAACCATCCTCCCTGCCTCTGCTTATATTTATTCATCACCTCCAAAAACACCCGTATAATAATCTCCGCTGAAAGAAACAAATATTGTGGACACCATTGTGGGAAAGGACAATTCAAATAATTGAAGAAAGAAAAAGAAATAAAAAGACAAAAGGAAAAAAGAAATAATTCTAAAGAAGTTTACATCACAAATATTTTGAAGAAATAAAAAACCACTGAAAACATCGCTGTGAAAATACCAGGTGCTGATAATTGATTTAGAAGACAAAACACCCTTAGTTATATCTTGTTTGTTGTTTAATGTATAATGAAACAATATATTTTGCAGCCCTATTATAATATGTTTGCATTGAAAAGGTCTATACAGTATAAGATATTGTGGTCATCAGTAGAAACTGGAAAGAAACGCTTATTATTCATTCTTTTATTCTGTTTATCTTCTTGTCTCAATAACCTCGACATCCGGGTACTTGTCACTAACGTCTGTGTCATAATAACAGTAATAATGATAATAAAAACAAATCTGCATTGAAGATGAATTCGTTATAAAACAACTTAAACAAATAAGACAACGATGGTTGCTATAAGGTTAAACACCACTCGTACTTTTATCCCTTTTTCGACTGGAGATGATTAGTGCAACTTTTGTATTGTATGTTTCCAAAAGTTGATCATAAAGACTTCTGTTTCTTTCTCTCTTTCTCTCACACTCTCTCTTTCTCGCTCTATCTCTCTCTATCTATCTCCTTCTGTATGTTTCTCTTTCTGTCTCTGTCTCTGTCTCTCTCTCTCTCTGTCTCCGTCTCTTTCTCTGTCTCGCAACTTGCCCTGCAGATAATTTTAAAGCCCACGATAGAAGTAACTCCCGAAAATCAATTTCTATGAACAATACATTGAGTGAGTGTTTTTCGTATTTTTTCTTTCTAGCCGTGTTGTTACGGTGGAAAAAAGATCAACCCCAACCCTTGACTCAGACTGACAATAAAGTAGACAACGATTGTCCTTCTTTTTTTTTTTTTCGGTTACTGTCATTGTCACGTCGGAAAACAAAGTCAACTCCAGCTTACTACCAAGACTAAAGTATGAAAAAAAAAAAAAATCTCTGATAGATCGTCTGAGCAATATTATGTTTCTTTTTTTTTCTGCCTTACGCCATTTCAGCTTACAAACGTTTTATAGCTATTCCTATCTACTCATTATAAGAACACAATACTTCGGGTTGGCAGCTATACCTGCATTTCTCATTTCAATGTACTCGAACACAAACCTATGTCGCCAGTAGAAAAAAAACACACACATACACACATAAGTAATATCTGCCATGAGGCAGGCCCTTTCGGTTTAATCCATTCTTCATCGGGTTACTCTATTTGCATAGATATTTTACCTTTTCTCTTCCCTGTTATTTCCCCTTATTTTTGCTTTTGCTTACGTTTGAATTCAACTCGGATTTCCATCACAGACCGCTGCTCTCATCTCAAATATACGAATCGGAATGTTGAAGGATTATGTATTATGTAAACGGCTTGTGTCACTTTTTGTAAATATTAGGTTTTTGTCCATCCAAGTGCAACAGAGTCGCTTTTTCGTTCGCCCATTTGCTAAACGTTAAACGCTACGTGAAGCGATATTTTTGTGGATTGGGGAAATGCAGGTGTGGTTGCTAGAGAGGGAACTAGTGAACTTTGGGAAGAAGAAGAAAAAGAAGAAGAAGAAGAAGAAGAAGAAGTAGAAGAAAAAGAAGAAGAAGAATGAAAAGGGCATCGCAGTCCTACAATGAGCAGTGTAAGAATGAAAATAATTGGTATCTACTTATATAATGGACATCGTGATCTTCTGTACGTAACAATGGACTTCCACTCCAAGGTAACAATTTTGCTGATAAAAATATCTCAACTCAACATTTGAATCAAAGTAGGATGGTTCTCCCCACTGAAATGATTGGGAATCACCGTGATATTATAAAGTGTGGTAAATCTTGGTGAACTTCTATATCCAACAACACACGTTGAGAGACTGATGATGACAATGGCGATACTGCTGCTGCTGCTGCTGATGATGATGATAATAAAGTATGCTCATACATTAATCGGAATATTGTCAAACTCCTGAAATAGGTCTATGAATTACCTTTACCGTAATTAGAGGGAGGGTTGTAAACCCACATTCAACTCTTATGAAACTTGCAACAAACTGATTGCCAGGACGCTGTCCTACTAACTGTGCCTCTAGAGGTGTGTGTTTGTTTGTCAGGCTATAAAATCCACCTAAACATAGATGTAAGTCAAACAAATATTGCATCGCAGCTCAATGGACCCAAGGAGGTTGTAAAACAAATAGTTTTGAGGTTTTACAGACAGATTCATCATGTAACTATAGTGGGGACCTTTTTTTCCATCTATAGACTCATTTTCCAATTTCATATATCTATACAAAATGTTTTTAATGGGTGTAAAATGGAGGGAAAATACCTCCGCAGAGGAGTCAGCAGTGAATAAACACTATACCGAATGATAGGGTTGAGAGTGGCGGTTGAATGTTTTGCCTTTTCAATTTCTTCTCCTATATATATATATATATATATATATATATATATATATATATATATATATATATATATATATATATATATACATATATAAGCGAAAACAGAGTCATATCTAGGGAAAGGAATGTTGGAGATGCAGTTTTAAAACATGAAGGCTCCCATATACTTTGTACTGATAATATACAACAATGATCACATGAAATGCTTGAAGGACACTAAAGGAACTAAGACTACTGGGTCCCACAATAGACAGCTAGACCCCTGACTGGAGTGAAGCATTGTTTGTATACAAAAAGGTCGCAGTGATCATATCCAGTTGGAAATGGTCGTTGCGATGGATCTTCCAGCAGTCAGTCTTGGCTTAACGTCGGTTGAATTCAAGTATTGAATTTAAAGGGTTGAAGAGAAGATAACAAAAGCCGAGGGAACTTCATTTTTAAGTGAGAAGTAACAGGAATATTTAATTCTTTGATAATTATAGGACATGAATTAATTCTCACGAGAATACTGCTCGCCATCGTAGTCATTATTTGAACAACTGTTGTGTCAAAATCCAAGGTTATGTAAAAGAATTCCATTGAAAAACAAATATGGCCAGGAAAAATGCTATTCATGACATCACCTGGTGAATCCCCCCCGGAAAACTTATAAAAGATAGTAAAAAAGAAAAATTGTCTAGAAGTATCTGAATTCAGGAGAATCTAGATGCCATTAGAAACCTGTCAAAATAAGCCTTTACAAAGGTCGGAACATGTTTTTTCATAAGAAAAAAAATAGAGGCAGTATTGTTGAGTACTGATGCCAAGTCTGTGGATGAAACAATGTGGCTAGGAGCGCTTGAACACTCAAATACATAGACGATCAGAACGGTACGTGCGCATAAAAAGTTGGACTGTACATGAACGTCAATAAAGCAGATGCCATTGACAACAAATATCCTGAGGACAAAAGACAAAATTCCAAATCAAAAAAGCATTCATGAAAAAAGTCGACCACTGAATCAAACTGAATTTTTTCATAAAATCCACTAAGAAGTAATCAAGCGAAGAAAATTGGGTTTTATAACAAATGCATCCTCCGATAAACACCTTAGAAGCTGAAACATAGGACCTAACCAAAAGGCTGAACCTCAAGCAGAGAACATTGCAACATGCACGCGAGATAATCATGCTCAGCATCCAATGGAGATAATACAAAACAGTGCCGTTTTTTAGAGAAAAATAACGGGAGTCAGAGATATCATATAATATATTTGAAAACTCCAGTGGTAATAGGCTCATGTTGTGAGAATTTCTGACAACCAATTGACATCAAAATTCCCTGGATGGATCCCCTGAAATCATATGCTAAATTGTGGCCAGTAAAATATAAGATGGTGTAACAAACTAGACTAGTTCAGAAAGTATTGACTCAGTGGCGATCCATGATAGAGAAGTTTTCTGATTAACACCGGGCGCTAAAAGGCTGCTGCTGATGGAATTAACACAAGGGAAAAAAATGCAAAGGATTGCAAAGGTAGCGTATAGAGTAAAGAAATACAATCAAGATTTTTTTTTAAATGATATGGACGACAGTAAACTCAGAGTTAGGCATTTTCTTTTTGGCACAAAAGGCTTGTTATAAAAACATGAAGAGTCCCAAAATATACTTATGCGTTTCGCACAAAACAGTGAAGTTCCAGGAACCATTGAGTCTTTCAGGTCTTTAAACATCGTATACCTTCCTCCGTGTGTCTAAAGCGGAGTTGATTTGACCCCAGGATGCGTTCACATGCTTTGCCACTTCTGAATCCATGGGCCTCCTCTTTTTAGCCACAACCATCTTGAGGCTATCCCTGTCGCATGGGTGGTACTGTGTATGGTTCACCAATTCTTTTCCCCCTTGAAGTAGAGGTACATAAAGGCTCCAGCCAAACAACAGAATGGTAACCCCAGATTCGAAACTCCTTTGGGAGGCACTTTGTTCTCTTTCCAACTTATGGGCAGTTATTGATCGATCCTGCGTACTAATGAAACTTCCTTCAAAAGGCCACTCCCCAGCAATCTTCTCATGGGTCTGTCAACTTATGCTGTACAGCCTATTTGGGGGACTCAAACAGAGAAACAGTATTAGATTGCAGAACGGTGTTTACATCATCGTTGGGGAACTACACCAACGTGAAATGTTCACAAACGGCTGCCAGTCCCTTGAGGCCCAGATGCCTGCTAAGATCGATGGTATGCTTGAAAGGTCATGAATTGCTCTCCCACTCGATCCCTGGAATGCTCGAGACAAGTATAAGTTATTTCTTATACGGACATACTTCATATGACATTTACAAGGAAGTAACGTCTGAAAAGGAGAGAAAATCACAGGAATATGATTCCACCGATATCAATCTCGCAGCATAGAAGGGGTAGCAGTCGACCACGACAAATGGTGAATTGCAAAGTCTTTTGTGTCCCTCTTTTTATTTTAAAAAGTGCTGGCCTAGTAAGAACTAATACCGGCGCTATTAAACCTGTTTCCTTCACATTTTAGATGTGCCCATAAGAGTTGAGTATCAGACATTTACGGCAGTAATTCTACCGAAAGAAATCATTACTTTTGATGTTCAAGTTTTGTGGGTTTCGATGTACCAAACATAGAGGACGTAGTATAGAAGTCACAAAATACGTTTAACACAACACAATTCTCTTTAATTTGACTTTGTGATTTTGTAATCATTTAGGGAATGGAAAATATGACATATGATCTCTATGATGAATTGTGCAGAGAGAGAGAGAGACAGAGACAGAGAGAGAGAGAGAGAGAGAGAGAAGATATTCTACTCGCAGCTTTTGAGACAAGTTCGCTGATGTGAGCTCTACGACAGTTAATCTAGATTTGATATTTTTTTCTTCCTACCTATTCAAAGATAAGTAGTGGAAAATAGTTTTGCTTGGAAAGTGAATTTCAGCTCAGAAAAAGGGAGAAAAAATCAGAAACAAAAACAAAAAAATGAATTCGAAATTGCAGAAAAGTATTTAAAAAACAGTAAGACACATTTAATCCTTCTTTACATGGTTTTCTCTGAACTCCAACATAGTTTTCGAACTTGGAACTGGTCAGTTTTTTAACGGACAAAAGCTTAGGGTTTGCATGATTATTAACTATATCCCTCTGGTAGAAGATATATATGATCTCCAGCTTTTACTTATACATTCGGGCAATAAGTAAATACAACCCTGGTTACTTCAGGGTCAAACACCATTTTTTTTTTGTATAGATAATGAATTAGATTTTTTCCGTAGATATATATGACTGTTAAAATTAACTCAACCTGTAAGAGAGCTATGTACAGATCACTTGGTTGGGATTTCAAATCACGAAATACCAAATCACAAAACAGGATACGTTTATGCTGTGTATCGAATCGGCTTAACGTGACAGGACAAACACTAAAGTGTTTACTCCCCTGAATTATTTGAGGGTTGTTTTTGCATCACAGGGAAATCAATGTTAACTCCACTCTCCAATTTGAATGGGGGGGGGGGTGACAAAAAAGAAAGAAAATTTATTTTATATAAACATAAACTGCATTTTGAAACTCCCAATAAATACACATACATTTTAACTTTGAAAGTTATTTCCATAACCTGGGTTTGGATTTGTCCCTGTCCTCTATAGCTGAGACAACAAAAAGTATTGGACCCTGGAACAAGGCTGACATGTGATGTAATTATATCAACTATCAAATGCTGTTGTCTCTGAGTAAAGTGTTACCTCCTGGGTAATAGTGCCGTATGAAATTTACATGAAAGCATATTCTGTCTTCTTACCATCCGAGTTCCTTCATGAAACTCCTCGTGTATGTGAAGACAACAATGAAAGGAGAGAGAGAGAGAGAGAGAGAGAGAGAGAGAGAGAGAGAGAGAGAGAGAGAAAGGCAGAGACAGAGACGGATAGACAGAGACGGATAGACAGAGAGAGACAAACTGTGATAAAGATAGGGAGAAAGAAACGGTATTGAGAGCCGGAGGTTGTCGGAGATAGGAAACATGAAAAACGAAATGAGAATAAATTTGAGAATGAAGTGAAAAAGAAATATAGAAAGAATGGGAAAGTGGAACAGAAAATATATTCCCAAATCAACTGCAATTCAAAAAGAAGTTTTAGAACCCCTTCCCCCAATTCATTGCGATGAATAATCGATTTGAAGAAAAAAAGTAAACATGTATTGGACGAAGAAGATGAAATGATAAATATAAGAGACATCGAAACCAGTGACGAAGCAAGAGTTTGTTTGGGGTGTATGATCTTTAAGGGCATATCCTTCAACATTTAGTGAGATTTGATCACAAATGACAACTTGCTAGAAATAGACCTGCATAATCATCTGATTGGTGTAAAAGTATCAATCATTGTTCATGAGATTATAATATTTGGATACATTAAACAACCGTAGTCACCATATATCATATGCACGTATCTGTGAACGCTTTTGTATATTCTAACTCTCCTGGCCATGCTGTTTTGTCAACAGGCAACCCCACTTAGCACCTTCAAAAAAGATTTTTTCTTAATTTATTTATAGAGGGAAGACCTTTTTGTCCTTTTTAGGCCTTATTTTGACGGACTCATTAATAACATCTTGATTTCGGAGAATCTGATTGTTTCTAGATGCTTTTTTTTTTTTACTCTATTCTAGATGTTTTCCATTTGAAGTCGACAGTGATCTCATGAGTAGAATTTATCCTGGCCATTTGCATTGTTCGATAGATTCTTTTCACGTGGCTTCAAATTTTGACGCTACAGTTGTTCATTTGTTTACTGTGATGGCAATTTTCAGTAGAAATGCAGTAAATGAGTAACTCTTTATAATTGCTTGCCCTCTGTCTTTGGACTGAAACTCTTCCTCTCTCAGTTACGCCTCTGACTGTAAGGGACAACAAAAAGGGGACCAGAAAGGTTAAACGAGAGAAACTGAAACGTTAATTTCAAATTGAGCGAAATCTAGAAAAATGGTCGACATTTTCGCTGATGAAATAAATCAGAGAGAAATAAACAAAAGAAAGAGGAAAAAGGAGGAGGGGAAAGCAGAGAAGTGTGTAAAGTGAAAGTGAAACCTAACAAGAAAATATTCATTGAAGTGTAAAGAAAGATGGATTATTTGGTTTGACGCACATTGGCCTACGGCGATGTTCGAACAATATACAAAGTCTTAAAGATTAATACAAAAGGATAAAAAAAGACAGATATAAATCTAAATTAAAAAGTATAATCAAAGAACATATTCATCAGATATTAAGCCAATAGTCACTAATGATGACTAATGATAATGAAATTAAAAGCTTGTCTTTTGTTCTTTATCGGGTCGCACATCATGAATTTGCCAAGCTAAGACGGAAACAATGCAACTGACGTGCCAGAATGACATTTTGATAAAGAACAAAATACACGCTTTTAATTTCATTGTTTCGTTAATTTCTGATGAATACGCTGTTCAATTGTACTTTTCAATAAAAAATGTATTTTTGGAGCCTTTGCATTACCTCTGTTGTCTCTCTCTCTTTCTGCTGAATTAATACCGCCATAGGTTTTGTGCGTGCGTTATGTCTGATGCCACCATCGACGGACGTTGACCATAGGTGAACAGCTTTTAGCTGCTATGCCCGGACGCTTAGCAGGGGGGGGGGTAAGAAGTATGCCAAAGTTACACTCTCCTTCTTATTGACCTGGCTGAGAGATCCCAAAGGAAAGAAATGTACCATACGTGTGGAAATCAGCAACAATCCGAAGATTAGTGAAATGAAATAAAAGTGAATACTTCTGGTAGTATTTGACTCGAATCAAATGGACCAGAACTTAATTCCAAAGCCTGATAGAGAGACAGAAAGAGAGAGACAGAGACAGACGGACAGACGGAAAGAGACAGAGACAGAGACGAAGACAGAGTCAAAATGAATGATAGAAAGAATATCTTTGGGAAATTAATATTGATTGGAAAAAAATAGGATGGCCAGGGAAAACATTTGAAGGATATTTATATAATTGAATATAAGAAAGGATTTTTTGTCACCATATTAGGGCCCATAGTTCGACAAAAGCCTTCTCAAAGTGAGGTTGAGATATTACTGCTGAAAGATGGAAAAAACAAAAAAACAAAAGATTGACTCCCTAACGGGAAAGCATGCAACTTGCACATGAGACAATCACATTCAACCTCACAAGGAAAGATCAAAAGAAAGCGCATTATGTTTGAGAAAAGACAGAAATCCAAAATATCATTGTTAAAAAAATCAAATGGCAATGGGAGGATCATGTTTGAAGAATATCATACAACTGCTGGACATCACAACTCACAACATACATCTGTAGATATCATATTGTGGCTGACAGAAAATAAGATGGCACAGTGAGTTAGATGGATAAAGAGAGTTTTGGTTACACGATGTCTATGACATAGAGAGCTGGCGAATCTTGGGGAAAGCCTATGTCCAATGGCGTATGCTTGAAAGCTGCATGATGATGATGATGATGATGATGATGATGACCATGCTTGCCCATGGCGTTTTGGCAGATCATGGGAGAGATGATACATACCTCTCCTAAGAGCGAAATGAACGCAAATTCAGTAATTTTCTTCAATTTGGCTACATCCACGACACTGTTAACCACTCGGGTTCTTGTAACTGTGCACACACAATAGTAGGGATAAAAAGATTTAAAGACTCCCGAGAAAGAGAGAGAGAGAGAGAGAGAGAGAGAGAGAGAGAGAGAGAGAGAGAGAGAGAGAGAGAGGAAAAGAAAGAGAGAGAGAGAGGAAAAGAAAGAGAGAGAGAGAGGGGTGGTTAAGAAAGATATTTTCCGAAATTGTTGGAATATAAAGAGTGAAAATAGATGAGAAATCGTACAGATGATCTGAAAAACATAATTATAAATTATACGTGTATGCGATTTATTTATGAAAAAACTGCACGTAGGAAAATACAAGAATATACCTTTTTCCCTAGGTAGTCTATATATATATAAATATATATATATATATATATATATATATATATATATATATATATATATATATATATATATATATATATATATATATATATTTATATATATATATATACATATATATATAAACAGGAGGATATATTTATAATTTATAATTTATATATATATATATATATATATATGTATTTATATATATATATGCATATATACTTATATATATATATATATATATATATATATATATATATATATATATATATATATATATATATGAAGATATAATATAAGAATAGATATAACCTGCTATTTATATTTTCGGCTTTCAATATTTTTTATATGATTCGAATACGCAAATATATCTTATGATTAGGCTCTGTTTATATATATATATATATATATATATATATATATATATATATATATATATATATATATATATAGCTCTCTAGACTATATAAAAATATTTTATTTTATTTCGTATATATATATATATATATATATATATGAGAGAAAGATACAAAGTACCTTCAAGATCAGGTCACTGAATCTTATATCCTCAATGCAACGGAGAGGAAAAAATGAAGCAATGGTCCGGAGAGAGATTTGGCAGCAATCTCTTTCATTTTTCATATCTTCCCATCCTGCTTTCAGCTTGGCCTCGGTCATTACTTTCAGATAAGTTGTAAGCCCATTTAGCTGGGAGGATGATCTTCGAAACGGGCAAACAGCAGCGGCTGATAGGATTAACTCTTGTCAGGTGTAAAATGCTTTGCTGATCTCTTAAATCTTTGATTCGCCTAAGGATTTGGTGTATTGTTTGTTTGTTTGTTTGTTCTCCTATTATATATTGATTTTCTCTATTTTTATGAGATTGACGTTTCATCTTTTTGAATGAAAAAAAAATAAGACGGACAATGATGAATATGTATGTATTTTAGTAGAGAATACAAAGGGAAAAAGTTAGATAGGAAATATAAATTCATCCCCGACCCAGGAAGAAAGAAACATAAGAAATGCAGCAGATAAATAGAATTTTCAAAAAATTATACGAGTAAGTGAATCGTAATTGCCGCTTCTCTTGCTTCGTTTTATTTTCAACTAATTCATTCGCATGAATTCATACACACAGACATATACACACACGTGTTCGTTTGTGGATGAGTTCATGTGCATGTGCCTATAGGGACAAATACATAATGCGTATTATCTGAAAAAAATGAACACACACACACACATATATATGTATATATATAGAGAGAGAGACAGAGAGACAGAGAGAGAGAAAGAGGGAGAGGGAGATGTGTGTCTGTGTGGATATACGTTTGTTCTTTTGTGTTTTGTGTGTGCATATATAGACGTATATTTGGTGAGTGTGTCTAAAACATATGTGTGCGACTGTGTATGAATGTGTGTGCACCACATACAGAAACGTATTTAAAAGACTTTTGCTATATGAACGACCGCACATACGTGTATAAATAAAAGCTATGCATCTCTCCATTTTGTTGCTCACACAAACGTATGCTTTCGTGTATATGGGTATATTCCATTCTTGGGCTCATAAGAATTAATTCCTGAAACAGCCAATGCATCCTCCTAATACTCACCTAAGGAACTGAAACATGGAACCAAACGAAAAGGTTGACCCTCGAACTGAGGACCTTGCTACGTGCACAAGCGAGAATGATGTTCAACATTTGATGGAGAGGTATCAAGATGGGACATTATATCCGATAACAAACACATTTCATTGAGATTATCCAGATCATTAGTAAACTCAAATGTCAGTGGTTGGTTGAAAAAAACAATGGTGGAACAAACTACAACTGACTCTGCGACGCCCACGATAACTGAAAAATCTTTGGAAAGGTTCGTGTTCAATAACTTACGCTGAAAGGCTGATGCAAATGATGATGACTATCATGGTGCGGGTGATTATAATGATCATATTTAGACTTGTATCCGGACGGATAAATATGATTTTTGACACACATACACACACACACACACACACACGCACACACACTTCAATAACTTTGAATATTTTAGCTAAATCAGAAGCTTTCCTGAGTTTCTATTTTTATTGTTTAGTTTTTCGAAACATCTGAATAGGCAATTCAAATGAAGCATATTCTTTCAAAGTAAAAACAACGCTCACTCACGTAGACACACACGCACACACACACACACACACATATATATATATATATATATATATATATATATATATATATATATGTATATGATTCCATGGTTTCCTAACATGCCCCTGCATTCCACTACAATTCACATTGGCTCCAACGGTGTTTAGCGCATTCTGGTCCCACCCACGTGCAAATATATTTATTGGAGATGTTTTCTCTGCCTAATCGATGAGGGTCAGTCCAAGCCGATTACATCAAATCTTTCGAAAGTGGATTGGGTTTTCTCTACCATTTTTTCCATTCTTCGGTTTATTTTTTCTTTTATTTTTTAAAAAGATATTCAAAGTGATTAGGAGTTGTATTTATTTCTTATATCTTACTCCATAGGAGAACTGAAGGATGATACCTGAGATCACCACAAAATGAGACTGATGATGTTGATTATGCAAAATGTCAGTGGTGTATATGAAAGATAGCCAAAGATTTTGGAGCCCGGTAAGCTTGGTTCCTTGAGGACACGTACGTAATCATAACGCTACGTATGTATAATATTATACAAATAATTATTGTTGATCTCATTTACATAAGTGTATGTATATATTCTTTATGCATGTGCGAGTATACATATGCTGTGCCTATTGGATTCATGTATAAACTGTCCTGTTGAAGTGTTTTTGTATATCAATATGTCCATATCGATCATTTGATAGAGTAGTTAACGGATGTATACATATATTCAATGTTTAGTGGAATTTGATGGAAAAGAGAGAATCGAAATACATGCACTGCCGGTTAAATTGTAGAAGAACCACCAGAAGCTGAATTATTATTCTACAATCCATGCACGTACGAATGTATCCTCGCTATTGTATAATGTCCGGAAAAAAGCGGTGAAATATTTATTTGACTTGAGGAGGAGAGTGCTCTATTAGGTATCCTAGGGTGTTTTTGAATAGAGGAAAAAGCAAACATTGAGTCTGAGAAAAAGGAAAAGAAGAATACGAAGAAAAATTCGTTTTCGAAAAGTAAATGTATATAAGTTTGGAGGAGAAGGTGAGAGAAGAAATTTTGCAGAGAAAACATTGAAAAATAAGCGGTAAACCCCGTAAGTATCGGGAAATATCTTGCAATAACATATGGGAAACAAGTTTGGTTGCACTATGGTCGAACCCAGTATTATTAAAACGTAAAAAGTAATCATAACGAAATTCGTTTCTCCATATGATATAATTCCCAAACTACGTGTCCCTTTCATCGTTTTCAGAAGTGGACATGTATTTGACGATGGCTCTTCATATATCACTATTATTTGTGCATGGTGTCAGTGGTTCTCGGTGCAGAAATATCATGGTCGTTACGTAGGAAAATCGAGTAAAATCTCAATAGTAGGCGTTTAAAAACAATCAGTTGTTATTGTAATGTAAGGCTATTCGGTTATATAATCTAATAATAGTCTGACGTATAGTTATTGAGCGATTAACTGATCCATCCATGAATAATACATATTAGTAAGAAGGTCATTCAACATGGATCGAAAGATTAAGATTTCATTGTTATTATCTTTTTTTGAAGCTGATCTCGCAACGATGAAATTATTTCAATACAGTAGTGACTGGACTTTAGGTGGGCGAGCAATTTTCTATTTTTATTGAGTGAAAAAGTAATCTCCACGGTTAATTAGGATAGCGACCTCTGGGCATAATGTAACATTGATGATGATGCGTGTTTCAAACTTCCATGAACCAGCAGCACGTGTGCTCGACATATTCAATTATTTACACATTCTCGCATATTAACAACCACACAGGTAAAAAAATACACCAACCTCTCAAAGAAACGCTCAGTTGTTTACACGTATTTAAAAGATATCCACCAATGAACAGTCGTCTGTTAGTATCTTTGCATCATTTGCGTTATTGAGGAATCAAGAATGGATTCAATGTCAGGAATGCAATCTCCGTAATTTAAAACAAACTTCCAATGTCACCATTCATTTCTCATATTGTCGGATTAACCACAACACATACCAATATGTTTGATATATATATATATATATATATATATATATATATATATATATATATATATATATATATATATATATATTATATATATATATATATCATAGATGACGGGTGATCCGACGGAATGTAGATGAAAATGACGATTGGACGGTGAAGAGAAAAACTCAAAATGGGTGTTGCATCTCATTTTTTTTCTCGTTATTCCATGGGCATATTTCGATGCATTTCGTCGGGGGCCAGCCATCTTTTTCAGAGAAAAATATTTTGATATGGTTCACAAATGAATTTTGTTTGCTACTTACATATTTGATGCCGAAGAAAGGAATGTGGATATCTCTGTGTTCTTTAATTCTTTAGAAGGAGCTGGAGTTGAGGTGTTTGTTTATATGTAAAATAGCGTAACATTTGGTTTATAATGTGATGGGACGATGAGAAGTGTAGCCAGGGGATGTTTGTTCCCTGTCCCTCTGGGTGTTTGGCTTGTCTTACATAAGGAAGGCAGTGAATGGATAAATGCTTGTTTCTCAGGGAAAGAGGGTTCTACTTATTTTTATTATAGAATGAAGAGTTGGTGTAAAACATTTAATGGATGGGTATATGTGGAGAAGGGTGGTAGCGTGTGTTTTTTATTCATCCACTCATTTCGGGCTGATAGTTCGTGAGAATTTTTTTTACTTTTCTCAAAAGGGTCGTATATGTGTGGTTGTACCGTTTTTAGGATTTTTTTTTCAAATTGGCTGTTGGTTGTTAGCCACTAATTTGGATGTTGGTGTCATAATGTGTTGGATCTATGAGATGCCGTTTTAAATCAAATAATTTAGAGGGTTTGCAATCAAAATATGACAACACCTTTGTGTTAATGTATTGCATTGGTATGAAAAGGCTGCTTCAACGCATCCACGTTATAATGGAAATTCCAAAACCAACTTCCCCTTTGAAATGACCATTTTAGCCAAGCATTTCCGTTCTTATCTAAGACAAGCCAAACACACACGGGGATAGGAAACAAACATCCCCCTAACCACATCTCTCTCAAGCAAATCCCATTTCAAACTAGATGTTATCATCATCCACACTGAAAGAAACACTTCCCTTCCCGCTCTTACAAAACAACCAAACAACACGAAAATATCCACATTCCTTTCTCCAACATATGCGAAGAACAGAAGAAAAATCTCTATGAATTGCGGTAAATGATTTCCACTGAAAAAAACAGGTGGTCCCTGTCGAAGTACACCCATGGAATGATAGCAAATTTTGAGATGTAAACTTTTATCGTTAATTTTTTTCTTCACCTCCAAATTGACATTCTCATCTATCTATCTATCTATCTATCGCTCTCTCTCTTTATATATATATATATATATATATATATATATATATATATATATATATATATATATATATATATATATATATATACATATATATATATATATATATATATATATATGTGTGTGTGTGTGTGTGTGTGTGTGTGTGTCAGTTTGTACTATTTATTGTTCTACAAAAAAACATTTTGAAAATTGCCTGACGAAGGAGGTTTTAAGTGGGGCGTTTGATTTGCAATTTAAATTCAAGCCAAAACGGTCCATTATTTTGTAACCAGCGGCATTCATAATTGTTTTTGAAACTCCAAACCCTTTCCAGCAAACTGTGAGGGAAATAACTTCTTCAAAGATTATCCCTTTTTCGAATTTTTCTAATTGATAACCCTTGATGAAGTATGCTGCCAAAATTTCGTTTGTTATGCACCTGTTTCTATCAAATAACTACACAGTTTTGCTTAGGTTTTCAATTATTGATAAACAAACGACAAATATGACAAAAGTTACAGGAAAGCATTATTTTATGGTATTTTGGGTTCGTTGAAATTGATAATAGTGGACATACCATATCAAACATATATATATATATATATATATATATATATATATATATATATATATCTGGTTTATATATATATATATATATATATATATATATATATATATGTATATATATATATATATAAACCATATATATATATATATATATATATATATATATATATATATATATATATATATATCATAACCAGAACAACATTTAGCATCAACATGGATGGACACTTAATAGAAGTGACCCGAACAAAGAGTCACGTATGCTGTTATACTAATCTCTCGTGGTTAAATATTTTTTACGATAACCTGTGTAAGTAAGCCCTGTGTTTTTTGGAGGTAAAATAATACCCACATGCAATACATTATGATAATAACCAATATAAAATAACAATATAATTGTAGGACATGAGCTGTATACTAAAATAAAACTTGGAAGGGGGTGTATGATCATCCTTGTTGGGGTGTCGTTTGGATACAAATATTCTGTTTTTTTTAGTTACATGGTAAACAACTGATGATCTCAACATTAGGAAATCTACACATCTTACTATGATATCAAAGTATTTAGAATTTAAAAAAAAGACACTGGAGAATATTATGTAAATTACATTAGTAGATATTTTGAAATGAGTGGCTGAAATGACACCAAAAAAATTGAAAAAGTCTTTTGATATGTTCTGTGTGTAATGCTATGAAATCATTTCGAATATATATATATATATATATATATATATATATATATATTTATATATATATATATATATTTATATATATATATATATATTTATATATATATATATATATATATATATATATATATATATATATATATATATATGAGTGTGTTCGAGTGCATGTGCACGCATAGGATCGTATATTTAACTATAGTATGAATATACTATTTAGTGACTGCATAACTTAATATGTGTGTATAGTTCCTAATACACATTTGTGAATATACTTATGCTGCATATATATCAAAAAAAAATTCATGTACAAAATTTATGTTGAAAAATGTTTGTATATCAATAAGTCCATATTGATCATATTTATCATAGCAAACGGACGTATACATGTTTAGTTTTTTGGGTTTTTTTTAAAGTTGACAACCTTTCCGACGAATATCTTCAATTCCATTTAATTCAATTTCAGTTTATTAATTTATGTATGTATTTATGTTTAAACATTCAAATCTATCAAGTTATTTTGCCTCTAGCATTTAACAAAGAAATTAAATCTATTTCTCAAGTAGACATAATAAAATTTTCCCTTTATTTCTCACAATACTTGCTGGAAAATGAAATCTAATTTATTTGTAACCAAATTTAGTTCTGACACCGAGCTTTAAAAAAAGGAATCTAAACAAAAACTAAGAAGGAATATTACATTTCTTGTTCTTTTTTTCTGAACCTAGCAGCGTATAAACTTATATAAACACGCATCCACTCACTCACATACACGCACACATTCGCACACACACACACGCACACACACACATATATATATATATGTTTATATTTGTATTTTATTTTATCATTTCCAATCAATTTCGTTATACTACATACAAAATGTCCACTTAATGTTCACATGCACAATCGTTATACACCCATAATCACTCTTTTTCTTTCTCTCCCCCACACACATATACATATATTCTCTCTCTCTCTCTCTCTCTCTCTCTCTCTCTCTCTCTCTCTCTCTCTCTATATATATATATATATATATATATATATATATATATATATATATATAAGTGTCTGCGCACATATGCATTCACTTAAAGTAATGCCAGGGATAAAGTACCAATGCATTAATATCCATGGACTTATATGTATAGAGTGAAAAAGACATGATTTTGTCGCTACTCCGTCATACACAGATTTGATCAACTGAGAAAGGGGGGCGTATCGAGAAGAAACGGACAAAGGCTGCATCAGTATGGATTCATTGCAAAGAAGGGAGGATGAAAAAAAAAATCGTTGAACAAGATTTGCTGACGTATATTCATTATTTTGAAATTTCTGATTAAATATGACGCATCTTACTTCGAGATGAACGAATAGATTTCTGAAAAATTACTACATGGTTGTATGATCCCTCCGTTAAATGTTGAGAATGATTCTCTCATGTGAACGATGCATGGTTCTCAGTTTTAGGGCCGGTCTTTTGGTTAGGTTCAAGCTCAAATGGTGACCATCAGAAAGATGCATTGGTTGTGGACTCTTCTTTTTAAATCTAATGGGATTCTTTTTTTCTAAGGTTGATTTTGCTCTAACGACAGCTTTTTGTGTGTGGTTATTTTCTTCACCAAAGTAATATGTTCAGGATAATGAATTTTCTTTGCTGTACTCCGCAAACCAAAAGTTACTCAGATATTCGCTCTTTATTCTGAATCCTTTATTCTTTTTGTCTACGTTTCAGAAAATCATCTGGAGACAGGCCCTAAAGAGTCTAAGTGAACCAGTATTGCCTTCTCTTACTCTCCTTTTGAGCTAAGTGAGAAACTCTAATGGCAACGGGCTGATCGTGTTGCAATAATATCAGACAACCACTAGAGGCTGACGATGATAATGAATGAATTTACATGTTACAAAGAGTAATTGTTGAAAAGTTTCACTATGTGTACACAACACTCCAGTGGAGAACCAACAAAGTGTGGTCGTACCAGGAGTTACTGATGAGCTCTCCTGGTTCCGTGGTGGTGATGCTTCAGCCAGAATCCTATGGTTCACAACTGGGCAGTTGAGGTATCCTGGTCTATTTTTTCTAATCTGTTTGCCATTGAGCAGTTGATGGCTTTTGAATCGTCTTTTGTGTCAAAATTTGTTGAATATTTGCTTTCATAAGCGTTGCATTGGATGAATTGTATACTGAAAGTATGCCCCGCAGACTTTTGACAAATCGTGACATGTATTGATTTCTTCAGATTAAAAAATGATCAGCAGATTTTGAAAGAATATTTATTTTCACTTAAAGAATAGATATTTAAAATTCAAAGATCAAGACGCATTTTGCTTTTAATTTGTGAGATATAATATATATGTTTGGAGGAATTAAAGAAAGTCCAAGTGGACCATCACAAAATCTAGTTTCTATGTATCAGATGAATTAGAAATCTGAAGAAAAAAAGATTTGAGACGATCCAGACCTCAGTGTCCCTTACAACGACCTTCTGATGTTTAGTTTGAACTTTTACTTGCATACACAACAATTATAAGCATGATAAAAATGATCACGGATTTCTTTGAAATAAGAAAAACCTCTCTCTGTTATATCTAGTTAAATTTGATTGCTGACATTTTCCTAGTATTTTATTTAAGTTTATTTATTTAAGTTTTCCTCTCAGTAAATTAGTTGTCATTTCATGCCCCTCCGTACACTGTTGGGAAGATATTTTTGTTATCGAGGGAAATCATTATCACTAGATTTTAATCGACAATAAAGGCGACCACACAACTTTCAATCGGGAAGCAAAGCATATAAACCACACACACATTAGAGCCTGTCAACCAAAACTGTCAACATAGATTTTCTTTAGTTTTCAAGTAGATCTAGCTGGCTGGCTAGCTAACTGGCTGTACATCTAACATGCATAGAGGCTGGGTCAATGCAGCTGAATGGATGGAAAATGACCATTTACGCCTTGATAAGCCAAAAAAAAAAATCCTTTTCTTTTTACATTCCCCAGTTAATAAGAATTTCAATGCGGATCAAGAGGCAATGTTACTTTATGCCAAATTGCTCCCTCACTTAGTTTCCGGCAGCATTCACGATTGTTTCTTGAAAATTCATTTTTTCTGGTAATGAGGAGTGACTCTTTCATTGATCACCTCTTTTTTCCATTTTTTTGTAGTTCACCATCAACACTCCATGTTGCCAAAAGACGTCAGTTTAGTGACAGTTTTTGTCCAATGACTAATCAGACTTGTTATTAGTTTTTGCATATAGGCGAAAATAACTCCAATCCTAGACGCGTAATTTCAGATAAATATCATAAAATTATGCGTCTACAATTCAAGCTATTTTCACGCCAAGAGTCTCATAATTCCGAAAGTATGTCTCGATATTTGGAGAAAATCGAAATGTAATTAACTGAAATCCGAGGGAAGTGTATTTTAATCAGGTAAATTATTATTACAGATTTTCACTTGGTTATCTGGCACAAAGCCAAACATGATTAAGTCTGATGTTTTAAGGGGTTTTCCTCTACTTCGATGTGTGCGTTCTATCATCATCATCATCATCATCAGTCATTTATCGTTCACTGTTGGACATAGACCCAATAAAGGATTCACCACACCTGTTTATTGTGGGCGTTGCAGAGCCAATATTTTCTGAACCTATCCAGTTCGTCTCACTATCTCATATACTGCCGGACTAGCTTCTGAATTTGATTTCTGGGGATCTACGTTGTACGTCGTGATGTCCATCTGTTCTCTGCAAATCTTGCAACATGACCAGCCCATCGACATTTTAATTTTCTAATAGTTTCTCTGATTTTTCAGACAACTGTTCTTTCCGTAATATAGTGTGATGTCTTTTGGTCTCTATAGCAGTGTATTTATAAGAACGTATTGGTGTCGGACTATTTTTCACGTCTGTACGATAATTCATTTGCAACGCTCCAATCGTGTACCTTCCAGACACCTTTTGGTGTTCTTTGTTCTTGAATGAGGAATTACTTCCTTGAACGCATGATATACACAGGTACTCGGTCATAACGTTGTGAATTTATGAACATAGAGACGATGTAGGTAGTCCGTTCCTACCGTGCACGATAATAAATATACCCATCTACCAAAATTCAGACAAGAATTATAAACGTTTTCATTCCATACATTGTATGTACGTATTAGTCAAGTGTTTTAATTTTTTCTCCTTCTGAGATGAACACGTTTTAGCATAGACGTGCATTTGATAGTTTTGAAGTTGGATAATTTATTCTTACCCCTGGAGCAAACTAACAGATTCCATACTTTCTTCAAAATTTGAATGGTAACATGGAAGAAGTGGTCAAACGAGTCACACATTATGTCTGGCCTGAATCAGGCTTTCTCATCAAGGGTGAGAAATTTCGAAAGTTGGAACCTTATGGTGACCACATGGTCACCATGAAGAATGATAATTGAGATTTCTAAGTACATAACTTCACATATCCCGAGCTTCTTACAAAATATTCTGATGAAAATTGTTCAAGTGAGTCTATGAGAGAGCACTTGGATAAATCACTTATATTCCAGGGCGAGAAGAGGGAGTCAAGCACTTCCAATCATATAAAAGAACTTAAGATCATTGAGAACGTACGGGTGTACGACCGGGGAAAAGTTGGGAACACCGGACATTTTTTGAAACACTCAGAGATGAACGGGACAGAAATGACTTGGTTGACTGTAAATGACAATCAGACGGCTTGAGCAAACCGAAAAAGAAATAAGCTATCTCATATTAAGATTAAACCTGTACTAAGACCCAACATGCAGTAGTGTAACATTTAAATTCTAAATTTTAGAAAAGAACAGTGTTTGCAAAATAGATAGATAATGAAAGCTTAGCTCAATTTTTGCCGGTTAATGTACTTACCACAATGTACACGACAGCTGGAAACTTTTGCTGGAAACTTTTGAAGTGAAACTTGACAGATTCCATATTTCTTTTTTCAAAAATGTCAATGTTAACGTGTGGATTACCTGAGGGGGAAAAAAAGCTGAATTTGAAAACTTAATGGAGTTCTGAGTTTCTGCTTCTGAAATCTGACGATAATATTTCGCATAGAAATGGCATGAAAGTTCATTATCCCCAACTCTAATAAACTTCGAAGGAACCGGTAAACAATATGCAGTATACCTAACAGCGGGAAAGGGAATAATCGTAAAAACGTTCAGTCTCAATTTCGGACATGGACAACAGCCTGTTTTGAGGAGAGGCGATGGATCTTGAAATGGAGTGCATATGTCCAATAAGCTGGAAGGAAGAGGGTTACTTACTAAGTATCTGTTATTTAAGCTCGGCTGTAACAATAACACATGTTTAGACGTTTTTAAAACGACAGATACAGGCGAACAAAACCTGACAGCGTGAAATTGCGCCGACAAAATGGCGGCCTTTCAAAACATGCCTCGTCGATTATAGCACATATTGAGTGTCTATAAACGCACCAATGATGACAGAAGAAGAAAAGACAAATTATGGGAAAGAACGGAGAAATAACCGATACGCCAGAGCAAAACGAATCACACATCCACATTAATAATTCTAATAAGTAAGCGTGTATCCACACACACACACACACACACACACACACACACACATATATATATATATATATATATATATAAACTTTCATTAGGAAAATTCAGATATAGATCCTATGCACAGGGTGTTTGAACTTTAACAATCAAAACTTTGATAAAACTTGATTTTTCTTAAGTTCAACTTGATGATATGGAACTTATTACTAATAATGTTGGATTCCCATTCGCACAAACTTCCATCTATATTAAAATGACTGGTTCATCAAGAAAGATGGCTACTGAAGACTAATCAAACAGCAGTCTATCTCATCGTTTCAATTATTTGCAAATCCGTAAAACTGATTTATTCTGGTTGCTTCAGATTGCTCTGAATTTATTTCAAAGAATGATCCATGGAGTTACTGGGTTGTTTTATAGCAGATGAAAGTCTAGGAATAAGAAAATAAAGCCCGTTTTGAATGTAAAATAAATTGCAGGAACTAAAAAAAAAAAAAAAATGAACAACTCTGATCTCCGTCCCTATTGTTCCCTCCTGG
>OY735220.1:50724535-50774535 GCA_963457665.1 Thysanoteuthis rhombus | reverse complement strand
GGTTAAGTGTTTAGGGGCCGATGTGAAATGCTGATATTTTAAGAAAACTACGATGAGTATTCGTAAGTACTGTATCGGTAGCGTTTATCGACTTTCTTTCCTTGAACCCAATTTATGACTATGTATGGCTTTTAAGAGTCACAGCAAGCCTTCAATTTTATAGATTAGAATATGAACATTAAGTGTAAACACGTTTTGGGTGGTAGTCCAGTTCTGTAGATTATTCAATCAAAAAAGTGTCCCATATCACAACGCTGTTTAAGGGGGGTAATTCTGGCCAGACATTTCTATAATATCAGCCATCTAAATTTTGAGAACTCGAAACATTTAATAGGATATAGCTGAGTGGTCTTACACAACGGGTGTTTCATGTTTTTGTCAGCAGTGATTAACAGGGATCGTTTGCTCAGTGGCACTCATCATTAATCACTACAAAATATTACTTCGCTTGGTGGGAGATGTGTTCCAATATTACACAGAGTAACTTCAAAATTGAATTCCTCGATTCAAACTAATGTTCATGCACTGTACTTCATGTTGATATTTTCTTTGAGAGCTCTGACCAAAAATCATAAAATATTTTAAATACGTAATGGGTGCTGTTATTATCATTAAATTATGCCTATATTAGGTCCACCCTATGTATGTAAACAATGATTTTATGGATTTAGGTAAAAGCTTCTAAAAGAAAATACCAAAACAAATACAATACATGGTTCGTGGTTTGCGGCAATGAATTCAATTTTTCTAAAGTTACACTTTTTAATACTACAACCATTATGTTTAAAGAGGGGATTGACTATTTCCGTTGAATGAATCTTAGCAAGCGATCACTGTTGGTAATCGTTGTAAACTCAGAGATCTGATCATCCCCTTGAATATGGCTAATTGAGTGGCACGTTGTATAAATTAATCCTATAAATGAATTTCGCGTGCTATCAAACTTCTGAAACTTTAGGTTACCTGCATTAGGAGCAGGTCGATATTAGCTCCCAGTAAGGTAAAACACAGATGTCAGTTCGAAACAACGTCTGTCGTTTAATCAATACTTGCAAAAAAAGGGAAAAAAAATTCAATAAAAACAATTTTGTAATTGAAAACAGTAATGAGATGAATGTTGATTTGAGACATCTTGCAATCGAAAATCCGAACAGGAAAAATTATAATGATAGTTATAGTTTGAGGAAGAGACATAAAACAAAGTATTACTGTCACAAAAAACATCACCTGATTCAAAACCTCTGATTAGATGCACTAGCATCTATAGAAGAGATTACTGACAATAACTGATGCAACAATTTATTTTACATCTCTTACATGGTGTTTGACCTGAATATGAGTTACGTCCCTTGCACGGTATATCTTATCCAGATGTTTTTCAGTTAGATATAGACGTTCATGTTTGCGTTAGAAAATGCTATACACCATCATCAGAAGCAGCTGCTGCAACAACAACATCTCCCTAGCGATGTTGGAGAGAAACCTCCCCAAAGATTCGCCTGATCTCCTTATCGTAAGTGTTGCAGGACCAATTTTTTTCTGAGCTTGTCCAGTTTGTTATGTATTTTCGTATTTTGCATGTGATGTCTGAGGATCCACACCGTACGCCATGATGTCAAGCGGTTGTCTGCCACCCTCACAACATGACCAGCCCATTGCTATTTAACTCTTCCGATGGAATTCAGGATATATAGGTCTCCTGTTTTACCTTTAAAACTTTGTGCTGTATTGCAATCTCTCCGTGTTGGGTTGAAATGACATCCTCCTATGGACTTTGCAGATAATTTTTAAAAAATAAAATAAGTAATATCTTTATTCAAATCATAATAACAAGATGAAAAATATTAGTAACAAATCAAAGAGTATCTTAATCGAATAATTGTTGAGAATCCAAGTCACGTCTAAATCATTGATAATATGATATATATATATATATATATATATATATATATATATATATATATATATATATATATATATTAAGTCATATATATATGTGTGTGTGTGAGTAGGTGAGTGGTGTGTGCATATGTGCGTATGTTGCATTTAAATCATTGATAATATATATATATATATATATATATATATATATATATATATATATATATATATATATATATATATATATATATATATATATCCGGTTATATATATGTGTGTATGCGTATGTATAGAATCTAGATTTTCCTAAGTAGTTCTCCGTGTTACTTTGATTCAATAGTTGTATTGCAACATACCAAAAAATGAAATAATAATAATAATAATAATAATAATAATAATAATAATAATAATAATAATAATAATAATAATAATAATAATAATAATTCTATGTTATGACTGTAAGGTTGATTTTTCTATGGTGATAGATGATTGATTTTGACCCGAGTTACTGTGTCCTCGACTACAAAATAGAAATAAGATATGTAAGAGCTCTGTCTTGTCGAAAAAAAGCTTCCATGGATTTGGGGATTGTGACAATAACATCTTGATGATTTTCAATGCTACCATAAGGTAAAATCACCGCATTTACATTAACCGTATCAGGCCAGTACTTAACGCTTTGATTCCCACGAAGTGACAAAACCCATGCTTATGAATATCAATGCATATCTGTTTGAAAGCATTATCACATTTACATTGAAAATATAATGACCCTCTTGTATCAGTAATTCTTGCACTAATTCCTTACCACAGACAATCTTTCTTTTTCCTGGCTTCCAATGAGATATTACAAAAAGATGCATTCACAATATAATCTTTATAATTCCGGAAATGTTTTGGTTGGTCAGTATATTTTGCTTGGGAATGGTACCATTTTAGGGAACAAGAAAATGAAACTGTTAATGTTCGTTCCGCCCGATTATGAACTATTATTTCATTTATTATTAGATCGAACATTTCAATTCATCAGGTTAGCTGAGACTTGCAATGGTCCGAGTTCAGTTGTGATGAAAAAAACAAACAGCGTAAGATAACAATGAAATTGTATAATATCCAAAAAATAATACAAAGTCATGTCTACTTGGTCACTTAATAGAAACCGACTGAGGTCTTTGGGCAGCATGCTATGATGATGTGATCAATTAAACATTGTTAGAGCAATGAATTGAAGCTAATTTTTCGCCTTTTGTTGAGCTGTGATCACTAAACAAGTCCGAATTTTCAAAAGAAAAAAATGTGAATGCTGCTGAACCCAAACAAGGGGATCATTTTAGCTTGAACTCGCATTACAAATTGAACCTTACACCGAAAACCTACAGAAAAAAGGAATATTTATATATTTTTATAGCGAGCTGTATGCCTGGATTACTTCTTCCGGGTGTACTATGCTGCCTTGTGGTCTCTCAATGTGAGGCCCAGCATAATTCTTTCATGTGTACTTTGTAAGGTTCTCAATTTGCAGATCTGTCTCTTGTTTAAGTTCCATGTTTCAGCTCCATAAGTGACTATTGGAAGAAAGTATTGGTTGTACACCTTTTTTTCTTTAGGATTAATGGGATCTTCTTGTTTTCTCTGCCAAAGCCTAGCCATCCTAGTGTGATTCTTCGTTTGATTTCTTCTTCTTTTGAGTGTCTCGTTGGAGATTCGTAGTCATAGGTAGATGTAATGAATTACTCTGTCCAATTCTGTGTCTTTGATTTTGATGTTAGTTTTTTTGTCTCCGATGTCGTTGTTGCATATGATCTTTGTCTGGCTGAATTTCATGTGTATCCATTGAAAATCTCCAATGGCAGTGGGCTAGCCATGTTGCAAGAATGGCGGAAAACTAATAGACTTTGCGACTCATGACATGGATCACCACAAATCACATGCCCAACCAAGGTCGGCTAAGTATTAGGTGGAGGGATCAGCAAGACAAATTCAGAAAGTACGGGCTCCGTGACACTCACGATAGAGAAGTTTGGTAAATATAAGGGAAGGTCTATGTCCAACAACGGACGTTGAAAGACTGATGGTGATGTCACTGAAATGCTGAAACTTTACCTTTTTTTCTGGCTCGATTGGTGCGAGCTGTACGCCTGGTTCAACTTGAAAATTAAGTGAACTTATTTTGGCGGTTTTGGTCATAAGTGTCTGCTAACAAACTGTTCAACAAGTTTATTTTCGTGAATATCTCTTAGCAAATGCATCACAGAATTGGATTTTTAAAAGTGTTTATTGATTGTGATTGAAAACTTTGCTACGTGGTCTCCGTAGATCTGAACGGACCGCAGGACGGAATCAAGCGATATGTCTTTTATGCATAATCCACAATCTAGTAGAGTGTTCAACTGTAGAATTGACTGATACATGCATTTCGCCCAAAGTAGCTTTTCGCTTGCATATTTCATATGTATACTTTCGTAGAGTGTCCATCCTAACATGATTGGACTTTACAGATGGTGCATCCCGAGGTACGCTTCCAAATATGCACCTTCCAAAAGAGCAGCTACCTCACAAATGACTCAAGATGGACCCGGGACAATTGAACGGTGCCGAAAACTGCTGAGTTTGAGAGAGGAGATTCGATCACGAGAAATACATACCTGGATTGTTTCCTATCTTTGAATGGCGTTTCTTCTGGCTACATAGAATAATTCCAAAGAATATCAGTTATAATGGAATTGAATATGTATTTTTATTTCACTTTTTAAAAGATTAACTCTGATACACTTCCCCTTCTGTATACGTCGAGGCAGACGCAGCACAGGAATTTACTAGTATCATTTCTATTCGTTTTTTGTTGTTTTTTTTCAATATACAGTATAGAATATACAAAGTTTCTATTTTTGAAACTACCACGTCTATATAATTATCGGTAATATCTTTCCGTGGGACTTTATATTTATTCCCCATCTCCTCTCTCCCCTGGTAACCCTTCTTATTAGCTGGCATCAGGACTGTATCAACTGAGTTTTTTTTCTCTCCGGTGTCTCAGGGTCAACTCCCTTCATGCTGAAAAATACTTTTCACCAACCAAACTATATCCCACTTAAAATAAAAGTTCTTTGTGTAGTTTTATAACCAATGAGAGAGGGATCTCTCTAACATCAACAAGGATTCGCTAATGCGTGCATTCGACGAGTTCATTTTTGAGAAGCAGCAGCCATCTTTATTTACTCGTGACCCGGTCAAAGCCACTGATTTTTTACCTATATTGTCCAATTCAGCTTGCCAACCTAATTTCTTCATTTGTCTCTTTCTCATCAAACAGCCTTAATTAGTGCTACACAATCATGCACCCACATACATGAGCACGCACGCCCAGTTTTCATTCTGCAAATATTTGTATGATCTCTGATATTCTTAGGTTAGGTGTCGTATTAATTAAATTTGTTTATTAATCTATGTGAAAATATGAAGAAAAAAGAAGTGCCGTGGGAACAGGACATTTCCTCAAACCATACACACTTTGGGGGTCCCTACTCAATATACAAATTGTGGCAATTCTGTCCTGAATAAGTTCTGGTGGAGGAATTCATTGTTTAATCAAATTGGTTAAAATATATTTCTATCAGCAAAATTATATTTAAGTGGAATAGTCCATCGGCAAAGACAGAGAAATTTGAAAAAAAAATTAGAAAAAAAAAACAGTCCATATATAAGTAGATTCTTTTGACCTCTATGCTTATCACCATCATTCCTGATTGTATAACGTCCAGTTAATTCTCTCCCCTTGAACAAGTGAAGGTTACATCCGCACACGCACACACACACACACACATGCACGCACGCACGCACACACACACTCACAACAAAACACACAACAGAACACATACAGATGCGCACAAATACACACACACGCATATATATATATATATATATATATATATATATATATATATATATATATATATATATAATGAGTGACAGTTTGGCTGCACAATTTTTCGATTGAGTTAATTAATTTTCGTAATCTTGCAGATAAGAAAATATTGTTAGATAATTGAACAGACGAAACTTGTCAGTCATTTTTAACAGACCGTGTTTAAATGGAAAAAAATCCGTCTTTATATATATATATATATATATATATATATATATATATATATATATATATATATATATATATATATATATATATATAGTTGGAAAAGAACTAAAGGCGTGGAATGTCATTCTCAAAGACAGGATAAATTGATAGGAAATGAGGTCCTTTATCTCTCGGTGGAGTTGCTTTATGAGATGAATGAAATATCCGGCGCGACAAGGGAAACGCTTTGTTACTTGACACATGAATAGATTGATTTATGTGTTCAAATTTCCCGAACTTCTAGTTAGGGCCACAAAAATCTCTATCTCTCTCTTCAGCTCTCTCTTTCTCTCTCCCTCTCTCTCTCTCTCCCTCTCTCTCTCTCTCTCTCTCTCTCTATATATATATATATATATATATATATATATATATATATATATGATTGAAAATCACTTTAAATATCCATTGTTCAAGCTGGGATAGTTACTCCATTCGCAGGCCCCGCCGCCAATGGTCCTACGGTGAGATCTCTTCCAAAGAACCTTTGTTCGTAAAGCATATATATATATATATATATATATATATATATATATATATATATATTGATATATATGTGTGTGTTTTTATGTATATATATTCTTTCATGTTTATATTAACTTGTTTGTACTCTTTTCAAGTTGAGAGAAAAATTGGTAAGGACTTCACAAGCACGCTCTTACTAGTGCAGTGGACAGATATCTAGTAATCGTCGCTTAAACTGATAAAAAAAAGGACAGTAACACACACAAAACTACGCATTACATATATTTATGTGTGTGCGTGCGTGTGTGTTAATAAATCACAAGAAAACACAGTGTATAAGACGAAATCAGAAGTTTGAGATATCATCCTCAAGAAAATTTGAATGGTAATGGGCTGGTCACTTTGCAAGATCGGCTGACAGTCTTTACACATAACGACATTCAACGTGGATCCCCAGAGTTCAAATGAGAAACTGTCGCCGACTTAATACAGTATGGTACGATGAACTCAACAAAATTCAAAAAGTATTGGCTCCTCGAAGTACCATGATAGAAGGGTCTTCTGATTTTTTTTTTGGTGATTCATGTCCATGAAGTACACCAAAAGGATGATGAAGATAATGATGATGATGATGCGTATCATTTAAGCTCGCCACTGTTTGATATAAAGTCAGATATGTACATCATCATCATCATCATCATCACCATCATCATTCTTTTAACGTCCGTTGTTTGACATAGACCTTCCCCAGGATTCGCCCCGATTATCTATCATGGGCGTCGCAGAAACAGTATTACCTGAATTTGTCTAGTTCATCTCTCCATCTTGTGTTCTGTCGTCGTGGGTTTCTCATGTGATCTCTGGAGATCCTTGTTGTCTTTTATTCTTGCAACACGGCCAGCCCATTGCCATTTGAGTTTTTTAATAGTTTCCCTTATGTCTCGAACTCCCGTTTTCTTCTTCATGTACTCTGCCGTCTTGTGATCTCTCCACGTGAGATTGAGCATGATTCTCTCATGCGCACGATACAGCATCTTTCGTGGATTCAATTCAATACGGACTTTTCCTCAATTTTATTCAACAGTCTTTGTTTGTGAAATGAGAGGAATTTGTTGCAATTAACGTTAACATCTCGAGAGACAGCTTTTCGGACTGTTGCGCTATCATAACTTGTGAAAACTAAAAAAACGCAGTATCTCTAATGCAAAGTGGAAAAAACTAATAAAATATTGAAAATGGAGAATGAAAAGTAATACTCATGTGAATTAATATGATTAACAGTCGGTTTGGCCGATGAAACATCTTTTTTAAAATACTTCCATTGACATTACTAAAATTCTAGAAAGACATGAAGATATGTGGATCAACAAACTCAAACTTCTCTCCCCTTAATGGACTTGACACCGAACTCAACAACCCTAATCACAAAGATCTCTAAATCATGATCCTCCCACTAACAACTACAAACTTTGTAGGGCATTCCACTTGTACAAATCAGAGCAAGCATACATTCAATGACTTGTGAGGTTAATATGAATGAGGTTCCTTAACCTCATCACCTACCATCTATACTATCCCTACCCTACCCTACCCAAACAATCCAACACTGAACCACTTCCCTTCTACCCTTCTACCCTGTGTCCTCTCCAAGACCTACTACTGCTGCTAATACCACAGACTTAATGATAGACTGAATTAAATCCAACACAACAGGATGATCCTAGCAAAACAAAACTCCTGATAGTGGACTTATGTTCCACTGTAAAGTCATGACCATTAAATAGTACAAACACGCAGCATACACTACTGAAGATGGGAATACCTCCCTAAACATGTTTAGACCAGAGATAAAAATATTTACGATTAATAAACTTAATTTCCATACTCTCCTACTCCTGAATCTGTCTCACATCCTATAGTCCAAATTATATATATGTACACACTCACATACATATATATATATATATGTGTGTGCGTGTGTATATATATATATATATATATATATATATATATATATATATATATATATATATATATATATATATATATAATTCACAGACTGCTGTTTCGTCGTACTACAAGTCTTTGCTGTGACTACACTCAATATCCCTTCGCCGCCCAGCGTAGGGATTGAAACCTCCAGTCAGTGCTCTATGTAGAACTGGACGGGCAGTAGGACCGAATTAAGCGATACGTTTTTTACGCATAATTCACCACGCAGCAGAGTGCTCAATCTAAGAGAGGGAGTGGAGAAGTTGGAAGTAGGCTTAAATATGAATACAACAACAAAAAAAATGTTCAACCATTAAGTACCCCAAAGGAACCATGAGAATAGAGGGAAGAGAGGTTGAAGTGTACGTTTACCTCGGATAGATTATGAATTTAGAGAAAGAGCATGGGAGGAAAATAAAACAGTGCATCACTTGGAATGAATAGAGACGTATTGATGAACAATTTGCCTATATGCTTAAAGTGTGGATTATTCAATGGATCCATTATACAAGGTATGACACACAGATGCAAAACATTAGAACTAACAAAACTAATTGAGAACCAACTTCAAATCGTGCTAAAAGTCAATGGAAGAGCAACATGAGGGATGAATCCGAGAGGTAGAGAAATTTCAATTATCATCAGAGTGGAGACTTTATTTAGGGATATCATACAAATCTTCAAGCAACGAATGTGGAGATGGGTGGGACTCTCAGCAAAAAGAGATGACAACTGATTGACTATGAAGCTAAACAGATGGTGCTCATAAAATAATGAACGCATTAGGGACAGGGTAGACACAAGATGGAGGGATTAGATAGAAAGGTTTGGCGTTATGATAATAAAGAAGTTAGTGCGATCGCAGGCGTCATGGAAGAAAATGGAAAAGGTATTTTACAAACAGTGACCATAAAATGGATTAGGGGTTATGATCAAGATATGCATTTTTGTTTATGTATTTATGAAAGTGAGAGGGTAAGAAAGAGTAGGAGTGAGAAAGAACTCCAAAATATCGATGTGAAGATCAATGTAATTAATTGAAATTATAAAAATATGTAGTTTTCATTTTTCGTTCACATCTTCATTTGAACCACCCAAATATACCGTCCAACGCTGAAGTTTCTCACGAATAACTTACTTCATATGTCGAAAATGATTTGGTATATTTGGTTTACAGAAATAACATTAAATGAAACTTCTATTACGAAACAAAGTCAGTAAATTTTGAGCAGTATACGCCAAAATGATCACAGAATCAACAGCAAGAAGCATACTTCTTGCTCGCAGACTGTCAAGTCGGAATTTCCAATGATTGGTTAGGAGGACTAACCAAGTTGATTGCTTTATTTACAAACATTGCTGTGGAAAAAAAGTAATCAAATTATTTTTATTTCAACCACAATGAATACATTATTAAGTAGAATAGTACATATTAGTTTCAGTCAAAAGTATACGTCAAATATTACTCCATAAAAATCGAACGTCTCCAAACTAAAAATCAATCATCTGCTCTTGGTTTTCTAATGTATAAAAGAATGGACATATGTGGTTCTGACAGAATAAGTTAGATCAGGTCGGAAAGAAAAATCATGTCAGAAATTAAGATACAAATGTAAAAATCGAAGACACAGAACTTGAGAGAGTCAATCACTATACCTACGTCGGACAACAAATCCCCATGGGACCCTTTAAAAAAAGAAATTGATCGTAGAATCCCTCTAGGATAGCAGAACAAACTCAGTCTTCGAAAACAAAAAGATCCCATTAATCTTTAAAATAAAGGGTATACAACCAATGCATCCTCCAGATAGTCAGTTATCGATCTGAAACACGGGATTAACATTACGAAAACAGATTTTTTTTAAAAGATATTTTTTGAAAACTGATATGTCCAACCGCGTTTGACCTTAACGCTTCACAGATAATGTATGTTACGTTCACAAAGGAAGCAAAAAACATGCTTAACACAACCTGATTAAATCAGTAGACAGTTCAGTGCATATTAAAGAAAAAGTATACGTGTCAGAAATATAAAAATCAATTAGAAAACCCGAATTACAATGGGAAAAATCATGTCCATGGAGAATCAGAAAACTACTGGACATAACAGCTCACCACGGTGATACCCAGAGATGCAAAATTGAGGCCGACAAAAGAAAGAATAATGACGTGAGAATTTATAAAAAAGCTTAAGATGCTTATAATCGAGAGAACAGACGGATATTTGGTAAAGTCTATGTCGGACAACTGAAGTTCGAAGTATGCTGCTGCTGCTGATGATGATGATGATGGATACGTTTTAATGATCTTGGAATCAACTGCAAGAATTGTATCCACTTTCTGGCTGGTTTCAAACAAACAATATCAGTTCCAGACATGCAGTCTTCATCTGCGGTCTTATTCATCAGGAGTCTGAATGTAATTCGATGTCTAATCTGTCTACCTGTAAATTACGTTACACCTTTGTTTTTTTCAGGTTCGATGTCTCTCAGTAATTATTTATTTCATCATCATTGATTGACAAACCACAGTTCAAAGTCGATAGAAGAATTTCTTTCCTATTGTAACGAGAACGACAAGAACAAACCTTACCTAGAAGAACAGTATAAATAAAGCATTCACATTTCTCAACTGTGGCTTGAACTCAAGACCAACTTACTGACTGAGTTCAATCGTAAATTTTTAGATATCAACACTCATTCGTAGAACAAACACCCAACGGCCTATTCCATAACAATAAATCCATGTATAAAATTTATATTCCAATGTTTGGTTTTTGGTGTATATGTTACGACAAATTGGTGAAAAGTGTGACATCCTTCACAAAATAAAGAGAATATGTAGTTTTAATTTGATCAGAAGTTCATTTATTCAAAACAAGAATATTAAATGACTCTTTTTTGTACAATCGAAAGTTCGTGAAATCAAACTTCTTTATTGAAGAATAAGTCAATCTGAACTTTTAACTTTTTACCGTAGTTTTAATTTGATAAAAAAAATCCTTTAATCAAAACAAAGAAATAAAACAACATTTTTTTTACGATCAATAGTTTATTCTAATTTACAAAAAAAAAAAAGAAGTGAATTCCACCTGTTAGGCAAATTCACCAAATCAGCGTTACACATATAAAATACAGAAGTTGCAGTGATTATCTTCAGGCAGAATAGAAGTCAGAGTTTGACCCTACAGCTGTTGTGTTCCCTCTCTGCAAAATCACCGTCCATGATATCAACTTTAACATGTTCTTTTTTTTTTTTATTTCTTCTCAATCTCTGTCCTTGAACACCTAAGCAATTGTTAGCGATACGTGACCTAAGGTAGAAGAAAAAAAAACAGATCTCGTTATGGCGTTAGGCTGAACGTAAAACTTGCACATTTAGAAGGTCATTTATTTTTTCAGTAGAGAAGCCTCGGAGCATTATCCCGTACAAAGGGAGGGTACTTTTTGCCACGATTTATGCTTACAGGGAATTTTTTTTCTTTTGTTTTGTTTTGTTTTTGTTTTTGTTTTTTCTGGGGTGCTCTTTTCCAGTATTTTTTTTATTCACAACAGAATCTCACCATCGGCACTAGTATATTGTATAGAGCTCCTTGAGGAAAAAAAAATTGTTGGTGTCATGCACCATTACACAAAGTTCTCTCTCTCTCTCTCTCGCTGCCTCTCTCGCTCTATATCTCTCTCTATGTTTCTTCATTCTTACTAATCATTATCATTAACAAGAACAGCGTTGATGATGAATTCTCATAGTTATTGCAGTATTAGGGATTTCTCAATTATTGCCACCTCATAAGCCCAAGTAATCAAAACTATTTGCATTATGATGCTTCCCCCGAGGCTCCTCCGAAACATCTTATGTCCATCATCATTTCCAGTCATCATGAATACCATAACTGTCATCGCCATTAATCATCATCATCATCACCACCACCACCACCACCACCATCATCATCATCATCATCATCATTTACGCTATTTTCATTTTAGTCATCATCATCACCATTCACGTCATCTTGACGACCAACATAAGCACCATGACAATTATTCCAGTCATTATCACCATCTTGATCAACGCCATCATCGTAATCCTCAACACCATGTGCGTCATCATCATTACAACAATCATTATAATTGTTCTAGTCAACCTCATCTCGAACAACATCATCGTTGTCATCATCATTAGCGTCATCATCATCACAACCACAACAATCATCACAATTATTCGTATCATCATCATAAACACCATCATCATTGTCATCACCATTAGCGTCATCATCACCACAACTACAGCCATCATCGAAATCATTATCATCATCATAATCTTGATCAACACCAGCAACACCATCATCATCGTCATGATTGCCATTTGAGTAATCATAACCACGATAATTACCACCTCCACTGTTCGTATCATCATCATCATCATCAGCAGCAGCAGCATCAACATCATCATCATCATCATCATCATTTTTGTTGTTTTTAATTTCGTGCTTGATTAACATTCTGTCTTGATATCATGACTGAAAAATTGCTCATTTATTTTCATGGGGAGGAATATTTGGCTTTGTTTTTTTTTCTCTCTCTTTTGATTGTTTCTTTATATACTGGAAAAAAATGTCTGAGAAGACTAATTAGTTAAAAATGAAAAATGTGACGTTTTAATCAGCCGTCGGGGATAGAAATAAATGACCAAACCCAACCGTACGTAAAATCAGACAACCATTATCTCAACCGCTGATAGCTTTGGTAATATAAAACTAGCTTTAAAAGACGAGAAAGCTTTTTCAAACACCAAATTTTTACTCCACAAGATTTCATATTTACAATCAATTTATATAATACACCACTTGATTGACTATACTCTCCGTCCGTAACATTTGCTAAGGGAGATTACTATTTGAAGATGATGAAGATTAATCTCCCGTTTTGAGTAAATGTGTAAAAGAACATTACAAGATTATGAACAATGCAATTGCAAAATTAGATATCATCGTTTATTACAGCATAGGAAACGCATCATATAATGGCAGCGATATAGTGTTTATCGGTAGGTAAGGATTATTTCAGAATTCACGAATATATTTGATAGTGCAGTTATCACTTGTGTGTGTATTAATGTAATACGGTAAAGACATAACCGTAAACATTAATGTACAGCTTTGGGCGAATAGCTTTTTCGAAGTATTAAACATTCTGTAACAAATCAGACGAATCTATGAGAAAATATCTGTAATTGTTTCTATTGTATTGATCAAAGAGTTAAAGTGATTTCCAATTTTCAGATAGAAATAAATATTTTCCCGATGATGATAACGTCAGTACCCTCACCAATGTCAGGTAATATGCCTTATATACCCCAAAACTGAAAGCACACAGACAACCACAAATTGGGCATCAAAATTCTGTAGTAATTTCCTCAGACGTACCTCGAAGCCGTGTGTCACTGGTCATGAAGCCCATCCCAAAAGATTCAACATCAGATGGGTGATCTCAAAAGAAGGCGGTTGGGGTTATTCTATGCATTCTTCGCCGGAATTGAAATCTGCATTAAGGTTTTATGCACACTTGAAAATTTTGCCCCCATTTGTATTCTAGCAAATTATTTTCAGTTTGGAGTAACCCACTAATTATATTTACGCTTTAAGCAATTTTCTGGGTTTGCCTTATGGAAGGGTGAGCCCTGTTCCCATACTTGTCTGTCATTTCAATCTGCTGATATTGGATGTGGTATCATTTGATGAGACACGCTTTTTTTTTCAATTTATTTTGCAATTAAACTTTTTTACTAACAATCATAAGTGAACTATTCGACAATCTTATACAACAGTGAGCGCTGTGCTTGTACAGAGAGTGCAATTTTGTATAGTATAGCTTTTCTCCTTGTTTTGCTTCTGAGAACTGAGCTTTTTGGTCAAGTTGTCTGATAATTGTCTACATCATTTTCCATTCATCTTTGACTGTTCCCGATGGCAGGTCAGTTTTACAAAATTTTCTCCAAACCATTTTGGCATTAATATGCGTACATGACTTTTCTATGATATCAAGTACTTTTACATGATTGTAACATCATTTTGTTTTGCCAAGGATTGTAGGTTCCCCTTTGGTCACTTTGCTTTACTACAGCTGATTTGATATTCTGGTGTTATTCACTCGAATCCGGTATCCGGCCAAAAGGGAGCAGCGCTTCCAGGAAGATCAACTCGAAACAAGATAGGTCAGCTCTGACCCTGTCGAGCAATGTTTGATTAGTTATTTTATTTTGCTGTCGGATACCTACTGAATGAACCTAACAAACGTATGAATCTGATCGTGTCCTTGTATGTATCTAGGAATTACCTCTCCTTGAAAGGGACATCAATTTTCAAGACGGATGTCAAGTACTAATTCTTGTAAACAGTTTCAATTCTTTTCAAGTAGTGTAATATAATTTTGAAATTACTTAACTACGCATGTTAAAAATAAGAATATCTTACAGATATTTTTAAATGATTTAGATAAGTTTAGATATATTTAGAAAATAATTCTAGCAGAGCTTTTATTTCACAAATAAAAAAAAACCGTGCTGGCATATTTTAATATGATGAAAGTCCCATTGCATGCTACAAATTAACGTAAGTGGCTGAGATTCAATTCTGTACTTTTATAACCCTATGACTTATTTTCATCTTCATGGGATTCAAAGTCAAAATAAACAATTAGAAATCATAAATATAATTTACTATATTAATCCTTACAAATGCAAGTACAACTATCAATTGCTACATTACTTTAGATGACTAATCTTTTGTGCGCAAATTAATTTCCTTTGCCATTTAATAGCAATCTGTATGTGAGTACGCACACACGAGAAGCCTAGATAAAACCTTGCTTCCAACCACACGGACAGTAATCTCCGATAGCCATACATCAAACTTTGCTGCATATACGTTATTCACTGTTATAAAACCGTGGGTACCAAGACTGTATATCAGATCGGTATTGAGTTATATGCTAACAGTAACCGAACATAGTGACAAATAAAGCTCCAAAATTGTAAAAAAATAATTGCTGAATATGTATAAAACGATAAAAAGTATTATGGTGTTTATTACAAAAAACAAATCTGGAAATTAACTACCAAAGCATGGCAAAAACGAAATTTATTCCTGAAAGATTAGCCGAATTACATTAAGACTTTTCGCAATCAGCATCAGGGAAAATACTTTTTTGTTTACAGATAATTTGAATATATATATATATATATATATATATATATATATATATATATATATATATATATATATATATATATATATATATATATATATATATATATATATATATATATATGTATATATATATATATATATATATATATATACATATGTGTGTGTGTGTGTGTGTGTGTGTGTATGTGAAAAGTCATTTTCAAATATTTCTGCGATTCCTAATAATCTTTGTAGGATAACCCCTCCCCGGGGGCAACACCCTTATTTTGAGAAGCAAAGATTTAAAATATACTTTGCATTGATACACAGATGAAAGAAGAAAGTCAATCATAGTAACATTACAGGTTTCTTTTGTCATGCTTTCCATTAAAACCTCTACATCTTTGGAATTCTGCTACAATCATGGCCCCTTTACGAAAGCTGGATCTTACGATATTCTCCATTGTTGAGAAGTAGATCTCCAGACATCTTTATCGGCAATAATAGTTTCTAGTGTATTAGTCAGGTGTTTAAGTGATTGCACATATTCGAAATGGGAATAGGCTTGAATCGAACTTGCAATAAAAAGAAGACACGCACCGTAAGCACATATCTTCCATCTGAGAACAGTCGGGGGGTGTCTGGACCATGGTGAGGACAATTTATAGTGGTCAGCATATACAGAGAAATGGTGCAAATGCAGTACAAGAAGACATATCGATTATCCTAATGACTGAATCAATGTTGTGGTCGCTGTGGTGTGAAGGAGGTTAGCTATTCTTGTCCCTTCGACTCAGTTCTTAGTGAATCACTCACACGAGAAGAAAAATTGTTTCCACATCCCAGGCTTAAATCTCGTCTTTCTCCCCTGGGCCGGAATCGATTCACAACAGATGTGTCTTATTGATGGAAATGTCTGTGACTTTTGAAACAGTAACAGGAAATTCAATAGCATTTAGACATTCATTAAAGAGTTTTGCCTTTCGGCCGGGTTTTATAATTTTTCTTTTCCTTTTTATGTTCCAGTCTGTACGATTCTTTCTACTTTGTTATTTCTACTTCCATTACCGTTGGACATTTTAGTTCTTTTTCGTGAAATCATTAACTTTTGTCTCTTTTCGTTCTTTTGTTTCGACCTATCAACTTTGATACACCGGTTCTCGTACGATCATTGGAGTTGAGCAACGTTGAGCATGGCCATCAATTGGATAGATGGCCTTCTGGATATACCAGGCGATATGAACTGCTGAGGATCATTTGAGAGCCTTCAACTGCGATTCATTTAATCGTCTTAAGAAGGAGATCGATCGCTACACTACATAACAAGGTTAAGGCTCCCTGGCTTTCAGGCTGTAAAGGACAATAAATCAATGAATCTTTCTTTTCCTTTTTGTTTGTCCACCTTGCTTCTTTCTTTCTTTTCTTCATATTTTAGAGAAAAATTATAAGGCTGAACAACCATAGCCATCAAAGATGGTGAATGGTTTTATCTTATTTCCATATGTGTATTTCATGTGTTTATGTATCTAAATATTTGTTTTTGCGTTTTATGTTCCAGTGCACCCAGTCAACAAATTTGAAGACTGGCATTGGTGCTCTGTTAGATCTATTCTAAAAGTGTATCTTTAGATCTGGAGAAAATTGTTTGCCTCTTAGAGGCCTTGTTCTGTTTATTTGTGTTTTCCAGCGCTCATAGCCATAAAGTTTGGTCTACAGACTAGAAAATTAGCATCAGTAATCCACTAACCATCCTCCAATTCTTTTTTTTTAAATTTTTTGAAATAAAAAAGCTTTTTTGCTTTGGGGCGGGGTACATATTCTGATGAGTGTATTGATGAGAACGTAGATGATTTGTTAAACTCTATTCCAGACGTGTTTTTTTTTCAGTTGAAAACACCAGTGATGTCATAAATATAATCTATTTGGACCTGATTTATCCTTGGATGGATTTTATTTTACATGACATGACATTCTGACACTACGTTTATTCATTTATTGTGGTTGTGATTTTATCATTAATATCAAATGTCTGGATACGTTCTTGACCAGGATTGAATGCGCTGATAAGAGGCCAAAACGTTCGAAAATTCAATCTGAAAATAAGGACAGAAAGCGAAAAATATTTCATGAAAAGTTGAGAAAACTAAGACCATCTTCAAGATTTTCCAGACCTTTCTATCATTGGTGTTGCAGAGCCAGTTCATTCTGAAATTGTTTAGTTTGTCACCCTTTCTGGTTTTTTTTTGCAGGCCTCTGTTTCGCATATGATCTCTGCTGATACACATTGTGAGTCGTGATGTCCAGCACTTGTCTCACATCCTTACATTATGATCAGTCTGTTGACATATGTGTTTTCTGGTGATATATCTGACACCTATTTTTTTTTCTCTTATACACTATGCTGCCTTAGAATTTTGCCATAAAAAATGAGCCCGATTTTTTTCAATCTTCTCATCGTCCTCCATTTTAGAGTCGATCTTTTGGTCTGATTCCATAAATGTCTATCGGGATGATGCATTAAGTGACCGATCTTAAATGTAATATCATCCCCTGTCTATACTGAGGCTATGACAATACACATTGTTTATCTGCTCATTTTTAAAGCGGGAAAGCTTCTCATACCTTTGGAGATTGTTATTACACAATCTCCCTTTGTGTTTTCATTCCTATTTAACCTCGATTTGCAGGTGGTCAAACTTAGTAAGAAATGATGAATCAGTATTATTTTTCTGGCGGTCATTTTTTTTATTATTTTGAAGTCTAAGTGAAATAATACAATTTTTTGTCATCATTTCATGCAACTCTATCAACTCTTACGATATTTATCACTTTTTGATGTACGTTTATTCTTAAATATTGTACGCATCTGTGAGTAAAAGAGACACGCGTTATCTGATCATGCAATGTAAACAGCGAGCCGAAGTAAAATCTCAGCTGAGGCTGTTCGCGTTCACTTGATGCCCTTTAGAATCTCCTCAGGGCTATGTATAACCTTTGGAAGGTAACCAGACCATGAAAAGGATAAACCAGGGAATGGATATCCTATAAGGCATTAGGAAGCCAACTTTAAGTTCCAGCAGGTCCTGCAGCGAGATTGGTGCCAAATACATTGCACTTTGCTTTTCTCCTGATTACACCGGAGAGGCTGAACCGGGGATTCAGTCGACTTGGCATCAAAAGATCTCCGTACGCTCCGCCAAGGTATGCAGCCTGAGGAAGACACCAGTATCGTTCCATTGTCTATTAAACTAGGTGGTTTTTATGCTATTAGTAAACGGATATGCGTGGATATTAAACGCGGTAAGATAAATTTAATTACAAATACTTTTAAGACCATTCAAGTAAGTTTGGAAGGCTTGTAGAGGCTCCTTGACAAAGTAAGGAATGGTTGAGTTTTAAAACATTTTATTCATGGTGCATAAAGATTTCCACGCATAGTGGATTAGGCAACTCGCAACCAATTTGCAATAGGTGTGAAAATGAGTCCAGTTTTACCCAGACTATTTCAGAGATAAAAATAAAATGATTGATACGAGCCAGCGAAGAGCACAATAGCGATATATTGGAAAACTATCACCGTAGCGATGTAAATAACGCAAGTGCAATGAGAGAGCGTCAAGCAAAACTTTGGACATAAGCTTCTTCAATTTCTAAATCACTCGATTCCTTCAATTTTTAAGACGGTCAGTCTGGCTTGTTATCTATGTATTATGTATTGAGACCACACTAAAGAAGCTAGGGAAGGGCATTTTACACATTTACTCCTTAAGATGTCAAGACACACGCCTATTTAAAGTCTTCCTACAATTTTAACTTATTCACTCTCTAAACAGTATTCATACTGCATTTTTATTGTTTTTTCAAACCTGAGGCCTGTTTGGTGGTCTTTAAAAAGCAAGGGAAGTAACTCATTTATTGATCATCGTTTTGGCAACTGTTCAATTAATCATACCCAAAACGGTATATTTGAAAAATAAGATGTTAATCGTGTGACTTATTCCATTAAGTGACTAATTAAACCTGTCTCTTCTAAGAAAATTGTTTTCTGTTAATTTTTCCACAAAAATTTGAAAAAAAATCATTAACTTTTTATATACTGCGTGCAGTGCTGACAAATATAACTTTTCTTAACGATGTAATTTGCAACGTTGATGTCTAATTACAGGCAATTTCTATCGAACAAATCTATGCTGAATCCCCTTATGGATTTATCATGAATTCAGGTTCTGTAATTCGATCATGACTCCAGTGATTCTCTATGGCTGCAAAACCTTGCAACTCAAGACCACCCCAGAGAAGAAATTCCACACCTTTGACTCTAAATGCCCACGCCAAATCCTGGGTATCAAATACAATGATTTAATGTCTAATGAAGAGGTCAAGAACGGATCACAACTGATTCACGTGTCAACCAGCGTTTGCCAACAGATTTTCGGCAGGAAGAGGAATGTAAGAAAATCTTCAGAAAAAGAATTGCAAGTCATCTCAGTTGAATGGACTCTAGACCAGAAATAGAGACAAAGAGACAGAGAGACAGAGAGAGAGAGAGGGGGGAGAGGAAGGGAGAGAGACCGACGGACGAACAGAGAGCGAGAGAGGGAGATAAACAGAAAGAGATAGAAACTGAAAGACACTGAGACGGTGAAAGAAAGAGACAGAGGCAGCAGCATTGAAAGGGAAAGATAGAGACATATATAGGAAGAGGGACAGAGACAGGGAAAGAGACTTAGGGACATAAACAGAAAAAAGAGACAGGAAGCGAGAGAGACAGGCAGAAATACACTTGAAAGTTTATCGATCATGTAAAATTCGAAAAATACAAGGAAAAAAAAGAATCTTTCAACTTATTCACAGATGAATGGCGTATGTTATATTCCGTGACATTATTTCAAGGGTTTATTAATTCTTGTTTTTAATATTACGCTTTGAAATCATTTTTCCTGTTGCAGCATACTAATCTCGAACAATAGTCTCGCAAAAATATTTTTTAAAATAGATAGGATGTATGTGTCATTTAAATGTGCTGTTAAAACGAGAGTTGCTACAACGAGAGTTTACAGTAGAAGACAATATGGAATTACTTTTTCCAGAATTATTTTTAGATTATCTGGGAATACGTCTTCGTTCATGACGTAAAATAAAAGATAAAGTGTTGATTCTTCAGAGAGTGATGAATGTACATATTGAAGAAACCTCGTTATCAAAGTCAATAATCAAATAAACTTAGCGTTTGAATTTGAAGTCATGTAAAAATATTCCATCAAATAATAATATAGTCCGGATAAATTCTGTTCATGACATCACTGGCATTTCCAATTGGAAAACGTCTAAAACAGAGTAAAAAAGTAAACTACAAACATTCTTGGGAATCTAAATGTTATTAATCAAACCATCTGCATAATATATCCAAATGCAAAACGAAAACAAACAAATAATCTTCTTTTTATTGGAAAGAAACAATTTTCGAGTAGGTTTCATGGAGTACTGATGCCTATTGGTAAGTCTGTATAAAACAACACTACCAGGAGCATTTGAACACTCTAATTCACAAAAACATAATCCATATCTGAAAAAATTTCGAAATACTTTCTCCTCTAAACAAACACAAGGAAAAAAATCCAACTATATCTGACTGGGCAGATGACATGGGTATCCCATATTATTATGGTGCCAACATACGTATATGTATTAAAAACAACCTGCAGACACTTTGTATTTACACAAGCAGAATAACATGTAAAATAGACGGGCTATTCAGCTAATATTTCATAAAAACCCATTTGATCCGACAGCATCAGAGGATTTTCAAGGATGCTCTAATTTTGATCAAATTCACTCAAAAACTTCCCAACTTAGTTGGCAGAGTTTAATATATATATATATATATATATATATATATATATATATATATATATATATATATATATATATATATATATACATATATATATATATATATATATATATATATATATATATATATCAAACATCTTTCAGTTCGTGATTCGTGTTTAATGCAACACACTGTGTCCAATGTAAAGAACCAGATTTTTGTTCATCATCATTATCATCATCATCAGCAGCAGCAGCAGCAACACCTTTTAGTAATCCATATGGAAGGTAGTCCTTCTTGAAGAGTTGACAGTAATGGGAATTGGTGAGCAAATACTTATTGGGCATTTTCAGTTTGTCATACGATCTCATTTTTTACCTCCAGTAGTTTTGCATATGATATATTCTCATCAACGTTAGGCGTTGCAATTTCCTATAGTTGCAAGACATTCTTGCAATATGGCTAGCTCACTGCAATGTGAGTTTTCTGATGGATCTTGTGATATCTTGTTTTTTTAATGATATACCGTGTCGTCTTGTGGTGTGTCCATGGAGTTGAGCATGATCCTCTCCTTGTTGTATGGTTCTCAGTTCGAATATCAATATTTTGGTGAGGTTTCATGTTTCAGCTCGATGGGTCCTTTCCAAGATTAATTGGATTTTCTTGTTCTTTGATGCTGAGCAAGCTCTTCCAAAAGCTTGCTATCCTAGAGTGACCCTTAGCCTGATTTCCTTTCGTTTAGGGATTTCATGGATATTCATTGCCCTTACAGATGCAGTGATAGAAGTCCTCAAGTTCTGCTTTTCAGTTTCATATCATTGTATCCTTGTCCCCAACATATTTCTTGTACATGTTGTTCATTTTGATGAAGTTCATGAGTAGATTGGGTCTCTTACTTATCTCATTCAGTTTTTGTGGCAATATCCAGGGATTATGAAGGTTCCCAGCAAAATAGGACTATGTACCCAATAAAGCCGAGGTTGTAAGGTGTATAAAAAAGATATAACTGTTTTTGATAACTTATATTTGAACAGTGCAAATTTGAGAAATGACCATTTCATAAACTCAAATCAAAAATAAAATTGAAAAATGGTTCTTATTACACACACACATAACTTTACAATTGATGTTGGAAGTGATTCCTTTTAAATGGGATACAGTATAGTAAACCCTTCATTAAACGTTACATTACACTGGAAAACGACATAGTTGACGTAACTTGAGGATAAAGATGCTGGATTGGGGATATGGCATGATACACTTATTCCAACTGTTAATATCATTGTTCTTTGTTAAAGAGACGGGTGTATTCTTTTTTGAATACCCTGTGTAAATAAACTTTATTTAACTTGGACAAACCGTTATCTTTTTCCATATCTAATATATATCTGTAAACAACACTTCTCGAAGATCATTGATTAAATATCAAATCGTACGTTTAGTAAACTCCAGTTTGGTCTATCAATCATTCACTAATACGTTGTAAACAAGAAGTGGAGTGCGGAAAGTGAAACAAAAAGGAATAGGAAGGATAAAGAGAGCCCCGGATCATTTTTAGTTACAATTTTCAGTTGATTTTTTTCAAACTCTTTTTTTTTTTATTTCAGCGATGCTGTGGGCCACATTGTTGTCGGGCCGCGCAGGTTGGCAGACGATTTTAGATAGAAGCCTGAAGTAGAATCTATAATCACGAAAAACAGCAGGATCTGAGACAAGGGTGTTCTAGGATGAAAAGTCAAGTTTGGAGCTTTGTCACGTTCTCGAATGCCTCGGTGAATATAACTTCCTTTTGAATATCACTTCCACTCTTTACGCAATTTCCATTCTCTTTTATTTTTTTCTATATTTTTTTTCTGGTTTCCCTCCCTTTTTTTTCTCAGTCTGAAATAAATTTTACTTTTTTTCCTTTTATTCGTTGGCTGCATTCATTTTTCTCACAAGTTGTCCATTTTCCCCCTCCTTATAACCTTTTTTCTTTCTCGGTATACGTGCAAGTGTCTTTGATGTTCTGAAATTTTCTCATGTTGTTCCCTTTTCATTTGTAGCTCTTCTTTACTCTTTTTTGTAGTTTTTTTTCATTCAATACATCTTTCCTTTTCCAGCTGTTTTTTTATATTTTGTGTCTATCTTCCGATTTTTATTGGGCTTGAACCTTTGAAGGGAATCGAAGGCTGACCCACTAATGTTATAATTTCTTTGATTGTTCCAGATGTTGAACAGAGAGTGAAATTTGTAAAATTTAGAAATACACTCATTCTGAACGGATACAATGATCAGGGGTATATTGTTCATATTTTGACTCAATAGAAGACATTAAAACTTGCAAGGATTTATACTGAGGCAGTTTAGTCCCCTGGATCTCATTATACATTGTTTAGATATAAGGGTAGCATATTCCGAGTGTTATACTAAATTTCGTAATACACTTCCACCCTTTTTCCTTTTTGTGCTATCTTGCTTTTGTCAGTCATACTCAACACCGAAAGGAAGACCAACAAAATACACAAAAACATTAGCAACAGTAATAACAACAATATAACCCGATGCACAATACTAACAAATTACTAAGTAAATAATGCATCCAAAAAAGACAATCAAGCAAAGACAATGGTATCAATCTGAAAGAAAGAATAAAAAAAATGAAAAATATCTCGACCTTTCTGATGAATCATAAGTGACACAAATCTAAAAATAATCAAGTAAGGAAATATTTTGAAATGATAACTTAAAAGCAGGAAGTGTTTGATCAACATGTTAATATAACTATTTGTTTTTTTTCGGGGTTGGGGGGTTTAATCAGCTAAATGCTTACAAGTGGGTAACGTCCGATTTTCAACCGTTCAAGCATAATACCGTAACATATAGATTGAATGTAAACATGAAAAAAATGGTGGAAATTGAACATCAATTAGTTCAACAGATATTTTGAAACAATTGATATATATATATATATATATATATGTGTGTGTGTGTGTGTGTGTGTGTGTGTGTGTGTGTGTTTGTGTGTTTATTGTGTAGAATGCTTTACCGCTTTGAACATGGAATATTGAAAACACTTTTTAAAATGTGTTTGTGGCGCCTGACTCAATTATTCCCAGATATCTATCAATGTGATTTATTTAATTGTTCCAGTGTTACTTTGTTTCGCATATACTTTCTTATTATGATACCTTTAGCAAAGATTTTCCTGTTGAGATCATCAGCCATATATATATATATATATATATATATATATATATATATATATATCATATTTTTTTCAGAGCTCTTGTCAATTGACGTTAAAAAACCAGATGAAATCTGCTTTTTCTACTTGATATTTCATATATATTATGTATAGATATTGTAATCATTGAGCTTTCACATTTGAGCTAACAATAGGATCATGAGACAACGATTTCCCTAATACCCCAAACCTTTGTAAGTCTTAAGCATAATTTAGTAATTCTGTTATCCGGATATTTCTATTTTCCCGTCATATTCCCATCTCTTCCAAAATTCTGAGACTCTGATACGAAATACGACGGGGACATTCATCACATTTAGGTTAAATAATATATTTCACTTATCCAGAAAGGTTCAGATATTTTCCAGCTTTTTTTTTTTTTGCTCTTTGGAATTGATTCCACTGTCTTTCCTTGATAGCTTGAAGCAGCCCGTTGATATCGACAGTGATGTCTTCTACTCTCTTCGAGTAGAGAAGGGAAAGAGATTACAGTGCTTGAAGGGTAACACGGAGCATCAGTAGCACTGTAAGAAAAGCCAAAAACGACCAGGTGTTATGCTGAGTGCTTCAATTGTCTACTGGAGCCATTATTCGTTGATAAATGCTGAGAGCTGAAAAAAATTGTACCTTCTTAAATCTTAGTGCTGTCCAGAATACTTGTGCTGGCAATCAAAAGCTATTTTCCACATCGATGGTTCCTAGACGTCTTTTTCTCTGTGCTGCACTTTCGGAATAAAAATTTACTCGTGCTAAAAAAAATTCTAAAGAGGGAAAAATAGCTTGAAAAAACAAGAGAAAACATTATGATATGATTTGAACTGTTTCTGCGATTGATTTTCAATATTGATAAAATGGGAGTAAAATATCATATATTCTTTGTACATTTTCTTTTTTTCCTCAATCGTGGCCAGTATGGTTAATCATATGGAGTTTTTTGTTTACTTTGAGGTCTACTTGTTTTTCTAAATGTAAATTAAGTGTTTTCATTGGTTTCACTATATTTGCTCGTGTGTTTGTATTATTCTCATTCTGCTTATGTACTGACTGTCCATATTAAGTTCTTCTTATTCTACCATCTATTGACTTCATATTACTTGTTATATAATTCTTTTGATGGGATGAAGATTTAGGCTGGGGTCTATCATTTACCCTAGAAGTAAATTAATATTAGATAGTATTTCAGAAAACATTCAGAACTACTTTACCAATTTCCTACATAGAGTCTAAAGCTTTCAAATATATGTACATATACATACATACATACATATATATATATATATATATATATATATATATATATATATATATATATATATATATATATAATCCTAAATGTGTTACATAACTTTGCAACTCTATAAGTAAAATATTGATCATTCCTTCTTAGACTGAGAATATATGACTTGGTCCAGACAACGTGAATGAAATAAACAATCGGAGAAGATGGGAATGCTGCAAGAATCTGCACGGGTTTCATTTAAGTCGTTATTCGATTTACGCTGTCTAGGTTAAACGAACTTTTTAATCCCAGGATATAAATTCGAATAGGGTTTCAAAGTAATATAAAGCGATTTATAATTATTTCTGTTTGATTACATATCAATTTTTCGTTAATGTATGTGCGCGCACACACACACACACACACACACACACACACACACACACATATATATATATATATATATATATATATATATATATATATATATATATATATATATGCGGGAATAAGTAAAATAAATGTATGAACTGACAATTACGCTTATACCATTTTAGAAGAGTCAAACTGAGATTTATGAAATTTATAAAATTGCTTTGTAAGTATATCTTTGAGATTATGTCCAATATGTACCTCTTTATCATTTTTGGTTGTATTCAAGTCAAAAGAGATCTACTTTGAATTCAGGTTGGCTCAGTGTGCATTTAGCCAGATTCCTGACTTTTTCATCCAGTGGCAATAGATACCAGAAGTTGAACAACCGTCTGACAGCCACTGAACACCGAACTCTCAGCCCTGCTCCCCAGAATTGTCTGACCTTTTCAAGAAATCAAGCTGTCGGCTTACGTGATGCTAAAAGCCGTAATCCATTTGGCGATCAATTGTATTGATCATCGTCGCAATTGTTGGCATAGAGGAAAAGACGGTAATGATAGACTATATATATATATATATATATATATATATATATATATATATACCAGAAACTGTCAACGTAGGTATCTTCACTTTTGAAATGGGTCTATTTGGCTGACCATATATATATATATATATATATATATATATATATATATATATATATATATATATATATATATATATATATGTGTGTGTGTGTGCCTCGCGTACAGGTCGTGCAATTAGAGCTTGAAAACTCAAAATTTAAGTATTCACTCCTTTTTACGTCCTGAAATCTATTCTGTTTTTGAAAACTCACCACCGCCATTACCAAACAAGATTTTCATTTTTGATGGAGGGATTCAATTTATAATGTATGTTTACTGCAAATTGATTGCTTAATACGAGTCCGATAGCATTCAAACTTTTTTCTGTGATTACTGCTCTACAAGAGGCGAGAATAGTAACTTTTTAATTCATTGATCACCCTTTTCTCTTTTTTTTTCTATTCATCCTACCTAACTGGATATTTGCCAAAAGACGTTGTCATGGGACAATTTCTATCGAGTAAGCATCCAGACCTCTTTACATCTCGGTTGCAATGTCTCGGCATCGTTTATAATGTAAGACGAAGACTTAGTTTGTGTTTTTGTATGAAAAAACAACATTTGATACTTATGTTCTTCAAGTGTTATTATTATTATTAAAGTTCACTCATTGATGGCTTGAGAGCTAGCCTTTCAAGTGTTGTATAGTTGTTGGACAGTGGATTAATGTGAGCTATATCAGGTGAGAATTGACTGCTTTGTAGAATCTTGATCGGATCTTTGACCCAACTTCACATCGAAGTGGTTGTTCAGAGATGATACAATAACTCAACTTCTATTGTCTATTTTGCATCTACAGTTGGTACTATGACTATTAAAGTCACAATAATAATGATGATAAGATGACAATGGCGATGCTGTAGTCGCTGCTGCTGAGAATTGAAATGATGATGATGATGGTGATGATGATGATGATGATGATGATGATGATGATGATGATGATGATGATGATGAAATGTAAGTTTAATGGATAAAAGCTTGAAAGAAAAACATATTGCAAAGGGGTGAGTTGTCTTAAACCAGTGGTTTCCAAACTTTTCATTACAAAGGACCCTTTTTATTTGAATGAATTTCCCCGCGGACCCCAAGACTTACTCAGCAAGCTCAGGGCCAAATTAGCAATTCCTGAGCGAAATTCAATGCGTTTCTTGTTTCGTCTGTGCAAAAAATGTGTGCGTGCTTAAATATTCCAACCATTTTTTGCGTGTTTTATGACCATGTTTTTTTTTTAGCTTAGTAGCACTGTTTAGCTGCCTAGATAATCCAAATATTGAGTTGGAAACGACACTGTAGGACCTCTGAGGTTTACAGACCACTGTCCCAGTTTAAGGAAACTAAAAGATGGATTTCGATAATTTTGCCTTTGAGAACTTTCTTTACTTGATGCTAACGTCGTAAGATGTTTAATTGGGAAAGATCAAAGGAAAAAAAGGATCAAAATACACACATATTCTATTGATTATATATTTATGTTGTATAACATCATTTGGGATTATCATCCCTCGCAAATTTTCCCTCAATGTCAACTTTTTGGGAAAAAAGAAGCTTCGTTCAGTGCAAAATCATCATATGTAATACCGGTTTTCGACCTGAATTCTTATTTAGCTTATCACCAGTCTATTCGCCCCTTTTCGACGCAACAATTATGTATTGAAGTATATATATATATATATATATATATATATATATATATATATATATATATATATACACAAACATATATATATATACACACACATAAACATATATATATATATATATATATATATATATATATATATATATATATATATATATATATATATATATATAATCCAACAAAATATTTATAAATTGCATTGTATTATATAGAAACTTATTTGAAATGATCTCCGTTATATATCACTCAACCAAGACAACGTAAATAGGATAAACTATTTAAGAAAGTGCTGCTGCACTATATATATATATATATATATATATATATATATATATATATATATATATATATATATATATATATATATTTAATAAAACATAATCTATAATCATTTTATCGGATCATATATATATAAATTATTTTGATAAATAATTGTTGCGTTGAGAAAAAGCAAGTTCGACCTAGAACAAAAGGGATGGGAATTTAGCGTAAAAAATAGATATTTCGGGATTACCAGTAGCTGCTTAGCTCGATGATAAGATCATCACTGCGCTGAAGCGGCTACCCTATCGGAGGCTGGTTCGAGTCAGGGAGCAACCCAATCATCTTCAATTGAGTATTCTATTCACGTAGTCTACGCCGAGTGATACATCAACCGTTCTATGACAGGAGATCACTTTAAATGAGTTTTTATATCTTATAACGCTATTTATGTTCATGAATGAATATACGAATAGAAATAAAATCGTATACACACTGACTTTTGTGTAAGTTGTCTGATTGTCTATCAGGCTATGAAAAAGCACTAAACTGATTTATATTCCATGTTTTCTTCTAACCTTTTTGAGTGGTCGAAAGCAAATCGAAGAGTTATCTTTTCTTTCCGTCGGCAAGGGGTCAGAATTGAACTGTTTACTTGTTTCCGCCCTTTCATCAGTTCAAAAGTGCAGACAAAGTTTTCTCTCCTTTAAGGTGTCAGATGTGATTAGAAATTTTCTGAACTCCTTGAAGGACTTGAGCGTGAAACAACTTTTTTCTCCCATTAAATAATAAAAAATGAAGACATTGGAGTAGCTTAAAGATATATTTTTTAAAATCTATTTGTGCTGGGAACGTTTGTTAGGTATGAGTTTTATCAAAAGTAGTTCAAGTAAGGCGTTTTACTGACATTATGCAGTAACGACTCTTATTATATGTTGGAAAGGGCCGCTGAAGGTGCCCGGCACCCGGTGACAAATCTCTACCTAGATTCTCAAGTGAAAGAGAAAATTTTTTTTTACATAAGTGTGTGCAGGATGGGGGGAATAAGAGGTTGTTATACTGTTGATAACCCGTTATTACACGGAAAATGTATCATTTAACCTAGACAACGCAAAGAGAATAAACTATCATGCGAATCGGGGCTGCAGCAGAGAACAAACCTGCCATTGATTCCTTTTGAGTGGTCTTTTTTCTTTCTTTATCCATCCATCTATCTATCTATCTATCTATCTATCTATCTATCTATCTTTTTTTGAGTAGTGAATACACAATCTACCTTTTAGCTATGATTTTAATACATACCTATGTTATACTACGTATAGCTAGGTATTTTACACTGCAGATACACATACACAAATACAAAAATACTCACACACACACACACACAGCCCAGAGGTAGGATATAGGCCTCTGGGTCCGAAACAGAGGTTTTAATCCTACCTTGCAGTATTGGATGGGATAATGGAAAGTCCATAACCACACTGAAGAGATGTAATACATCGTAACAGCTGTCTGTGGATGACACACACACACACACACACACACACACACACACACACAAACACACACAAGTATATATATATATATATATTGTCTACAAAGCTCTTAACAAGCACTGAACATTAAAAACTTTTCCAAATTTTTTTTGAATCAGTCCTGTCGCTCATTTCCTTCAGTATGTAATTTTTAGCGTTTTTTTAAAATAGTTATATATATATATATAAATATATATATATGTATATATATATATATATATATATATATATATATATATATATATATATATATATATATATATATATATATGTCCATCTGTTCTGCTGATCAAATTTCAGCAGCTAATGGAGAGAATTTCACCTAATGGTATCACGCAAAAAATGCACATTCTTTCTCGATGACATGGCGATATTTCTGTAAATTCTGTGTTTGACGGCCAAGAAATTTGTATAAATGATGGAATGAAATCTTCTTTCGGGGGGGAATGAAAACACCAAAATTAGTAATGAAGAGGAAAATACCTCAAAACCATGATACAGCTCGTTCAATCCCGTGGAAATAGAAAAAAAAACTCAGCGTTAGATAAGGATTAGATTAACAGTTAAAATAATTTGGCTTCTTCTGATAGCTTTTTTTAGGTGAGCTGAAAACCCACGGAACCTGCTTTTGGATTAAATCGTAATGACTTGTGTTGATACCGTATAACAGGCATTAATGACTTGGGAAATAGATTACAACAATCGAGGTTACCGTTTGCAAAGTGATTAATACCGATTTAGCACAAACTTGTGGCAGGTTCAAAAAATAAATCACCGGCAGCAAATGAATTAGTAATATAGATATTTCATTTTTTTTTTTTAGCAAAGTGTTCAGATATATAAAATGATAGATAGATAAGGTAAACGAGATGGATACAAAATACACACAGAGGTGAACTCACCGATATGGTTACGTATATGTGCTCATATCCATAATGAGTTCTTTTTAAGCGCATCCGTTAGGTGAATAGAGAGAAATATAGGTCGATATGACCGGACTGAGATTAAAAGATAAATACGAACAGACTGGTATATATATATATATATATATATATATATATATATATATATAGATAGATAGATAGATAGATAGATAGATAGATAGATAGATAGATAGATAGATAGATTCTAGTGCTTTGATATATTCAATAGATGTATATCTCTTTGTGTGCAGTCATTGGATACATAGATCGATAGATAAATAAACCTGTGTCAATATTTATTGACTTGCATACAAGTCATCCACTCAATATGTCAATATATCAATCCACGAATTCACCATATTTGAAGCTCTAGTCTATCTAAATGTTTGCTGTAAAGAGTATTTAAAAAATGATTCCATCATACATTGGATATTGAATTACTGATTTGTATCGTGGTAATTATATATATATATATATGTGTGTGTGTGTGTGTGTGTGTGTGGGTTGAGGGTGCTTTTTGTGTGTGTGTGCATGTGCATGCATGTGTGCGTACGTATGTGTGTGGGAAGGATTATGTGTGATGTTCCCTTTGTTTGATGTACATAAAGGGAGTTAAGCATCGATAAGGTAAGATAAGTGCTGTCTGTGTCCAGATTGTATCGGCAGGTTGTTGTGGCAATAAGTATATATGTATATCGAAGGGCGCTTCGGTGTCAGTATTTTTGCCAAAGTAGAAGTGTAGTCTTGGGTGGAGATATGAAGAAGGCGTGGTAAGTTTCGAGTAATTAGGGGTTAGAGGATTATGGGGTTAGAGATCGTTGTGGTTCGGGCTGTTGTCTTTATTGTTGAGTCCGTTGAGAGTGAGAGTTTTAACTTAATTAATCCACTTATCGTCAACTGGTTTCAGAACATTAGTAGCGTCGAGAGGTGTGTTTTTTTTTCTAATGATGTTAAATTGAGTATCTGTGACATATTTATGACCGAGGGGAGAGAAGTGTAGTTCTTCTGGTAGTAGGTGGGGATAGTTGGGTGTGCCTGAAGTTATCAATCGTTGAATTGTCACTTCAATTTGCTCGTATATTACAGTTTGCATCAATTACATTCTAGGGAGTAGATGTTTCCTTAGTTAGAAATATGGTAGAAGTAAAAAGTATATCAATAGAAGAGTAAGGGAAAACCCTTCATTTCCGATTTCTATTTTTGCTTCCAAAGCAAAAAATCCGATGCTTAATTGTTTCTTCTTGATGGAAAACTAACATTCTAACCACTGAAAGTGCACACAAACCATGGAATATGGGAACGCTTCTCGGAGCATGTCTTGCATACTAATTAATCCATCTTTGAATTACTTATTAAATAAATAAAGTCGCCATATACTCTTGCCCCCAAGTCTGTCTCATTCCATATCATCAACTTTTATATACATATTACATTATATTATATAGAAATTAATATTAGATAAAAACGAATTGAAACGATTTCCCGTTGTCACACGGTTAATATATCACTTGCCATAGACGACATAAATAAAATGAACAATTAAAGATAATGGGATTGCTGGTGGAATCAAAGCTGCCACCGAAAGGGTAGCGGCTCCAATGTAGCAATGCTCTCACTATTGTGCTCAATAGCCCCCGGTGATGCAAAGGCCCAAATAGCAGCTTTCATACCAAAGTCTCATATCGTTTATTCTAGGTCAATTCGACTCTTCCAACGCAACAGTTATATATAGAGGAATGGATGTATGTCGTCCGACGGAATGATTATAAATTGCGTTACATCGTATGGAAACTTCTTCCGGTTGTGAGTCGCTGTTAGTGTCATTCTTATTGAATGTTACTCATGTGGATGTCAGATCCTGTGGGAAAATGCAAACCAACTCATATCATTTTTAAGAATACTTATTACTCAGAAAAAACTTATTCGAGTGGATACTCTACCAACATATTCAACTGAAGAGTTTTTCCACTAACGTTAAAATCAATATATATATATGTATGTATTTGTGTGTGTGTGTGTTTATGCGTATCTATGTACATACAGAACTGCAGATAGACATATATATATATATATATATATATATCCATCCTCCAATTCTATCTCTCTTTCCCCCTTCACTTTCCCTCTCTCTCTCTCCTCTCTCTCTCTCTCTCTCTCTCTCTCTCTCTCTATATATATATATATATATATGTATATCTTCAATACGTATGAATTTGGTTGTCTATACGTATGTCCGTGTCCACACCTCACAGTGGTTAAAGACGAGATGCAAAGTTAAGAAAGTAAGCTAACATCAGCCGCTGCACCAGTATCAACCTTTGATATCATATAGTCAACCTACAGGAAGGGACTTTCAAAACCTCTATGCAGATATCCATACTCATTCGTGTTGTTCGTGAAATGACACAAAACTATTCGATTATTCCATGATTATGAATTTCGTACAGTTAATGCTGTCGATAATATTTTCCTGATTTTTTTCTTGGACAGAAAATAATTTGGTTTTAATTTCTTTTACAGTAAGACAGTAAGTTTGGACAAAATTTTCGAACATCTAAGGGTCGGGGGAACTATTATATCATCGCTCACAAATGAAAAGAAAAAATTAAAGGCTGAGAAGCCTTGCTTAAACATTTATCATTTATCGTTGACTAATATCTATCTTCATTTTAATTTTCAAATTGATCTACAAGTCATTCTGTTACGAGTGAAAATAAAAATGTATTCAAGATTTGTTTTCCAAAGAATATTCTCTGCTTTCAATCAACGATGACTTGATTGTCAAATAAAAAAAAATCTTGTGCTGTATTCTGCTTTTGCTAAATGGATCTCAGACGTCAATCGTTTCTTCTCTATCCAAAGCATAACTCAGGCTATAAATCTAGTACATTCAGTAAACAGAGCGGTTTTGAGCTAAAGAATAAACTTTCGATGTGAATAATCCATTCGTTGTGGAGTGCACGAAAAATATATTAAAGGACATATTTTCAACAGAGTCGTCAAATATTCTCCTGCTTTGATATATATATATATATATATATATATATATATATATATATATATATATATATATATATATATTAGAGTATCTCTTGCCTTTATGAAGACGAGGAAAATAGATGGATTATTTTTTTCAACCCTCACAAAGTCATTACCCAGAGGAACGTCCATGGTTTTATGAATCTAATAACAAATAACAAACTGTTGTTTGCGGGGATTTGCTTTCTATAATGTAAGATAGCTGGATTAAATGAAAAGAGAAAAAAACTGGGGAATCGTTACAAATGGTTTTGTAATCTTTCTGCTCGAGGAAAACATCATAGAAGCAAAGAAAACCAAATAAAAGAGTGTGAATCGGAAGAGAGCCTTATACGCCTGATATTGTTTTCACTTGAAAAAGAACTGAGACTTGCTGCAGTGATCTATTCAATGGAGAGGAAATCAGCTTTCTTTGTAGGCGTAGGCAAGTTGAAAGAAAACTTTTCATATGCTTTGCTGAATCGACGAAATTGCCAAATGGGTGAAATTTACTTATTTTTTGTAAATAAAAAAAGATTGACTTCACTTCAATTACATTAGGTTTTGATCGTAAAAATAATTGTTTTAATGCTTGTTATGAGTGGATGAACATTTGATCAAGTATTTATTCATGATTTGTAGAAGAATTTTGCATTCGAAATTCTTGGAAGAATTACTTCATTTCTGTATTTTGATTAAACGAACTTCTGATTGTGAATATAGTTGTTTCATATCTTTGTTTTTATTGGGTATATTTTTGATTAAATTGAAGCTGCATACTTTTTTTTAATCTTAAAAACAAGTTGGAATCTCTGAAGTTATGATATATATATATATATATGTGTGTGTGTGTGTGTATGTGTGTGTGTGTATGTGTGTGTGTGTGTGTGTGTGTGTGTGTGTGTGTGTGTGTGTGTGATTTTGAGTGACTGTTAGAGAGAGAGAGAGGGAGAGAAATAAATAGATGGATAGATATTTCCACGTGGGTATAAGTATATATTATGTTCAGTAGTCAAATAAGGGATTAATGGGGTACTGGGTTTTATTAGCCACAAAGCTACGCTTGATCCCATAAATAGAAGGAGCCACTATTTGTTGGCACTTTCTTCATCTTTTTCTAGCATGTGTTGCCTGGTCAGTCTAGTCACGTTCCAACTTTGGGGGTGGGGTTAATTTTGTCAAGTTCAAATGTGAAAGAGATTACAAGAGGTTTTTGATCTAGCCTGCCCATTGGGAGTTGTGCAAACTGGTGGTGGATTCGTGATGGTATTCTTGTGTTCTGTATGTGTTTCCAAGGAATGCCAGTAACACTAGAACCTGTTTTGGTATATGAAGAAAGATGATGCTATAAATCCCCAAATTGCTTCCACTTGAAAAATAATCGGATGGTGTTGTAGTGATACTTTCAATCGAGAGAAAATTGGCTTTATTTATTCAAATGTCGGAGAAGGTTTATGTAAATGTGTGATTCTGCATAACCGTTTTGCCGAAACGATTTTTAGTTGATCATTCTACGAGTTAATGTTACCAGATCACATAATTTTCTATTTTACAAATGTATACATGTAATTCATTTCCGGGGCCACATTTTCATGATTTAAAATAAAACTGTACAAATTTTACCCTGTGTTCTAGAGACCAGTATTATGACAGGTGGACCATCTGAAATTACGAAATGGACAATTATGGCGCTTGGATAAGTAAATGCAACCAGTAATACACACCATTGTAAAACATTTGTCTTGTAAGCGAAAAAATATAATCTTGATTTAGTTCAGTACATCTCAGCTTAGAATCGAAATAAAGACTTTTCAGAATCTCTATATTCCTGTCCATTAGAAAGATATCCATTTTATCTGGAAACCAATGAATATTTTGAATAGTTGGTTAGTTGGTGGCAATATTCCCTTGAGAAAGTGGAGACATTTTTGAAAAAGTGTTGATCAGGAAGAGGTCTTCTAAGTAAGCTGGTACAGTTTCGTAGCTCACTTCGTTCCATTCCAACAGGGTCAATTGCGTGACATGAATTGTCACTTTTCATTCAAGGTCGATCTTACTACTTGTCAATTGATTTTTGCCACTCTGATTAGGTACAAATGTCGAACTACTGTTGGATAGTCATAATCTAGTTCTTCTGCCACTTTGTCTCTTGTGTGGCTACGCAGTCGATGATTGCCCCTAAACTGAATGTTCTCAATCCCATAGGGACATCCATGGGCTCAGTTTCCGCTTCAACATTTTTAAAACAGATGATGATTTGTCCACTTGTTGACGATCTCTTGACAAGATACTAAGTTGGTATAGCAAACTGCATCCACTTATTCACATCCAATTTTGAACTCAAACGACGAAATTGCTAGAATTGGCCATTTTCCATTTTTGGTTTGCTATTCTCAAATAATCGTTTTATACCGTTGGATGCTCTAGTTTATTTGTAATGATAATTCAGATTTGAAAACCATATCTGACCCCAGGCCATTATCTGTTGGAAGCTTTGTTGGTTGAAAATTTGTCTTTTTTTAAAAGCATGAGACATATACAAATATAATCATAAGATGTATGTGTACGTCTCATCCTGTGTGTTTGATTATATATATATATATATATATATATATATATATATATATATATATATATATATATATATATATATATATATATATATATACACACACACACACACACACACACATATACACACACGCATGCACACACACACACACACATATATATATAGAGAGAGAGGGGGAAAAGAGATGAAATGGCTGAAAAATAGAAGAATACAATATGAACGAGTAAATAAATAGATAGATAGAAACATGGAAAATGAACAGAGATACATGGATTGAAAAGAGAAGTAATGAACAGACACACCCACCCATATATATATATATATATATATATATATATATATATATATATATATATATATATATATATATATATAAACATAGATAGATACATAGATAGATAGATATAAAATGATTAAAAAAGAGCTACATAGATAGATAGATCGATAGATAGATAGAAGAATATAGAATACCGAAATCCCTTTGTCCTATTAACCTACAACTTCAAACAATATGTCACGTCTGGCCATGAAAATGCTTATCAGATGACCAGTTATTTTATCTTATAGATCACATCTTCAACATTGACATCTATTCTTATCTATCCTGATCTCATTTGTAATGGGATATGGCGTGCCACAGCAGATCAATGATAAACAAAGAAAGATGTGTGGGTTAGAGACCACAAGAGGAATCAAGACCAGACGGAGAGATTGTGAGGAGTAGCAGAAGCGAACCTATCGATAGAGATGAATATAGACAGGCCTGGCTAGTCACTCAGTAGACATCGTCCAGTGACCAGCGTTTTTTGGAAGCATGCCCTGTTGTAAGATATCAATAGTAAAAAATTGGAAAAGGCATTAGGGGTAAAATATTCATTTAAATTATTTTTTTCGCTTTTTGCTCAACAGTAATCACTAAACAATGTCCCTTGAAAAAATAAATAAATGAATAACCCTGAAAGACCACCTCCATTGAAAAAAAAACTCAAGAAGGGACAGGGATATAAAAAAGTTGTTTTTTTTTGAGACATTTGGAGTAAATGTTGAAACTTTGAATCCTTTAACTCAAATGGTGCAGCCTGATACCTGCTTAGATGATCAGTCAGCTAACCAAATTAAAAAAATGAGGAAACTTATGTTGACTGTTTTGGTTGATAGTCTCTGATACAATCCAACCAACGAATCATGAAGTGAAGAGGGAGCAAAGTTAGAGAGAGATATTGCCAAAGATATTCCAACCAACGGATAAGCCGTTATTCTTCCAGACTTGCGTAGATCGATTCTTTCCGATTTTGCCACGATTGATTATTATTGATTCGTCTGACTCTGGCCTCTGGTTTTGATCTTCGTTTTCATGCTATGCCCTCTACCATTGTACCATGGCCCGATGGTAGATTGCTCGCTTCTGGTTCGGTAGGTCGTGGATCCAATCCATGGTCAAATCCCACCAAAGAGACCACCTCCACTCGAATCATTCAGCATCGAGAGTAGGAATAGGGTTTGATCAGCACGAACGTGTTTCTCCCTATATAGATCAGCATGGCTCAAGTGGTAGAGTGCCCATCACTAGTTTGGGCGGTTGCTGATTCAATCAAAGGTCGAGTCTTACAAAAAACATTTTTGAAAAGGTTACTACAAGCTTCTCTACTACGCGCTACGGATTATTGGAGAGGTATAATCTACGTTACACTATCTCGCCAAAGACTTATTTGTGGTGAATGCTACAATAACATAGTAGTGGGTAACGGGATTAGAGACCAAGGACCAATAACCTCTTCCACTTGACTGTTAAGAGGGTCATCCACTCGATCTAAAAGCTTGCTTTTCTCTTAAATAATGATACCAAAATAAATGTTTTTCATTTTTAGAATAACACTGGAATGGCTATTGGCAAGCCATGTTGCAAGAATGTTGGCCAACCACTGGGTATCATGAATCACAGAGATCATATTAGAGATTTTTTGCTGACATGAATAATATGGTGTGATGGTTCAGACAAAATCAGAAAATATTGGTGCTGTGAGGTCCATGATCGAGAGAAGGTATAATTCTATCGATATATTTTAAAGTGATGCTTTAAATGGTGATCATCATCATCATTAATTAGCTGAAAATCCGCCTTATGATAACATTTTCCAGTTATTCTCTTAAAAGGCGTAAATGGGGTTGCTCGTTCAAATAAGAGACAATGAGCAATTTCGGTTATTGAGGAGTGACATGGAGACAGAATGGTAATTTTATAATCAAATAGATGAATGGATAAACAGCAATCATTATACTATAATCAGGGAAAAAGCATATTTAGATCGTTTCTTTTTTTTAATATCTAAAGACAAATATGCTTAAAACGCGCTCAAGGATAACATTAGTGACCCCATAGAAGGCCATGGCTTTTGCTCTGTCTGTTCCTTTGTTATGCAATGAAGGGGGCAGTTGGGAAGATACTTGGTGAATTATAATGAAAATGCAGAAGAGATTAAGCTTCATTTAGTCATCAGTAAGAGCTACCACTTAAGGCATTTCCCACCACATGCGGTATTTACACTAGTAATAGCTGGTGGCTTTTACTTGATATCGTGACAGATAGTCTCTTAGATACTCTTCAATTATTATTTGTACACAACAACAGTGACCAGTAGATTTAATGGGAGATCAATTGATTGTGAGTCGTGTCTCAATACTGCAGGATTCTCTTAAGTATTCTATTCAACTTCAATTGTGCTGTCATCTGGGTAATTTTAAGTTTATTCGTGAAATACTAGTTTTTCCCCCACCGTTTCTTTTCTTCTTTGGGACTTTCCACGTTATTCTCATGTCCAACGACTTATTCGCCTCCCTGACAAGGTCAAAATATTTATTTTTTTCTAATATTCTCTCAGCCCCATCTCCTGCTCTAGGTTTAAAGCAACATCCAGTATCTTAATTTATTTTCCCCTCGTATACTATTTGTACGTCTGTTGGGAGATTCGTTGAGACATCTGTTTGGACACCTGTTGGGACATCTGGCGATCAGGTGATCTCTTTCTATGTCGAAGTCACATGATCTTGTAGGTTTCATCATCTAGGAAAGAATGATTGTACTCGCTAGATTTCCAATCCAGTACAGATAGGAAATTTATACTGGATATCAAGTGACAGCAAATCCTCCCAATTCTCAAGGACCTTCAACAATAGTGCTGTACTCTGAATGGTGTCTGATCTCCCCAAGCTCCTCTAAAATCTTTGTCATGTCCTTCTCGACCATTACAAGAGTTCCAAACACGATTGGGAGTCAAGACACTAATCTATCTCCTCACTTTTTTTCCCGTTTCACTCATTGGTGTACCCTAATAGTGGAATCCATTCTCTTATAGTTTTATTTTCCTGATCAAAACTGGAATATTCGGTCGTATTGACTGGTCCGAAAAAGTTTTTGAGTTTTTGGACTTATAAGCTTGATTTTGTTTTTTATATATTTTATTGTTTTTTGTATACTCAAATTGCGATGTCTTGCATAATTCTCACTGGATCATCCTCTGCAGCCAGTCGTTTGTTCGTATTCTCCCTCTGGACTAATCAGTTGAATTCACTTACGATGCGGTATATCATCCCTTCTTCAACCAAACATAGTCAACATTTGATATGTCGTGTCATTTCTATCATATTATTTATATAAGTGATACCCATGGCGATATTCTGAAACACGATGAGGGATAATTCGCTTTCTCTTCTTATGTGTCTTTTACATTGCTATGTGCATTTAAATTGATATGCAATCATTCGAATTTATCTTCAGAATCTCGTTGTCGTTTACTCATTGATGCATTTTTCTGATACTTATTTTTTGTCTTAGCTGCAACTTTTCTTGCTTTATCTCCAATAAGATAAGTGATATAAACAAAACAACCCTGTAAAATTCTTATATAAGGAAATACATTGAAAAAAGTGCATGGCTATTGTTTAGTGATGTCTCGAAAAGAAAAAAAAGTCAGGCTACTGCCGAGTCAAACACCACAGTTACTTTACATCTAACTGAATATGATTAGTACCAACTTTGCATAATATATATATATATATATATATATATATATATATATATATATATATATATATATATATATATATATATATATATATATATATATATATATTAAATTAAAGTGATATTTTACTATAAATGCATTCATTATAAGACTGAAATAAGCCCATGCTTATCTGCAATTCTTTTCATTTTAGGTCGGTTGGTGAGAGGCATGACTACCGATCAGTTGGGGGTGATTTCGAATTTTGGTAGGGGAAGGTTAACTTTCATTCCCCAATGATGAGGAATGTTTTTGTCGTTTTTATTCTAGTCATGATAGAGAACGAAGTCATCTTTCGGTCTAGGATGGAGTTTGACAGAACATGAATTTCAGCGTCCAATCCAGAATTCAACTTCCGGAACTGTACATGCAATTTGTATCTCTCTGTATATACGCCCATATATATTATGATGCGAGGAGATGCACACGAATATGGTCAAAACCAGTGACAGTAATGTCAAATGAATTTGTAGCGGCTCATATCAAGAGAGAAAGTCCGATTAAACACGACATTCACTTGACGCATCAAATGATTTCTTAGCCAGCAGGTGTCATAAACCAAACCAGCTAGTCACGCACTGACCTGTACTATCAAACTGAATATGATGCTCTCCACAAATTCTGCTGAAAATAATTACGCATCTTTTTAATACACAATCAGTCAATACCTGCTTAAACCATTAACCAATATGACATGTTCAAACTTTTATACGGTATACAATTTGAAATCAGTAAAGATAAAGATACTTCACGATGTTGAGTTATTTGGCAAAATTGTTTTATTCAGAGACACTGCCAGCTTTGATGGCAGCAAAAGTCATCTTGCTGCTCACGGAACATGGTAGTCATCATTGGTCATCGATCTGCATACTGACCTGTCTCGACGTGACCGACCGCACGAGAAGCAAGAAGCAATTTGATTAGTGCAATTTTGCCATAATATTTCACTTTTATTTTGAGTCAATATCGCTAATACGTTACTTATCCCAATGCTTTTAAAATTCTTTCCTTTTCTGTTTATCGTTTGAGCATCAGTAATCTGTGATTCATAACTTCCTCAATTCGGGGTGGTAATATAAATAGGATAAGTATTTGTCTGGGAAGGTGAGCAAAATATTTTCGTGAGAAAAAACGAAAGAATAAACGCGTATGAAAGTTGATTTTAGTCTCGTAACCATTTATAATGTTTCCAGAAATACGAGCTATGACGTATGGCGGCAAATCTTTTACACTTGCAGAGGGCAGTAGAAAGGTTAATGTTAGGAATAAGTGTTAGTGATAGAAAAAAAAAAGATAAACATTGATTCGAGAGAGGCCCTGGTGAAGGATATTGTACAATAAATTAATTTAAAAAAGTAGAGATGGGATGAGCACGTGACCAGAAGGAAGGACGACATAACAGCAAAAGGCTGACAGTTTGGTGACAGTTTGACGGTGGACAAACTTGGACAAGTTCAGATAAGAAATTGAAAAATTAGATATTAGTTCCCTCGGTAAAACAGAGATTAGCACAATTGCTTGTCATTGAAGGAGATTAAAAAGGTTTTTTGTCAAGTAATGGATAACGGCTGATGATTTTGAAGTGAGAGCCTGGTCAAGGAAACAGCTTCTCAAAGTAAGGGTCAAGACTGAACGTTGTGTAAAGATGATCGTGGGTTACAAAAATATTTGGGAATCCATTTTACAGAATAATTATAACTATTATTTTTTTATTTTCTCTACACAAAAATGAACTTTTTTCTGGTTTCTGTTGAGAAAATGGCTAAATGCTACGCAGTAATCAAATTGAAAAAAGGTAATAAAATTTGTGATTGTTACATTTTAGTGATTTATTTGAAAACACTGTAAAACTCGAAATACGACCATGGTTCTAATCATCACAAATAAGATAAAAATCAATGGCAAATAAATTGAAGAGGCCGTGGTCCTTTTTAGATTATAAGGCTACAGTCCGCTCAGTTAATATGCAAATGTAGTACAATGTATATATATATATATATATATATATATATATATATATATATATATATATATATATATATATATATATATATATATATATATATATATGAAACTTAATAAAATGCACAACAAACGTGAGTATATACTTTAATGCATATAGTAAATCTTAGTTAAAAAAAGTGCTCAGGTACATCCGTTACAAAAATTTCTTTTCAATGACTGCATTGAACAAAAAAGGAAAATTGGAGAATTAGAACACTATCAATATCGTAAGTCCGTGACACAAATGACCTTGCTTCCCTCCCCTGCACTTGGCTTACCACGAGACTGCTAGGTCAGGCTGACCAAAAACATAACAGTATGGGTTATCTCCCTTTGAAAATGGAGGAGGTAGCGCATATGGAACTTCCGAAGGGGAATTTAACGTTGAAAAGATTTTACCATTCATTTGAAAATCATTTTTTATGAGTGAAATAGAATGTACAATTTATAATTATCATATATTTCCCATAATCATTGCACACACACACACACACACACACACACACACACACACATATATATATATATATATATATATATATATATATATATATATATATATATATATAATTGATAATTATGCCATCCTCGGACAGCTGTTTCGTTATATTAACATTCATCAGTGAGGCTATTAACCCTGAAGCAGATACTCTATCCCTTCCCTACGCAGAACTGGATGGTTAGCAGGACCGAATTAAGCGATATATTTACTTACACATAATATATATATATATATATATATATATATATATATATATATATATATATATATATATATATATATATATATATATATATATATATATATATATATATATATATATATATATATATATATATATATGCTGGGTGTACGTGGCTTTATGTACTCTCGAAGAGCCATCGAAATGAAAATATGACTCATGATGGACAGTGCCGATAAGTGTGCAGCTGTATGTGTATTTATATCCATTGATGTTAATAGTGTCCATTCTATATACGTGCAAAGTGTATGCATAAGTATGTTCGCATGTACTGATACGCATTAATATGTATTAATATTAATTAAGTGCAGTATTGTACAATCATTCATACGCATATACATTTATGACCGTAGGAGTCAACACAACTCCACCAGAACATGCTGATTACATTGCCTAAATATATATCAGATTTGGCTACCTTGGATCACCCTTGAATCATTTTAAATCCATGCGTATACTTGATAATCTTCATACAAAAGAACACTTTCCTCTTTTGTACTGCATTACAATCTTATAGCTTTTTTTTTTCTCTTTCTGACCCGAACATTTTCCTCATGATATCCTGTCACCATGATCGAGTTTATCAATACGTTACTCACCTTTTCCAACAAGATCAGAAGACTTATATGTATTTACTCGTGTCGGGAGGTTTGTCTGTCTAACCATACCATGTCTTCAAAAGTTCAGCGAAATACTGTTGGCTCTCTGCATAGAATTTTAGTATGGAAATCATATATTAGTCTTATCTGGTTTTGTTTAGATCAGCGTATGTTCATAGTGAACCCTGTATGTTCAAACCATGTTACATGCTATTACTGTTTTCAAAGTCACGAAAAAAACTCTATACCTATCGGGCAGTATCTCGATTGTCAGCTACGGTCAAATTCTGACATGTGTACCGAAAGCCAACGAACACTTTAGTTGCTATGTTAACAATTTAAAAGATCAAGTCTTCTCCAGAAAGGATGTATACAATGTTCCATAAAGGACACATAAAGGACATAAATTGTATACTACAATATTAGTTACATTAATATGATGTACTCAGAGATTGTATTCAATTCTTTACGAGCCTCATTCAATCATCAATGTCTTTATGTTGTATTAGCTATGTCGTCTACAATTGTACGGAAGTTTTAATGTAAAGATACGATTCCAGGTTAGAGGAAATTACTCCCAGCATCTATTGTGAATTTTGAATGTATGTGTAATTAACCTCTTACATACATACATCTTAATTCTTGTTTCAAAAAGTCATTTTCCTGATCCATTATGGTTTAAATACGAAATATCAAAAATAGGGTTGTATCTTTTTCAAACAACCTGTATCATTGAATCTTTTTTTTTATTTCCCGAATTTACAACGAAGAAACTTGTTCAATTCCGATAAATAGTATACGGTTGAATAGGCATATCTTTTTTTTTCTTTTTTTACAGCACTTTTTTCTCCAAGTCCACGAACACTTGCGTGTATATTTTACAGAAGCATTGATTTAGCCAGGCTGCAAGCCTATCATATATCAGAGCCTAGTAGTGAATTGCTAATTGGTTCAACATCTTGCCAAGGGAACATCGACTAATTCTCCAGATGAGGTGATAAACAACTCCAGGCGTTGCTCCTGCACGTACACCTATTTTGACCGTTAATTGCACTTGATTATTTCAGGTGAAATGTTCAAGGTTAACAATAGGGATAAGGCTTACAGGACGATTGTATAAGGTGGTGCAAAAGTCAATTTCTATTTCAAAACCCAAATAACTTTCCCTTATAGAACGGCACAGGGATTTTCTGTTTAGATATCTTGAAAGTGGACCTTAAGAAATACTTTTCAACTGACTGAGGAATATGAAATCCTGTAAACTCTTCCTGTTATCGGCTTTCCTGATGAATTTCATGTAGATCAGGAATTAAAAGACCATCACCTTCAGCAGATTCAACTGCCCTCGACTTTCAAACAGTTTAAGTAAATAAGCCCCCAAACAATCCAGGGATTTCCGAAAAGTATTTAAGGGGGATAATAGCATTGTGGTCAGGTATTTTACGAGCTGACATTGTCCTGCAAAGTTTTTCAAGTTTCAAAATGGAAAGCGATTTTTGCAGCATATTATATCAGTTAATCAAAAACGGAAAGGAATTTTCTCAGTCAAAGGAATCATTAGATTAAGGAAATGATTGAAGATGACTTTCAGTCGGTTGGGGGGTTTAAACAGAGAATGTCATCATCAACAAGCATTTAGCATCCGTCGTTGGACATAGACCTTTCCAAGATTAGCCAGACGTCTGTATCATTTGCATTGTAGTTTCAAATCATATTCTGTCGATCACGCTTTTGAATGTATTCTCAAGGGATCCACGTAGTGAGTCCTGCACTTATTCCACCTCCTTGCAACATGACTAGCCAATTTCAAATTGAGTTTTAAGATGGATTGTATGATATCATGGATTTCTCTTTTTTTTTACTGGTATATTGTGCGGTTTAGTGATCTCTCCAAGTGATATGGAACCTGTTCCTCTTACGTACACGTTAAATGGTCCTCAAATGAGGGCCAGTATTCGATTAAGATCATTGTTTCACCTCCATAGGTCACTATCTGAAAGATGCATTGGTTGTATACCCTTTTTTCAAGCACTGAGGGGATTCTTATGTTTTTAAAGGTTCAGTTGCTCTATCAAAAGGTTGCCTGTTCAGATTGATTTCATCTCCTTCTTAGGAATGATGGAAAGATAACTAAATTCAGAATGGAGAAAAAATTAGGAAGCCTCGACTCTCAAGAGTAAAGATCAGACAAAACTCTTGTAACCAAGGGAATGAATTATATGTCATTCAAATACCTTATTTATACTCTGAAAAAACAAAAAAACATTGTGAAACCAGCCATAAAGATTGTTATTAATTATATACTTGTAAAAATCAGTGAATTCAAATCTTAGTTACGTATATTTTTGTTTGAGAGCTGTCAGACTTCTTGTGTTATAGTTTTAAAAAAAACACAACGCATTTTGTTGTTTGGAGGTCAAATGTCCCCATTTAATCAAAACAGAGAATTGAAGATAATAAGTGAGAATGGAGAGTTTTTTCTTATTACAAATCAAATAGGTCGATCATGGGAGAGACTTTACTAATTTCAAACCATCTAACCACTGTTTGACGGTTGGAGGATCCCTTCCCCCAGCCACTAAGCTATGCACTATAAAAATATGACCTGGAAAAAAATCTCTGCAAGAGTGTTTTACTAGTTGCATTCATACACTTGTCCCTTGTCCAAATCATTATCAGCACATGGAAACGTGTACTTATTTGGACAATTCATCAGGGACTTATCATGGCTTCACTTGATTCTGTCATCGTATTGAATAAGTGCGATGCGTCTTCTGATCACTCCAGACATGACTTTTTTTTGCTCACGATATGTTTCTGAACATACGAAAGTGCGAATCACTTTCTTCTGATATCCTTTATATTCTAGTTTTCAAATGTTGCACCCTGGGTAATCAACCAAATTATAAAACCTTTTTGATATCTGTTTCTTGAAAGAATATCAACGTACATTGTGAATTAGTTAGATATTTCATATAAAATAAAAATCACTCCCCAAAGGGAGCATTACTACAAGAATATCGAGATGACCAGTGGATATTGGAGTGAGCAGTGGAATCACTCAGAGCACTTGATTCTGTTTGAGCCTCTCTGAGAGCCACAAGATTGTAGTAATGTCAAAATTCAATGAATACGATAATCATTTTTAAATCAGGAAATCCTCTCCTTCTCAAAGCTTACCAATAATTTTACTTCATAGATAAATATGACCCGGTATCGGTTATCATCTCACAATACACTGAATGCCGTAAATGATTGAAATAACAGAAGGCAACAATGCCATAAATTCAAATAAACATAAAGGTCAAAATTGAACAAAGGTAAGCAACTTGAAATTGTCTTCACCTTGATACTGCATTGGGGAGTTTCTACATTGTCTAATGATGGTCTTTTATACTGCATTCTCCACAACCCAAAGAAAAAAAATCGGTACGAAAATCCGATATGAAAATCATTATCTTCCTTTTTTTTTTGGCATCATGTTAGTGTGTTGCTTTACAACCCAAACACATCCCATCTACAAGGATCTTCTGACTAGAAGAATAAAAGACCTGTAACGGTAATAAAAACACGTCAATTTGATACATTTGGGGAGAGAGTATAAGAAACGCTGTTTTGCCGTTAGAGCTTTTAGTACATTGACTGCATCAAAGATTGTGGCACTAATTGTACTTGTACGTGTTCAAAAAATGTTTTGTGGATGTAAAATAGAAAGTGAGTGCTGGATAAATCTCGAAGTTGTCAATTGTGGTGCTTGGTGGACATCATGATCAGCAACATGGATCCTTAGGGATCACATGCTGGCAGAATACAAGATGGAGAGAAGAACCAGACAAATTCAGGAAGAACTGGCTCATCGACGCCCATGATAGAGGGGCTTGGCGAATCTTGGGGAAGATCATGTCCAAAGACTGACGGTGATTATAGACCTATTAAATGACTAATTCGTTTTGTTTTGTTTCCGTCCAATGATATATATATATATACATATACATACATACACACACACACACACATATATATATATATATATATATATATATATATATATATATATATATATATATATATATATATATATATATATATATATATATATATATATAATGTGTACTTTAGAGAGTGAGACAGACTCGGGAGTGAAGTTTTTGGTGGTAAGGTTTATTAATCCTTATATGTCAATAGTCCATACATGTTTCGGGATTTCTCCCATCATCAGTGGTGCGTGTTGTGTGAGTGTGAATTAAAATGTACCATGTGGAACCAGAGTCCACTGCCAGCGGCTATGCATTGTGGGTAAGTTTTGTTGTCAGGGCTACTAGAGGCCTCATGCTGAATGTAAGAATGACCAGCAGGTATTGGGATTTTGGTAAAGCAGCAGCAGTTGGTCTTGGGGAGGGCAGAGTGTGTCAAGGTAGGGGGTAGTGTTGGGGAGGTGGATTTTTTGGTATGTTTGGGATAGTGTAGAAGGAGGGGTGGTGGGGTCAAGGAGCTACATAAGTATCAACCTTAAAAGTTACTGAAAATATTTTGGCTATGATATATATATATATATATATATATATATATATATATATATATATATATATATATATATATATATATGTGTGTGTGTGTGTGTGTGTGTGTGTGTGTGTGTGTGTGTGTGTGTGTGTGTATTAACTTGTATCCGTCTGTCTCTCTGCCCCCAAGTCTTTTTATCATGGTCGTCAGCCTGGTCCTACAATGTTTGTAGAAAATTTTCAATCGATTCCGATGAAATTCCATTGGATGATAGAAATTTTGGGGCCGATCTATAAATATTTTTTTCTGATTGATTATTATTCTCTATAAACAGTGATTAAAATCAAATAGTTAATAAAATATTAAATTCGAATTTAGAGGTAATTAATTCAATACGTGTATTTATCTTTGATTCTACGTGAAAAGAGATTAAAATCTCATAAATGATAGAGTACTCACTTTGAATATAAATGTTAGTAACTCAATATATGTATATTTCATGTCGTACCTATTTTATTTTGATATTTCCATCCAGTTTTTGTTCGTTACACCGTGGGTAGGTGTATGCATCCTCTGGGTGCCCTTTTTTTATTTTTTAGTCTCTTCGGCTTTTTTTCACGAACAAGTGCTCGGTCTCGAAACTTTTTCAAATCATTTCGAGAGCTATCGTTTCAACCAACTGATTCTTGACTTGGTTCGCTCCTTTTCACCTTTCTCTTGTCCAACTCTCTTGTTTCTAAATCCATATCAGTCAGGGCGTGCACACCATTCAATAAATTAGGCAGCCTTACTCTATTGAGGCTATGTACTCGTTGTCAGCCAATTATCTTTCTTTATTTTATTCTTATTTAATTTAGTGCATCGCTATTGGCTACGAAATTAGCCAATCAACGTATCTTGAGCGCACGCAATGCCTTGAATGCCTTCCCAGTTCTGGTACATTCTTGAGATTAACGCCCCAGAGAAGATGGTTGATTTAGATGTATGGAGGTAATACAAATATAAGAGGACGGATAAATTGATAGATGAAATGGATAAATAATTACTGTGCTGGACCGAATCTTTATTTTCATTTTGTTTTGAAGTTTTGGGGCTTAATGCATAATTTCTTTCCCTTTATTCAGCTGGATTGTGTTATATACTATCTTCCTGTTTCATCTAATATTTCTATTTTCCTTCTCACGAAAATGGAAAACGTATCAACCTA
>OY735220.1:50717035-50719535 GCA_963457665.1 Thysanoteuthis rhombus | reverse complement strand
GTTTTAATTGCAGACTGCATGCAAACGAACTCATCATATCATTTTTAAGAATACTAATTACACAGAAAAAAAATTTTCTTCGAGTCGATCCTCTACCATCATATTCAACAGAAGAATTTGACAATTATTTTCCGCTAGTCTTGAAATTCATTCTTCTACGCCATATAACATGAGGCTTCCATCAAATGATTTTTAAATTATATATATATATATATATATATATATATATATATATATATATATATATATATATATATATATATATAAACCCAAGTTTTTACTAAGGTATTGGATACGTAGAATTTAAAATGTATGAATGCAAAACACACACACACACACACACACACACACACACACACACAAACACACACACACACACACACACACATATATATATATATATATATATATATATATATGATACCTTAGTATATATTTGGGTTTACCATGCACGTTCTGTCATTGTATTTTTAAGGCATTAGTGGTTATTTTGCTTTTTCTCCCTATGGTAGGCTCATCTTTGCTTTTAATTCTTATCCTTTTGCTGCTGATCTTAACTTTGTCTCGCAGCATGATTCACTAAAACGAACGTTTATTTCAGTTTTTCGAGATTCCCCCTTCAGAATAAGTTTTCAATCCATGTTCAGTTTAATGTGAAATTATCTTAAATTGGTCCCTTAGTTCGTGTCTAGGAGCATTCACGCTTTTTTTGATTTCAACTTTTTCAATGGCCTCTGTCCAACAAAAAGCATTATTTGTTGGATATAACAAGGCGACTTTCCATTTGGCTAACAGACAAATGATTATTATCTTTGTATGTTTTTGGAACTTTCACCTCAACTGATAATATTCAACTGCCAAATATTCCTGAAAAATCTGTCTTCACAGCAGGGAACTTTCTTATTTTGACTGTTTTCATTCCAATTAATGTATTCATTTCCGATTTGCCCATTTGTATTTGTATAGCCCTACTGTCTCAGACACACGAGAGGTGCACCTTAGCATTTGTCTCTCTGGACTACTGCCCGTTTTGCCAAACCTCAGACCGTCTCTGTAGGGGCCTGGCAAGCAGTAGAGGAGAAGAATTGTTTGTTTTGACATTGTTCAAAATCAGAGAGAAAACAGCTTGAATTGTGTTGATAATACAACAGAAACTTCTTGCAGTCAAACCCGTAGGGCAGCGTATTTTAGATAACAATGACTGACTCAAAACATTTTTTTAAATGGAACAATTTACGCACATTGTCATAAATCTACATTTATTGTTATGAATACGTTTTCATTTTAATAAACTCCCTCTCTTGAACAATTTTGTATTATAAACCAAAAGTGCAACGATTCGTCCCTCATCAGTACGTTCATACCTGTGACTTCTGATTTCAAATAGATTCTGAACAAAGTAGAAGCATCATTACTAGTTCTGAGGATTGTTCACCGAATGAAGATTGGGATTTTTAACTGGAAAATCTTGCAATAAAAAACACAATTAGTAAGTTTAAATTAAAGTCAGTGAGCAATTGTTTAACGATATTTTATTCTAGAGCCTTAGTTTATAGTTATTGCATTTGATTAGTGTTTTTTCACTGGGATACATATCATTTTTAGCTTTAGAGTTAGCTGGAAAACGAGATGCTTAGCCAATTCTGGCCATTTTTACCGACAGGAATGATACATGGAAGAACAATAGAAACAAACACTCGATATGTCATGTATTGATAACAGGATAGTAGTGGATAAGTGAAACCCTAATCTCTTCCCACCTGTTTCTGCTGTTCAATATAATTAGGACCGATCAACCGATCGATGAGCGTCTTGTTGGGATGCATAGACGTATTTAGAAAATATATATATGAATTTTATGTCAATTTATTATTCGTTTTAAATCCAGCATTTTTGACCGACTATTTCTCAACTGCTGGGGACAATTTTGTCCTCTGTGATGATAAATACGTACAGTGCACACTCAATTATTTTGGAACGCACAAAAAACAAACACAAGTTTAGTGACTTAACAAGGGCACTGAGAATTGCATGCAGAACTGCCAATGTTTTTTGAAAAACTTTTTGCTTTGAAGAACAGAATCATTGTACCAATCATCAGAACAGTAAACAGGAATCAGCTGAAGCTGCGCAGGTTCACTAATGACCAATGCCTCTGTTTTTGTTCCTTCATCAGATATCCTGACAAAAAAACTGTCATGTCTCTGCTATGCCACGTAGAAAAGTAAAAACTTTTATGAGCGTTTGGGTAAGCCATAACAATCGCACATGCTGTAGTCGTTTCAGAGAGCTGTTACACTAATTATCAGCCTTGTCAGGGGCTTGCATACATACACACGCAACCAGTGTCGGGTTAAGACATAAACTAATTAGCCCAGGGCCTCATAATACGTAAGGGACACAGAAATTTGAAATGCATATACGTTTTCAGGTTTTTGGAGACCTTCTGGCATAGTTTTTTTAACACGTGGCTTCCAAGGTTATATAGCTTAGGGCCTCA
>OY735220.1:50707035-50709535 GCA_963457665.1 Thysanoteuthis rhombus | reverse complement strand
CATATTTTCTCTAATATCTGTCCTCGCGACATCAAAAATTGTTTCGTCGATTTCAATTAAACAAACCTGGTTAATCACTCCAGAGAAGCTGCTGCGTGATCAACATCTTTACGTGGCATACTGAGTTGGGTAGTGATCGATTTAAATTAAGAAAAATGGTGATCAATAAATAAATTACTTCTCTCACATTTCGTTGGTCAGTGATCACAGCAAACTCAAAATTAGAAATAAAACGAGCGTGAATGCTGCTGGACACAGACTGAGTGGTCAATATAGCATAGACTTAAATTGCAATAATAACGATATTTACGACGAGGGATTTTCAGCACTGTATGAGTGATATATAGATTGGTGCATCAAGTACATCAGCCGTACTAACGAGAAAATCGATGAAACTTATGCTGACAGGTCTGGTGATGATTTTGGCCGACGGTTTTTGATTTAGTGGAAGGGTAGGCAGATACAGAAACTTGCATATATATTTGATTATGAAATATGTTTATCATTCTGCATGAAAAGATTAAATATGCATGCTAAATTCACCTCTCAAGTAAAATAATCCAAAATTTGTAGACTGTGAGAATTGCCGACTCGCCCCTGATTTTTGATATTTTACTCTCACTAACAACTAAAATTGAAGAAATGTAAAGTTTGCAATTTCAATAAACGAGTTTTCTCCCTGGAGTATGTTTTGACATCGGATCTATTTCGGCTTGTTACGTCGTTTCCAAGGAACGATCGATTGATTCAAAGCAAATTCAGAATTATGATTTCATTCAGTTTCTAGGTAGTGTACGGGGTTGGTAGAATAATGCTCTTACTGAGTGTAAAAACGAATTCGAACAAAACAGTTGAATGAACAATTTAACTGATAAACTCACTGACACCTAACATTAAAAATCTATCATTATTTTCGAAAGGCTTTACGGATGTCGATTCAGGTATACCTTAATCAATCGTCAGCAGCAGCTTTTTTGCGTCTGTTGTTGGACATTGACCTTCCCAAATAATCGCCAGAACTCTCAACCGTGGGCGTCACAGAGCCAGTAGATTCTAAACTTGTCGAGTTAATCATACCATATTATTGTATGCCTGACACAGTTTTGCATATGATCTCGTTGAATCCACATTTTGAGTCCGTCTGAATGTTGTGAATTCGTTCTAATATTTTTCCAATATTTTCAAGGCCTTGCTGTACAAGATCTTATTAAAATTCAATATTCTTTTTCCAGCTTTAACTCCTTCGGAGAAAAATATGGGCAGAATTTATTCTATTTATGACATCCCTGCTTATTTCCACCGGCACAGATCTATAAAAATAATTTTAAGAGCATCTAGATACTGGAGAATTAGGATGTTATTATTAAACCCGCCAGAATAAGGCCAAAAGAAGGTCAAATTAGTTTTGAGATTACTTTTTTTCCAAAAAGCGTGTAGTGGAGTCCTGATTTACATTTTCAAGTCTATAAACGAGATGATCTGGTGAGGGACACTGAGACGAACAAAACAATAAATCTGTCAGAATAAAGGCCCCAAAAGTTTGTTTTTTATTTTTTAAGCATTTTTTCTAAAAAATGAATGAAATAGATAAATAAACAGAAATAATCTTAAAAGGATATAGTGGAGTGCTGATAAAAATGTTCAATGTTGTAGACAAAACGGTGTAGCAATGAGCGCTAGAATAAACAAACAGATAAATAAACAGACACATACGCGTATGAAAGAAAGGATACTACCCCTCCCTATATTTGGTGGCTACAGTGGTTCAACTTTGATGCAACCGTCCCTGGTTATGTGTGATCAGATCAGCATATTCTTTTCTCCGCAGATGTAAATTCAGTTGGCTCACATTCGCCAACTTCCTTTTCCAGCTTGTAAACATTCAGTAATTCATCATTCAGCGATTAACATTTTATTAACTTCCAATTTCAGCGAGTGTACTTTTTATGCACTAATATATATATATATATATATATATATATATATATATATATATATATATATATATATATATATCCTGATTAAGCACAAAGATTCTGCGATTACCATTTTCTGTGAGTCCAATGGACAAGTGTGTATGTGTACATTAAGATTGAACAAAATTTGTATGATTTGAATCATGACGTAATACGTAGTACCAATTTAATACTTACTAGCATATATTCGTATAAAATTGGCGGTTACGTATGAATCGTCATTTCGGAGCCTGATGAATTATCAAACTTTTTTCTCAAATCCCTCAGTTCGTACTTGTAGGGATGAAATCAAACCATGGTAACCATGGTTTTTATGCAATGTTGTTATATATGGATATGAGTTGTATTACACACTGATATATATGCAGATATTAGCTGAAACCACACGCGCTGAGAGTAAACTGATCAAAGTGAATAGATCCTGCAAACTGATCATTATCCGATACAACCTGCCTCTCTAATTCATAAACACCGAATCTTCCACAAAAGTTCACCCTTGGATACATCGAATTTCAGTTAAACTG
>OY735220.1:50642035-50699535 GCA_963457665.1 Thysanoteuthis rhombus | reverse complement strand
CATACATATGCATATGCATGAATATTTTTGCAAAATTCATATACACACAGGCAGATATATACATATATGCACAAACACACACACTTATTTTTATATATATATATATATATATATATACATATATATATGTGTATGTATGTATGTGTGTGCGTGTGTGTGTGTGTGTGTGCGTGTGTGTGACAAATGAATGGGTATTCCATCTGACAAAATATCTATAAATTCTAATTTTTAGCAGGCATTGTATTTGAATCAACATCCTGTTTTTACACAGTTTATTCACGCTGTCCAAGCTAATCTGCATAATCACTGAGTAAAAAAGGGATGTCGATTCAAATATTGTTTTTTTCTTCTGTTTTTGATCAGGCTATCCACTTGCTCTAGCTAGGATCAAATTGTTGCTCCAGCACTCTCAGCATAGGATAAAGGCCGATTATGTGAGCATTCCACCATGTAAGAAGATAGTTTCAGAGTTCAGTATACATTGGCTGAATGAACACACACACACACACACACACACACACACACACACACACACACACACACATACAAATATATATATATATATACGTGTATGTATTTGTGTGTGTGCGTGTGAGCGCATATATATGTAAGTATGTGTGTATGGTTGTGTATATATATATTTAAATGGAAACATATTGCATTTAGAATACATTTTTGCGTGTAGTGCTTTTCAATGAGTTCACTGATACTACATTCTGACTCCATACAGACGAGTTAGGAGCAACACTTTTGCCCTTGACAGAGCACCAAAATACTTTGAGCGTCAGCTTATCTTCCGAACCAAACGTGAAAAAAAATGCCATTTCTGAAAGTTACTACCCTCCTGACAATTTTGCACGTACAAAGCATCAACATGCAGTTGTACTCAATAGGTTCAGCTAAGTGTATATTTATGATCTAATGCAAGGTAAGGCAAATGAGGAGAAAGTTAAGGAAAAGTAGGTATAGATATTGAAGGACTCAAATGAAAATATAGAAGAGCACTGGTTATGTACCCAATAGGAACCATTATGTGACCGTTGTCTTTTGGTCGTATGCCATGTTTGGCAGTATCAATTGATAAAAAACAACTTGTGCTTTGCTTCGACGTTACAGCATAGCAGCTAGCGTAAACAGTAAGCAAGTCTTAATGTTCGATGAAGAAAATGTTTTTTCACAATTAGCCAATTCGTTCAATCTTCTTACAAGAAAAGAATGTGACACGAGGTAGGATTATTACAGGGCTACATGAAGGTGTGAGGAAGCTATCAGTAAAAAACAGCTTTTTAGTCATGGCAATTATTGTTGCAAGGACATACAAGCGCTGCACTTTAGGTCTCAGGACAAATCCTGAACCTTTTTGACCTGACAAGACGGAGCAACGCTACCTATGAAAAAAAATTAAATCGTCTAATGCACAACATCAGGTCTTTAGTGGTTAATTGCAAAACACAATTAGCCTGCTTTTCCGATCCCCTATGAGAACCGAGTGTGGCACGTTAGGTTTAAACGCAAACGTGTGATTATGATATGACTAAAAGATTTTCTCTACTCCTCGCAAATATGTATGAATGCAAGTTTCGAGGTCTCCGAGTGAAACCAAAGCCCTTTGGACTGGACCACACAGGGCTGTACTCGGCAAGCATGAGGCAATACCTCAATTGCCCAATGCGTCTGTTTGGTATAAACCGGTAATATGAATGACGCAATTAACTTCATTACCCAAACACGTCATTAAGTTGTAACATTTCCATTTATATCGAACAGGCGAAGTCAACTTATTTGCATGAATTCATTTTCTTCCACTTACAATACATATATGGCAAGAGTATATTTTTGATTATCCCAAAACACCATAATATTTCAATGTACTTAACGAGTCAATTTCGACTGTTTTGGAATAAGTACCTCCGAAAGATGAGGTATCAGTTTTCCGAGTTACTCTTTATTAGCTGTGTGTTGGTCCCAGAATCTCCAGTACCTAATTCTAGCCCAATCTAAAAATCTCTAAGACAACATCGTTGGAAGAAACTGTGACCTGTGAGTAGATATTTGCTTCGTTCTGATAAAAAATAAGAACAGAGGTTATCAATTTCAAGCTGAATTAGGAACGTAAAGAAATGTTTTTGTCATGAATTGTTTTGTCATTCCCGTGATGCAATTGTTCAGTCATTTTTATTTTAAATGAAAACATCTTGCAATATTGTAACGTGCGAGCGGCAAAAGCCAAGTGTTTAAAATAATGAAGAGACTGCAATGCTAAAAATGGTAAATTGTAGACAGTATTAAAAACAAGACGTACAGAAAAACGAAAGTTTTTAAGTACAGAGAGAAGATAGAGTAGGGTGTTGAATCATCTGAAACTATTAAAGAAAAGAAGAGACAGCATCATAAAAAAGATGTCCCCAGTTGAAAGTCCTTTTTCGTGAATTATGCATGTGTACCTGCCATGACATACAGATGCAATTAAAAATTATGAAATTAAGTGAGAAAAGAGATTGGAATCGCCCAGACATCCATAGAAATAGCATTGCAGGGGATAACTATAAGAGCAGGAAAAATTAACATGTGACAAGGGGGATTAGAGTGAGAAATATTATGATGATAATTTGCCTACACATATAAAGATGGAACGAACGCGTAGCAAGAAGACATGACAATTGGTGGAGCAAAACGTTAAGCAATTGGTGTCCAATGAAGAAAAAAAACTATCAAAGGTGGGTACAAGACATTTTTTCTCGACATAATGACGAACAAAGGTTGGTGTTTTCAACTTTTTAACGTCCCATTGATGCGGACTGTACTCATAGCATATACGTAAATAGCCGGTCAGATCAACTTGAAAACTGATGAAAGCTGAGCTGATGTTAACTTTTGGTTTACACCTTCTGATATACGTTGAACTGGACACTGGGAATGAACTTGAAGAATATATGAAGAAAAGAAAAAATATAGCATGAAGAAAACATGCTCTTTGAATGCAATAAATGAAAAGATGTTTTCGCCGGGATCCTTTTAAAGAATCCATAACCTTACGAAGTGTTGAGCAAAACATTAAAACCTAGGGAGCTCCACGTATCTGAATAGGTATGAAAGAATGCATGCATAATAAGAATTCAATGCATGAATAAAACTTGGAATGAAAAAACAGATGAAATTTTATCGATTGACAAAAGTATAACGAATACAAAATATGAGAAATACGCACACACACATACACACACACATATTTATATGTGTGTGTGTGTGAGTGTGCGTGTGTGTATGTATATATTCATGTTCTATATGAACCCACACGCACATGCACAAACACACTCACGAACACACACACGTATATTTGTATGTACATATCTGTATATGCAGATGAATATATTAGAATATAAAAAGATAAATGTTTGTATGCATATGTGTGTATATGTGTATGTGTGCGTGCGTGTGTGTGTGTGTGCGTGCGTGCTTATGCTGAATACCCTGTATATGAAAAATGATAATGATCCAAAAACTGATATTCATTTAGAAAGCAAACGCTTTTTCCGTCTAAAATCGAGAAATTTCCAGTAAGAAATGGACATGGAATATAACTCTCCAAATAATTTCAAAATCCGTGGAAATTCTGGTCCTGAGCATTCCAAATGAGGGGCACATGACCCATCTACACGCCTACACACACCACACACACACACACACACACATATATATATGTACATAAACATATATGTGTGTGTGTATGTGTGTGCAAATCAAATATATACAATGAATATATATATCATTTTTATCTGAGATATCTTCATTCCAATAGTTCTTAATACTTTGAGTAGAGACAATATGTCGATTAAATGTGGAAATTTGGTCTATAACAATGATTACTGACACAGACAAAGTAATTAGGCCTGCTTATCATTTATATAATGTAGGAAATTACTTTAACTTTGCTCTGAAATGTGACGTTGGGAATTAATTGTAATTATTTACTTTGCAAGATATTATATGAGAGTGACTACTGCTTTATATAAGTTTACCCAGGTCATATTGCAAGTAACTGCTTTTGCTTTTAACACTTTTGGGGTGGATTTTATATTTTTCTGTGTTTACATATGTTTGTCTGTTCTTTAATTAAAAAGTAAATTGTTTAAGTTATTACATATTTGATCAAAATTCTATCCTGTTTTTTTGCATATTTTTAATTTTTCGTTAATATTCCTATCATTTAACTTTTTTTCTTTTTTTCTGATGTTGTGAAAGAGTTTGTTTTCCCATTGTAGTATTTCATTTTAATTTTTTCCAGAAGTTATTCAGCAATAAACAATTCAAACTATGAGCATTGATAAAATTGTTTTTCTAAGATATGAAAGTTTGAGTCAAGAATTTTTTTTAAAAAGAAACAAATCATTGTTATGTTATATTGAATATATTCGGAAAGAGATGTTTGAGCATTTTTATGAAGCAGCAAAATCATATGAAACATACTGAAATTTAAAGCCAGTTTTAGGGAATCTCTTTCAATAACAATGTATCGAGCATGACAAAAAACAAGTTAAAAACATCATAAATGTGAAATTGAACCATAAGACTAAACATCATGAATGTTCAGTCACTCAAAAGAAAGCGACCTGTGCACAATTTCCATCGGTAGCATGCCGCAGATGATCAGTTAAAAAACAGTGAAAAAAAAACATACAACTGAGACACTCTATTTCTCTCTCTCTCCCTTTCCCCCCCTCTCTCTCTCTCTCTCTCTTATATATATATATATATATATATATATATATATATATATATATATATATATATATTACAGCGTAATAATGCATCTCATAATCTTATATCCCTTCTTTATGGTTGGACACTCTTAGGTAGTTCAGCTGTCTGCTATAAGCTACTATAGCAGTGCTCTTCCAACTTTGGAGTGGAGCATTGTGGTAGATGGGGAGTTATGTGTTTGTGAATATATCACTTATTTTGGGCCTGCTGACCGTCCAGTTCCACGTAGGGAAGGAAGATGGTCTGCTTTTGGGTCCGAAACGAAGGTTTCGACCCCACTAAGTCGTACTGGAAGGGATACTGGATGGTCAATAGCCACACTAAAGAGTTTTAATACGATAAAACGGCTGTCTGAGAATGAAATGGAAATTAGATATAACACACATACACACACACGCATACACACACTCATGTATATATATATATATATATATATATATATATATATATATATATATATATATGTGCATCTATTTGGTGAGACGGAATATTAAGTGCGTTATATTATATAGAAACCTATCTAAAACAATCTCAAGTCATCGATACGCGATTAATGTAGAATTCAACGAAGCAATGCACTTACCATGGTGCTAAACAGCAGGATGGTAATGGAAATGTCAAATAGGTTTTTATGTAACGCAGTTTACAATTCATCCCCCCATAGTCTGTGTAGCAAATCCCCATTCTACTATTTATTCCCAGCTCCAGTCTAAAACAACTTGAAGTTGAATGTATCGAGCACTCTATAAAATAAATCCATCACATATCAGAAGTTGCTCTATATTATTAACATACCATTATATTATGCTATACTGCTATCTTAACCTGTACTATATATATATATATATATATATATATATATATATATATATATATATATATATATATATATATATATGCTATACTGCTAGCCTGATCTGTACCATGGGTAATACATATATAAATATATATATACACACATACACACACACACACATATGTTTTTCCTCTCTTTGTTGTTCTTCCATAATATCAGTAAAAAATGACGATCATGATAAGATTAACATCTATTTATAAAACTTTTTTTATTCTTTCATTCTTTGCTCCAATACAAATGACCTTTCATCCAGGAAAAAAGCTTGTGATGCCTGAGTATTAAAAAAAAATACACATAAATAGAAATGTGTATATGGACGGAAAGTAAGCTTTCACTTCGGCATTATAGTCATATTTTAAATAAAAATGGAAATCCCCTTCTAAAACCCTCAATTATTTCCTCAAGACGTTTGATCTTATAATCTCACAATCCCTCCTTATGTATATTGAGTAGGCATGACAAATTTGGTTTTCCTCCACCCATGTTTGACGGACAACGTATCAGACACCCTCCACTTATATACATATATCGAAGCATATATATTGAGAGAGACAGAGAGTAGGATTCAACATTAGTGTTATACTTAGATCATAAATGTAAAAAAATAGAACCACAAAAAAACTCTAAAATCCTTAAAAGAACTTTCTCTTAAATCTTTAATTTCAAAATTTCCTTTGAGTCTCTTGAGTATGCATGGACAATTAAGTTGCAACCATGCCTATGTTTGAGTTTTTTTAATAGCTAGACAGCCAAGCAAAATGATATTTATCACTTGTATATGAAAGGAGAACATGTTTTTTTCCACAATATCGAGTGAAAACTGTAGGTAAGAGGATAACTCCAAAGTGGACAATGTACGCGTTGAAGTAAATAATTGTTTAGTTTTCTTCATGATTATATTCCTGAAAGTATTTGCTAGCACCTCGTATATTGAGGCGCAAGACACGTTTAAATATCTCGCGGCTGAATTTGGCATGACATTTTTTTAATCCTGAAAAATTAATGCTGATATGAATGGTGTTAATGGCACCCGTGGATAGTGTTAGTTTGGCCAATACCATTATGAAACCGACGATTTTAGCCAATAAAGGGATGATGGAGACGGTGTATATTGAAGAGCCATTTTGTATATGTGGTAATATATATATATATAGTAGAAAATAGATTCGTTATACAATACACACAGATGCATATATATATGTGTGTGCATGTGTGTGTGTGTGTGTGTGTGTGCGTGTGTGTATGGCATATCGTAAAAAATGTGGAAAAAAACATTTTTTTTAGATTGAAAACAACTTTTTCAGAGGTTTAAAACTTTTGATCGACTATAATTTTATTTGTGAACGTCAGTATCTTCGTATATTTATAAGTTTTAGAGCCTTTCTATGAGTCTTTTGAGTACATACTGATTCTACCAGATTTCCACCATATTTTGACAAATATAACCATTTGCAGCCATTTGAAATTGTCATTGGATGGCCATTTGAGAAAATAGAAGAAAGCGCTTTTCAAAGAATTTCTCAGCAGTGTATCATAACTTCCAAGTCAATACAATACATCCATTAATGAAAAGGATGAATTTTTCACCTATCGGTGGGATGAATATAATATGGAGTATAGAAATGATCATAATAAATGGGTAGCACTCGGCTTGCCATCATCATCAAATTCTATTGCCAATATTTTCTGAACTTATTCAGTTCACCTCCCATCTTATATTCTGCAGGCCTCAGTTTTGCATAAGATCTCTGTGGATCCATTTTGTGAAGCATGATGCCCTTTGGTTGACTGTCATTCTCGCAACATTATTTATCTAATATACTGAGTTGTCTTGCGATCGTCCATGTGATGTTTGTCATGTATTTTAATTTGCACATCACGTGATTCTCAGGTTTGAGTGTCAGCCTCTTGGTTAGGTTCCATGTTTTAATTCCATAGGTGGCTATCTTGAAAATGCGTAGAATTTTATGAGGATTAATCAGATTTTCTTGTTCTTGAAGACGAATTTGTTCTGCCAGAGGTTTGGCGTCTCAGGGTGGATTTTTTCTCGATTTCTTCTTCTCTTAAGGATTTCATGGGTCGATGCAGTGATCTATTTTCTCAAGTTTGCATTTCAGATTTTGATCGTTGTGTATTCATTTCAAATGTGTTCGTTGTATGTTACCTTTGTTTTTGCTGAAGTTCATTTGAATTTGCCTCTTCACCCTGTTCGTCCAGCATTATTTGGAGGGTCTGATGATTCTCTGCAAAAAGTATAATCTTATCTGCAAATCTGAAGTCACTCATGTATTCACCATCAGTTTTCATTCCTTTGTTTTCCCTGTATAGGTTTCGGAAGATAAAACTATGAAAATTATAGTTGAGGTGGTATAGTCACGAATCATCCTTTTTTGGTCTAGAAGACGTCTGAATCATTACACAACCTGTAAAGGAGCAGCTGTGACAGTGTATATGTTGCAGTTTTCTGACATATAGGGGATCTACATTATACTGGACTGTACCGTCAATGATCTGGGATTTTTACTGATAAATGCTACAGTGATTCATACTTTATATTCTGCTGCTTTCTCTTCCAATTGGTTTATCGAATGGAGATGGTCCATGGCCGTGTAGCTTCTTCAAAAGTCAGCTTATTCACTCGATTGGTTTTTACATATCATTTTGATGAGTTGATTAGTGATAACTTTGGTGAAAATTTTGTAGATGCAGTTAATGAGATTTATTTAAGAAGTTTATATATTTTTTCAGTTCAATCTTGAAGGACTGAGTAAACTCTTGTGTTACATCTTGCAGTCACTGCTTTGTGTGGAATAATCTCCTGTGTTCTTTATTGGTGTAAGTTTGAATTTTGCATCTCACTTTTTATTGTCGCTTCCTACATTGACTAGGATTTTGGTGTGGATGTCTTTGACGGGTTTCATTAAAATCCGTCAGTCAAAACAGTCACTAAGACTGCCAACCTCTGTATCTCTCATTTTCTTAAGCTAGTCATCTTGCTGGTCATGTAAATACACCACTAGCAAGCTGCACTGATGTAGCTAGAAGGTTGGAAATTTAAACAGGGATTTCGGGGAGGGTATTACTTTATGTGAATTCATCTTAAATGGATCATTTAGTTGGTGTCCGCCTTTTTACTTCGATAATAAGAATGTTTTAGTGATCACTGTCCAATAAGGCAAAAGAAGTAACTTTTTTCATTGATCACTAAGACAGCATCAGTTGCATGATAGTTTCTATTGTATGACTAACCCGTTTTCTTTCCCAATCGCTGAGGCATAAAGTGTGCAAAATGACTATGAACAAATTCAAACTTTGATTTCATGACCAGATTAGTCGTATTCAAATATAAAAGTATTTAGTCGTATTTGATGTCATTAACAAGAGTGTAAAATTCGCCCGTTGTCCAATTGGAGATAAATGGATTGCAAATTATGATTTCCTTGGTCAGAAGAGCAAAGTTTGAAGAGATTAATTGATATTCCCTGTATCGTTCAGAAATAATCAATGAATAAACAGCATTCAGTATCGAGGAAACATGTAATTTCAAAACGATCAAACAGTGAGATTAAAAGCAAATACTAACTGATGAGAAATGAACTGAAAGATGAGAAGAAAGAATCAGAAAGAAAACACACCAATAAATTTACAATGAATCGATAATCTAGATCAGAATATGATTGACTAATAACCGCATCTGGAGCCTTTATCGGCTCAATTTATGACAATAAATGGATTTTAGAAGTGCCATAAATCCATTATTAGACAATGAACATTAAGTGTAAATGTCAATACAATTTGAGTGTTAGTACTGACTGCATTTCTGTAGATTCCCCATTGAAAGTAAAATGGCTAATATAACAACTTTTATAATGAACGGTTATAGTTCCGGCCTGTCAGTTCAATTATATCGACGACCCAAGGTTTTTGAGGGTTTAAGGACTTGAAACATTTAATAAGATGATGTATCCAAGCTAGCATATGAGGGGTCTTATCTACCGGGAGTATTATGATGTATATGTTTCATTGAAAGAATCTGAGCAATCGATAACCATTAACCGTTGTAAACACAGAGATTCGACTCTTCCTCTTATATAACATCCCTCAATTGACATCTTGAATAAATTCATCATGATCATGATCATCATCATCATCAGCTTTTTAACGTCCATTGCTGAACATTCACCCCCCCCCCCTGAAGAATTGCTAGGCCTCTCTATCATGGGCATCTCGGGGCCGTTACTTTTTTGAGTATCGGTCATGGAATATTTGCCAGCCACGTTTTAAGATTTCTGAAGATCCATCTTGGGAATTGAGACGTCTAGCGATTATCCGAAGTTGTTGCAACGTCATTACTGTTCTTGAAGGTTGAGTTTGCTTGACGAAATCTTGCAAACCTAGAGTGATTTTAAGCTTGACTTATCCTTCTTCTGAGAATTTCATGGAGATTTGTCGCCCGAGGTGAATGTAGTTGTGTTCTTTCTACAGCTCAGCGTTTGTTGTACATGGCATTTATTTATTTATTTATTCATTTTTGTAGGTTTATATGGAGACCAACTTTGTTGCTCTGTTCGTTTAGTTTGTGTAGCATTATTTGCAGGTCATTAGAGTTCTCAGTAAATCTGAAAATCTGAGGCTGCTCAAGTATTTACCGTCAATTCTGATTCTTTCATTAACCCAGTTTAATTTTAAGAAGATCATCTCGAGGCAGGCTGTGAAGAGTTTGGGTGAGCTGATATCTCCTTGTCTTATCTTTTTTTCGGGCTAGAATAGGTCCGAGTCTTTATATCATTTGATTGAGGGACTTTTGTGTCGGTAGAAATGTTGAAATACTATGACATGTTCTTGAAATATTGCCATAATAAACTCCTTTCATCTTACCTAAATTGTTCGAGTCCTCCAAAGCTATACATTTTTGTGGTGGTCAGTATTGGGAGTAAGTGGAATTCAGTTCTCAAGACAGCAGTTTGAAGGATTTGCTGTTGTCCTTTTATGAGTTACGTATACCCAGTTACTACAGAAAAGAAATGGCAAAATTGAATGTTAGTCTAGAAATAAGTATGTAGATAAAAATGGGGATAATATTTATCACGATAAGCAAAGGGTTTAATTCTAATAATGCTACTCTGAGAGATAAAAATTGATATTTGCTGATATTTCTTTTTTGTTATTGATTTACTTCGAACCAAACTCTGTCCCTAACAAATTTATGTTTTTACATTACTAAGCTTAGTATAGTACAATAGCCGTACAAAATACATACTGTCAACAAAAACTGTCAAAATTGGTTTTCAAGTTAGTCCAGTTTGCAGGCTGTAGATATATCGCACGTACAGTCCACACTAATTGATTTGTAGGACTGAAAGTTTCAAAAATCTATAAACAGTATTTTTTCTTCAAATTCTTCTCCTAAATAGGTTTCCAGTCTGATGTCAATGCATTTTCCTCTAAATTGATCCCTTTGTTTGTGCCTGCTATCTTTTCTTTGAAAATTCTTTCTTTTTAGTGATCCTTGCCCAATAGACTCAATAATCCTATTCGTTTATCACATTTTTTTCCCAGTTTTTTTTCTAATTGATTACCCCAAACACGACATGCTGCCAAGAGACTTCGGTTGTGTGACAGTTTCTGTTTAGTGACCAACCGGTGAATCTTTCGTCCAAATACATCTATCCTGAATACTCAACATTTTATCTACAGCCTGTTTGAAGAGGATGACACTGTTTCCTGACAACTTGTATTCAAACTATTTCAAATTTAAAAGCTTGTTTTAAGATAGGTATAACCAATTGTACATACATCGATACAATTTCCTTAAATTTGGAAAATAACATTGCTGCCACAACTCAAATGATAGACGCACGAATGAAACTAACACATGATGCAATCATTAAGACTGTTAATTACTAATGTCTCTCGATACAGTTTTGCCACATCACGAATAATGTAGCTGAAAACTTAGTTGAGCATTAGTTCTATCTTCTTAACATTGGGGATGCATCTTTTATGGAACACACTGTATCTTTGTACCGTCACGCGTTGGGATATTCTACTGTTTCCCTTTCTTATTGAACAATTTACGCAATGAGCATCATCTGTAAATATACCTATCAGTCCCAACGGTTCCTGATCAACGGCGTAAACACAGCGTGCCGTTGTGCAAACAAAATAAACACCTAGAAAGTTGAGTTGTGCTGATCTAACACATCACCTCTGCTCTCGTCAAACAGTCTTTGAATGAACGCCTGTTTAATTATACTACGTGTTTACAGGAAGCTTTAGATCTTTATTTGTTTTGTGTGGCATTTGCTACGCCAACTGTTTAGCACAATGTGAAATTGAATCGTGTTAGTAGGCACGCTATAATATAGCGTAAATGATCACCACACCGTAACTTCCAAAGTTTGTCTTGGTACGAGCATCCACATGAATGACGTTGGACATAAAATATCAATACTAGGGATTTAATTATCTAACGCTAGATCGGTCGAACGTAGCTCGTATTATTAGTATGTAGCTATAGGTGAATACCTGTTAATATAACCTGGGATGTAGCACTTATGATTTACTAAGTGAATACCTATAATGGTATTGATTATATACTTTGTGAGCAGAATATTCCGTGGCAAAAAAAAATAATTACGGTTGTGTTTTAGCACCAACGTTGCCTACCGTATTGCCCAATATAGTCGAATAGATAGATGTGGGGAGTGAGTAGAATTTCTGTCTGGGTGCAGATAAGAGCGTTGCTAGTTGTAAGGTTGCAAGGCTGATTCTGAGCGTACACGGAAAGCTGCCTCACTGGTTTTATTGCATTCTGAGTGTGGTCTTGGGGTCGCTTCTAATTGAACAGGTTACTCGTTTATTAATAATTACTATGTTTAATACAATGGACATTGCGCCGGCTGAACGGTTGGCAGCGCAGAAAATGGACTGGGCCACCTGAGTTGAAACTGCAACTGAGACCAAGACTGATACCAGTGACCCCATGAAACGCGTGGACAGAGCTAATGGTAAAATAGTTTAAAATGATGTGAGTGATGCCCCCAAATCAATTTTGAATATTGATAACCGAGACTTAAAAAACTTCTGATACATGAAGATTGTGAAGGGACGACTGATGCCCCAGCCAGCATGAGGGCACTGTTTTACAACCTGAAACAGCACAAAACCCTCATTTTACTGTTTCTAATGTTTCTCTCGATCTAGAAGTATTGCATTTAATGTGCTAGTATGTTGTCTAGCTCGTTGTCAACTGCAGTCTTAGTATAGGTCTGAGGTCGCCTCAGGTAGAACCAGTTGTAACTCGTACATACATACAAAAAGTTATTTTTTGTTATAACTATTCTCTGGATGAATTAATTAACTTCATGTGTAACAAATTAGAGTATTTTTTTTTCTCTAATTCAGTCTATGTAACATTATTCTCGGTGTAATACCAAGTAATATTAACACCACTGAAACCTCACTTTATTTGAGCTTGGAATTCTCACACATGGAGACGATCACGTAAAAGTGTTTCCAGTGTATGGGGATGGACATTTTTTCTTGTATCATCAATCCTGTTGAAAAGTTTTGCCAAAGATTAATGAAAACAGTGAGGTAAGTACGAAGCAGCTTTTTTTTTGTTTTTTGTTTTTTTTTAAATTCTATTCGGGATTGAGACGGGCCTCAAGAGGCCATAACCAATTCTGATACGACTGAGCTTTGTCTTCTGCAACTGAATAATCATATTATCAAATTTGGGTGAACAACCAAATCTGCCAAAGACTTTCTGGGGATCTGATCAGCTTACGTTGACGAACACCTTTATCCGGTGAACTGAGGTGACATATGGCCCTTTATTTCACTCGTGACAGAGAGAAAAGGCGAAACACACAACCACACACACACACACACACACACACACACACACACGCATACGCATTGTGCAATACTGCCTATGCTTCGTATATAATTGTGATGGGTCTGGTTGGTCACCCAAAGGAAACCGTCACGCCACCGACATCATTTCGCAACATGCTGTGTTTACATTTGAAAAAATTGCAAGACCTAATTGATAAATTAGCTACTTTTCTCTCCTCTTGTAGGGTACTGACCAGTAAGAAATGTCTGAATCAAAAAAAAAAAAAAATATGCTTACGGCAGTGAACACCTTCATCAGGTTGAATCAAGTTAAGAAACCTATGTATACACACACACACACACACACACACACACATATATATATATATATATATATATATATATATATATATATATATATATATATATATATATACAAATAAAATAATGGAATTGCTGCTCAAACAAGTTTCTTTCTCTTCTCTTTTAGGCTTCTTAAATGGAGAAGTTATGGCGGGATCCAACTGGGATTATCAAATATTGTGTTTGAATAAGAGTTATCAAGCTTATTGATGTAATTCATTATTTTTCTTCTTTCTTGAAAAATGATGTTACCATGAAGCGTGTTTTCTCTGTTTGGGGACTGTTTTATCAAAATTACGAACTCTTTAAACTATAAATAGTTTCTTGCTACAGGGTACAGTTCATTGAAATATATATATATATATATATATATATATATATATATATATATATGTGTGTGTGTGTGTGTGTGTGTGTGTGTTTTGTTACATCATAGAAAATTTATACTGATCTCTTTTTATTACACAGGATATGTATTATCTGGATAGACAATTATCATTAGAATAAGCAATTAACGAAAATTAGGCTGATGAATTATTATCGTTGTCTTGGCTAAAAAGGGAAATTATTCAAAATAAGAGTTCCAATATATTTGAACACAATTTATTATCATTTATTCGGATCATATATCCATTTTTCACGGACATAATCACGCACACACGTACCCATACACACAAACATACACACACACACACACATGTATATATGAATATATTTTCCACGAAGGTACTGGATATAAAAACATTAACTGATAGTAGTGCATTAAATATGATAGATTTTCTGATAAGACATTTGTCCACCAGTCACCTTTCTTTGTCACTGAGAACTCCACCTTGGTTCTATCAACCGACAGAAACTTTCCATCTGTCATCACCAGTGAATCGATAATAGTCCGTAAAAATTGTCCTTTTGTTCTTTAAAAAAGGCCATGAGATTTCGACCGATTTCCTCTCACAGGAAATTCGATTTCTCATACATCGAACGGTGAGATAAAAAAAAATGAAGCTGACATAATTGTAACCAGATCCTAGAAAGATAGTTCCGTGGCAAAATAGAAAGTATTGCGTGTAAATTATTCTTCAGTGACTGCTTCCTGGTGATTCTCTGTATTTAAACACGGTTGAAGAGAAGAAAAAATACCATGGTTGGAAAGGGACAGTTTTGGTAACTGGAAATGGTGAGACAAGGGGGACCAAGCTGTATATCGGGAAAAAAATCATTTTTAATTTGCTTTTTTCAAGCTGAAGAAAACCAGAACAGGTAACCCAGTTTATGAAAATGAGGCATAGATCCCGGTTGGTGTTAAAGAAAACATTTAAGTTAAAAATATGGAAAAAAAGTAACTCTACGAGTATAGTAAGTAGAAGTCCCTTCGGTCGGTCAGTTATCGGGATGTAATAAGAAATAATGGAAACAATATATATATATATATATATATATATATATATATATATATATATATATATATATATATATATATATATATCTGTACCAAAGACTTCACTCACTTTTACCGTTTAACAGATCCTATTAAGTAGACGTACAGCAAAAGTGATAAAATATACCTGGGAATGTCATGTTCAGATTTTTTAGACTGATACTCAATAAGGTAGTTTCTGAGACAAATATTTGTATTTCATTGGATCCTCAGTGGTTACCTAACTATTTTTACCTTGTTTCGAATAAGTCGTATTGGGTTGAGCTTGGCTAATTTTATGAACACTCACCAAAGCACCATGGTTAGTACCCTTGTTGCGGAGCCTTATTCACGAATATAGTGATCCCCACTTTTACTGATTGAGCTAACATGAATCCAGTCTCAGCAAAGCAGTCTGCAAATTTTAGGTTGCAGGTCGAATAAGAAATATTTCAGTGAGCCAGGGCAAATAATAGAATTAGACAGCTCACCATCACAGTCAATAATTGGACACCCGTTGCGATGAAATTCGAAATCTTGTAGAGGACATCAATTGAAGACTAAATATTATCAGAATAAATTCTGTTCACGATGCCACTGGCTTTTTTCACTCGGAAACATCTAAAAAGGAAGAACAAGATAGCATCTAGAGATATGTAGATTTTGTGAATCTAGATAGTATTATTAAACACACCCAAACAGGGCCTAAAAAGGTGGAAAAGGGTATTTTTCTTTTTAAATTTCAGAAAGGGTTTAGAGGAGTACTGACGTCAATTGTGGGGTCTATGGTAGAGACAACATGTAAAAAGGATGAGCCTTTGATTGGAATAGCTGGCGTTTCAATTCCCACTGATATGTAATCTGTTACAAATACTGCATTTTGCGTATCGTATGATGCTTAATGCAACGGACACACTAAATTTTATAAGGTGATGGCCAGGAAAAGTGGATCATCATCATCAGCAGCAGCAGCAGCAGCATCAGCATCAGCATCATCATCATTCTTTTAGCTTATGTTGTTATACATGGACCTTCCCAAAGACCAACCAGACGTTGCAGAGTCAATGCTATCTGAACTTGTCTAGTTTGATTCAACATCTTGAATCTGGGAATCCATATCGAGAGTTATAATGTTCGTCGGTTGGGGTTCTTCCTTGCAACCAAGCTAATTGTTATTTAAGTTTTATTGCATTGTTCTCAGTTTGAGGGTCAATCTCTAGGTTAGGTTCCATGTTTCAGTTCCATTGATGACTGTCGGTAGGATGCATTGGTTACGTACACTTTTGGGGGTACTAATGAGATTTTCTTGTTTGTGAAGATCTGGCTTGCTCCACCAAACATTTGCCATTTTAAAGTGTTTATTCTCTTTATTCCTTCTTCTTTTGAAGATTACTGAAACCTAATGCTATTTTAGCTAGAAATTCTCACTAATTCGGACGATTCCATCACGAACTAGTGAGGAGTAAGACATTCATATCAAATATATGTCATTTTAGATGCAAGAATGAGGTTTTGTTTGACTCATGCACTGGCTCCCATCTTATAGGACGCAAGTTGTTTTTTTTTTGGGGGGGGGTAATTTAAATTTCTATAAGCTGCAAAATACAGTGACGTGTATGCAACTTTAGGTATTGAATGAAGTCAGTGAATCAGTTTGGATGAGACCCAAGACTAGATTTGGCACACAGTTCATAGTTTGCCGACCCTTGGTCAAACCTAAGCTCAACAGATAACTATAGGCACATATTATGGCGTAGCGAACTTTTCAAGCAAGCAATATTCACTAATGCAGTGAGTTCTAGTCAAATTTGGTATCCAACTTCTGCCATCCCTGCATAAGTTTTGTAATTAACTGTAATATATCCACATGCGCCACCTTAACAGATAGCAAAGCACAAGGGGCTTATCTTCCGTTTGGTGGGTCTCCAGTGACATCGTTGCCCAAGTAAATAGAATGATTACTTGTCTATGTGACCATGTAGGTAAGAAGCAACAACAAATACTATTTGAGTTCACATGATCATAAGTTAGTGCCAGCGTTGTGACAGATATGAGCCTCCAGAAGCATAAATCGGTGCGGATGAGAGAACTCTATTGATTTCTGTCTGTGTAAAAAATACTTGTTATAATGGCAACATTTTATGAATTTTCCAGAAATAGCTTGGACTTATGAGAAAGTTTATGAAACAAGACCCATAACTTCAAGGATATGTCCACCATTTTCACGTCCATATCTGTCCATGTGGTTTCATTTATTCTTTGTAACGTGCAATAAGTGAAGAATATTTCAGCCAGGGACTTCGTAGCGATACTCAATAGTAACTTTTGTTTTTCATTTATGAAACTATAAATTTAAAAAAAGAATTAAACTAATTGAAGATAAACAATTCAAATGTAAACATGAAGTTTGATGGAGTAGAAATCTTAAAGAAATTTAAAAATAATGAAAACTCTTTCATAGAATTTTGTGTTTCCTAACTTGACATAATACGTCATCAATGGAAAATAAAGAGAAATACGAGATTGCATATAGAGTTTAAAAACATGGATTAATTCTAGTGTGTGGAAATTGACAATTAAAGAAGTTTCAGTTTCCTTTTACGGAAACAGTTTAACAGAAAAACAGTCCACGGCACTGCGTTATCTTTCTCCAGAACAATCACAAGATATAGGCGAATAGGAGTGAAATAAACGTAGTTCCTTGAAACCATCTGGATTAAACATTATTGCATTCAACTGTTTGCATTGATTAATATCAGATCTCAAGCTCTCTAGGTATGTCAAGAGACAACAACGAACGTGAGCATCCATAATGCAATAATAAACCTTATCATAAAATTCATCATCATCATCATCACCAGTCTCTTATCGTCTGTCGTTGGACATAGACCTTCCACAGCATTCGCCACATTTCCCTATCGTGGGTGTCGCGGTGCCAGTTTTTTTCTGAATTCGTCTGCCTCATCTCTCCATCCAATACTCTGTCAGCCTGAGTGCGCGTGTAATCGCTCAGGATCCATGTATTATATTGCCATGTCCATCAGTTGTCTTCCATTCTTGCAACATGGTCAGCCCATTGCCATATGAGTTTTTTTTAATGGATCCTATAATGTTCCTGATACCTGTCCTCTCCTGGATGCATTTTGCTTCTTTGTGGTTCCCCATATGAAGTTGAGCATAATACTCTTATGTGAATGTAGCGTGGTTCTCAATCTGCGAGTCTGTTTCAAGGTTAGGTACTATGTTTTAGCTCCATAAGTGGCTATTTGGAGGATGTATTGGCTATATACCCCTCGTTTTAGGATTGATTAGATTTTGCTCTCACGAAAGCTTGCCATCCTAGGGTAATTCTTCGCTTGATTTCTTCTTTTTTGTGGGTCTCATGGATATTTATTTACCTAGAAGATGTAGTGGTCTACCTTCTCAGATTCTGTGAATTTCAGCATCTCATCAATATTTCACGAATGAACGATATGTTAAAGGGAATCCATTTATTTCTTCTAACTCAGGGAGAAATTTCCGTCAAAAGAGAAATAAAAATCTGATATGAAGTCTGTTTTTTCTGGGGTTGATGCTAGTTAGATATTTTCATGAGGTACGAGTAACTCTAGACAAAACCCGTTATCTTCAAATACCTCAACATTAACTGTCGTACGATTGAATAACACTGGATCAATAGGTTATCATTCGATAACCACTTTTGAGTCTGGTCAGTACCTAGATGGGTTGGTGCTCTGGAATACCAGACCATTAGCTAGAATGGTGAAGTGAATGATACCAATGTGGGTGCCTGTCATTTTTGTTCACACCATAAGCCAAGGCAAGAGAAACTTGCAACATAGGAAGCCTGCTTAGTTACTCCTGATGAAGTAACCTGCGTAAGGGCATTAGCTAGCTAAAGTTCAATGTTTCTTTTGGTTACATAGTTTTGATTCCCATTCTTAAGTCCCTTCCTTGAATGTACTAAACTGAGCACCGAGAGTATGAACAAGCTATTACAATTAATCGAATTCGGATGACGATTGGAGAGAGTGAAATTTCCCCAGCAACTGATAAACCAAACGGATGGAAGGTCAGCGAACGTTCTGCTATTTGACAAGATCGAATCTAATTAACTTGACGTGATGGGGAACATAAGGTCGATAGCGTCGCTGCCTCCTCTAAAGGTGACCGTAAAACTGATGAATGCAGGCCGTGGAATGCGACGAAGAAGAGTATTGTTTAAGCTGGCGATGTAGTATCGTCTTGAGAGAAGTGACATCCTCCATACAATGATGGTTTCCATGGTTGGTGTTGCTCCACTTGACACGGGTTATATCAACAAAGCCCCAAAAGACGGCACAGAACCCGTAAAAAGTGCTCGAAACGATTTAAGAGGAATCGTAATTATAAGAGCGGATCGTCGAATCAATTGTATCCAAATCCACGTGGGCAATTTAGCATCCACTGACACTGAGGTTGGCAGAGAGTTGTATCCTTTTTATACGTTCGTTTGTTAGTGTTTTTATGTGTTTGTACGCAGCAGTCATCCTGGCCATAGTATTTTGTGTAAAGACTTTGGATTTTAAATCAGTACTCTACCAGATCATTTCTAAGAATTTTTGTTTTTGTTTTTCTTTAAAGAAGATTTTGTCGACCTTGATTTTTGTGGGTATACTATATTGATAACATCTAAAATCTCAAGATGTTTCCTTTTACTCTCTCTTTGATGTTTTCAATAGAAAACGTCTGTGATGCCAGGAATATAATTTATTCTTATCAATTTTTCCTTCAATGGAACTTTTTTTTCACATGACTTCAAATTTTGACACTACGTTGTATGTTATCTCTTTTTTTTCTGTTTATTTTTTCACGAGCTTTCTTTATGCATTAGGTTCTAATTTCAACTGCTCCGTTGTGCTCCTAACATTAACATATCAACCTTGTTAAGTTCTCGTTGCTGGAGTTGTTGAGATCTATTTCTGGGCTTGAGGAATAGAAGTCAGTTTCACATTGTTCGAAAATATCAACCCAAACTGTCACACAAACAGTCAGCACAAGATTATTTTCGTATCGTTTTTAAAAGAGTGCGGGTTGGTATCTATATATGTGTGTATAACGATACAGGTTGCACCGATGGAGCCGAAGGCATGGAAATTTGAACATTTACTAAAAATTGTATCCGACAAAAATCTTTACTCGATCATTGAAAATTCACTCTTTAAGTAGCTTTTTAGTGAAGGTTTCAATCTGCAACGTAGGCTTTTTTTACAGTGATCGCTGAGCAGGTATCTGGCAAATTTCAAGCTTTTTTTAAAAAAATATTCAGACGTTTAAATTCAGTGATCACTCCCCCCAGCCCCCAAAAGTGAGACAAGTAATTTATTCATTGATCACCACCAACGAGGTGCACTGGTCAAGTGATGGTTTCTTCTGAGTGGATAACCAGACCTTTTTAACCGGAAAGTGAATCCATCAGCCTGATCCATGATTTTCCCAAATGAACTTTTCCCACTGAAAACGTCCATGGCTGTGGAATAACATAAGAGGCTATATCCATTCTGAATAGCACACTCAAATTGTAGCTCGTCCAATTAGCCAAGCAATGCCGAGTGAACCCTTTTCTCAAAAGATTTGAGTTCAGTTTACGCATGCGTCCATCCAGAATGACTGCATTACTTTGAAAAGAAATGCTACTCCTTTGAGTTATTAAATGTTCGTCTGGTCAGTTAACCAATAGGAATTCTCACGTGACCAAAGTCTTCCCGCAGCAATATCAATTAGGGATGATGAATTAAGTAATTGAAAAAAAAGAGTGATCGACCAATAACTTACTTTTTGGCCCTTTGTTTGGCACTGATTCAAAAAGTACACATGATGCACACAGATACAATTGCATACATAGCCACTTGGCAAAGAACTACTTAGAAACTGAAGAAACCCCTGTTGACAATTCTGATTGACTGTTCTCAAACATGTGGCTCTGCAAGTTCTCGTTATTATGCAACCATTATTTTTCTTGAAGAAATAAGACATGCGAGTATATAAATATTCTTCAAGTGTTAGCTCCAGTGATAAATATTATGTACAAAAAATATGATCAATCACATTACGAACAATATGAGTATATTTTTCCCAACTCTCTGAACTCATCATTCACAATGACATATGAATTCCTACGTAGACATTTGTTGGATTATTTAGAAAATATCCAGTTTCATCATCGGCTAACTCGCAACGTGTAAAGAAAACATTTTCATCTTCATTTCTCATCACCAACATCATCATCAGTCTTCTATCATCGGTCTTTTGACGTATACCTTCCTGAGGATTTGCCAGATATTCTCAATCTAGGGTGTTTTGGAGACAACACCTTCAAAACTTCTCAAGTCTATCACACGATCTCATATTTTGCCGGTCACATTTTTGAGTATGTTTTCTAGGGATCAACGTTGTGAGTCGTTATGTTCAGGAGTTGTAGTACATTCTTGCAACATGACCAGCCAATTGCCATTTTAGTTTTCTAATGGATCTGATGATGTTTCTGACTCCTGTTTCTTCTTTAACATATTGAACCGCCTTGTGATCTCAAGTTTTTTTCTCGATCTTGAGAGGGTGCAAAGGCTCTACCAAAATGCCGCCAACTTTGAGTGATTTTACGTTCTTCTTCTTTTGAGGGTATCATGGTCACTATAAAACTTGAATTCAAATTTAGTTGATACCACGTTCTAGGATCATTCTATCAAGTATCCTTCCTTTTTTTAAGGGTCTCAACGTCCTTTTCTTTGAAAGCTCATCCAATAATGATCATATTCTTGGAAATCAGCTGCCGTAGGGAAGTGTTAATCACATCCAAAATATTGGCGAAAAGTAATTTTTGTCACATATTTTTAAATCAGATCTTCTCTTCACAGCCAAGGATGATTTATGAATCGGTACTGGTCAACATCCTGATGATTGGTGACCACTGATTTGAACGATCACATCAATCTATATCAACTGACGCCTATTGTGTATCCAGATATTTTTTTGCTCGATGATATAAGCACTCCATAGAGCCTGCAGTTGTGTCCGAGTTGATTGAGGAGCAGTATAATGGAAATAAATTTTCAGTTGTTGTCCAGTCTCGGGAGAGGAAGATGGATGAAAAAAAAAGGGGGATAAAGATAAATTGTTTGTAACGTATACCGAGAAAGAAATGAGATGTTTCACAAAATGTAACGTTTTAATGAAAATAAATGCTCGGATGTCAGTTGAAAGGACTTAGATAAAAGGGCTGGAAGTTCCAAAACAGAACAATAGCCCGACAAACAGTGCAACAGTTATGAGATGTTGAATACAATTTCCCTCATTCATTTACTGCAACTCAGTTGCCATGCTCTAAATGTGGTTGTAACCTCAATAGAGCTACCTATTAGGCGACAGATGGAGATTCCATTTATCACGGTTCAGCCATATAAATGCCAAGATTGGAATTCTGGTCATCATAATTCAGCTATAAAAATGCGAAACTGAATTCCGGTCATCATAGTTGATCCATAAAAATACAGTGACTGAAATCACGGCTGAGCCATCGGAATGCAATGAATGGAATTCTAGTCATCGCATTTGAACCATAAAAATGCAATGGTTAAAATTCCAATCATTCCAGTTGAGTCATACAAAGGCCATGACTGGAATTCCGGTAATCACAGTTGGGCAATAGAAATGCAATGACTGAAATTCCAGTCATTCGTGTTGAGTCATGGAAATGCAATGACTGAAATTCCAATCATTGCACTTAAGTCATAGAAAGGCAATGACTTGAATGCCAGTTATCACAGTTGAGTCATAGTAAACAATGACTAAAATTAAAGTTATCGCAAATGAGCCATAGTAATGCAAAAACTGAAATTCCAGTCGTCTCAGTTGAGCCATAGAAATGCGGGAGGAATAGTTGAGCAAGAGAAATGGATTGATTGAAATTCTGGTCACGGCAGATGATCCATAGAAATGCAACCACTGAAATTTCAGTCATCACATTTCAGCCTGAGAAATGAATCCAATGATAGAAATTCCAAGCAAAGCATATGACTGCAACACAGAAATTCCAGGCAAGCCACAGAAAGGCAATGACTCAAATTCAAGGAGAGCAATAGAAATGCCATGACTGAAATTTCAATCATACGAATCAAGTCATAGAAATACTGCAACAGAAATTTCGATCAACGCAGTCAAGTCATACAGCTACGATGACTAAATATCGATTAATTGCTACCATTGAGTTTGGAGGAAATTTTGGGGTATTTTATCTTTCCTTGTTATAAACATAATTCTAATCTTATAAACCATCTCGATTATTTGTATATACAATCGTTCCACTTTTTTTTCAAACTTTTCATTCAGAATATAATAGGTTGAAAAAATCTCTCTCTCTCTCTCTCTCTCTTACACACACGCATACACGTGTGTATGTGTGTGTTCAAATATGTATATAAACGAAAGCAGGAGCTCGGGCAAAAGGATACCAATAACGTCAAAAATGTATATCAAGCGAAATGTTGCAAGGTTATTATTACAATACTGAACGCAATCCAATTAAAAAATAAGCATGTGCCTGTATGAAAAAGAACTTGAACGTTGAAACAGTGTAAAGTGTAAGAAAAGGTATGATAATTGACCTAATATTGTAAATCATATCTTGTCAGAAAATATCCTTCCCATATATATATATATATATATATATATATATATATATGGGGGTGGTCAACACTTGTCGTCAATATAGAGTGATTTGTATTCTAAAACTGAGTAAAATTCATGAAATAGAGTTCAATATATTTTTATTATATTTCTGTACACTTTGACCAAATGTTTCACTATCTTACAACTTGGATGGATAATAACATTTTTTCAGCGGCTGTCTTTTGAAAAAAAAAGTTCTCTTTGGCGTGGCCCCAGCAAGTAATGCAGCCTTCCCGATTCATCCAAATATTTTGTTCCCTTTCAACAGCAATGAGCAAAAAATTGGACGATTGGTAAATAAGTGAAGGTGTAAAATTTGCAATTAACGAGCATTCTTCGTTTTGAGATGGAGGAAAACTTAAAAAACAGATGTCTTAGAAAATATTTGTGAATTTTTGTTGATGTTGTAGGAATTTCTTTCTTTTTTTTTTTGCATTCTATATCAATTTCACCAAGTGTCTCCAATGAAAGAGAATTTAGTTTATATCTCACGAATTTACGAACCTTTTCCATCAAACTTTACTGAAACGATGTTTACGAACATTATTATATTTCTTTGAGCGTGTTCATTAACTCGTTTTAACGTATTTTCTTTACTCCTTTCTACCTTTGATATTTCACCAAGCACAAATTGGTGAAAAAGTATAATACCTCAGTGACACACAATTTAACATGGCCTTAAATAGTGACGCTTTTATAGAAGTTAAGAAGATAGATCTAGACGCTTTGGATTCAGCACCATATTCAAAAAGGCTATAGCAAGTTCTAGAGAAGATATGCAAGATGTTCAATCAGTATGAAAACAAAAGCAGAGAAAGAAACTTAGGTGTTAGCCAATGGTGCAAGGGCGGTAATGGCCCGAGAGGAGGAATGCCATTCTGAACAAAGAAGAACAGACAATGTACGTTCGTACAAAGAGGAGAAGACCCCAAGTGCAAAGAAGAAATGTGAACAGAGATTATCTTTACAGAAGTTCCGACGATAAGATAAAGAAAATTGGAAAAGCTTAACACGAGAGCAATAAAAAAACAAACACTCCCATCATATTTTGATGACAAGGGTTAGCTGTAATGATATATTTTAAAGAGGTATTCTCTTTCATGCTTTGCTTAGGGGGCAGGTGTCTTTTTTCCAACTTTTGCAAAGAAGAGAAAAAGCGTGCTTGTAAGTGATGAGAGGAACAGTAACCACTGATATACATCATTAAAAGTTACAATAGGTTGGAATGAGGTACTAATAACTTATTCATGGCTACAATATTGACTATTGAGATACACCTGATATTCACTGCAGAGTGTGACTAATGATCACCTATGTTGCAAAGATAACCCCGATGACACACATAATACAATTAATGGCGATAAAAATCTATAAAATATAATAATGAATGCGTTCCTTATGATAAAGATGTTTACTACGATGATAAAATTTGATGAGAATCTACACAGATGGCTTTATGCGAACACAGTTGGTGAACAATTATAGCTAATTGACATATTATTTTTCTGTTGTTTTTAATGGGAAAAACATAATGCTAAGGCTACCAAGTGAGATTGAGAAGTAGATGTAAAAAGGTTCCTGCTGATTCTAAATTGATTAGTTAGATTTTCAATGATAATATCATAACAACGTCTTAAAACCATTATTGAAATTTAATAACCTGTTATTATGATTTTATAGGCAATGAAGATAGATAATTACTTTGATATAATCTTCATAGTTATAAATGGGGACAAGGGTTATATAATTAAATTCTTGCCTGAGAAAACGTTAGGTAGGTTAAAAATCAATATCAATATTTAGAAACCATCAATCGCAACTGTCAACATAGGTTTCTACTTTTTTCAAGTAAGTTTGGCTGACTCGTCGATTGGATTGTCTATTTCATATAATGTCCAGGAAAAAAAGTCTTTTCCCTCAAAATGTATTTTTACTAACTGGTTCAATTTGCAATGAAATTTTAAACTGGATTGGTCTAGCAAGTTTCACGTTTCCTTTTTTAGTAATCACTGCACAATCAATTGTGAGAGATTAATTCATTCATCGATGAAACTTTCAAAAATATTCAAATTGATCATCCCCAACGAGGCATGTACACAGGTAAGAATACTTATGAATCAAGAGGAGCACTGTAAGGACACCCGTGCACGCGCACACACATGCACTCACAAGTTCTTCGGTAAATACATAACTCAATGCAGGATACAGCATTTAATATGTACAAATACTGGTCATATTTGGCTTATATTTATATATATATACATATATATATATATATATATATATATATATATATATATATATATATATATATATATATACATATATATATATATATATATATATATATAAGATTTTACTTTGATTTTACTTTAGGTAGTGAGCGAACAGCAGGGTCCAGAAAAAAAAAGAGCTTTTGGTTGAATTCCTACTCACCGAATGCTTTCAGCAATTAAGCTAACGAAGTTTGCAATAGACAGAAGTCCTTATTGTATCAAATTCTGGTGGATGTTTTCCATGCATAGTTTTAAATGTTTTAGTGGTGGATTCTATTCATATTACATGTACTATCCAAAGAAAGACAGAGGTAGGCTTTGACAGGCACACACTGAGTCAGTGAGAAGATTTGTGTGTGTGTGTGTGTATATATATATATATACGTATGTATATATATATATATATATATATATATATATATATATATATATCAGTGCTCATACTTATATATATATATATCAGTGCTCATACTTATATATATATATATATATATATATATATATATATATATATATATATATATATATATATATATATATATATATATATGCTTGTGAATGTGTGAGTTTGTGTGTACGATAGAAAGAGATGGAGACAAAGAACCGAATACTAAGCCAGGTATTATTCAACGGAATCTAATTTCAGGAATAATTCCTGTAAGATATTTTGGAAATGAATGCACACATATCAAATAAATGAGTATAACAACATCAGCCAGTTAATTCGTTATGGCAATTACATGAAATAATTTTCTACTATTGCTTCTTTTTCATCTTTCAAATACCGGATTGAGGAAATCATTGATATTCACTAAGTCGAAATCTTCTATGGTAAAAAGTCATATTAAGTTACGCCAAGTGGAAGGGTCTACTCATCAGTGTTTACCTTGGAAAACGGCATTTGAAATGCTTATTATTAATCTAAGCTTGAACAGTAACCCGTGACAAACATATGGTCATCTCAGATACAAGTCAGGATGATGTTAGAGACGATGATGATTAATTCATGCATTTCTTGTAGGTTGCTATCAAAAGAATTAGGGAGTAGTGAAGAAGAGATTTCATATTGAGCCTAATGTACACATCGGTCTCCTCTATGGAAGGATTACCTGGAACGATATTGGGTGTCTTCTGCATGAACCCAAGCTGCTTACGATACTAAGTATCCACAGGATGTTCCCTATCTACGTGTTGACAAAATTTAACTTTACTTATGACTACGATGATCATTAAAGAACCAATGTATCCAACGGAATTTGGTTGAAATTGCAATGATGATGTCAAGTCTACGCTCATCCGTACACATATTCTTTTCATAAAACGTGATGTTCATTCTCAGGCATACAATCGTACATATGCATTCCAGCAAAAATACATAATATAATGAATTATTTGGACTAATACCTTAATTCATAACCGAATCGAGGAAAATCAAAAGAATAGGTCGATGTCTCCTGATGGAAATATCTCATCTAAAAAATTCAAACAGGGAAACACGTGAATATCCATGTGTATATGAAGAAGAATATTTGCTGATCGATGAAGAGTTTGAAGTTTCATCTTCACAAGAGTTAGTATAATTTTACATCTGCAAAAATTATCAATCGTACTACTACACCTATATTTACTTTTTTTCTAGATGATTGAATTGGAAAAATGTAGAGAATGTCAATCGTTTCAATCAACTTTTGCTTTTGCAACTAGGAAAGAGACAACATAAGACCTAGTAATTTTCATGTCTTGATTATTTGCGTAAAATTTCAAACTTGACAGGTTTAAAAAACCAATCTTGCATATTAGTATTGGAAAACCACGCATTTACCTTGAATAACCACTGGCAAAATTCAAGATAGTTATCTTCCCGACTTCAAATGAAAATAACTATCTCTCTGTCTCTCTCTGTCTCTCTCTCTCTCTATATATATATATATATAAATATATATATATATAAACATATATATATATATATATATATATATATGGGGGGAAGATAATTAATGTCAATTATTCACTTGAAACTTCACTATACCGACTAAATACTGATCAGAAAGAGTAAGTTTGAACGAACTATATTCCATACTTTTGACGCATGAACAATTGATAAAAATTCAATTGCAGCGCGTTATTGTAACGACCCTATCGCTTTTTCAATTTCTCTAAGATTTTTCAAATTTATATTTTGATCGGTGTAGACGATTCTAAAGCATATTCATATCATCTCCCAATCTTCCTGGGAAGATGCAAAAGGTTACCAATCTGACACTAGATCCTGGCGATGAATCAGAATAGATCAACAATGGATTTGATATGAGTACTGACTCCCTTGTTTGCTACATCTCTACGGATCATTTCAAGTTTGACACATTCTCATCAGTGGGCGACTGGAAAGAATTGCATCCATGGCACCAGAGAGCAAGTAGAATGATGACTCTCTAATCCCCATAAAGACTAATTCTTGGTATACCAAATATTGCAGGTGCTATTCGATCGTTAATCGGTCTGTACCCTGTAAATAAACAAAACTGTGAACACGCACACACACACACACACACACACACATATATATATATATATATATACATATATATATATGTATGTATATATATATATATATTATTATGTATATATATATATATATATATATATATATATATATATATATTCAGTTCTGTGTTGCCCTGAATCGTGTGTGCTGCAAACCAAGATAGATGCTTTATTTTTAATACTAGTATTAAAGATGGGCTTTTTGAGCCTCTCCAGTTGGAGATTCACGGCAACAACACATCCCTACCCGCTTATATTCAGGGCATCTTGTAAATCTAGAATGCTTACGTTGTATCAGTATCATTCTGTTTTGTAGTTGTTCATTATATTTTGGCGGGGCTTTAGAGCAGTGTACTGAGACTCCCAGTAAAAACCCGAACATTCATCGCTAGCAACAGTGTGTGGGACTATTTTAGCTATAGCTCGACTTGTGTCAGACAAAAAAGAGTATTGTAAATTTAGATATCTCAAATTGTTGTTGGAGTAAATTTAAGCCCACTGTATACCAGATGTCTTTGGTGAAAAAATAAGTCCTTATTTCGTTTTGTTTTTTTTTTACGTGGAAAGGCGAGTGTTAACTGACGAGCAAATAACAAAAAAGGGAGCTTTTGCTTTTTCTTTCTATTACGTGGAAAAAGCGAATGTTAGCTGACGAGGTACAGAACTAAAAATATTCAATTCAATTGTTTAGCGATTATCCTGAGAATAGTAACATTGGCCAATGTTATATACGGCCAACTCTAGGAATATATTTGCATTCATTTGTATCTACTTAAAACAATCAGATCTACAGCAACGCATATTTTTTAAAACCTACTTTCACGATTCTTTACAATATTCACCAAGAAATAAGTAGATCGTTGAAAACACGTAACTAAGAAAATTATTCAGCGATTCTTTCGGAAAATTACAAATGGGGTAATTTACCTCTGACAAAATGGAGGTCTTGAAAACTGCACGACGAGAACGATCACCAGAACTATCAATAAAGGTTTTGTCAGTTTTCAGGGTATTCTTGCTTGCTGGATATATATATATATATATATATATATATATATATATATATATATATATATATATATATACACATATATATATGGCATTTGTGTTGTACTGATGGGGCTAGGAGGCAGTAAATTCCAACTATTGACTCTTAGTTATGTCAAGGAAAAATCGACTCTCTCCCTTCTATATAAGTTTTTAGAGAGGGCTCAATTTTTACTGCAATTTCAAAATTTCAAGTTTGTTTTTTTCATTTAGGCTCTTTATGATCACTGCACAACAAAATGCAAGTTAAGTAATATTCATTGTTCATCACTTTTCCCAATACTTTTTAATTGATCACCCTAAATTCGGCGTATTACAAAAGAGATTGTGGCCACATGATTGCTTCCATTGAGTGAGTAACCAGACCCCTTATGTTTTCATTCATGTCTGTCCGTCCACAAAATATCTACAAAATTTCCCAGAATATTTCAATGAAAATTTAACGAGTGTCTCATGGGATAAAATATGTATTGCTTGAATTTCAGTGATCATTTCCTAATTGAGAGAGAGAGAGAGAGAGAGTTTTCATTTTTTCATCAATTTCTTATATCAAAGTATTCTCTCATGACATTTCACACGATATTTCCAAAGCTTCTGATTTAATTTTCTTGGCATTTTTTAGAAGATTTGGCAATCGGATGAAAAATAATTAATTCAATTTTGGACCGAATTAAGGAATGTTCTTTCGATTTTTGAAGACGTCTCTTATGTAAAAGGAAAGCAAAGGTTCAAAATAAAGAAGATCCAATCGCTGTTGGTTCCATTTCTTTGTAGCCACATACGAAACTGGTATTCGTTCAGTGAGTCTTTAGTTATTGTATGGCGTTGTCAGGGGTAGGCGCTCTCTGAGTTCTTTCTAATTAGGCGCGATGCTTGGGAAATATAACGAGGGAGAAACGCTTGCGCGTTGTCTGTCAGGTTGAAAAGAGTTCTCGTGTTATGAGATTTCGTGTGATGAAATCTCATGGTGAGCGTTTACAAAGCTCCGGGGCGAAATTGCAGGGATTTTACCGTGGGCGATGTCTGATATTCATGAACAATTTTCTGGTCGAATTTCTGCAGGAAGGTACTGATGCCATTCACTGATTCTTTAGGATGAGCTATCCAATTACAGTTATGGTTATTGCAACATTCCGGCAGATGTGTCCTCTGGCCTTCTCCAAGTGTATGTCGCCCTCAGTAATCTTCAGATAATTCTCAGTGGAACATGTTATTTAGTTCACAGGAAATACATTATTCTTATCCTTTGATTTCTGCGAAATTTCGGATTTTTTCCTAAGGGGTTTTCAAACTGCAACTTCCAGTTTTCAACGTGCTGTCTAGTTTAGCAATTCCAGCAAGCCACCGTATTCAATAAATGTATTTTCCTCTTCGGACGATATCGTAAAACGGTAAAATTTTGAGAACTGTTCTGTAATGAATCTCTGTTACGAAAAAGTATGGATAGTTTACCGTCCAAAAATGGGTACAACTTAACAGATGGACAGTTTGGGATCATAAATAATACCTGATATTATCAGCATTGATAGTGTAAGATTCAATATCATCCTGCCATGTTTGGTATGGGATAAAATGATAAAACTGGAAGGTTTGACAACTTTACTCACGAAGTATAATGCTCATTTTCTTTCTTTTATTAATATGGGAAGCTTTTTAGTCTAGAGTCATTCGAGATGTAATTACGTAAATGTTAACTAGAGATCTTATATGCTTTGTTCCTGATTAATACCTTAATTCAGCTGTTTTATACAATCGATTATTCACTAATAACTGTTCCCACACGCGTAGCGACGGGTGGCTTCCCCTGCTCCGGATGACATCATCAAAAGGGTGCAATTTTCAAAATGATATATTCATTTCGAACCATTAATAGGTTAGTAGTGTTTTTTGCGTTTTTTGACATTTTTAAAAGAACAAAAAACAAAACAACATCGGCAACACTGAGGTTGGTACCCGGAGGTATTGCCCCAGGTGACGTAATCTCTGGATAGGCCACTGACTGTCACCCAGAAGAAGTTCAAAGGCAGTTATTACTTTTTTCCATGCAGAACCCCATCCTAAGGCTCTATAAGAGAAATTTTCTTATCTGGATCATCTGCTTTTTACCATTTCTGTTTCGGGGTATTTAAAAACGATGCAGTTATTTTATCATCGTTCTTCCGCAGGGTTATTCAAAACACCATCTCCTTTCAAACAATGATTCCTTAAGTAGAACAAAGGGATATGGAAGAGTTTTCATGGTAACAAGTAGTACTTGAATTAACTTATTATGTTCGGATTTCAAGACTGACTTATGTTGAGGGAGACAAATCATATAATCAGCGATTCTACCAGCACTTTTATACGATAGAATATTTATGTTTTGTTGTTTTTCACTCAACAACATTATAACAAAGCAAGGTACAACAAATTACGCTGATAGGGGAATTAAAGTGCAAACACACACACACACACACGCACACGCACACTCACACACACATATATATAAATAGATATTTACGTATTCTATGAACAATGAATTATGTCACAGTCAATATTTTGGTTGGTACCCTTGTTTCGAAAATTCACTCTGCAAAAATAAGTGATAATGACTATCAGGCAATTCAAAAATCACCAAATCGGGAAGTGACAAATAACTACTAATGCAAACATACACTCCTTAGTAAGTACAATGTATTAGAAAGAGCAAGAGAGGACATCAACTAAAAGCATCAACCAAAACAGTCGATATTATTCAGGTTATAGTGACTCTGTCTGACTGACTCACTGGATATATATATATATATATATATATATATATATATATATATATGCTCTTTCATAGGAATAGAGCACTTTCATGGATGGGGGATTTCTGCGTGAATTAATATAACGCTTAAATTCAGCCTTATTGAACGTCCAGTTCCGCATCCTAGAGGTAGGATATCGGCCTTCGGTTCTGATGTGAAGGTTTCAATCCTGCCTCGCGGTACTGGATTGGATAATGAAAAGTCTATAGCCACACTGTAGAGATGCAATACATCGAAACAGCTGTCCGTGGATGACACAATTATATATATATATATATATATATATATATATATATATATATATATATATATATATATATATATATATATATATATGCCCAGTACAAATAAAGAATATGGTTTCGGAACAATACTTCCCCATGAAACGATCTTTTTTCTCACCTTGCAATACTTGCTACCATTATAATCTGAACTGGAAATTTAAAAAAAACAACATAGATGTGTGCAAACATGTAATCAAAGCCAGATTTAGACTATAAAGTAAGCCTTGCAAACATCAGGTTCGGGGTTAGAGCTCTCAGTCAGAAATCGAAATACACAGTAAATCACAAAAAAATACTTATCAATGTCTGTTTTATGCATATTATCGGAAATAACAAGTTACATGTACATAAGAAGGTTAAATGAGTTATATATTTGGAGTCGATATACATACTGTGGTCTTGTAGAAGTGAGTAGCACCCGAGGGCAGAGGTATTGGGTTTGACATTCTCGGATAGGTTGTAAACGAGGATATACGAGTGCATCTGATGAGGGAGGATTCATCTCAGCCATTACATACTAATAGATTAAATAGTCCGGTGTACACAGAGGACGGCTTTGCATCTCTGATGCTTCCTCAAAAGAATAAAGGGAAACTATCTGATTTGTATGAAACAGAAAATCCATTAAAAAGCAAGAATTTCATATCTCGTCTTGCGTCCGACATAACTGAGTACTTTAAGAGTTTAAATCAGGTTTCCAGACATGTAAATGACGTTTGTGTTTTGCATTTCCATGATCAAATAGCTACAGACCCAAATTAAAGGCCGTGATTTTATCAATTTATTCCAAACAGATGAAGGCGTTATGATAAAATTAACACAAAATAAATTCCAAACAGTAATTAATAACTGATTTTTTATTATTTATTATTATCTATGACATAAAAAAAAAAACAACATTTTTACAAAATTCTGATATTGTTGAATAGAGCAAGCCCTGGCCCCGATAGGACAAGGGGCAATTGTCCCTTATGTTCCCTTTAAATCCAGCCCTTTGCATGATTCTTTATGCAATTTGTACAACATTATCTCTTAAAATTGTCCTTGAAGAATCGTATCCTATTATCTTGTACATCTTAGGGGGACTTTGGTAATTTATAGCTTCTGACTGATTAAGCACAAAGTAGTGTGCTTCCGCTGGCTACGGCTTCAACTTGTCCTTGCTTTGGCTTTTCTTATCACATTACTTACAAATGGTGGATGGATGGATTCATGACTTTTTTCTGAGGGAATTCGGTAGAAGTGATCATGACAATCCAAGCTGGAGTTTGAACTCGGATCCCCAAATTCTTTTTCGGAGCTGTTATACGCTTGACGCGACAACCTTACACCTTTTTTTGACCAAGTCCATATATGTATGGAGAAATGTGGTCCTCAGCCTGGAGTAGTATAGAATTACGCGTGAGTGGATATATCGCTTAAATTCAACCTTACTGATCGTCCAGTTCAGCATAGGGCAGAGGTAAGATGCCAGCCTGTGGGTCTGAAGCGGAGCTTTTGGTCCTACCTCGTGGCACTGGATGGGGTATTTATTCGCTTTCCCACTACAGCAAAATATGACACAAGGTCGAGCTTAACGTGGTCAGAATAGGAAACCATCAGTCCAAAAATGGCTCAAGCCGACGCAGCTTCGGTTTTGCTATGCAACCAAAGCAACCTCCGCCACGAAAGCAGTTTTCATATCTAAGATTTGTACATCAACTTGTATATTAAGTAACATATACGTCTTTACTTTTCATCTGTATTGTTGTCAAGGGAGATGACTTTCAAATGCTAATTATGTTGTAGTTTTCCTCGTCCATTCACTCATTTATTATAGCAGATTTGTTCATCCTGGTTGAAGATAACCAGAAGAATTCGGAACAAAATAATGTTTTTGCTATTTTAGATGAACAAGCATCTCTAATTCCTTAATGGATGTCTGTCCGGGAAAAGATCCCACACTATTACGGTATGACTGCAAAGCTTGGCGAATTCAACGCAATAGAAAAATTGTTAGATAAAAAAACGGCCGCCTTTTTTGACAGCGTAGGTAAACTAGTACTTATAAAATTGAGATATTTTCGTATTCGTCGAGAGTCCATTTAATATTCCTTCCACTGTTCCCAATCTCTGTAATTACCTCTCTCTTTAAATGCAAATATCGTGACATAGATTGATTACATTAGACACCTTGGTTTCGTCTTTTAAATCGCACACATTACAATAACTTGTAGAGAAAAATCGATAATGTCTAAAATCTACGCGCCCAATATTGAAGAATGGAGTGCATTTTATTTTCTATGTAGTTATTTTACAAAGACTTTCGGACGAATTCAATACTCGCTAAAGATGCTCCGTATATGTGGTTTTACATACTTATTGATCCCTCATCAAATATATTTTTGGGGTAACCTCCGTGAGCAAGCCATGTCTTTCATAAAATTGAATGATGTGTAGCATAGAATGATATCCATGTAAAATACATTATGATAATACGCTAGAGAAAACTTCATGTAAAATGACATGAGCTTTATATTGAAATCATACCTGAAGGGGAGGTAGTGTTACATCAACACCCCTATGAAGCCATGTTAGTATAATTGCTTTGTTTTTTAATCCTTGAGGCAGTTACATGGTAAAAAACCAATGAACCCAACAACAACAAAAATATCATAGTACGATGATAAAAAAATCCGTATATATTTTGTGTATATATATATACATATATATATATATATATATATATATATATATATATATATATATACATATATATATATATATATATATATATATATACATGTATATATATATATATATATATATATTTATAAAATGCTATATACAATGCTCTTTCAACTCTGGGATAGAGCACGTAAGTAAATATACATTGCTTAGTTCGGTCCTACTGACCATCTAGTTCCGCGTAGGGGTAAATTATCTGCATCTGGGTCTGAAGCTTGGGTTTTGGTATCATCTCGTGTTACTGGATGTTTGTAGCCAAACTGAAAAGTTGTAATACAGCAGAACTGCTGTCCGTGGATGACACAATAGATAATTATATACATATATACGTGTTTGTGTGTGTGTGTGTGTGTACACGTGTTTTTATCCGTTGGGGGGAAGTTTCAAATCACACAGAATGTTGTGAGGGATTTGACAATATGGAAAAGGAAAATATTACTTGGTACATTTGAAATCGATGTTAAAGAGTGTAGTAGATTACGTACGGTCCTCCAAAACAATCTCATCAACTAAAAAGGACATGATTTTGTGTGGAGACCCAATTTACCGAAAAAAGCTGTACTCCTAATACGTAGATTTAAATACTTCTCCTTACTTATACCCTTATGACAACTAAAAACTTCCACTTTTAAGTCTCTGAAAAAAAAAAGCCACGAGTAAAACAAACAATTTCAGTGAACAAATGACCTACCTCAAGTTCTAATAAAGAAAATCATACGCGACTTAATTTGAAGTACATCAAAATCGTCAACACCTGAATTCGCAAATTCACAAAAATAGATCAGCAAAGATGAAGCAGGGACAGCTGAAGTCAAACCCTGCGTAAGGAGACTACTTATTTTCTTTGCTTTGGAAATGTCGTGTAGGTAAAGTTATAGGTATTTAATTTGAACTCTTACTTCTGATGAAAGCATTATTTTCTCCCCGCAAGCCCTTTCGGATAGAACACCTTCACAAAGATAGAAGGAAAACAATATTCGACATGTGACACATTTCATTCTATCTTTTGGTCCCTTAAGATAGAAGAACTACCATACCAAGATGATCAAATCACACCTTTATCTTGTATCTTCATTTGAAAAAAGTGAGGTGTTTTCTCCTCCAAGGGGGAGTGTGATTAAGAATGTACACCGATGTCAGAAGCTACGTAATTACTCACACTTGAAGACAGACTTCGAGGAGGCTTCTGTACAATGCTGGATTTGAAAGAAGTCGAGCATGAGCAGTACTCTCTTAACGCAATCTTTTTTTTTTTTTTTAATAAGTATTCTTCTTTACCGCTACCGTATTTGTTTTTAAAATCGCTGAGTGAGTGACATCATTTCAGGTACTTGTCACCTCTATATATGTCTCACATTTTGAAAAATAAGACAAAAGGAACGAGTGTTAGGGGAACCTCCAGCAGTATGGCTGGTCATCGTAAAAAACGCTAGCTATCCTATTGGTATATATATATATATATATATATATATATATATATATATATATATATATATATATATATATATATATATATATATATATCATGAATGGTTTATAGTACCTTGAAATTCTATTTGAGATGAACTTCCGTTATTACATGATAAATATTTCATTATCAATTGACAGCGTACATAGAATAAACAGCAAAAAAAAAAAAAGGCTGCAGCTGGAATCGAACCAATGGCCGATAGGTAGCACTTATCATTGAGGTGAATAGCCGCTGGTTATGCTAAGGCACAGATATTTCCTTTATCTCTAAATTCTCATTCACTGTCTATATCTGCTCTACTTTTTTCTCAATGCAAACAATTATTTTGATGATAAATGGTTGAATATAAACATATATGAATATACATATAACGGAGTTATAATTCCCTAAACAAACATATTTATGTTTCTGCCTTGCTTGGGTATGAGGAAACAGACTTACTAATATAATCTAATAACACACTAAGGTCATATAAAAAGGAACCCTAACATTCAGAAATATATTTAAGTGAGAATAAGTACTCTGGAAGATGAAACATACCACGGAGCTACTGATAGATCAACCACTCACTGTTAGCAAAAATACTAAAACCATACCCTTTGGTTTGTAATTCATAACCACCACAAATCCCAATTGAATGAATCAAAAAAGTACATCCTTCCGTAGCTAGTCACTAAACTAAAATGTATATAAATAGTATATAAATGGAATGAAACAAGGGTCCTACTTACAATGATTAACACTCTCCATGCCCCCATTCTCCCAATATTTTCTGAATCGGAATTTCGAATGAACCAAATCATTCACCTGAAGAAGCCTGAACATAACAGACACATAAGCATGTTTGTGCTGCAAATCCTAATTCCATTATATTTCAAACTCTACTTTAAACCAACTTAATGTTTCGACCACTCTATGAAATAAACCTTTTAGGCATCGGATATCGTATTTCAATATATAATTTTACATTGCTTTCCGGATTCCATATGGTACCAAAAGACATTGGTCAGCTGACAGATTCTGTCGAGGGACTAACCAGATATATTTCTTAATCCTTGAAGTGTCTATTTTCAGATTTCTAATGCAACCCCCGGAGTTTCTCTTTCCACCCTACACTAACCAAAGTGTGACCTCAAACATGACAATTTTAAACTCACTGGTACATAACGACAGGAGGTCATCAACATTGAATACTCAAAGGCATACATCTATAATGAAGTCTGATACCCATGGGTTGAAACGCCATACTTATGTTCAATATGAAGTTATTGCTGCTGCATCCTTTGCTAACTCCTGTGAATTGCAGTGACCATCTTCGACAATTTGTCTTTTATGGTACCTCACCTTTGGGAGGACAATCTTGAATAGACCTACCGACCGCTCAGATAAAGTTACTCGATTACGGGAAAGAAGCCTAGCAACTGCTCTCAAAGCTTCATTGTTGGAATAGAATGATTCAATAATCCGCTTAACTGCTTTTTTTTTTTTATTTCATAGTCCTTCGTTCGTTTGTTCGTTTCGGTCTTTTTTATTTCCTTATCACAAATTATTTGCTTGTAGTTTCCCAATTCCCATGAATTTTCTTTCCTTCGGTTTTTAGATGTGTCCAACATCTCTATAACACACTTAGTATTCCCACAGTTAACGGACGTCATTTTTTTTTAATCGATTGTCTCCAGTTGACTGATGTACTTTATTTTTTTTATTTTAAACCAATTATTATGATAAAAAAATTCCATGGTTTCCTTTTCAGTGGTGTATCTTTTTCTTCCATTTTTCCATAAATCTGTTCTTTCTAATTCCTCACCCTAGGACATTTTCTATCTTCCTTTCTGTCATCCTTTCTTTCCACGTACTCATTCTCTCTCTCCCTGATATCCAAATATTTGATTATTCTCTGTTGTTGTTTGTGCTCCTCTTCCTTTTATCCATGTTGATTGCTTTTTTTTCTTTTTATTTCATTCTTATTCTTCCAATTGCCTTCAGAGCATTTTTTTTTGTTTGTTTTCGCGTGGTTTTATTGTTTGATTAATTATTTCATATTCTGAAAAGGTTGCATTTTGTTTTTAAATGACACCTTTTAGAGAAAAAGATGATGCAAGCATGTGTATATGTAGTACTACATATGCATAATGTGATTGTGTGATTCTTTACACACGCTGAAGGAAGTTAGAGATAATTTAGATCATAGTAGATCATTTGTCAATTGTTGCTGCCTAAACTAAAGAATATTAAGAAGAAGATAAGGTTTTGCAATTTGGACAAGCTGCAATCTTTTAAGGATAACAGCGATCAGTCTAGCCACTTTGGATATCTTCCATTCGAATCTGGATATTCTTTTTGCGTTTGATGTAAACATATGTGTTTAAATCTACGATATCCAGGCATACAATGTTTATGGTACGTAGATGTTTTAATCATTTTCCGAATAATTTGCATATTTGAAATCTTCCGATATTCATTTTGAATTTTTGACATTCATTGAGTTTTAGTTTTTCATTTTAAAGATTTGGATAGTTTTAATGATATCTGCAAAACTTTATTGAGTTAAAAGTATTTAGATATTCGTCTATGAACCCAAAACAGCGAAATTTAATCATTCTGGGAATATTTAAATGTATCTAAATTTTTTTCATGGAGCTAAAGGTGAGTCAAACTTTTTTAAGAATCTTTTTTTTTTCTTTCTCAAGAAATTTAGTCTTACAGGTCAAACATATTTCATTTTTATCATTTGCAGCAAATTATATTTTTCTAACTGTCCATACTTATTTTTTGGGAACACTTCAATATTTTTTATATTCATTGACTTAATCCTGTATATAGAATTGAGATGAAGTGACTACACTGGAAACCACTCAATCAAAATGTCATTAGGGTTTGGGACGTTTAATAAGAAACTGAAAGAAAGCAGTAAAGACAGAAGAGGAGAAAGGTAGGAGTTGAAGCAAGGAGGAGCGGATATAAAATGGATATAAATTAATTGTAAAAGGCAGCGGGACAGGAAATAAAGGAGGAAGAAATATATGAATCCTGATGAGAAGTCAGGAAGACACACATAAGATTTGTAGCGTTAAAAACAAAAGAAAGGCAGAAAGGAGAAAATGAAAGCGTAGATAAGCATAAAAATAAACTTGAAATCAAAAGAGTTGGCACGAGTAAGTGAAGACGGCTGCAGCTGCAGTGGCATGCGTGTCGTAGAATTAATCAATCGAAATATGTCGAGAAGAGTGAAAAAAAAGACAATAAATTGATACAAAATCAAACATCTTCCTTCTGCTCTCTCTCTCTCTCTCTCTCTCTCTCTCTCTCTGTCATTTGAACAACGAGACAATGATGCTTTGACAATGTAAAAGCTGTCTTCGATGGTAATACAAGCAAGACACTTACCAATGCAAAGCGACTTCAGTTTCGTCTTCAAACCATGCAACAGATATGCCCGAGTATATGCATATACTATCATGGATTTAGGATACACTCACACACATACACACATAGTTATCAGTATAAGATATACACAAACGTATGAAAACTCATACATGTGTGTGTGTGTGTATATATATATATATATATATATATATATATATTGATTGTGTCATACACAGACAGCTGTTTCGTTGTATTACAACTCTTTAGTGTGGCTATAGACTTTCTATTACCCCATCCAGTACCACAATGCAGGATTAGAAAACCTTACTTCAGACCCGGAGACCGATATTCAACCTTTGCGCTACGGAACTGGACGGTCAGTAAGGCTGAATTTAAGCGATACATTTATTTACTCATAAATCCCCTATCCACCAATCCTTTAATCGTATGGAAGAGCATTCGAATTGATTATGAATTGAGTTTTATTAAATAGAAAATCATTTGAAATGATCTACCGTCAATACAAGGTTTATGCATTACTCACTTTAGACAGCGTAAATAGGATAACAGCTGGAGAAAAATTTTGCTACTGCAGAAATTCAGCCACCAATAAGGTAGCTGCATCAAGGTTGCAATGTTCTTACCATTGAGTTAAACAGCTGCCAGGGAATGTAAAAGCCCAAATAACAGCTTTCAACCGAAATCTTCATCATGTTTTTAGATCGTGAATGGATACTGTCTAGGATGAGTAGTATATTAACTGTAATATGATTATATAATGTAATATCCGATGTGAGATTGGTTTATTTCATGAAGTGTTCGATGCATCCAGCATTAAACATTAGGTCGAGTTAAAGTAGAACTGAAAATATGATGAAGTGGAGGATTTTCTACGCAAACACGTTGAATAAGCTTCGATTGACTTTGTCTGTGACACCCATGCCATTGCGTGGTACAAGCAACAAAAGAAGTGGTGCCGCCTTACCTGGCTAGTCTCAGCTCCCTTGATGTCCTGTTTGGCGAATCTTTGCCGGCAGAAGCTCAAACAGGACATAAGCGTGTTTGTTTAGCGAATCCCTTACTTAATCATGTATATATATATATATATATATATATATATATATATATATATATATATATATATATATATATATATACATGCTGTATGAGTTATTTATATCTGAGACATTTGCAGTTATATTAACCAGAGCACTTTTTGTATGACTAACGGCTTTTTCTATCTTCACAGATGATATTGTAAATTTGTAAAGATTGAGCCTTATGGCTTGCAAATAGGAATCAACGTATTGAAGCTTTGTATCCATACATCTTCATATATTCAAACGCAGTGGTCTTTCCGAAGATCGTCCCCATGAGAGACAGGCTCCTCTTCTGAACGCCATCCTCTTGACTGTTCTCTAATTCGACAAAGGCAAAATTTATCAGGCAACTCTAAACGAATAATGGCCTACAGTAAAGACAATAAAGACAACTGCAGCAGTTGCTACTGGTAAATAAAAAAAAAGAAATAAGGAGGCATACTCTACAATTACTGTTGAATAGTTATTTCCCTTGGCCTCCGTGGAGAATTTTCGAAGGCTGCTCAAAGCTGTTGCTCAACCCCTTACACACTCTCACATGGCACAAACGTTTTCATGTGCTTCCACCCCTTTTCATGAGTCATCCTATAATTGCTGGTATGTAAACGGAGGTCGACTTAGTCTTTGTCGGACCCAATCTTGGCTGCGCTGTGATGCAAACAATAGCACCCCATCTCAGCAGCGTGTTACCTCTATTGAGACAGAAAACATACTTCAGTAAATATGTTGCGAGCACTGGATGCGACTTTTTTAGAGACACAAGGACATCTAGCTAAGGCATCAAATGAATAACGAAAACAGACCCAGATAATCACTCCTCGGAAACTGTCACGTGATCGATGTTTTTTGGCAGCATGCCGTGTTGGTGATGATCAAGTGAAAAAATTGAAGAAGGGTGATCAATGAATATGGTACTTTTTCACGCCTATTGTTAGGCCGTAATCAAAAGAATGTCCTAATTTTTTTAAAAAGAAGTGTGAATACAACAGGACACAATTAAAGTGCTAATTTAGCATAAAATTACATTGCTACACCCCAAAATTATTGTGGGGTGCGAGAATCTTTTAAAAAAGGAATGATATAAAATGTTTCTTTCTGAATATAATGGATGGTGAATGTTTGAATGTTCAGCTCTTTTGTTTCCCCCGTGCAGCTTGTACGCTTGATACATACGTACGTAGTCATCCAGATTCTCTCAAAAATTGAAAAAACCTACGTTAACAATTTTGGTGGCAGTTTTGGCTGTTTGTTTCTAATACCAGTTTCTGATTTGATGGCCGACTGACGAAAGATAGGAAGGTTTTAAAGTTTTAAGTCATCTTCCTGATGCGACATTCGACAGGGAGAATGGACTGATAAGACAACGGCAACGAGAGAAAAAGGAGAAAAAAAGAGGAAATAACTAAATTGGAGACAAGTAATGACAATCAATATTTTCCCTTTTTTTTTCAAATCATTTTTTCTTTTTCCTTTTTCAATCAATGGTGACTTATTGACTGACAGAATTGGCATTAGAGCTCAGCCCTGAAGATATTTCGAAGAAATCCTAGCCAACAATCTGATGTAGACATTCTGAGTTCACCTTGCCTAATATGATCACAAAAAAAAAAGACGACGGTACTTATCTAGGCTTTCAATCCATTACGATGTCCCATAAATAACGTCTTTTTAAACGACACCAGAAGGTTGTGGAAACGACGAAAGAGAAGAGAAGGCGAAAGGAAATGCTTAAGCCAATAACTTTGACAGGAACGATCCAGTTGCTGTATTCTCAGTGTGACGGTAACTCTGATTATACAGGGTGCTACCAAATATGCACAACAATTCCTTTTCTTTGCAAACGATTGATTCTTCCATTGAAAATGTTACGATCGAGGTGAAATTTACGATAGGCGAATTAGAAAATACAGTGGGTAAATAAAAAAAACTACGGCATGCATACTGAGGAATATTCTAAGCAGATCAGGAAGTTCGGTGAGAAAATGAAAAAAAGATGCTGCGAGCAAATACAAAAAGTACGATGATCAAATTAAAAAATACAGTGAGTGAATTACATCGGATCCAGGAAAACAGGTAATCAGATGATTACACCTACATTCAATGTAAATAGTAATTTTTCAACGAAATATGTCGAAACTTAGTCTCTCAGGAGAATGCTTTGATCTTTTTCGTCAGTATGCACCTAAAGCTAACGTGCTTGATACTATAGTATGACATCACTCAAAGTAAAAAATGCATTTCCTTTCTCGCCAAAGAATATCCAGAATGCTGAATCTGCGTTGTCGGTCCAAACAACAGGAACAGAAACGTTATTCAATTCATTTATTGAAACAGCTTACCCATTAACCTGTGTCAAAATGTGTGTCCACCATTGAGTTAAAAAAAATTGTGGGACTTAGATTGCTGAGAAATTGAGACTATTGATATTGTTGGTTGTATTGTCATATCAATTTCATTCATACACGAGTTATCTAGGGAATTACACGAGACGAATGTGCATGATTCTAACAATTATACTTTGACTTTCACAACGAATATTCATTTTGCACAAACAAGAAAAACAATTATTCTCATTTTGGCGGCCATTTTAATTCATGGCATTTCAACATGTCTTAAATTATTTTAGAGCAAATGACAACGATAATTAAGTCATTTTTCAATTGCATTGTGCAACTACTTTCAATTTATCCCAATTATTTCAGTAAGTCTTTTGATGAAATTCTATTCATTCATTGCTTCCTGTTGTTCTTCTTTAAACAGAAAACTTTGGAAACTGTTCTTGAATGAGAGAACACTGTCTGTGCTTCATAATCTACAAAAAACTATGTTACGGTATTAAACAAGAAACTTAAACATATATATTGGAATGTTTTAATAGAATAGACAAGTATTGCTGCATAATATTAAAAGACAGCAAACCAATGTTCCTCAATATAAAAAAGAGCAAAAGGATAATGAAGAAAACAGGTCTAGTTAATCATGTAGTAGATACCGTTACGTTATCAAAGTTTTTGGTAGCATGAGGTGTTGGGGGTGATCAATTAAAACCTGAGAAAGGCGGTTATCAATGAATATGTTACTTGTCTACCCTATTGTTGGACACTAAGAAAGTTTGAATGAAAAAAAATGCAAAAAAAAAAACAAAAAAACAAAAAACGCGCTTGAATACAACCAAACGTGAACCAAGGACCATTTTAGCTAAAGAATACACCGTGGATTGATCCCCCCGTCTAGATTGCGGATTAATTTGAAAAAAAAAACACAAAAAACAAAGCAACAACGTCTTTTTCCTAGACATAAAAATAAATAAATGTTTATATTATCAGCCTGCAAGCTCAATCTGTTCAGCCATTACGTTTGATACATATATAACCAGCACGCCAGCAACACCGGCTTGAAAACTGAAGAAACCTCTGTGGACAGATATGATGACAGAATGTTTACAGTTTCTAATACGACTGTGATAAACGTATTTCCATGAGTCTTGAGAAAATTCAATATGCATTCAATTTTTTTTTTTGGGCTCTGTTTTATCAATAATAACTTTATTCATAATCAGAATAAAAAGAATGTTTCCTTCGTATTCATTGCTTTCTGCATTTGATAAGATAGTGTGGAAAATTTTAAGAGCAATTTCGTATTAGTAATACAAAATTGAGATTAAATAAAATATCACCCGGAATTTACTAGCTGTTAAGATTCTGTTGATATAAGCAAGACACATATTTGTTCCCTCTGAATAATGTATGTAATATTACTTCCTTATGAAATGGGGGCCAGTAAAGAAAAAGTCAAACAATTTGAAGAAAGCACTCCGTCTACGAGGAGAAAGAAGAGGATCTCCAGGCGGAAGGTATATCATAAGGTGGTGACCTTATGGAAAAAAGAGCAGAGAGTGATGAAACATTTGCCATGCTTCCATTTAGTTATGCATCCGAATGGATGACTTGCTCAGGGGTTAACAGAGTGGGCAATAGAATAGGCGAGCCAAGTTCAAACTCAGTCCAGGCTATGTACGTTAATCATCATCAACAGCTGCAACCACTTTTTAGTATATGCCATTGGACATAGACCTCCACAAAGATTTCTCAGACAGCTTCTCATGGATGTCGCAGAGCCAGTGGTTTTATAAATTGTTTAGTTCATTACGGCATCTTTTTTATACCAGCCTCAGTAATGCATATGATCTGTGAGGATCCATATTGTGAGTAATGATTCGCAGCAGTTGTCTGTCTGAGAATCTCTTTTCTTGAGAAAGACAACTCTGGTTTTAAACACAGAAGTGGAGCCCCATTAAGGGGACGGATGCCAACTGTGATGTCTTGCTGCCAAACTGATGCCAAATGAATTGCATTCGGCTTTTTTTGTTTTTCTTTTGGACTATTCGGCTGATATTGACTGGTAATCTCAGGTTCTCCATACGCTTAGCCTGGGTTTGCACCCTGGAGAGTTTACATCAGTTCCATTCTATTCAGTTACGTCTTCATCCTCCATCTGGTACAAGGGATCTACGATCGAGTCGAGTCAAAAGTCTGTATCTCAAAGTTTGATTTTCTACGCAAGAAGACGGACGGGTGAGCATTATTTGCTCAGAAGATAAGCACAATACAACCTTCTTCATGTATAAAACAAATATCACCTTATGCCATTCAAAGCTGAAACTAGTATGAATGGAAAATGGTAAGATGTAGCATTAGAAAATCTAGAGGAAAATTATATACCCACAGTGAAAATATAATTAAAATAAATTCAACAACCGCAGCTTCAGAATTTGAAGTCGTGTGAAAAAGATTCCATCAACGAGCAAATACGGATAGGTTAAATTCTATTTATGACATCGCTGGCATTTTCCACTGGGAAAAATCTAAAATAGAGTAAGAAAGATCTCGACTAAGGAGATTCGAGAGGTTATTAATAAACCCTTCCGAATAAGGCCTGAAGAGGTAAAAATAAAGCTTGCTTTCAAAATAAAAAAAAAAAGTCATTTTCAGAATGTGTCTAGTGAAATACTGATACGAATCTCGTAGTTTGTAGACAAAAAGGTATTGCCAGGTGTCACATGAGCCTCTGACCAAACATATAAACAAACACATACACTTGTGCCCATAAAAAAAGATAGAACCCTTGCCATCTTCAATGGATACGGCTGTTCAGTTGACATGTGAATTAAGTTATAAATCAGCATAAAAATATGAAAGAGTAATAACGAATAAAATACAAAAACAAATTAAACAAAGCAAGAGAAGGAGATATTTGAAAAAAAAAAACGGGACTAAAAAGAGAATAGAAATAAGAGAACTGAGGAGAAAATTCATGATGGCGAAAGACAAGTAGAAAAATATATATCAAGAGAAAAGAGAATATGTCTGCTTAGCCACTAAAATGAAATCGTTATGCGACGATTATGTTTAGGTGATCTATTAGTAAAAATGGAAAAACAGAGGGATTCAAAGGGTAAGTTCCTTTCCTGTTTTGGTGGGTCAATGATCAACAAGATGGCCATATATTATCAGGAATACTAAAAACTGACCTAGCCGATAATGAAAGTTCAAATCAACCCCGAACTCTAATCCTGTTTAGAGGTGGGGAAACATTCTTATTAAAAGAGTGGGGACTGAATGTTTGAATCATTAGCTCTCAATGTCTATTAGTGGCTCTTGAGCTTACATACATAAGTACACGCCCAGCCAGCCAGCCAAACCACATTTTAACCGAAGAAATTTATACTGACAGATTTTATGGAAGGTTTAAAAAAAAAAAGAGGAGATGGAACTAAGCATTGGAACAGAAGGAAAAAATTAGGACCAAATTGGAGAAAAATCAAGAGAGGAAAATTTGAAAAATTAAAAATAATATATGAAAAGAGGATTGAACTGAAAAGACAGAGGGAAAATATTTAAGAGGGAAGCTGGAAAAAAGATAATGAAAGAACAAAAGTAAACACAAAAAATCTGAATCTGATGAAAATAGGGGCTTGATGGACTATTCATTGAGAAATTTTGAGATTATCGTACGGACGAAAAGACGGAAATATGTTGAGGCAGAAAGACGAAAAGACACACACACACACACACACACAAACACACACACACACACACACACACACACACACATATATATATATATATATATATATATATATATATATATATATATATATATATATATATATATATTTACACCTCTCCCATAACTGTATTTCATAAATCCCCGCACCAATGGATACTGCACTAATCTTGATATTCCTGTACCTCTCCCAACTCAGTTGCCAGAGGTAAAAAACAAAAAACAAAAACAAAACAGTGAACATTCGGAATCATAGTATGATGTGACAAAGAATAGATACGTGGACTGACAAATGCATCTCTGAATTAATGATGAAGTTATTCATGCCAAACCTAAGAGATCGAAGAAGTCCAGCAAAAACCATATGTTGTTGTGACATTCCGTCCCTATTTACACATATTTGCAACTTACATTGCATTAACATCATCTTTTAATGACACTGATAACTGATCTGTTCAGCGTATTTCAGCTGAATTCATTCATTTTGGTAAGAATACTAATCCTTCTAATGTAATGAGTTTTTTATGAGTCAAACTTTGAAGCACAACAAAAGTATTGATGCAATTGCTTATTCTGATTATATATATATATATATATATATATATATATATATATGTATATATATATATATATATATATATATATATATATATATATATATATATATGTCTGTGTGTGTGTGCGTGTGTGTTTGTGTATGTGTGTGCATGCGCATGCACGTGTATGTGTCACTGGCTAACTTAAGATTCTTTGAATCTCTAACATTTTTTTATCATAATTGTATGATTGACGTATCAGAGTATGGTCCCCAGTAGCTTTCTGAATAGAATGATTGAATGCAATAAGACTCCCTGGGTAGCTCATGAAGAAATTTTACCTCATCCTCTGATTTTTTGTGATTATCAGGTTTTTTGTTTTTTTTGTTTTCTTTTTTTTTTGCAGGAGCTTTGTTAGAATCTGTCGATCGAAACAGTCTTATAGACTGCCAGCATGGATTTCTCCAGTCTTTAAGTTGTTCTGGTTGGCTGGCTCGTTGGTTAACTATTACAGGCCATTAATGGCGCTTAGAAGGCTGTACATTTTACCCTTTTTTCATTTGTAAAAGAACTTTCGAAAATGCCCCTCAAATTGTAGGGGTTCAATTTACCATGTATATTTATGCTTAATAAATCAATCCGCGTTTAGCGGTCCTGACACTATTTAGTAATCCCAATAGAACGCTGAAAACGACTCATTCATTGTTCATCCCTTTCCAATTTTTTTTTTTGACTGATCATCTCAACAAAACATGTTGGTCACTCGACAGTTTCTATCCATGGACTAACCAGACGTGATTTTATCCTTTCCAATATAGATGAAACTCTCTGACATTAAGTTTAAGCATTTTATCACCCTGAGATATGACGATATTTCTAAATAAATCAAGATGAAAATCTCAAAGACAACAGACATCCAGGCGGAGATTCAGGACCCACAACTATTCCTTTGGTGAAGAAGAATTCAGAATCTATTCCTTATTGCATATATCTAGAGTAATCTTAAAAACAAAACAAAAAAAACAAACAAATAATCCTAATCACGGATCAACCTTAGAGATGAAACAATTATAGGGATGTAGAAAATGAAATTTGACCTCCCAGCTCTAAAATCCAGGATCTACCTCTAAGATGACACAACGAACAGCTATCGAGAAACGCAGAATTCCAAGAAACGACATCTCGGGAATCCTCTTGGAGATTTAAAGCTCTAAGACTGTGTCAAAACGGCAAAGATTCAGTAGTCCATGGAAGATTCTCGATATGACAGTCCAGAATATTGATCCTGACAGTAAGTCCCCACTCAAAGAAAGCTGCATGAAAAGTGAAAGAGGTCGGTTCAAACAAAAGAAAATGAGTATGAGCTACGAAAAACACTTTAAATGATTATGTGAGACCTTGAACATGAAGGTTTCGAACATTCAGTCACATTCAGAACGAATTAACCAAACTTTTTAAAGTATCGTTGCACACATAAACACAAACATGTGCACACACAAACACACACATACACACACACACACACATATATGGATATTGATATTTGAAAAAAATATGGATATTAATATTGATGTTATTGTTATGAATATATTATAATTTGTTGTTTCAATTATGCTAAATTAATATTTATGAAAACAGAACAATGAAGAACGAAAATGCTGCAATATTTAATTTTCTTTCTAATTTTTTTCGGGAATGAAGTATTGTAACTTTATTATCATTAATTTCGACCTGCTTCCGGTTCCGCTGTGCTGCTCAGTTTCGTTTTCGTTTGTCTTTGTAACGGGTGATAACTTCCTGTGTATTTTTCCAGGGGAAGTGAGTGCGTCTGTATGCAGCAGGTATTTCCGGATTTTTTTGTTCCTCAACTGACCAGATTAGTGTTTTCTTTTTTTTTTTTTTGTTTTTTTTTTGTATTGTTAATCCTGGGAGATCAAATACGAAACTGTAACCGGCAAATGATAAGATGGTGTGGCGAAAAAAACAAGTCAAGAAAATACTGGTTCTGTGATGCCCTTGAAAGGTAGATGTTTTTGTGAAGGTCTATGTCCTACAACGGACATTAAAAAGCTGCTGCTGCTGCTATCGATGATGATGATGATGACGCCGACGACGTCGATGATGATGATGATGATGATGATGATGATACAAATAAAACAATTGATTGAAATTTCAACTGATTTGATCTTCAAAATATCAGTGTTTGGTATGCAGAGGATATTTCAATGAGATTTCATTAAGTTAACGAATATTTTGTTAAAATTCTAGAATATTCATTTTGTGGTGTTAACAACATGACCTTAAAGTGCCTGAAAGTCGGTCCACCCTATGGTACACCAAAAACTTGGAGATTTCAGAAACTAAGGACACCATTGGATCTGAAATCGCTAGGTTTCTGATGCTGACTATATAAAAACAAATAAAGAGAAAACTAAAAGGCACACAGAGAGTGCATACCTACGCCGAGACCATTGTCACAAAACTGAATGAATGCAAGTTTACAACCAGGCACTACGCAAGCGTGGTGAATGTAAATGTTTCTTTTAATCATTTTTTCCTCTCTTTGTGGATGACACTTCCAGAAAATTACATAAGCAATTATTGAAAATTCCTGCAGATTTCTCTTGTGGTCATACAACAACGTTGCAGAGGAAGTTAATGCAAAAAATATGATCAATTCGTTCCTCCATCGGATCATTCCTTCCGTACCCGTTGTCCACCATTCTAGAACATTTGATTGAGATTCATACGAAGATATTATGTAGTATGAAAGTGTTATTACGATGCAGAGGATGTCACTGAACTTGGATCTACCAAAAATTTCAATCATTTCTTCCGTTGTCCATTGCCAACCCATCAGTAAATTTTCATTGAAAGTCGTTGACCACTTGTGGATATTGTCCAGACAAACAGTACAACGAATAGCTAGGGCTTAATGTATATCCACCAACTTCAATTTAATCGCTCGTACCTGAGGGACTAACGATCAGTTGATGGTGAAGACGTATAAAAGGGAATCCAATAAAATTTCTGAACAATGACAGAGACTGAGAAGAAATACGAAGGCTTCGCTAGAAACCCAATGTACATATCTAATAAAATATTGCTCATTCTTGAAGTTTAGATAAGAGGGGAATACGAACATAAAAGTACATTCACACATTAGCATGAATATGCATTCATAAATGCAGAATTATCATCCCAGATATTTGATTTAAAAACGGCGAATTATCGCAAAAGCAGCAGACCAAAATTTCATATAAGTGAATCAAAAATAACGTACAATCTGAAAAGTTTGGCCAGATAAAAATCTGTAAGTAGGACAGGCTAGTATGACGTTATGCTATCGGAGGGCAAGTGATTTTACATGATTTGACTCCTCCAGAGTTCTTTCTGTAGCAGGTCCCAAAGAACATAGCGTATGGTGAAAAATATATCCACGATACAAGGAGTGAAAAACAGAACCGAAGAAATGTCTCTGCCAGAGACGTCGAGTTTTGTCAGGATGCATGAGAATCAATAACCGACTGAATAAATACATCGAAATAGACGGCAATCACCTCGAACATTTCATCGAAAGAATTCTATCTGTTTATTAGACTTGTAGTTTGTTTATTGCATCAATAAAATTGTTTTGGGACAAATCCGGCAATACATTTGGAACATCTCGTATGGAGACATCTACACACTCACACACAGGTGCATACATGCATGCACACATACACAAACACAATAACACTCAAGTGTACACACATATACAAGAAAACACACGCATGCACATGCAAACAAGCGTAAGCGTATTCACACGCACTTATACATGCTGGTGAACGAGGAAAAAGACGGACGGGTTAATTGATAGCTACATGTAATAGACCTTTGATGACAGAACTATAAGAACAGAGTAGGATTGCTCCACTGTTAGAGTATGCTGGACACTCTAGTCCGGTAAACCATTACTACTATAGATTAATCCTTAGTTGGCGCTCAACGATTGTGGCTTCCTTCCAAATTAATCTTGGCTTTGCAAATACTCATAAGAACAGATTACAATATATATATATATATATATATATATATATATATATATATATATATATATATATATATAAACATGTTTGTGTGAGCGAGTTCAACGTATTTGATGAAAATACATGGTACTCAGTAGTTGAAAGAATTTTTAAATAAATCACCAAATTAGATATTATACTCACTTGGTATGAATAGAGATATATTTTGGACCACTCTGCCAATGTGCCTTGAGCGTTGAGTATACAAGAGATGACAAACTCTGAAATTGATAAGGCCGACTGAGAAGTAACTAAGAATCGCTCAGAGAGTCATGGTATATTTTTTGCCCACGTACGGGTTTTTATTAAATCTTGCTAAGTATAAGACACACTTAACGTATCTCAAAAATACACGTACACACAAAAAATCATGCATATATGCTTAACTAATAACAGGAGCAAGTAGAAACTATATTGTTGATCTATATTGGCCCTTAACAGGGTTGCTCGTACACCAACATCATCAATAAGTTGGTTACTGAGAGTCAGGACAAGAATAATTTCCCAGTTTGTCTCGTATTTTAGGCAAAGACCCCACTTTCCCTAGGCACTTTGTTAAATATCGGAGCTCATAAACCCGTGAGATGTAATAGGTGCCTCCTTAATCAATTCCATGAAGTAGGGCACAGTTACTCGTATCAAGTGTTATATAGCCCCGGAGTGATCTTAATATATCAGCCAGCGAGCGGCTCAAATGGGTTGAACGGAGAGTCTTGACAGTTCAGTGGAAGTCTTAATGCAATGTCTGTCTTGTGAATAATATGAAACTCATACGGTAGCTCAGAGAAAAACTTATCTCGATGTAGACATATACACTTGGCTCAAGCAGGCTTGATTGCCCCCCCCCCCTGCACACACACACACGTGCACAAAACTCTTCCTATCTATCTACTAGGTATGATTATTTTAAAAATGGTGAACATTTCAACAATTTCTGGCTGGCTATATATGTATCACCTTGATGTACGGGAGTTACTATTAGAATTAAAGGGCTGGACGTTTTTTTGTTTTTTCTGTGATTAGTTTCTCTGATTCCTGCTATTGAATAGATTTTTTGTGGGGGTTCAATTTAGATTGTAGGTTTACATTTAGTTAATCCATTATTTTAAATTGTTTACGCTTTAAAACAAAAAAATATCAAACAATAACTGCCTACCACAAGGCAAGGTAGGTTACATCGAACGATATGTCTGTTCTTAATTATTTTTCTTCCCATCTATTAGAGACCGTCCTACGAAACTTACAACATCAATTTACATTAACTTAAGTTTCTCCAATTTTTAAGTGCGTCTGATTTACTGCTGGGTAGCTGGCTAAAACTGTATGTGTTGCATGTTCAGTTCTGACCAAAAGAGTTGGAAGGCTGAACATTTGTTGTCGATGATCTCACACACTTTCAGTAATCACCAACCAACAAAAGTTTAGGAAAGCAACATATTCTTCTATCACCGATTTATTTCCCAAATTCTTTGTTGATCATCCCCAACACGACGGGTTGCTAGAAGACATTTGTCACTTGACAGCTTCTATTGGGTGACTAATCGGACATGAATGTATCTATCTATCTATCTATCTCTGCCTGTCCATAAAATGTGCATTTGTTGATGAATTCGTGTTCAAGCAAGTTCATTAGGTTGATTATATATATATATATATATATATATATATATATATATATATATATATATATATATATATATGTGTGTGTGTGTGTGTGTGTGTGTGTGTGTGTGTGTATGTGTGTGTATGTATGTTTATATGTTTGTATGTATGTATATTGAACGTAATAAAAAGAACACATTCATGGACGTTGATGGAAAAAAGTTACCATACTGCATAAATGCTTCGACACATGACAAATATCTATGCAGACATTTGAATACTTACCAACCAACAACATGCACACACACAAATGTACACGCACACATACACAAACGCACACATACAAACACACAAACAAATATATGCTCACATGCATATATGCCAATGCAGCATGTTTATTATATATATATATATATGAATCAGAAAAAGAGGGAGCCAATGAGAGATCTAGCTTTGTGTATTCAAATAGATATAGATCTAAGTCCATATATATACATTTTATATGCATATATCTATATATATCTATATATATATATATCTATCTATATATGTATGTATATATATATATATATATATATATATATATATGTATGTGTGTGTGTGTGTGCGTGTGTGTGTGTATGTGTACGTGTAAATACATATGAATACGCTAGAAACGAAGTTCGATCGTTTTTCTTAAGGCGTAGCAAGTAAAGCAAGTGACAGTTTGATAGACATTTTGTATCTTCTTGTGTAAAGATTTCCCTCCAGGTGTACAAGCAAAACGAGAACAAAGAAATCATTCTGGCAGCTTTCGGCAGACAGAGCCGGCATTTTCCAATATTAAAGGAAAAAACGTACAGTTCTTTGTTCACTGCAAGTTTATTCACTCCTGCAATGGTTGGAAAAACAATCTAACGCCCAACTGGTCGAGAGAATAGCATATACAAAAGAATAAAAGAAAGAGAAAAAAAAAGCAAATTTTATTCATCGTGTCCGAAGAATACAAGCCAGCAAAAGGAATAGTCACTCGAACATTTTCAGACCCACAATAGTATTGGATAGAACTTCGTGATTTAGTTTCAAAGGCTAGGCCGTAGGAATGAGGGGTTAGGATCTGTATTCCCTCTTAGCTGTGCTCAAGAAAAATTATGCCGGGCAGTAAAATGAAACCTTTTCTGAACATTCGACTAGCAAGACAAACCTCCAAGAACAAGAAAATTCCATAAGTTTTTAAAATGACAGTTCTACAACGAATGCGTCGAACCGATTGCTACGTATCAAGATGAAACTTCGAAATTCACCAAAAGATTGGCTCTGATACTAAGAACAAAGCAACATGCACTGGAAAAGATCACGTTGAAAAGCACAAAAAGAGATTACAAGAGTATCTTATCGAAAGAAGAAAGATATTATTAAGCCATAAGAAAACCCAAATAGCATCATGTCTCAAGACTTAGATCCCCAGAGATCATGTGCAAAATAATGACCACTGAAATATAAAATTGTGTGACGATTTTGATCAGGTTCAAAAGAATTTGCTCTGCAACAACCATGTGTGGCAAAGATCTGTGTCAAACGACGGTGGTCGAGGGGCTAGTTATGATGATGCAACATTAAATTAAGGATATTTTGAGCGATGGGGCCCCAATCACAGGTTTCTCTTTGGCTAGTCAGCCAGATGAATCCCATTATTCAATCGTACTCTTTATGCTTAATAGAGGGGCATTAAATGACATTTTCAAAGTTATCTATATGACTTGGCTATGTATGGAATCCATAACATACCGACGTGGTTTCGAGCACTTTACCTTTCGGCCACGATGATCGTTATAATATACGTACAATTTATCTAATAAAGATAACATTTCGAATCGAGGAAAGACGAATAAATCATAGGAAAATCAATACATTGTGTGAAGTATTTCAATGATTCACTGATTCGGACTTACGGAAAAAAATTACTGCCTCAATAATCACACTTTTCTTTTTAATTTGGCCACAGGCATTTTTCCAAGTAAACCCTGAAACATTTAGAGATAACAATGTAGAATGTAAAGGCTACATGCTGTTTTAGGATTTTACGCATACTATTGTATCATGATTTCTGCTGGCCGGATCAGTATATATCTTTAGTTGCAGACCTGCAGCTATGTTGTGTAAGCGACTCACCTAGACTATTACTACTTCAGCAAATTCCATCTTCAATCGCTGCTTCATCTTTAGACATTCTACCAGACCAGTGATCATTAGAGTCCCAGCTTTCTTCTTGTTTCGAGTGCACTATTTCTACTATACAAATCCATAGGTTATAGTGCAAACTCATTGATTTAATAGATGAATGAATGATTTCGTCTTTCTCTCTTTAAGGATCAAAGGAGTTTTTTCAGAGGACAATAACCGGGCAGGCTCCCTGCTTTGATAAATCAGATTGCATCTATTGAGAGAGTAATCTGTTAAAAAATTACCGATGCAACCGTTAAATCAGAATTATGTAAGCAAATCGATCTAATTTTCTGTTCACACAAGAAAGTTACCCTTCATTCCTGAACTAAGACGCGTCAGCTATTAGCAATCATGTCACTGGAATAAATTTCATGACAAAATTAATCTGACATACTAATTATTCGTTCAGTTCTGTTTATCCCTTGACTGCTGTTGTCTTTGGGTGCTGACCTTAGGGCAGAATTAGACAAAGCTCCCCTCCATGCCGGTGTGTCAACGGGCTGCACGGAGAATTGATTTCCTTCGTTGTCCTAATTCTTTTTTTTCTTTATTTCCTATCCACACTGTTCACGAATGAATGGTGGTCTTATGAGAGGTGATTAAATAAAAACTACGATCGTAATGTAAGCAAAGTACTAGTCAAAAGGTTGCAAATCTTTCAGCTAATAAAAGATTCAGAATGGTACTAATAATCAACTAACCAACAGAGAAAAAAAAGATAAGCATTCGTGCTGAACAAAAACAATATTTGTTACCTGAGACGGAATCGGAAAATGTAACCAGCCTTTGGAGCTAAGGTGTCGAAATAAAATCATTTCGAATGAATTCAAGTTCCACAGACAAGTCCATTATAGAGTTTGTATCTCTCGGGCAGAATGGAAAGCAAACGAAATATAAGCCTAACATTTTCAGAACAACATACTTTCCCTCAGTTCAATAATTCCTAACATATTATTCAATTCAAGTTCTCCAAAAGTACTGCAGGAAGCATTGGTACCTTCATTCAAACCCTATCCAAATTCGATATCCGGTAGGCTGTAGGATCATCATCCTATCTGTTCATACTATAAAACTTATGCAGCTCCAGTGCCAATTATCCATCTTTTGAAAGGCCCAACACAATGGTGCATACCATGATTGTCATGTAAAAAGAAACATTGTCAGTGGAACAAAACTATGGCTTCGAAGTATCCAAAGTACTTCTGTCCAGTGTAGCCAATTTAGATATGTGATATCTAAATGCAGATAATCATAAAGACCTGGACTCCAGGGCCACAATTCAGAACAAAAGAAATGAAAAAAAGAAAAAAAAAAAACAGAAAGATCTCCAATGTTTAATTCCACGGAATTAGACTTCTCAAGAACTGCAGACCGAAACAATTTTTGATTCGACAAGGTACTATCTTGAATGCTGACTGATAGATCTGGCATATTTGTGACAGTAGCCAGTTGTTGAGCAATCACACTGGATGAAGATC
>OY735220.1:50602035-50639535 GCA_963457665.1 Thysanoteuthis rhombus | reverse complement strand
TCGTGACTAACCAGACCTGCTTCGTGTTATAATTGATAAAGTATATCAATACTAATTTATGATGGCTTGATACTTTCAGAACATTTGTCATACATACCAACGTCACGTGTCTCATATTTTCCACCCAGGAATAACGACAGGAAAAAAGATAAAAACATTTGAAGGACTTCGTGTTACAGCTCTCTATATCTGCATCACATGATCGTCAGTGTTTACCCACGGGGAAAAATGTTTAGCGCTTTATTTGAAATGTCTTTTTTAGATTCAGTTCTCTAACATATCACTAAAAAAAGTTGTCCGTTGTTTCTTGTTATTATTTGTGAAAATTTAATTATTTGGCTGAACAGAAATATTCCATCATGATCAGCTAAAGAATAAAGAAAAAAGGGGGAAGTATTTTTTGAAGCAAACTCCAATAATCTCTCTTTCTATAGATACTTGCGTAGTGCTCAAAGGGAAACAAACTAAGATTAGACAAACACGTTTTAACCGAGATATGGCAAAACAAAACGTAATTCTCCTTCTTTTTTTTGGTAAGAGAAAGTAGAAATATAATTCTATTCTTAAAAAAAAAATGGCCGTACATCTGTTTGGCTTAACAATAGTTCAGGATTCGCCACAATAGCAGTAAAAAAGATGAAGCACAATTTATTCAGATGCTATAAGAAATGTGCTTAAATGGACTTGTAGATATGTATCGAATTATATGATCCAGTACGTACATAGCTATAATTTTTTTTAGTTTTGTTTATACCATTATGCAAGGGAGATAACTATTCAAAATTAATCATATGATAGTCTCCCTTATATATATATATATATATATATATATATATATATATATATATATATATATATATATATATATATATATATATATATATATATATATATATATATATATATATAACGACATTTCAATGGACGTTTACGTTGATTTGGCTTGGAGGAGCATATTTGAAAGGGATCAGTTGGGATCCACGCTCGAATCCTTATTCCCTGCGTTTCGTACATTCTGAGTGGATTGGATGTTTGGAGAGAGGTAGTTAATTGATTTGTTTATATTATGTCTAAATGTGTGTGTTTGATTTGTGATTTTAAAAAAAATTTGACTGCAATAGTGAAATTATCCTGGTAATGTTGTCATTTTTTTTACGTCAAGGGTACTTTCGTACGTCAAGAGATACTTTTATGTAGTATTGATGCATTTATGAGCGTGTTTACATGAACAATTGAGCGAGAGTATATTCTGTGTAACAGTATAAAACAATTACTCATTGAGGTTCCTTAAGCAACGGGGCGTGACAGAACAGAGTCACGGTTGATGTGATCAACAGATATAACGCGTCATGAAATCACGTGACTATATAAGGATGCTATTTCCATAATCGATGAAGTGGCTGACATGATTAAAGGCGGGTACGGCAAGTCAAAGGATTACCTGACAGAATAACGACATGTCAATGGACGTTTACGTGGATTTGGCTTGGAAGAGCATACGTAAAAGCGATCAGTTAAGATCCGTGCTTGAATCCTTATTCCCTGCATTCCCTACAATCTGAGTGGTTTGTATGTTCGAGAAGGGGGGAGCATAGTACATTGATTAACTTAAATTTCTTGCATTTCCCTACAGCTTATATATAAATATATATATATATGTATATATATATATATATATATATATATATATATATATATATATATATATATATATACATATATATATATATATATATATATATATATATATATATATATATATGTATGTATGTATGTATGTATATATAAGTCGAAAATGGATTTGGAGAAGCTCCAATGGTATAAGGAAAAACGAAATTGACTTCATGACAACTGACAGGATCAATAATATCAAATGCGTTTCCATTATAAACAAAGTGGTTGTGTGAAGTGTGCTGAGTTGAATTCAACGCTAAAACTGAAAAGAAAGAAAAGACAAATGCCTAGTCAAGATAGACAAAGAGAGTATTAACAATGTTTGATTAGTGATAGAAAACACATTTCAGGCCTTGTAGAATAGTGACAGTAAAGCAATACTACAATAATGTCAGATATAATCTAAAAGGTGACTAATATATAATACAAACATCAGAAATGTTGCAGGAAAGCGACATTGAAGCTAATCAAAGAAAAAATAAGAAAAATATGGGGATACTAACTAAATTGGCTGAACATAAAAGGGCGGAACTTAACCAATTAATAAACAATAGTACAAGAGGATGAATGCAAGAAAAACGTTGAAAACATGAACGAGCTGCAGGTCATACCAGCAAACAACAGATGCACTAAAAGGAAGATATAACAAATGTGAGGACAAGCTGTCAAGGTTAACTGAAAAATACTTTAGCAATTTGTGCGCTTAAAAGAAGAAGTACCACAAACTGATTATCCGATATACGCTTCTGATATCTCACACAAAAACAGAAGACAAAGTAGTTTTTTTCATCACAGGATATGAAAATTGGAAAAGCTGAAATCAAGGATTGCATCTCCTCAAGGAGTGCAGGAGATGCTTTCACAAAAGACTAGCACAACTCTTCACGCAATGTATACACGGAAGAAAATTGTCAAATGAATCCTATCAAGGAGTAATAATATCACTCCTTGGGGAAAAAAGATGATAAAGGCCCTGACAATAACACCCCATCACTTTCTGATCTGAGATACATGGAATATTCTAAAAAATGCTCACAAACTAAACGGCACTTCAAATGAAAACAAAACATGCGAACAGAAAAGTTCCAGAAGCAGTTACTCACCAATTAATAACTTGAAACATTATCAGCATAATCATCCTTTTAGAGTTCACTGTTGGACCTACACCTTCCCCAAAATTTGTCAGACCTGCTTATCTTGGCTATTGCAAGCCAGTACTCTCTGAATTTATCGAGCTCATTACGCAATCTTACTTTCTGTCGGCCAGAATTTTTGCATAAGATCCCTCGACGTTGTAAGTCGTGATGACTATCGGTTGATTGACATTTTTGCTGCATGTCAAGCCCATTACTATTTGAGTTTTTTGAGTGTTTCTATGATATCTTGGACTTTGTCCTCTTTTCTATTACACAGTGCTGTCTTATGATCTTTCCATGTGAGGCTGAGCATCTATTTAATCACTGTCCCACCGCAGCAATATGTGACACAAGGTCAGGCTTAACGTGGGAAGAAATAGGAGCAACCCTTCAAAAAATGGCTCCAGCCGACGCAGTCACCGTTGAAACGCTCATTGTAATGGCTAGACAACGTCACGCGTGAAAGCATTCACCAGGGGACCTGCTCCTTTAAATGCAATGGAGCAGTGCTGCCCCGGGGAAATTGAGACCCCGCAGCTGAGCCGAGTAATAATGGGAGAGCCTATGGACGAGTCCAAATGCCTCCCGATGCGCTTAGCGAACGCAGCCTCAGTGCAACCTCATTGGCTAACGCTTGCATCGGCGCACTCGGTCTTTGATGTTAACCCACACACAATCTCCGGCCCATTCGACGGGCAAGCGTCAGTACCGACTCCTCGGTCTATACCGTGGAACAGATATTACACTTTGATCCTGCAGAACAGGCCAGAAAAATGTGAGGCTGACCATGGTTCATCATATACATGTTGCATCATTATAGATTCGAGGGTCAGTTTTTTCGTTAGGTTCCATGTTGTAGCTCAATAGTTGACTATCGATAGGACATAGTGGTTGTATACCCTTCTTTTTAGGTTTCTGGAAGTCGACCTTGCTCTAACGAAAGTTTGCCACCTCGATGTGATTCTTCACTTTATTTCTTTTTCTTTGAATGATTTCAATGAGATCTACTCTCCTTGGTAGATGTAGAAGTCTACTTTCTTTAGCTCTGTGTATTCGATTTCGATCGGTACTTACTTGTCCCTAACCATGTTGTACATGGCATTTGTTTTGCTAAAATTCTTGTCGATGCTAACTTTCTTTAATGCTTAATTCAGTTATTCTAACATTATTTGGAGATCACGATGGTTTCTAGCAAAGGAAACAATGCTGTCTGCAAAGCTGGATTTATATGAATATTCGTCTTTTGTTCTAATTCCTTTGTGTTCCCATTTTAGATTTTGGGAGATCATCATTAGGCAGGCTTTAAAAAGTTTTGGTGGACTAGTCTCACTTTTCTCTCTTGTTGAAATGGCTCCGAATGCTTATGTAGCCTAATGGAGGAGCTGCTGTGCGGTTGAAGTTCTCAACAGGGTCTCCACGTCATTGTATTATTGTGTCAATGACTTGAGAGATTTCTACTGAGTCTAAAGCTTTTTCAAAGTGAAAAAAATACTACAGCTAGTAGCACTCTATATTCTGATGTTTTATCTTTACCCAGTTTACTGATTGTCGATGGTTGAGTAGGTTTTTTTTTCTGAAGCTACCTTGTTCTTGTTGTTGGTTTTCATCTATCATTTTGTGATTTGGCTGGTGATCACTCTTGTCAAGGGATTGTAGATGCAGTTGACTATGTATATTGGCCTTTAGATGTTGAGGTCTTTCGATTTTCCTTTTTATAACAGCATTATGATTGCAGTGTTCCAATCTTCTTAGGTTTCATTTAGTTTGAGGCAAAAGTAGAATAGATAAGCTTTTTTTTCTATTCAAGCTTTTTTCAGCTTTTTTAGCAGGTCGATACTGTTGTATCGAATCAAGGGGCCTTCTCTTTTCTTCTTTGTTGATGGCTTGCTTTACTCCTTGCAGAGTAATGTATGGGAAATCTTCGATTTGATTGATATCAATTTCTGCTCCTAATTCATTTTTTCTGTGTTTGGTTGAAACGATGTCTTCATAAAATTCTTGGGCATTTTCAACAATTTGGTCTCTATCCGTTGTCAGTTCTCTATTTACTTCAAGTACACTAGTTATTAGTTTTCTTCCTGACCCGAGAGATTCTCCAATAGTCATAAATCCCTTAGAATGCTTTCTATAACTGCTATCATGTTTCTCCTTTTGTTTTGTTTTTTGATCTTTTATTGTTTGGATCTGTTTGCTATTGTTGTTGGTAATGGCCTGTTTTCTTAATGAGATTCTCGTTCTTTTCCTGGCAATTTGTTTTTTGAGCTCTTTTGCTTAAACATATTATCGACTTCAAGAAAAGCATTCGATTCAGTAGAAATTCCCATTGTCATGAAGGACATCAACGTAAAGGTGTAGACCCTGTATACGACAAAGTACTCCTTCATCAGGCTACATGCAGACCCAGAACCATTCAAACTCCAAAAAAGGAGTTAGGCAAGGTGATACAAACTCACTCAAACACTTTACTGCCTGCCTCGAGATGATCTTCCAAAACCTGGACTGGCGGAATAAAGAATTCAAAATAGACGGTGAATACCTGAGCAACCTTAGATTTTCATACAAGATCCTCCTTTTTGCGGAGAACCCACACGACCTCTAATCAATGCTAGGTGAACTGAACGAAGAAGACAAAAAAATTGGCCTGCACATGGAATTTAGTAAAACGAAAATCATGTGTAACAATCATGTTGAGAATAAAAGCATAAATGTCGAGATCGAAGATGCAAAACAGGAGAAAGTACACTGCTACATCTAGGGCAAAGAATCTCCATGAGATCAATAAAAGAAGAAATCAAGCGGAGCATTACCCTAGGATGACAGGCTTCCGGCAGAGCAAGCTCAATTTTAAAAAAAAAGAAGATCCGAATAAGCTTAAAAAGAAGAGTATACACCCAATACATCCCCCTAATAGTCACTTAAGCAGCTGAACCATGGAATCTATCCAAGAGAGAGACCCACAAACTGAAAAGCATGCAATGCACGCATGAGAGAATCATGCTCAGACTTACATGGAGAGATCACAAGACAGCACATTATATCAGGAAGGAAATGGGAGTTTGAAACATGATACAATCCATTAGAAAACTTGAATGGAAATGGGCAGGCTATGCTACAAAAATGACTGACAATCAATGGACATCGTGACTCACAACATAGATCCAGAGATTACATGCAAAGCCAAGGCCAACAGAATACATGATGAAGAAATAAACTAGACACATTAAAAAACTGGATCCGTGATGTCAATGATAGAGAATCGTGGTAAATCCTGGAGAAGGTAAATGTCCAACGATGGATGGTGGAAGAGTGACGATGATTATGATGATGATGTTGCTGAGTTCGATTATGTTCTATTCTGGTTTGGTGAAGATTTCATGTCTGTTTGTTTAGTTCCAGTTTGAATGATTCGGGTGTTCTTTCTGAGCAGTTACTGGTTTCAGTTTGTTGTTGAACATTTTTTCCATTCTATTTTGGTAATTTGTATTTGAATTCTTATGGGAAAGTTATTTGAATATAAAAAGCCTCTACCTTTGACCTTTGTAGGTTGTGAGAAAAGCATTTGATTCGGTAGAACATACAGTACTCTTCAAGATAATGCTAAACCAGGGTGTTATGGTTGATTGTATAAAGATACCAACAAGATAAAGATAGAAAAAAATGAATGTGACAAAGTGACACAATATCACTTGGAATATTTACAAGCCTTGAAAGCATCATTCAAAAGGCTGACATGGAGGTAACATCGACGGAGGTTATCCGAACCACTAAAGATTCGCTGATAGCGTTTCCATAAAATTGAAAGCATTAGAAGTATTACGGAACATTTTGACGGATCTCGATAGGAAAGATAAAAGCACGAATTGGAGAAAGATAAAAGTGGAGTTCAACGAAGAAGTCCCTTAAGAAAAAAAAAACTGTAATAGAAGGTGAGGCTCAAGAAAAAAGTCGACAAATACATTCACTTAGGACAGATAGATTACAAAAATACATTGGAAGTGAATTAAGACGTATGTTGGTGCAATGTACCTTGGAAAAAAGTTAATTGATCATCAGACAGCCGAAAACGTACAAGTGGGTTATTCTCTGAAAGATAGGGCCTCCAGTGTCATTAAAACTGGTACAAGCAGGATCCTGTGGAATTCCTTTGCTAAAGAAGACCATTGTGGCTAAAAAGACCTACTCACATATAAACATCAAAAGGGATCCCTCAGGGATACAGAGAAAGTTATGATAATTTCCGTAACAAAATAATATTTTTCACAGATAAGAAAATGGTCAAAGTTGGAAAGTTTTTCGATTACCAGAATGGAGGAGTATATGCTCATAGTTCGGCAACGCCGACATCCTCCGTTATGGTCTGCTTGGGACCGATTAACTGAGGTATGACACAGCCTCATCTTTTGTGATAAAAACATCGCATTGAGACACAATTCTATCAAGTAAATCGAACAAGACTCCCCTCCATTTCCCCAGGGCAATGGTGAATGTCAAGTGTCTCAACAACATCATTTCGGATTTCATAATCCAAGGACCGGCCCTGCTGGATTACAAATTCTGGTCAGAACTTGAAAGGTTTGTTGGCAGCGGAAATCCCAAATCTGGGATGTCTGGAACGTTTTCTGGTGAAAGCTGCCGCCAATCTTCCAATGGAAATTGTGTATACTTCACTCGACAAATGATCGTTGGAAGCTCCGTGTGAAGCACAAACAAAAGTATCTTGAATAACTGGTTGATTTTTGTAATAATTAAACAATAGTTGATGGATAAACAAAGTTGAATTTCACATTATTCTATACTTTTGCATCAATCAACGGATTCATTTGTAAAAGTATTGATGACAGTGATATACATATAAGTTGGGGGGTATTTTCGAACTCTGTGTACTGTCAGGGTCCTTGTGGCCCAATCGATTAGTTGAGGCGTAGGATTCATTGGTATTATCTTAAAAAGGCGTTATTCACACACACACACACACACACACACACACACACACACACACACGCACATATATATATATATATTTGTGTGTGTGTGTTTGAGTGTGAGCGTGAGTGACACCCTCTTTTCATTGGAACACCTATGTAGCCTAGGTTCCCTCCGACTGATTGAGCCCCCGGGGCTCTGGCAGTATGCTAAGGTCGGAATAATTTATTAAATACATTCATCTTCTTTTCTGATCTTGTCGGGTTTTTGATGTTCTGTTATGCTCAGAAATACTGGTAATTACAAAGTTCAACGTGTATATTATTGTCTCTATGACAATAACATGATAAATGATGGATACGTGCATCCAGCAGTGTGAATAAAGAAAGATAATTTTCCGAACGAAATTTAGCTCAGACCGAATTCTTTTACATTGTCTGATATAGATATTCAATACTTATAAATACTCGCACACACACACACACACACACACACACACACACACACACACACACACACACACACACACACACACACACACATATCCAAACATCATTTTAGCAATTGAGTCATTTCTAATGAACAATAAAGTAACGGGAATTAAGTCAGACGCCGACAAGGAAATCTCCAAGAATGTTCGTACCTGAATAGAATATATCATTAGCATTTTTTATCGTAACATTCCAACTGTGCAGAAGCATTGGATGCAAGCTTTGCGTGTAAATTCAAATCTATTTGTTAGTGTAGTATGTATAGTACATACACACTTGACAAATTTGAAAACATATCTACTGCCTTCATATGTGAAGTATATAACTTTGAAGGCATTGAGGGGGGGGTCGAATCAATAATGAATAAAAGCTGACATTTAAACGGCTTTTCTACCTCTTATTTTTTCCTGCTATTTCACTAACCAGTAACAGGAAGCTCCGCCATAGTTTATCTTAATTTTGTGAAAAATTACGTTGACTTAAAAAAATCAATTCGCTAATACAGTCAATTATTGAAAAAACGTAGCGTCAAAATTTGAAGGCTAGAGTTGTCCACCTCTGACAAAGATTCTTGTAAAAAGTTAGCAAAATATTAAGAGAGAAAAACAAACAGTGAGTGAGCCTTTTTGATATCAATATCTATCCATAGGTCATACTTATGCTATATATCATAATATGCACGTATGTGCTTCGTGTGTTTTCTAAGCAATCTTGTGTATGAATGCGTGTTTTACAATAATAAACAGAGAAAGTTTATGACTGCAATAAAATGAATCAGCAAACCAATTGCAAGTACACGTTCATGTTGCTCCCCCCCCTCTCTCTCTCTCTCTCTCTCTATATATATATATATATATATATATATATATATATCTTTATAATCTATTACAAAATTTATCATCATCATCATCAGACTTTCAATGTCCACCGTGGGACAAAGATTTCCCCTAGGATCAGCCACACTTGTCTATCATGGGCGTCGCAGAGCAAGTATTTTCTGAATTTGTCTAGTTCATCCCTCCATCTTGTATTTTTGTCGGCCTCTGTTTCACATGTGGTCTCTTAGGATCCATGTTGGAGGTTGTGATTTCCTTCGGTTATCTTTCGCAACATGACCTGGCCATTGCCATTCGAGTTTTCTCATGGATTGTATGAAGTCTCTGACCCCCGTTTTCTCTCTGATATGTTTTACTGTCTTGCGATATCTCCATGTGAGTTTGAGCATGATTCTCTCATACGTACATTGCATGCTTTTCAGCATATATTTTATATATATATATATATATATATATATATATATATATATATATATATATATATATATATATATATACATGTATTGTGTGTATGTGTGCGTGTGTGTATATATATATATATATATACATGATCAAATACACAATTTATATATATATATATAGATACATACATACATACAAACAAACATTCATACATGCATACTTACATACATACATACATGGATACATAGATACATAGATATAGATAGCTAGCTAGATAGATAGATAGATATAGATTTCCCATACACTTCCCCTTCTCTATCAATGAATAGAAAATAATAAGAAAATTAAAAAGCAGAATTTAGCAGGCGATTATACTGCATGACTTTGCCCGTCCTCGGCTTCCGAATCCAACACAGCGAACGCTCGTGATTCTGAAATAGGAAGTTCATCTGCGTTCCGTGTTCAGTTGACTATTCACTTTCGCACAATCGCTCCTTTCACTCTATCCGTTTCATTTGCAGTTTCCCCTTGCTCTACAGAACCCAACGTTCCTCGAAAAAATCCATCTAATCGCAACTGACATTGTTCCTTTATGATCAAATACACAATTTAGCTTAGAGCAGAGAAAATTATGATAATTTCCCAATTCATGCGTGTGGGCCCATTGTGAAGGATAACATTATGATGAGCGGAGCGCACTCAGCAATTAAATACACTGCAATTTGGCTGTAATCCGGCATGCAATACTTACACACGACGTGAATAAATGGCACGCTTGTGGAGATTATCTACAACAATTTTCAAAATTTGATAATGTTTCAGGACAACCCATATGAATGTATGAATATGTATTTTTTAGAAATGGCTATGTTACATAATAGGCAACTATGAGGCACAAGTTCAGCAATTTTACAATGATATTGTATGTCGAAAATATGTGTGTATGCGCACTTATGATAAAATGAGAGTGTGCATGTTGTTGTTCTGTTCCCATCCCTTTACCATGAGAAGATGAATGAAGCAAATGGCTAAAAGCCCGCCTGATTCCTCACCAAGATAGCTGGCAAGTTAAGGAAAATTTGGTGATTAGTACTGACGGTGGTAATTTATGACCAGAGAAAGTTTGTTTGTGTGTTTGCATACTATATGTGACAAATGTGGAAACAAGTATGTGTATACATCAGAAAAAATTTACAGATACGTAAGAAAAGTAAGCATTCTTGAGAGATAAAGAGAGATTTCAATATAGTATATTTGGGTTTGCCGCTGGTCATAGGTTCCAACGTAAAACATTTTCAGGTTTGTGAAATTTTTTTTAACGATGGTGATAATTATTTTAATACGATCGGATAAATGGGTGCTTAATTCTAATCAAGTGTATCTTATCTCATCGGAGACCAAGGAAATACTAGAACTCAATGTGTGTGTGTGTGTGGGTAGGGGTTACTCACAGTTGTTGTGTCTGTCCTATTTTCTTAATGGTTCTATCGTTGTTATATTCGCCAGCATTTTTTGGAATACGTAGCATATTCTTAATCATTTAATTTTCATTAATATTGGGCACTGTATTTTTAAAGACAACAACAGACCTTCACGTTGTTTCAGGTCTTTCCGGTTACTCCTTGATAGCGCTCAAACCCTGTCGGCATGTTATTATTGCATGCAGCCAATAGCTATTCGTAAAAATATTTGATCAATTGCAAATCGAATACATCTGATCTAAAGCTTCAAAAAAAAAAAAAAAAGAAAAGTATAAAATGGGCTGCGTGAAAGTAATCTAGACCTTTGCTTGAACTGATGAATGTTTCACCCAAAGGTGATTGAACTTATTTTGAAAATGAATTATGAGTAACCTAATTTTTCAGGTATTCATATTTTCCTACATGATAATTGTTAGAATTAATACCACATAATAAGAAAACAGTGTCCCTGAGAATCTAATTCTGAAACTGATGTTCAGTCACTTAACTATAAGCCAAATAATCCAAAATTATAATAATCTTTCAGTGTTGTTTCTTTCAATGGTATTCTTAGTTTCCTCAACGTACTTCACGATGTTCGACAAATTAGAAAAAAAAACAATGTCCACCTGAAAGAAATATAGGTTTCGCCTGTGATCCAAAAGAATCATGTATAGAATGAGTCACAAATTACAATAAATCAAAAGCGACCATATTTTTTTTCTAGGTTAGTAACTCACGAGACACTGGAAAGTGACTAAATGTCTTTTTGAAGCACAGAGAACGATTAGAGAAAATTAGGAATAGGGATGATAAAAGAATAATTACGTCTCTCGATTCCCGTTGGACAGTTACCACTTAACAAGACTTGAACTGGAACAAAAAAAAATACGTGGCTGGACATAAACTAAAGGATTGGTATAGAACAAACTTACATTGCAAATTGAGCATTATTAAAAATCTTTTTGGGGGAGAATATAGAAAAAATAATTCGGACAGAATATATACCTCTCTCAACACGGTCTCTACGCATGATATATACATACATAGCCAGTTATAACCCAAAAGTGAAGACATCTATGTTGACAGTATTACTAACAGTTTTGATTAACAGCATCTGATTTCTGAGGCTTATTTTGATTTAGTGTGTAAACATGAAGATGGATAACACTGAATTATTTTAAGGAAAGCAGAGTAACGGTTTCGAGTCATAACAACAGCTTAATTTAACAAATATGTGTTTACAATAATTGGAGTTATAATTGTACCGCAAAATAAATTTGACACAAGTTATTTTGACACCATTTAACTGTTTCTTTCTTTTCGCCTTTGGAGAATATTATTTGCTGCTTTTAGAAAAGCAAGTTTTATTAAAACTATTTATACAAGTAAAGTTCTCTAGTATTGCAACGCATTTCCTATTTTCTTGCCCTCGAGTGACATTAACCCGCATCCCTTACAATCAACCCTCTTTCTCCATCTCGCCACGAGAATTTATTTGTCTGTAAGATATTTATTATCATGTGAAAAAGGAAACGTTAACATCGACGACACATTCAGGTTTTAAGCATCGACACTTTTAACTCTGATTCACACGGGAGACTATGTTTATCGAAAATGAAGACACAGCAAGCATATCGCAGGCAAGAGAAGTATTAATCAAAATCATTTTAGGAAGAGCATTTTATTACATAATCAATAATTTCATTAGCAGGACACAGATAACAAAATGCTCTTCGGGGAGTAAATCGTCTTGTGGGTCGACGGGGCCGGATATTGATGGGCATTTCTGGAAGTTTTCCAAATACTTTTCAAAATCTTTTTTTTTTCTCTCTCTCGCTTTTTGTTTTTATTCATTATCAAATACAATGGTGCATTCTCTTGCCTTATTTAAAAAGCTTAACTTGGTACTGTATGGTAAATGTCTGAAGTAAAAAATAACGTACAGCATTTGTTTTTGCAGCGAGCTTTTGATGAGGCAGCGTTCAACCTTTTTAATCTCTCTCTATATATAAATTTATATCTATATCTATCAATCTATAAATCGATGTATCTATCTATGTATGTATCCACACACACACACATACACACACACACATATATATATATATATATATGTATATATATATATATATACACACATACACACACATATATATCTATCTTATATATATATATATATATATATATATATATATATATATATATATATATATATATATATATATATATATATATATATATATATATATCCCTCTCTTTCTCAGCAACCTAGTCTCCAGTTCATCTCGACACTATAACTTCCAGCGATTCAGTACGCCAGTTACACAATTTTGTGGATTTGTGAACGGTCAGATATTTTCCTTTTTAAATTAATGACAATCGTTTTTCTATCGTTTTGAAATGACTGTTTCTTGTGTGTGTGAGAGAGTAATTAACCCAGCCATTTTAACGGGGTGAGCAAATATTGTTGGAAGGGCCAAAGATTGTGCCGATGGGAGTAACAAATATATTGTTACATACAATACTAAAAGATAAGGGGAAGTTACTCCTACTTGGTGAATTGACATTCTACAGGCATTGCATTCTACAGAAATTGTATACATTATTTAACAACCGTTGCCATCAAGGATGTCGAAATATTTCATCCTTACCTTATATGTGAACACATTTGTTATTGCATATATGTATTTTGGTGTTTTATTAATTCTGGCTATACAGTTATGTCAGCAGACTTAAAAATTGCCATTATAACCTTCTAAGAACTAAATTGGATTTTTAGAGAATTAAATTCAGTACTCATTGGAGCCTTTTTTCGACAGGTTTATTCATGATATTAAGACATTTAAATATCTGTAGATATTCACACAGTTGAAGATGTTTTTTCGGTGGAAAGCTCCAGTGATATCATAAATAGAAATTATTTTGACCATATCTGTTTTTCGATTGATTTTTTCTACATGAGTTCATGATTTGACAGTGCCATTGTTCAATCATCAGTGATAGCAAGTTAATTTCAGTTTCAATTATCGTGATTTTCTATAACGCAAGCAAATGTGGGTCGTCCTGTAACTCTGAATGTAAACAATCTATTATGAAATGTAATTTTTACAGACAAGATACAGAATTACATAATTGGACTTTCTTTCAGAAAATGAACAAGCTACTTGATTTGAGTATCTTTTAGCCTAGAGACATTAGATAATGTAGACCAGTCATTGCTAAGTGGGCGGAAGTTGACCTGAAGGGGCGACGGATAAAACAAAACAGGTCTGGTTAATTTCTCCATAGAAACTCTCACACAACAAACATCTTTTGAAATCATACCATGTTGAGAGTGATCAATTAAAAAACTCGGAACGAGCAGTAATTAATCAAAATTTTATGTCGTTTGCTGCTTGTTGGGCAGTGATCACTAGGACAAAATTCGGGGTGGATTAATAAAAACAAACAAAAATCTAGGCATTGTAAGTATTTTTCACATTTTCAGTCCTCTACCCCGATTAATGCGAACTGTTTGTTGAGATACATTGATAAATACGTATCCAGTCAGGGAGATCAACTTTAGAATTAGAAAATGTTGACTGTTTTGATGACAGATTTGGTTTACTGTCTCTAATACCCCAAAGGAATGATAGGGGAAACCTTAGCTTTTTTTTATTGTTGTAGCTGTCAGTTGTTCGTTGCTTAAACAAACAGTGTTTTATGGTCAATAGACAGTTAAAAGCATTTGATAAATTGGCCTGCAGGGGAAATTTAGTATGGAACAAAATAAGGAAAAAAATAGATATAGAAGAAATTTGAAGTGGTTGAAAAGAGAGTGAAGATAATAAAATTGACCGAAGCAGGAACATATACTCAATATTATTTTCTCTTAAAGCCTAACTTGATTCATGGTGTCTATTGAGAGACCTGATGATAGCAAAAGAATACGGCCCGAATCGAGTCTCAATAAAACAACCAAAAATTAACACGATGCCGAATAGAGTTCAAAATTATTACATTGTTTCGCGCCTGAATTTTTTTAGAAGAGCGGTATTAATCACTGTGTGTGATGTGGTTGGACTATCTCATCGTCTAGGAAGGTCGAAGCTAACAAACCAGCCGAAGGATTAGAATCGTGGGGAGAGCAAGGAGTTTACGCTTGGAAGAAAGAGTTAAGAAAAGAAAGAAATGTCCTGTTTCCTGCGTTATACTAGATAAAGCCCAGACAGTTTTTTCACAACTTTTCCTACGGTGTACCCACTGGCTTTTGTCAGGTGCTTTTGGTTCTTGAATGTAGTTGTGATGCTGAGTTGTAATCTACATTGTAGAACATATAACATCCACCTGAAACTGGAGAGGACATAACCAGAACATTGTGAAATATATACGTGGACAAAGAGAATAGTCTGACCATATCAAACATATTAATTATTACATGGCTTAGAATACCTCATCTCATAAAATAATGAAAAATGGTTTTATTAATAATACCAGAACCAAAACAACAGCAAACAGTGCAAATATTCGAAGTAAAAATATGTTTAAAAGTGTCATTCGAAAAACCATAAAGCTTCTAAAGCTTAGCGGTTATAGCAGCTGGTCGTAAACAAAGGTTTAACAGGTAATCAAAAATGTATATAATTTTACTTTTAGTTGATTCTGAGTGTGTAAAGATTTTTACTTAAGTTGAAATTACCTGTTTCATTATCAATATTATTGTATTTGCTAGTTGCATGCTATTCTAACCAACAGTGTGTCCAGGTCAATATGCAGTTGAAAGCATCCGGTAACTTTGGTACAAATAAAAAATAAGAAAGAATGAGACGAATAGGAAATTTCCAAAGGTTGAACTGAGTGTAAAAATGATAAAATTGACAGCAGCAGAAACATATTCTCAATATTTTTTCTCTCCAGCCTAACTTGATTAATGGTGTCTGTTAGGTTAAAAACTAAGCGAAAATTATCACGAAATAAAATGGTAGCCAAAAATGAAACAAGGTTTACAATGCTTCATCTAATGAGGAACCCATGATGAAATAATTGCTTTGATAGTTGTACTAGTATATAAACGTAAACAACAAAAAGATTCAGTGTTGGTGAGATTTGAACTTACGGCAACCATTTGGCTCCTGTAGTTACGTTGTTATAGCAGTGGTGCGTAAACAAGGCTATTCTAACAGAGAATGGAAATGATATAAAATCTGATTAATTGGACGCTGTAAAATCTGTACACAATTAAAATCAACTGTAGCAAGATTTTTGTTTTTTTAGCAGCCAGTTGTATAATGTTTCGGCAAACTGTTTTCAGTTAAATAGACGGTTGAAAGCATTTGATAAATTTAATACGAGGGAAGGTAGTGAAAAATGAGATGAAGGAGAATAAGTGGAAAACAAAGGAATTGTCAGGCAGAAACGTTTTGTTTTTCAATATTTTTTTTTTCCACGCAACATGATTCATAGCGTGTGTGGACAGAACTGATAAGACGAGAAACTGACAACTGAACGATAAAAACAACTAAAAATTATCATGAAATTAAATTGTGGTGAAATTTTATATAAATGCTTCACACTATTTAATTTAATAATAAACAATAAATTAATCTGCTGATAAACTATAAATACACTGATACGATTTGTTGCGGAGGAGACTATATTTTATATTCACTGCTGATTATATATATATATATATATATATATATATATATATATATATATATATATATACTCTTCCATATGAATAGAGTATTCTGGAGGATGAGGGATTTCTGTGCAAATAAATATATCGCCTAAATTCAGTCTTACTGACTGTCTTGTTCCGTGGTCCAGAGGTAGGATATCGGTCTGAAGTGAAGGTTTCAATTACTGGATGGGTAATGGAAAGTCTATAGCCACATTGAAGAGATGTAATACATCGAAACAACTGTCTGTGGATGACACAATAACACACACACACACACACACATATATATATATATATATATATATATATATATATATATATATATATATATATTGGAATGCATCAAATTTCTAATTCGTTCCGGTTGGACATGTCAGGAAAATGCAGAATGGCATTTTTTTTTAAAAATACAGTGAAATTGCAAAATTATTCGAGTATGTCAGTCATTTTCGACAACATGGGTATAAACATAGTTGCTTTAATGATATCAAGAATACATGAACAAAAGCGGGACGCCTGAATTCAGAGCACATGCAACTTCAAAGGAGGGATTTGAACTTCTTGTCACTCAAGTCCTGTAGCTGTGTGATCAAAAAAGTTTGACACAAATCAGAAATTCCTCAGGCGAGAGGGACGTGAATTCGAGTCTCTTGAGTCCCGATTATCTCAGGCGTAGGATTACGACCCAAGTTAAGTTGTGATTAATGGTTGTAAGTTGTAGTCAGACTGAATGGAGATGTTTAACAATATTTGAACTGATTGCAAATTTGAATGATTAAACAGATCTGGTAAGTAACTCAATGAAAATTGTCATATGACCAACTTCTCTTGGCGATGTGTGTTCGGCACGATCTTATAGAAACTTTGAAAGAGGGGTGATCAATCAATGTTACTCTTGTTATCTTTGGCTATAAAAAAGAACAATACTAATAACCATTTTTGGATGAACCAATATTGCGAATTCACACACACACACACACACACACACACACACACACACACACACACACACACACACACACACAAATGTTGAAAACTTTTTAGGAATTGAGGAAAAAAAAAAGCTATTTTGCTTTAGACATAATGAGGAGCAAATATTCATTTTTTTCAGCCCACTAACTCCACCAATGCAGCCTTTAGACATGATACATGTGTAGATGCCTGCCAGCCAGAAAGGCTATCTTAATTACTTAAAAAACCAAAATTGAAATTTCTGATGGTAGTTTTTGTTTACGGTTTCTGATTAGTGGAATTACCAATTTTCAAGAGAAGCTACTGTTATTTTGTATTCAAGGAATTGGAATCAACACTAAACACTCATTACCATAAGGAAATCGTTCACCTAACTACAATTGAAGAACTTTATATCGGTATATATGTATCTTGATTACTCAACAACTGAAATGTTATGCTACGTTAAACTTGATGAATGGTATATTTACTCAGATTGAATTGACATTTGGGATATATTGAACGTAAAAAAGAAAATGCCTCGCAACGGAATGTTTTTGATATTTTCATAGGCACAATGAATTTACAAAAATTTCTTAAATATTACCTTCATTTTCTGACCAAAATGAGTGGATTAGTACACACGTATTTACTTACAATGTGCAGATGTCTTCTCTCACGCGAAGGAACGCAACTTACTACGTGAAAAAAAGATTCATTCATGGTCTAATAAGGACGTAATAAAAATTCTGAATACAGAAAATGAGACGAATATGGAAAAATGATAAAAAAAAGACGTTAGAAAAAGCATCTGTTTGAGGTAAGCATTACACTATTGTTCAAGCCGACTTCACTACAGATCTCTGCTATCTACGTTTGTGAAATGCAATCTGTCTTCACGAATTTTATACAAGTCGTCTATTTCAACTGGTAATAAAATGATGCATGTTTTTTCATACGTTGTCATTTTTCCAAAGTATAGACTCTGCAACGCCCATGATTGACAGGTCAGTCAAAATTTTGAGAAAGTCTATGACCATCAGCGTGGGATAAAAGACTGGTGATGAGGATTGAATTAATTAAGTATTCTTTAAGGAAATGTTTCTCAGAGTATTTCAATGTCATTCGCCGTTGAGTATCAAACATAAAATTTCACTCAACCGCAACAAAAGTCTCTGATATTTTTGGTAAGTTTCGACTTATACTCCTTTGCGCATAATTCAGTTCATAATTCCTTCTGTCGCAAAGTAAATTTAACAGAAAAAACAGAATGCTTACTACATGAAAATAGATTTAGAGTGGTCAACGTCAGCATTGGAAAAATATGATTGAAAATAACTTCTCCCCATCGGGTCATCGTGTGATTGTCCTCAACATTTTCGTTGTACATAACATTAGCTTTACTGCAGTCCACGTAAAAAATCCTTCCTTTTTTCATTCAATTTATTCAGTATCATTTGGAAAATGGTTCCCAGCTGAAAAAAATTTTTATCAGTTAATCTGAGTCACCTGTAAAAGTGAAATATTGAGCATCACTCCGGTGGTCATCGCTGAAAGCTGAGTGACAGTTAGTCTCCCCAGGTCTCCAGCCCACATCTCATCTCTTCCTCGCCAGTACTTTTGTTCAACTCTGCTCCCATTTTCCTTCCTCAGTCAGGCCACTACTAACATTTAGTGTCGTAGACCTTATATTTTCAGTTCTTTCCTCACTATCTGTGCAGTTCCTTGCAGTGCTGTGGTCAGTACAGTCTCAATCCTTCCTTTTATCCCGAGTTCCCCTGGTCTCGCCCCAGTGTTTTGGGGACAGTTCTTAGTGTGCCAATTATTACTAGAACTACACTGAGTTTCGTGTTCCACTTTCAGGTCTCTTGCCAGATCTTGGTATTTTTCCAGTTTTTCACTTTCCTTCCTCTTTACCCAATGGTCAGCAGGCACAGCCAGGTCTATTATTTGGCAGGTTTTCCTCTTGTTGTCTACGATAACCAAGTCCGGTCATCTTGCCTAGATTAGGTGGACTTTTTAGATGTCAAAGTTCCAAAGTAATAGGTGGTTTCCATTCTGTCTCCGGTTTGTGTTGGTACCATTTTTCCGTATGATTGAATCCCATTCATCTACTCAGGTCCCAGTGCATCACTGATGCTACTCTATCGTGTCCGTGTTTATACTCCTTCTGGGCTAGTTGACTTCATTCATTAGTTCTGTGATTTACGGTCTCATCTTTTTCACTGCATAGGCGGCACCTGCTGTTTGTGTTTTGTCGATTTTTGTTTTGATATAGTTTGTAATGATGCATCTGTTTTGAGCTGCCATGATGAACGATTCTGTCTTTCTCTTCAAGTTTCCTATCCGTAGCCGTGTCTATGATCACTCGTCTGCCACATCCCGTATCTGTCTTTTAAATACTCCGTATATTTTTTTCTTTTCCCATTTTTCCCCTTGTTTGCTATGCTATTCCATTGTTTTCAACTTTTTTGTAGTTCGTTGCGTTGCTTCGGGCACTCTTTATGATGTCTTCACTGTTTGTTTGCACGTACTTTTCTAGATTCTCTATGTTGATGACCCTTTGCCGCATACTTTTACCATCATGTATTGTCTCTCCGTGTCATCTCTGGGTCGCAAGGCTCCATGTATTGTCATAAGCTTCCTTGTTTGTTAGTCCATTGATTGGAGTTCTTTCTTTTGTCCATCCAAGGAATTGTCCTGTGTATCTCACTACCGATACAGCCCATGTGTTCATGCCTTTCATCAGATTACCGCAGTTTAATTTGGTTTCTAATATTTTCCTTATCCTTCTAAGGTATTCTCTTTTTTATTTTCTCCTTCATTTATTCTCTTTTTAACGTGAAACTTTCAAGAACTCACTGGTATTTGTATCGTTCTTGTGCAGCCAGTGCTTTAATCTTCCAGTTGTCCAGGAGTTCAATTCCTTCAGCTGATGCGACCCTCTCTTTGTGCATTACCATAATTGCACATTTTCTATCCTAAATTCCATCCCTATGTCATCACTGTATTCTTTCAGTTTGTTGAACAGCGCCTCGAGCTCTCCACCGTTTTTTTTTGCAAAAAAATATGTCGTCCATTATTATTATTATTATTGTTGTTGTTGTTGATATTATTATTATTATTATTATTATTATTATTATTATTATTATTATTATTATTATTATTATTATTATTATTATTATTAAGTTTTTTATCGCATGCATACATTGGTCACAGCTTAATGAAGCGAGCACAAATCTTGAATAACTTCAGGGGATTTATTTTTGGTTACTGCACAACCCAAGGACACAGACAATAACAAACATTTGTTAATGTTTACGGTAGAACGGGGTAAAGCCGCGACCCGTAAATGGATTTCTTTTGTGAAAGCTAAATTATAATCCTTGATGCAAATACTTTTTTTTTTCTATCCAGATTTGTTCATGACCATACTTTCTTTTATTCCCACTTTTAATTTGTTTTTAATGCTAATCCTTTTGAAGAAAAAAAAATCACAGATGAATTTTTATCAGACGATATTCTTTCAGGAAAAGAAGTACTCGATTCATTCCAGTAGTTAAGTCTGTATGTTTTCTGAGATAATTCAGGGGATATATACTTTCATCAGCAATATTGTTAGGTCATTGTTGTGATCAGACAAAGAGAAAATAATTACACTACTTAATATGTGAGTGAATTATCCTGTAAGTGACCCAAGTTCAAACTTAAGTCGCAACAATGTTGTCCTTTCCAAGGGCATGAATCCATCTCATCACCCCTCAGCTGATGGTAAAAGTAGGATTAAATCGGCTTTCTGGTCATGGGAAAGCAACCAGTCTAACAGGAGGGCAACCTCGATTCCAGAATCAGATTTTAGAGCTCTCTTTAGGTAGTTTGAGGTCCAATTTCCCGTCCTTCCCGAAACTCCGGCAGTCAAACCGATACGAGTCGTAACGATCTCTGGTTTCCTGTGAACTACATTTGTGGAACCGAGTGGATGAATCTGACGATATTGCATCTCAGGATCTCCTCATGCTTCGCCTGCTGGACTCTCCATTCTCTCTAGAGACAGAACAGTCATTCATGCAGTATAAATTTAAAAGAGCCACAATAGAAGCTAGTCAGTGAAGACTGAACTCGACAAACTAACTAGCAGACTGCCAGATTACTGTTCTTACAGTCGTTGATCATCAGTGTACAACCCCATGTTTCTCTTCGATATTGCAAGCATACCTACTTATAGCTGACTGTCAAATCACGTTGAATACATCAGTTCTCCTGCTATCATTGAAGTGACACAACGTCCAGCCTTGTCAAAACGTAAAAGAGTGACTCTAAGGGAATACCAGGCGCTGTAAGTGAGTGACGCCACTCAGGGCTCTTGTCACCTCAATGCAATTTCAAATATTCCAAGCCAAGACAAGCGAAATGGGGACGGCTGATTCCGTAGTCATCGCGAGGACTCGGGCAATGGCGTCAATCAATTACTTGGATTCCACATATCCTGACTTATTTACTGCCAGATCTTCTTTTTGTGCGTTTTGCCCAGCAGATTTGCTGCGGGGGAAATTGAAGATTTTGGCTCAAATAACTGGAAACCCTCAATCAAAACTGTCACCAACATTGCTAACATAGGTTTCTCTCATTTTTTTTTGAAATGCTGGTCTGGCTGACTGGCTGGCTATGAATGTATCTCCTGTACAAGTTCTACCAATGGACCTAGAGGAGTGAGATTTTGAATATTCCCCATGTTAACGAAAAACCTTTATTTTTTTTTTTTGAAAACCAGCAGAAAATATTTTTTTGTGTGGGGAGGGGATTCAGTTTGCAAATAGAGTTTATGCTCTTTGGATCATTCAGTTTAGGTCCGATAGTTTTCCGAAAATTCAGACTTCTTTTTTCGATCATTTTCGAAAAAAAAAACAAAATAAAAAAACGGAGAAGTCAATTCTTCATCGATCTTCCCTTTTTTTCCAATCTAAATAGTTGATCACTCGACACAGGGTGTTTTCAGAAAGCTCGAATCATGTGACGTTTTCTATAGAGTGAGTAACCAGACCTGTCACTCTTATGATCAAGCCAACCGATTTCTTACGTCATCATCTCGCCTCGAGAGGTCAAATGTGGGATTAGCAACGTCTTTGCAGACAAATATACTTGGTTCAATTCAGAGATCAAAATACTCTTCAGCAGTCAATATACGCGTACGAATCCATTCGCTTGCGGGAAGAATTCCACCATCGATCACAAGACGTTGTCTTTTTCACGTCTTCTCTATAGAATTTTGAATGCGTTATTACTTTACCGTCCACTTCTTATACTTATACTCTTTATCATAGCACAAGTAATTTTGGGTTTTGCTGAATTGTTACACCGATCAAGTAAAATGTAGTTTAAGCAGACAGAAAATAGATCATTGAAAACTTTCATGAATAGTAGGTGCGTAGACAAATCAATAGCCAAAGTAGTTGTCGGATTGATATTAACAATTATTGTTAAACAGACATATACATTGATAGAGATCGATATATACATAGAAAGAGAGAGAGGGGATCAATCATAAAGACAGAAACAGAGATAAAGAATGGAAATACATAAATGAGAATAGACTTAAATAGATAGATAGATAGATAGATAGATAGATAAATGGATCGATTGATAGATATGCAGACATTAGTAGTAGTAGAAAAGCAGGTATGCGGATTGATAGGTAGATGAATACGTGGACATTGAGAGGAAAGTAGATTTTTACAGACGGACGATATACTGACAGAAATAGCAATATATATGAGTAAGTTGACATAGGTTGATTTCTAGATAATAGATAGTTATGAATAGCCTGAGATAGATAGATAGATAGACAGATAGATAGATAGAAAATTTTACACAGATACTTATAAATATGAAGACACTGACGTAGATAGATAGACTGATAGGTACATAGTTAGATAGATATAAATAGGGATAGGAAAATAAAATAAAGATCCTGATAAGATATGAAGGGACTGAAATAGATAGATAGATAGATAGATAGATAGATAGATAGATAGACTGACTAACAAAGAGACAGATGAATAGATATGGAGTGATAAGAGTACCTTCCCTCACCCTTCATCCTGGTAAATCATTTAAGTCTGCTAATTTGCATTCCTGAAGTACTGTCAATCACTTGCAAACTATGTGGGTGGAGAGTCAGAGATGGCCTATTGTGATTTTTGACTGAGAAAGTCGTCGAAAATTGTTTGGTAAGCAATTACAAAGCACTCAGACAAGGAAGCATCAGGCTAGCCAAACTTCTACTGACGCTATTGTTGCGGGGAATAATTTTTCATGGATCCGCGCCAAAATTTAATCACTTCTTCCGGAGACAATAGTGCATCGCACCAAAATAAATCATTGAAATTCATTGAAGGCTTTCGTAGATTTCGCATGGGCAGACATTTAACAATACTATGTGGTTTGGACATATAACTACGACGTAGGGGAGTTAGCTGTGCATTGGTCTAATCAACGATTTGAACTTTTCTCTCATAGCTTTTTGTTCATACCTCCTTTTACTAGAATTCGTTGAGAATTTTTGGAGATATTGTGTGGACATTTTTGAGCATATACTGAATTGTATGACAGAAAACAGAAGATATGTGTCAATTTTGAAGAGTTCTGGGTTCCACTCCATGATTCGATCACAGTATCTTATTTGATTTTGCATCCTTTCAGTAAATATTCATTTAAAACTATTCAGTACTTTCTGATATATCGTAAGGACGGACAGACAGACGTACGTATGGAAGGACGAACAGATAGACAGGTGGACAGAGGGACACAGCAAAATACATATACCTCTCCAATGTTAAATAATGAGAGAGAAACGGAGAGACAATTCGAGTCAAGTGATATAAATGGACAGACAAAGAGATGGATATGTAGATAGATATGTTCGATTTGTCATCAAAATGAAACTATCATGTGACCAACATCATTAGGACAGCATAGAAAATGGGGTGAACAATTAAATCTATTTGTTGGTTCGGTAAAAATCTGGATTTTTTCCAATAAGCAAGCAGGCACAAACTATGGAGCAATTTAGCATAAACCAAGATTGCAAATTGAAACCACCATTTATCTTTCTTTTCCCAGGGAGTGCATGGTATTTTTTCACTTGACATACAAAGGAATATATATTTCAATTTTCAGCTCTATACTTCCTTTGATTCGGCCTGTACGCATGATACATACATACAACCAACCAGACCAACTTGAAAACTGAAGAAACTTCTATTGGCATTTTCAGCGACAGTTTTTAATATATAGATAGATAGATAGATAGATTGGACAAAGCCAGTTCTCAAGAGTGGTTTTGAACATCATTTGTGTTGATTGTCATCTCCCTGATCGTCTCAACTTTTAATAGACAGAGATTTGACAGAGTCCGTTCTCTAGAGTGGTTTCGAACACCATCTGTGCTGATTGCCATATCCGTGGCCGTCTCAACTTTCACAATGGCAATGGCAATAACACAGTCAATTGCCTGAGGCGCAAATGGACATGTACAATGTTTGAAGCATCTTTGGCGACCATTTCTTTTGTTCGCTGACTCATGTGTAAAGAGCAGTGCGACGCTATTATTTCGACTGGTAAGGGAGGCTTAATGAGAAACATCCTACTTGTGTGCACGTACGTACGTGGGTATCATATAATGTCCGTATCCTGTATTCTGTTGCATACGAGATCAGATGAAACTGCAAGCTGATATCATAAATATGATATATCATTTGTTATGTTTAGCAATCTTATAATGAATTATTGGTAGAGCAAGTCTTGGATATCACAAATGTTTACAAAATTCAACATCAGTTTACAGAATTTTTGTTGTTATATGTGCACATGCACACACGTACATATATATATATATATATATATATATATACATATTCACTCACAAAGCGAAGCTCCTGATGGTGGACTCAGGTTCAACATCAAATCTTTAACCCTTAAAAGCACATACTCACACAACGCACGCTACTGAAGGTGGGAATACCTCCTAGAACATGCCTGGACCATTAACAACAAAAAACATCTACGGATAAATAAACCTTACATCAAAACACTTTACTTACACTTTACATTTTATATTTTATATATATATATAAATGACATTTATCCAGCATAAAGGTAAATCCAATAGACAATATGTGATCAAACTTTAAAAAAACAAAAAAAAAGAGAAACTCATAAGGGAAATAAATACAATATATTTTTACAAACTTTAGAGTTTCCAGGTTGTCAATTAAATCCTCAAATATATATATATATATATATATATATATATATATATATATATATATATATATATATATATATATATATATATATATATATATATATATATATATATATATATATATATATGTCCGTATGTATGTATGTATGTATGTATATACATATATATGTGTGTGTGTGTGCCATTACACAATTTACCACTAATCCTGAAAGAATATTTTTGAAATCTGACAGGAAAGTGAACATTGATGGAGAATATTCGAATCACTGAAGACACACGTATATCATTTCACACCAGATGCATTGGAAGAATAACAAACATATCAACTGATACAAATGAGGATAATACAATAGTAAGTTTCCAAATGAACAGAACAAAGAAGCATAGAGCAAATTAAGAATTGAACGGAAGGTTATTAATTGAGCAATGCCAAGGATAACTTTAAGACATAGAGATCAACACAAATCAGAAAGGGGGATATGGCAAATGCTAATTTACAAATATGGAGATTGGCTGAATTTTCAGCAATAAGATAAGACAAAAATAAGAAAAAAAGTCAACTGATTGTTGCCAATCGGACAGTAGACAAAGATGAAAAATCGTGATAAGAAAGTTTTCTGGCAAAACAAGGATTAAGCTAGCACAATTGCTGCTGCCAAGGAAATTAATGATAAAGGCTTTTTTCCAGCAGCGGACTCATAATGGCTACTGTTGATGATGAATCATATCCCGAGCGCATAATGTATTGGATGAATTTCAAAAACGTTTTGACGTACTTAATGTAACTTAACATACTAAACATGATTTTGAACCAGGTATTTCTGATTTTTATACATAAGTTTGAATTTTTAATGTTCAGTCTCGTTTCAATATTTCTGTGACTTTCTGTGACTTTTAAGAAATGAAATTTGGTATATATTGGAAATCATTTACAGAATGATCTTCACTGGTAATTTCAATAGGGCTATACTAATTCATTTCATAACATCATTCTGGAGTTCAACAGAGAAAATACTCTTACAAATAAATCTTGACGTTGCAGGAAGAAAAAAAAACTCTTCGCTTGCGCTGAACGTCACCCCCATAGACTGATGAAAGTAACTTAGATATTACTATTTGGAATACCAGAAATGATTTGAAAGCTGCTGGAGTGAAAGTAACATGAAATACTGTTGCTGGAGACCCGCACAGAGCAGGATTAAGTATTAGCCATTTGAAATCTTGAAAGTGTCACATGTTGATAAGCCTCTCGCGTTCTCGAAGACTATACCATGTTTATGTGAGACGAAACAAGAACGAATGGGGATTGGTGACATGAAATACATATAGATGCACCAAAGCAAATGTACAACGTCCTTCCAACGGAACATTGAGGAGGGAGTATCATTCTTTTGAGATGTTTCTCCGCAAAAAGGACGAGAAGCTTGGTGAGAAATTAACTGTATAATAGAATAGAGGATTCTTGTGAAATTGAATGTCACCATGGAAGAATCTGTTTGAAATCTTGAACTGGAGCGTTGTTGGGGCTTTCTACATAATGATCCAAAACGCACTTGTAAATTAATCCTGAAATATCTCCAAGATGAGAATATCATAGTGTTATTTGAGCCTTCACTAAGTCCCGAGCTGAATCCAATGGTAGACACACGGAGTGAATGGAAAAGATATCTAAGAGCAAGAAAATCAAGGAAACTGCAACAACTTGGGAATAATACACACTGTGCATAATATCCTTGCGGATGTTTGCTCTAATTTAATGAAAGTTTTCCCAGAAATACCAGAAAGTTATTGCTAAAAAAAAAAAGATGTACAGTTAAGTATTACTTTTCTCGTGCGAATAATTTGGGGTGTATAATTACTTTTTTCTTCTGTTCACAATTGTCCAAAATAAAATGCACTAGTGTATGTATAGTGCAAGAAGTGTGTTGGTACAGTAGGGGAAAACAATTGTTTTTTCAAGGCTGCAGTACTTCAAAATAATGGATGTTAACCTTTGGTGCTTACTGATGAGAAAGTCCCAAGTGATTCAATGGATAATTGCAAATGTGGTTTGTGTTCACTTTTGTCCAAAGGTTATTAGAGTCCTCTTGTAAATTTGAGACACTTTGAAACAGAAGACGAGTACCTGCTTTTCCATAACGTAAATTGTGCAAAAGGGTAGCACAGCTCAACTTTTTGCCATCACCATTATCATTATCAGCCTTTTAGCATCCATTGTTGCATTTACACCTTCGCTAAGAATTGCTGGGCATCTCTACCATGGGCGTTGCAGAGCCAATTCTTTCTGAATTTTTCTAGCTTATCACGCCATCTTACTTTCTATCGGCCACAATCTAGCATATGATCTCTAAGGTTCCATACAGTGAGTTGTGATATCCAGCCGTCGTCTGACATCCTTGCAACATATTTAGCCCATTGCCATTTGAGTTATCGAACTGTTACTAAAGTATATCAAACTCTTTTTTTTTCTATAGTATACTCAGCAGTCTTGTGATCTTTTCATGTGGGGTGGAGCATGACTCTCTGCAAGGCCCTCAGTTCAGGGGTCGATCTTTTTAGTAAGTCTCTATGTTGAAAAAAAAAACATGTGTAAGTAATAATGGCATTTCAATCGTAGGTGTCTAGTGTACTTTCTGTAATAATTACTGGATTAACTTTCAGGGAAAAAATGTCTGAATTTCAAGGAAAAATACAGAACAATGGAAAATGACTACTACTGAACTTAGGACAGACTTTTGTGTTGGGTAGCCTACGATAATTGTCATGTAAAATCTTCCCCCTGTGGTATTAAACTGTGGTTTCGGAGTATTTCATTTATTATTATTTTCCTTTTGTTTTTCTATCTGGAAAGTCTTATATATGGATTCAGATAATTGTAAAGTGTTAAGGTCCAGGGGATTAATTCATACAAAACTATGAAGAAAGATCTCTAATCTGTATTTCCTGAGTATATTTTCATTAGATTTCCCCATAACTTCTAATCGAAAAAAACTTTGACACAGCACTGCCGTGTGCGTTGACTCATATGCCTGGCGAATGCCAACTGCACACACATGCACACAGTGACACACACACATATACTTGCACACACCGTTTTCTTTATTTGCGGTTAAATTGTTACATTCTTAAGCATCTCATTGAATGGTTTCTGGTAACAACGAGTCAACTTGAGATGCAGCCATAACTGTCACCTGACCAACAAATAAGAGTGCAGAAATTCAAAGCCTCCTGGGAAGTTTTCCAAAAGATCACCTCGTCACCTCACCTCAAACTCAGGAAAGGATTTCTTTATTGATGGGCCTTGCCCAGAAAACCAGTCGATCAAATCTTACAGTTTTAACCATATGAGATCTTATATTTTTAATGTATTCTCGTCTGGGAAATCCCTTCTATAAAAAAAAAAATATCTTCCCAATGTTTGGGGACGAGTGACAACCTTGGCACTTGGCCACCCACACATAGACACGTACATAGATAAATAAACCACTTCAGAATAAGAGGCACATCGTGTACAGTTCGATATTTAGACCTGTTCCAAACCTGTAATTTACATCCCACTGAAGTTTTATTTCTGTGAAAGTATATATTTTAATTTTTTTTACTGAATCTTTTCAAAGGTGTAATCTATCATGTAATTTAGAAAATATCACTCATTGCAGACTAATAAATAAGACAATTTTATACATCACTGCAGACCCATTGATCAATGTTTAAGCAGGGGTGAAATGCAGATTCAAAATGCTGATTTTCAAGGCAAATCAGCAATGTAATCTTCATTCTTCCATTCACATTCCACTTTTAATTCCGTAGTGAACTAAGTTAAGCTAGAAATACATTTTTAATCGTTGATAATGATAAAAAAAATATTTTGAAGGAAGTTTTGTCACCGGCCTCAGGTTCAGCTGTCATACCACAATGAAAATGACAGAATTGTTAATTTCCACAAACAAGATTGGGAAATATCATTATATAAAATTTGGGGCAGAATTTTGTCTTCATCTTGATTCATATTTTAAACTCAATACACCCTACGTTGTACCCTACGGCCGTTTTCAGTTGGAGACTTTGTGTATTTTTGACCATCGAGACGGTGTGGGCCCCTCTCGCTGATCGTCTGGAAGAGGTTGTATTCCATTTGTTTGATATCGGGTATGGTTCGTTTTCTGTTTCAGATACAGCTATTGGCTGGAATTAGTTTCGAACAAAAGCAAAATACAAATGGCAACAATCACAACTGATCAGTTCCGACCAAGATGTACTTTTTTATCCTTGAAAAATACCCTTTCATGACATCAACTTCAGACGACCATAGAACTCTGACACCAATTCAGATTGCTGGGACAGGCCATCACTGTCTTGATGGTCAAAAATACACCCTCTCATTATCCATTCTGCAGATCAATTTCAAAGATCTTATAAATTTGAAAAATTGATGGAAATCAAAACTAATATATCCAGTCGTGAAAATGTAAATTTTGAAGCTTTATGTCTTAGTTGCCTCACTGTTCACATGTCTCCTCCATTACCTTCGTACCCAATGGACAAATCATCAGTGTCTCTATGCCAACGAGTTTTTAAATTCAATTTTGCAGTGGACAATTTTTTGATTACAACTTAGAAAAAAAAAAAAAGAAAAGAAAAGATTATCGCTTCTAAGAATGATGGAATATTACTTTTCGCCTTTTTCTCACACATATAACTATAATGTCAATTCAGAAAATCACTTAATTCGCTAATCCCCTAACGATATTGTTTATTGGTTTTAGTTTTTCAATCTTGTCGTCAAAAACGTATGGCAATAGACAATATTTGAGTAATTTTACAATTACATTTTATCAAAAAAAAAATGTCGTTCAGAATTGTTTTATGTTTAATACTACCTACATATAAAACTGAACTAAAATTAAAATTTAGTAAAAATATACAAAAGTCCATAACATTACTTAGATGGGTAAATTGACTATGGTCACTGAATTTTTTATTCATATATCAATATCGAAAAAAGATGATAGCGTATATAAAATATATGGATATACACTGACACTATATTTCAGTTTTATAAATCTTAAGTAACTGTCAGACATGAAACTAAAATTCATTATTCTCAGAAATTGAAGATCTCCCTTTAAAAAAAGGGAATTAACTCCGGTAAAAATATGATTTATTACTTAAATGACGTTGTAACAAAATGAGGTTAAATGAAACAAAGTCGATGGAGAGGACTGTATCTACTCATATAATTCAGCATATGTTTGTTTATATTTTTGTTTATGCTTTTTATCAAGCAATATATCAATTAAATATTTTCTATTGATCTTTCTCCTTTTTCATTAATTTTTGGGAAAGCATAAAAATCAGGATTCTGTCTAGTGTACTTATAAATTATTCCAAATTATTGTATCTATTTTTGTTTGTAATATTTATCACATGATATAATTGTTAAATGCTAATTCTAGAGCAGTCGGGCATTCATTCAGCTATTTGTTTATTTTCATTTTACCAAATGTTCCAAAAATCCAGCTCCATTACCATTAAACATAAGCCTAAAAATCAACAGCTATATAATGTTTTTGGATATTCGTTGAATACTGTGTAATTGCAAAATCATTTGAACTAGGGCGGGAACTGCTCAAAAGGTGAGTGCTTGGAAGTGACAGGATTTCATGGTGTGTGACGCAGCCTAGCATAATTGTCTTGTAAAATAACTTCTTACCCGTCGAACAAACCGACAGCTCCAAACTATTTCAATTTTTCGCTTCAGTGTTGCTAACTTAGATATTTCTAGAGAGTGAAAATCAAGAGAGATAATTCATATAAAGCACGTGGAGAGTTTCATAATTGTAATGTTCGATTTATTCTTATAAGTTTTCTCCAGAACCACTGATTCAATAAACAACATACTCGACACTGGACGTCCTTGTGTATTGAATGATGTATTTGGCGATTGTCATATATGTACAATGGCCGATATTCGATTAATCACGATCAATACACACAGACTGGAAGATGGAAATGAATATCGTCCTGGGGTGTGTGATGATTGGTTTGACAATAAAAGGAATAAACGGAGAAACTGGTTTCTTGATTGGGCAACAAATATGACAGCGAGACTTGAGAGGAATTAAGAGAAATTCAAATCAAAGGTCGAACAATACGAATATATCCCTCATTGACGAAAATGAAGTCTATGCAGGACTGGTTGCCTGATAACTTAAGCTTATGCAGCAAGATGGCGGTCGCTGGACAAGTTTCAGTACCGCAAGAAGCCGGGCATGCCAATTCTAAAATATCTGTACCGAGCATCAGTCGCTCTGTGATATGCTCGTCAGAGTATGTACACAAGTCTTTCAACCAGCATAAATAGGAAATGACAGAGACAAAACCAAAAACTATGTAGTAATAGATGAGTTTCCTATCAACCATTTCCAGGAACTTTGATAAAAATAATAATGATATTTAAGTACATAGATATTATTGTTATTAATTTAATTTGAATTTGCATCACGTGAAAAAAAAACCAATCAATCTTTCATTAATGGAACAACGCCCGGATTCAAGTAGTATTCGATGATGAAAAATGGCATTCGTCAATATATATGTGATCAGAATGGAAGGAAGAATGGGAGGTAAAATAATAATAATAGTAATAACAATAAAAATAAAAATAATAATAATAATAATAATGATAATGATAATGATGATAATAATGATAATAACGATAATGATAATGATGATAATAATGATAATGATAATAATAAAAATAATAATAATAATGATATTGATAATAATGATAATGATAATAATGAAAATAATAATAATCATAATAATGATAGTAATGATGATGATAATAATAATAATAATAGTTACCACCAGGCAACTGGTGTGAGATTCCAAATAATAATAATAATAATGATAATAATAATAATAATAATAATAATAATAATAATAATAATAATAATAATAATAATAATAATAATAATAATAATCCTGGGAGATCTTGAATGTAATATGATAAAACAGGAAAGAGAGGAACATAAGGAGGACGAGGGAAAATATAAAACCAATCTAACCAGGAAGAATCTAATGAAAGGAATGAGCACGTGGGATGTAAGAGTCGGGAATATACACCGGACCATTCCTTGGATGGAAAAAAGACTAACATCAATCAATAGACCGGCTACTATTGTAGCCTCTGACAATATACATCGCCTTACATCCCTGATATTTCACTGATAGACTGTAGATAAGAGGACAAGAGGCGATAAGGGACTGATCAGCAGATATAACTGTGTTCAAAAGGCCAAAACAGGATCAGAGAAGTATGTGCGTGCAAATAATGAAGACATTATGAAGAAAAGTAGCCGAAAAAGTGCAATAAACAACTAAATAGTAGCTAATGAAGGATCAGTACAGAAAACAAAGGAAAACATTTGGAGAGTCAAAACAATACAGAAAATTTAAAAGGAAGGATATACAACTACAGTTTTCCACTGGCTGTCGTCCATAGAACTGAAACCAAGATACTGACCTCTCAACTGAGATCCATGCAACGTGCTCAGGAGAGAACCATATTGTACATTACATAGAGAGATTCCAAGACAGCACAGTATATTAGTGAAAAAAAAATTAGGAGCCAGATATATCATACAATCTATTAGAAAAGTCAGATGTCAATAAGATGGTCATGCTGGAAGGGTGTCAGATAATCACTTGACATCACTACTCACATGCATCCACAGAGATCACACGCAGAACCGACAGAAAATGAGATATCGTAACGAACTAGATTACTTTAGATAGTACAGGATCCGCCAACGATTGGAAGTTACGTGGACTACTTGGAAATTCAATCTCCAAGAAGGACCATAAAAGTCAGCTGCTGCTGCTGCTGCTGCTGCTGCTGCTGCTGCTGATGATGATGATGATGAGAAGTATTTAATTTCCAGCTAGTTATGCAATTTCCTCAATGAAACGTTTCTGAACCGGTGGATTGGGCACGTAGATCACCTGATGTGACTCTTATCAACTTCCGTCTTCCTTGTGGGGCTGCATAAAAGTCAAAGAGAACGATTTCCACGAGTGATATCCACGCCCAATGAAGATACGCTACGACGTACCGGTTTTGTTCCGGATCTTTTTTTTTAATCAAATTTCTATATTCATCTGTTTCCTTCCATCTTCATTGTTTGGGTATGTATTATTTCAATTTTTGGGGGCAAATAGTGTTGTTTTCCTTCTTTTTACCTTCTGTCTCTCTCTCTCTCTCTCTCTCTCTCTCTATATATATATATATATATATATATATATATATATATATAGTCATCGTTTCCTATTTATTTTTTTCATATCCTTACTTTTTCCTCCTATTGCACTCACGCTGGCTTAAATCTCGAGCTCTACATATCATAACTTGCTCTGTCTCCGCTCCGTTTTAAGATAGATATGCGACAAACATTCGAGATGGTGTCACTTTTTTCATCCAGTGCAATTGCACCCATAGCCAGGATGTGTGAGATTGATATACTTTACATTCAAAATACGTTCCATGAGAGCGTTAATGCAGCGTGAACACGATCTTTCTCTCTCGGAGTATGGATTTCAGTTTGTCCAGTCCAAGCTGCATATCGCGTATCACTCGGCTACATCTCTTATTTCTTATATCTACTAATATTTCTTCCATTTCCATCCACCATTACACTTCAACTATATGTGTGTTTTAGAATTTCATTCTATGAAGCTCCTTGCTCACACTCTTATATTCACTGAATATTTAAGAGCCGTAGCCAACGGGGCGAGGGAAGCTTTTTTTTCTTTTTTTTATATGTTTGTGTGTTCCAGCTCTCTTGGCCACATACTATTTTGTTTACAGATTTGAAAATTGGTATCAATACTCTACTAGCCCCCTCTGGAGAATGTTTCTTATTTCAAATTTTAAAAAAAGAGAGAAAGATGCTTTTTGTAGCTTTTTGAGGACTTTTTTGATGAACGTTCCTAAATGTTTTTTGTTACGCTATTTCAGATATTTTCCAGTGGAAATAACTTGACTCCCTGAGACCTATATATTTCTAGATGTTTTTGTACTCTAATTCAGATGATTTCCAGAATCTAGATGCTTTTTTTCCATTCAATTTCAGATGTTTTCAAGTGGAAATAACAAATAGACTCCCTTGAATCTCGATCTCTGTAGATGTTTGTTTCTTCATTCTATTTCGAATGTTTATCAGTCGAAACGCCAGTGATGTCAGAAGGAGAATTTATTCCGATCATATTTTCTCTTAGATGGTTTTTTTTCTTACATGAAAAATTTGGACGCAACGCTGGTCCAGTTATCTTTCTTTTCATTTTGAATATTTCTCTTCTTTGTTCCCTTCTCAGCTTTCGTGTCCTGGAGCAAAATACTGAATGTCTAGTTCCTGAAGGCCAGCATCCCAGGTTGCACTTACCAATGTCGAAAGAACTGAACAATTTTGGCACAACGGATATGTATCCGTGAGGGTTCACCACGCTAAACTCAATCGCCACAGCTCAACCACCTGGGGGCGGACAAATACTGGTTCTCTGTCCCATTTTCTTCCATTTTGCTCATATTTCTTTTTCTTTAGGTTATCTTGGGGCTCGTATTCTCTCCTTCACTTTTCCTTTTCTTTTCATCATCTTTGATCATTCTATTTTCACCATGTTAACTGCAGCTGAAGCCATAACATAAGTCGTAACCCCTCTCCGCTGTGTGACGTGATAAATATTTGCGACTTTTTATCTTTTCTAATGGCTTAACGCATTTTCTCTTCTAATCAACTGGATGAAATCTATATAGCTTGATATTTTTGAAGAGGTTGCAAACCTTTTGTATGTAATATTAATTCCTGATTGCAACCCTCCTACAATTTAGAAAAAAATATACATCCTTGTATTTTTATTATGTATATACTGATGCGTGCTTTTCTTCTTTTAGCTATTTACTCCTGCCACCATTGATGCTCCTGACAACTCAGCTTAGCATACCTTTACCACCGATTTAGATTGTAGGAACGCCTTGAACATTTCCCAATATAAAATAATGATAACTACCTCATTACTTTACGCTGTATTAGAAGACAAAAAAAAGTTTCATAGAAAATATGTACTTGCTGATATGAGCGATGGGTAGTGCAGTATTATAATATCTATTACTAACTGAGATAATTTTTTGTTTGATTTGAATTCAATCGTACTTGAGGTGAGGTATTCAAGTGAATATCTACACAGACGGTCGATTCATACATGAGTATGGAATTTAACAAAGTACAATGCTATTTTTTGTTCCTTGGTAGAGAGTTTTTTTTTATTATTTCGTATCTGTAAAATGTACAGGAAATAGCTATCATTCCTTTCAATTTACTTGTGTGAACAGGACAGCGACATTTCATAAATGATTGCTTTTATTACTTTATGCGATTAAAAATGAACACATTCACCTGTTATTTAATTGGAAATAAGTGGTTTTCAAAATATCACTGTCATGGATTATAAAAACAAGTTTGATGAGGATAATTGACATTTCTATACGTTTTGTACACACTTAACCTGACCAACCAGCCAAGTGAGCAACAAATTTCTCTCTTTCTTTGTATGTGTGTCTCTCGCTGCCTTCAAACATACTTAGTTACAGTCCTTGAGCTACAACCTTGAAAACCTGCAAAATTGAACTACTAGGCATCATCGTAAAGGGTTCGTTTTTTTCTCACCTAAGGTGCCTATTGAGGTCACTGTTGTCATTTTGGACCCAATATGCCAGAACTTCGTTTATGTTGGCATTTTTTTAATAATAAATTCATATAAAACATTGTTCTTTCTTTTTTTCTATTTTTAAATAATTCTATGCGATTTTTTTTAAATTAATTAGTCTTGGTTCACTCATGGGCTGAAGTGATTCATTTATGGAAGGTACAGATATTCTAATTGTAACTTTTTTCTGTCTTTCCTTCTACGTTTCCCTTCTCTTTCTTCTGTCTCGTTTATTTGATAAATTTTCATTTTCACCCCGGCCCCTGTGTTATGCTATTTTAGGAGTTGAAACAATTATCACGGCGTTATTTTGAACCGCACTCACTTCCAAAGCATACGCCAGAACACCTTAGGGATTTCGACATCGAAGAATACTCATATTTCAAGGTTTCCATTTTTGGAAAACAAAGATAAAATTTTGAATTCCCGTTATTCTCTCTCTAATTGAGATAGAAGAAAGAAACGAACAACAGATGAGTTATTCTGTTGCGTAAAGGAATAAAGCAACTAACGAGCTCTTCACAGAATGAACACAAAGAGAATGAGTTGCACTCGTCAATTTTTAAATAAATTATTGTTTAAAAAAAAGGAAAATTTAGGAAAAAACAGAAGGTCTGGTTAATCAAAAGATAGAAACCGTCTCCTGACCAGCGTCTAAACGCAGCATACCATGTTGGTGTGATCTATTGAAAAGCGGTGAAAAAAAGGCGGGTCAATAATAATTATTTGTTAGGCGGTGATCATTAAGATAGAAAATATGGATGATAACTGCCGGACAAGAATTGAAGAACAGATCTAGCATAAACTCACATTGCAAGTCCGACAGCCACAAAATCCTATTCTGGGGTAAAACTTGAAAAAAAAAAACAAACGATAGAATATTATTTCTAGTCATTGTAAGGAGTAAATTTTGAGCCTGAATAGCTCAATGGATG
>OY735220.1:50574535-50597035 GCA_963457665.1 Thysanoteuthis rhombus | reverse complement strand
TGAATCACAGCCTATCGAACCACAGGTGAGCACTCTACCACTTGGCCGCGTTGATCAGTCTAAGTGAATTATACCACTGAAACCAGCTACACGTTTATTTGTGATAGTCTGTTAGTGGTGAATTCTTAAATCGTATTCGTTCTAGCAACCTTATCATAATGAACTGCTACAGATTTGGTCGCATCAATAGAACGAGAAAAAAAGTTGCTCTAATACTATTATTCATAGCATTAATCAAAGAGCAACGTTTCGCAATATCTAAATAATTGAATATACTTTTCTGGAATGATTTCTGTAATGATTGTTATTTTAGTACCAGTAATAACAGACGTGACTGTGGCGTGAATAGATGGTGTAAAAATATCGTTGGAAGCAACGATAGTTTTTCAGCTAAAATGATGACGGAGATGACGGGAGAAGAACTAATGATATTGATGGACGAAACATGATATTCAAATGACTAAAGCTACTATCGATACTTCTACTAATGATAATAACAATAATAGCCAGTATTACCGACAAAAATAGGAGACTATGGCAACAGTTCAGCCCACTCAATTCAACCCAGCCCTATAATCTGCTTACATGATAAATAGGGCGTTTTCTAGTTCTCTTTCAGTATCGATGGAATCATCCACTTGAAGGTAACAATTTTGATGATAAATATATATCTTATCTACCGTTCGAAACAATTGACTCTTCCACCGAAATGGATTCTTTAGATTCTACCTAAAAAAGATATTTCATAAGAATTCAAGAAAATTCGTGAATCTTTCACCAGAATCGATCATTGAACGTTCTAGGCTGCACGTTATATAGCATATTAATCTTGTGGGCTGTTGTTAACGGGTTCGATTTTCATTCGATCTCAATATATCCATGGTCTGATACCAGCTCATGTCAACTTAACGTACTCATACAATAAAAAAGTGCGATTTTATTTTTATTTTTCGGTCGGCAACTTCCCTTAAAATGTAACATTTTTTTCTCCACATTCGGCACTATGGACTCTCCTATTCAAACTAAATCATTTGTTATTTTTTAAGTATCCTCTCTTAAGATTTCAAAAATATAATTTAAAAAAAAGTTAAGAGCGGTTATACCTTCTGATTATCGCATCAGAAAGTCTCTCACATCTGGCATTATTCTTTGTGAAGAAACAGGAGCAATCGTATGATTAACAGTCTGAGAGTCAGGCTTTCTCGAACCGTTTTCGAGCAACAAGAATGATATAAAACAATGAGTAAATATCAAAGAACGAAACAGGATAGATGAAGATTTTTGAAGAAGAAAGATTAAAAAAAGGCAGTGAAAATAGAAGGAAGATGGGAAGAAGAATGCGTAGTAGGAAGTGGATGGAGGGAGATGTGGTCGGCTAGAATGACAATGAGAACTTGACTTACAATAGCCAAAAAATGTTTTTAGACGATAAACAAAGAGGAGGAGATGCTCCGTGATGAAGAATGGAACACTGAAAAAAAGATGGATACTGGTGAAAGAAGTGAAAAGAGGGACAGACAGAAGGAGAAACATAGAAAAGAGAAGCAGGGTAATTATGTCATTTCATTCAGGGGGGGGGGCATAGCGCTGAGATCGGTTCTCCCCAAGGATGATTGCCGAGATCGCCACAGGAATTACAGTTAATGTATTCAAACAGCTTACAACATCTGTTATATTTAGTTTGTCACCCATCGATATGCTGAAAAGCCTCGACGTTGCTCAAGTTTAGAAACCATACGAGAACCAGTGCGTCCAGCGCGGTTTGGCCGTGACACACTCTTAGCCTTATTGACTATGTTGTAAAAAATGTCATTTCATGTGTAAACCTAATAGTAACGGTTTCTCTAGCGGTTTTTGAAGAACACGAATAAGACTGTAATACTATTAGACAATAAGTAAAATAAAACGAAAAAAAAAACGGAGAAGCAGAAGGAGAGAAAATGTAGGAGGTTGAAGAAGAAGTGTTAAAAGTTGAAGGGGAAAAGGGAGAAAGAAGAAGAAAACACAGAGTTGAGAGTGGTCGGCTAAACGACAATGAGAACTCCACTAACAATGGAGAAAGCTGTGGGTAGGTGTAGAAGAAGTGATGGGAGCGTGCTAGCGGTTACGGTAGGACATTTATGTACGACTTTCTTGCATTGTTGGCGGTTGTGAACAATCGATTCCGGCTTTATTGATCGGAAAATTCTTGTGCTGGTCCAGCAGACATCTGAGTGTAAGACCTGGCTATATCTTGAACAAGTCAATAGCAGAAAGGCCTGTGCTGAGGATATAATGTAACTTACACATACCATTTTTTTCTTTCATGGAAGGGAAGCACCTAAAAATAAACTGAAAAATAATCTGGTAAGTCCGTCTGAGTAGGAAATAGTTGCACTATTTAAGAAAAGAAAAAAAATGGTAACCTTGTGTCACGAAAAGGAGGAGCGGTTGGTGTAAACAGTTAACGACCTGGAGAGTGGAGACAGGTGGACCGAGGTTCAATATCTGGCAGTGACAGTTTGCATTCACTTCACACTAATATGCTGGGTAAAGGCTTGAATAAACTTGTCTCTTCAGCTACGGGTAAATAATCAGGTAAGTCCATCTAAATAAGAAAATAGTTGCACTATTTAAGAAATAAAAATGGTTGCCTTGTGTCAAGGAAATTGAGGCGTGGTTGTCCAAAGTGGTTGACAGCACTGAGAAAGGATACAGTGAACCAGCTTCGAAATCTAGCTTGGACAGTTTGCGTTCATTTCACACTAATATTCTTTGGGGAGCGATGAATCCACTTCTCCCTTTATATATAAGTAAATAGCCGGACGGTTAGACCTGTTTAGCATAGTAAAGCGTTCCATCATGAGTGTTGGACTAGAATCATGGCCCTGTAAAAACCCAAAATTGCCATGAACAGCAATTCACTCTAAATGGATAGTTTGTGATCATACCAGGCAATGATTTTGTGACTGTGTTGTAGGACACGGGGAATGACATTGCTTCGCTTGTCATTTAGCGTCGAAGATATCTTTTTATATTGTACTCTCGGCTTAGTCATTTTGCGCTGTTAAAAAACGTCAACCAAAACTGTCAACATATGTTTCTTCAGTATTTCGATGAGTTTGTGTCTCTCGGTCTGACTGTCTGTCTGTCCGTCTCTCTCTCTCACTCTCTCTCTCTCTCCGTCTGCATTGCATGTACAGGCCGTACCAATGGAGCTAAAGAACTAAAAATCGACTAAAAAAAAAAAAAATAATGATAAAAAGATAGCTTTTTCGTTTTTAGTTGGGGGTTTCATTTGCAATGCATGTTTATGCTAATTTGGTATCTTAACCATGACCTATATTAATCAAGTTTGTTTTATCATTGATTCTGACATTCCCTGCTATCATCGTCCAGCAGAAGTCAAGAAAATTGTTCATCCTCTGATTTTTTTTCCCGACTTAAAAAAGAATGTTACCTATAATTGAATGTGCTGTCAAAGGGCCCTAGTCATACGACGCTTTCTATTGGTTGAATGGCATGTAGTGTTTTTGTATGACTTTCTTTGATTAGTACGTTTGCGTGTATACCGGTCATCGATATTTTTGAACGTGATTCAGTAGTGGTAAAGTTGAGAAAAAAGTATTTCATTCATTGATTGGCCTTTTCCCCATTCATTTCCCTGTAACCCTTAACACGGCATGCAGTCAGATGTCATGTGATAAATTCTTTTGGGTCTCTAACGTATGGATTCTCGTTTGACTTTTCTGATCAGTACCTGTGCTTTTCTGATCAGTACCACTGTGTGTATACCGGTCGTCAACAAGTACTGTATAATCTGATAGTGTGAGGTTAATGTTTATATGCATGTCCATCTAATCGATAGCTCGGGAACGCGCGATCTTAAACTCCAATCGTGTTCCTCCCTAACTAGAATGTTAATGAATGTCAGCCTCGATTGATTAGATACATGCTGCCAACACCTTACCCTATTTATTTTGTTCAGGTAAATAAATATCCGATTTTTCTCTTCTCCAAATTATTCACCCTGAAATTGTTACCTGACTCAACGAACAATAGATTGCACCGACGTACAATTTTTTACCACTCTACTTTCAAAGCATTAATCTCCTACTGACTTCTTTTTAACAAAAAAAAAAACATTCTTCGCGAGGAAAGAATGTTTAAATCAACTTCGTTTTTTTTGTGTTCTTCTCACCAGTCGATTGTATATGAAGTATTATTGGTTAATTGTTTTGAAGACAATTACGTTTCTTCTATTGGCGACTGTTACAAGACATGATAATTGAATTTCAACTCGTTTATGTATTCGATAATTTCTGAATATGTAACCTTTGCCGGAGGCTATGTTTTGAACTATAAAATTGAAGCCGAGGGGGAATATTAAAAAAACCTAAACAGGAAAATCATGTCTCATTTAACTGTAGAAAGAATTTCGATTCAAAAGTATAATGCATCGCATATGAATAGAGGGACAGTTTCAACAAAGTTATAACAACTAGTAAATAAACAATGAAATAGGTAATGTAGGGCTGTGTCGAATCGTTTACAATATGGGCATGCAATTGTCAAAAATTTTATTTAAGACAGGGCTCAGGAAGTCGTGGAATCATGCCTCCCACATAAGCATGATTATGAAAGAGGCAATTTATATCGATTTTCGATTATATTTTCTGCGTTGACAGACATGACACACCGTAGGTACTCCAGACGACTATACAACGCTAAGTTATGCCTGAAATGCATCAATATAAGGAAGGAAATCTGGCATTATCTTTACATGAATTAATCATTATAAGTTAAGCGTACTGGGGTTAAGTGATTCTGCTTTTGTCACGGTGTGTTTTTTTCTTATCATAAATGGTGCCATATCTATATGGTCTGATGCGTTTGAATATGATTTCTTTGTTCATATTTTGTCCAATATGAGTTGAATATCCCCGAAAAAAACATAGCTTTGAAATTACCTATAAATAATGGCACTACTCTCGTGAACAGTTATATTTTTTAGGACGGAAAAACACCATACTCCTATAAAATTCTGCTATACCTGATTTGGATGTTCATCATTTACCATCATAAACCCAGGGAACAGCAACTCCGAATGGTGCTTGCCCGTATTCAGACGAGAAGGAGACATTCAGATGTCGGCCAAGTACTTCTTGTATCACCCGGTTGAAATAGCTGACTTGTTTCCAGGCATCAGGCAACGGGAACAGTTCGTGATCGTCAACATCCCGGTACGCAATGTGTTGCTATCATAATGGTCAGCAATACATCAGAACTTGCAATAAACCTGAGCCCATTTGAGGTGGTCATTGACACAACGGTCAACAGTACTGTTCAAGCTTTCATGCAGAATCACTCTTTACCAAAACAATGGTCATCATCTGGTGGGGAGACGCAGAGGTGAAATTCACAAAAGAATGAAAAAATGGTAACAGGAGAAATAATGAGTGTAAACAGTTAAGAAGACGGATGTTGGAGACAGCCGACTGAATCTAAAATCAGTCAAGGTCAGTTTGCATTTATTGTACACTACAATCTTTGATGAAAGCATAAATGAACTAGTCCCTTCTGCAAGAGTAAAGAGCCCAGCACATCCATCTAAATTAGAAAATAGTTTCATTCCATGAGAAACATGTGGTTACTTTGTGCCAAAAGAAAGAGCTATGGTTGTCCAATGTGGTTAACGGCACTGACAATAAAGACGACAAAGCAGGTTCAAAATCCGGCAGGAGTAGTTAATATCAACATTTCACTGGTATAATTATTAATTTACGAATCATTTTTTCCTTAAGGTGTGCATGAATAACCTGGCAGTCGTATACCTTAATGAGGCATTTCATCTTAGGTATGGGGCTCAAACTGTGGTTCTGTAAAAACAAACAATCGTTACGAAGAGTGATTTAGTCAGAACGGATAGTTTCCGAACATAAAAATAAAATCATTGCCTCGTGTGTCGAGGGACACAGGAAGCAACGTCGCTTTGTCTGTTGTGAAATATTTGAATGTCTTGGAAAAAAGAAGAACGAAAAAGAAAAGTGCTAACATATATTTTCAAACTCTGAAGATCCTTTCGATATGATAATCCCCAGTCAAGTCATTTCGTGATGTTTCCAGGTGCGTCGGCACTTGTAAGAAATCATCAACCAAAATCTTCAATATGTTTCTTCAGTTTTTAGTGAGTCTATAGGTCTGACTGGCCGGCTATCTGTCTATGTCTTGTATACAGGCTTCACCAATTGACCGAGAGTGCTGAAAATGAGAATATATACTCCTTATGTCCGAACAATTTTCTTTCTTTTTTAAATATTCCTTAACATTGTTTTTCAATGAAAGATCTCATTTTCAATGCATGTTTATGGTAATTTGGTCCCGCAGCTTTCAGTTTGTTCTATTCATGCTACATATCTGATAAAACTCCGACTTTTTTTTAGCAATCATCAACCAGCAGATGTTGAGAAAAGTAATTTATTCATTGATCATCGACTTTTTCTGATTTTTTTTCTTATCAACCCCAACAAAACGTGCTGTCAAAGGACATGGGTCATATGATGGGTTCTATTGAGTTATTAACCAGTAGTTTACAGTTTGACATCTCTGGTGAGTACCTGTACGTGTATCCTGGTCGTTAAGATGTATTGTGCAATTTGATACAGCGGTATTAATGATTTGCTGCTTGTCTACCTTGCCGATAGTGGGGGAATCTATGATCTCAAACTTCAATCATATTCCTCTGAAACCAACGTGTCAATAAATGTCTGCCTCGATTGATGAGATACATGCAGTCAACACCTTGTCTTATTCCTAATGGTTCGCTGAATAAGTAATCGATGTTATCCAAAGTGATCATCCGGCTTAACCAGAAAGTGTTTTTAACGCATAATATAGTGTATTGAAGTACATTTTTTTACCATTGTATTTTTGAAGCATCAATCTCCTACCGGAGAAAAATTATGAAGAAGAAAATTTTTAGCGAAAAAAAATGTTGAAATTAACTTCATTTTCTCATTATCAGTCGATCGTCTAGGAAGTATTTTTGCTTAATTGTTTTGAAGATAATTATTTTTTTCTTGGAGACTGCTACAAAACATGATAATTGAAATTTAACTTTTTGCATTTTTAATAATTTCTGAATATGTAACCTTTGCCGAAGGCTATGTTTTAAGCTATAAAATTGACGCCAAGGGAAAAAATATATTGAAAAAAAAAATTATGAGGAAAATCATGTATCATTTGACTGCAATGAGAATTTCAATTCTAAATTATAAATCACAGCGCATGAATAGGGGGACAATTTCAACAAAATTATGACAACTAATAAATTTAATAGATAGGTTATGTCAGGCAACATTGTATTGTTTGTATGGAAGAATCCTAGACAAGCAAACATATGTCAAAGTAAATTTGGGTTCCAGTAACAATGATTTAGAGGAGAAAACTGGTGATAGGACTGGGCTCGGGGAGCTGGGGATTCATGCCTTACAAATAAGCATCATTATAAAGGAGCCAATTTAAGTCGTCTTTCAATCCCATTTTCTGGGTCAATAGCCATGATACAACCTAGCTCCCCAAGACGATTATACAACACCAAATTATGCCTGAAATGCATCAATATAAGAAAGTAAATTTTGCATTATTTCTTTCATGAATTACTCACTATGAGTTAGGCATACTGGGATAGTAGTCTTGCTTTTTCTCACAGTATCTTTTGTCTTATCACGAATGGCGACATATTTATGAAGTAGCATGTGTCTATATACAGGGGAAATACTATTTATGATTCCTTTGCTCATATTTGGTGCATTAAGAGTGGGATAGCTTCAGAGATTTCATTGCTGTTGGGACAATAAAAGATACAGTATACTTTTAGAATACTGAGAGAACCAATTTGCGTGTTCACGATGTACCGCCATAAAGACAGTAAACAACAACGCCACCTGGTGTTCGCCCGCATTCAGACAGGAAATATTTAGACTGACAGTTCGAATAGTCAACCTGTTTCCAGATGTGAGGCTGAGTACAAATGCTTTATTCGTTGCTGACCATTAGGGACTGAATACATCAAGACCTATTCCCAAGACCATCGCCTCGCAATTTTAATTCAGCTCTGCATACGTCTGAGAGCTGTCAGGGTGGGGGACAACCGTATCACCTCAGACAATACACAATCTGCTCGATCGTTGTGGACTACATAGTAGACGTCTGTTGAGCGTGACGTCTTTTTACAGATAAACATCGCCGAATACGTCTGCATCGATCCCGAACTCATTTGTGTTAGACTTTACAGCAGTCGACTATATAGTTTGCGCACTCTTCATCATAACAAAAATCTGTTTGAGAGATGCAGAGGTGAACTTGATGTCGCAGTTAGGAAAGCCTCGAACGATTGAGCTGGCGGTGTCTTATTCTGGGTAGGAGAACCAGCAACAGGAAAACGAATATGGTCATTGTTGATGGAATTGCCAAAGGCCAGTCTCACCTGCAGGATATCATTAACATCATTATCATCCCTCAGTGGCGCCACCATGGTCCAAACTTCTGCTTCATGAATGCTGATGCAATTTTTCTTCGTACTCACATCGTTATCGCACGTCTACAAAAGGTTTGTGTCCCTCACATGGAATGGTCAGTCATATTGCAGTATCTCAATCTAATAGAACACTTGTCAGAGCTGTTAAAATAACGTGTTCGGGATTCCCAACCACATGATCCCTGGAAATTGAATGTTGCCGTGGTTAAGGATTAGAATGCAATACCAAAACACAATATCCTGAGACTGGTGATGTCAGGCAGTGATCGATGCCAAAGGAATTCCAGGAATTATGCTTTGAAACTTTGCCTTGAGCCATTGAAAGCGGTGTTACATAAGCTAATAGAGCCTGTAACTCAATAATGTTTGTTTTTATACAAAGGAAACGTCCGTATTACCCATACTCAAATTTAGAAACCAGCTGAAAAATATACAGCAAATGTATACTCATAATGCTACCAATAACCTACTGTGAGTATATGTAAAGATTAAAAGCAGATACATAACTGCTGAAAGAGATTGACTGAATAAACCTATTTGGTCCATTGTATCAATATTCTTCACTGAAGAGTGTGCATTGACAAAAAAGAGAATATGCTGAAATATAAGTGATTTGAATAAATAACTGTCTTCCAATCTTTACGCCACGAACTTATTGATTTTAATTATGTCATCATCATCATTGTTTTATCGTCCATTGTTGGACATTGACCTCCTACAGGATTCGCCAGAACTCTCTATCATGGGCATCTCGGGAGAAATACTTTCTGAACTTGTCTAGCTCGTCTCACCATCTTGCATTCTACCAGGCTCGGTTATGCATGTGATCCTCGGGGGTCCATGTTGGGAATTGTGGTGTCCATTGTTTGTCTTAAATTCTTGCAACATGACCAGCCCTTAGCCATTTGAGTTTCCTAATGAATTCTATAATGTGTGGGACTCTCCTTTCAGGACTGGTGGGATTTTCTTGTTTTTGGGGTTGAACACCAAATGTACTGCTCCTTTCCCCACTAAGATGATTACGCAGTCTTGAACATTTAACCCATTGAGATCATATTAGTCTCAGTGGGACGTAATCAACGAAATATGCACATGTAACAAATGACTCAATACCTAACAAATATGCAAATTTGTCCCTATCTCTTGCATCAATATTTGAAAGTAAAATCATCTGCATACACTCCAATTTTAGTCAAAATACTCGTGTGGGCATAAATGACCAAAATTGCGCTACGGTCGAAATTCCTCTGCTTATTAAAATCTAATAAAAACAAAAAAAAACTGGCTCGTTTCTCTATACAGTATCACTCCAATATGGCATGTCTCATTTCAACTCGTTCATTTATAATTCATGTAGAAAGGATTTGTTGAATTCAGCAAAATAAGTCAACCTAAGCAGTGGGAGAGGATTTGTCCTCAGTTTTTAGGTACATCGCTGTGTCACTCTTATTTTTACGTGACGACACCTCTTTTTCTCCTGATCATTGTTGTCCGAATTTGTTATACGAAAGTATGGTAAAAACTCAATGGTAACAATCTGAAAGAAGAAATGGAGAAATAATCGACGCAGTCAAACGGTTAATCCACCATAGACCTCAAAACAAAGGAAAAAATGTTTTGCTCCTTGTTGGATTCGATCTCAAAATCTGCTGATGACTATTGGTTCACAAAATTTCAATTGAAAATGAAATTCATTCGTAAAAGAATATTCAGACGAATACCTGGAAATCATGGACAAATGTTAATTACCTTTTCAAAATAATCGTTTTTTTAGTATTTTAGATTCGATCATCATAATAACTGTTTCAACGGCATCCTTAATAGCCAGGCAATTTTCACCAAAAAGAAAAATTATAAAATATATGTACTTGTTATTATATAAATATATAATTATAATTCAAGATTCATAAAATGAAATCATAGAGAACTCAGAAACGTGAGTTGGCAGGACATGACTACTCTCTCCGACTCTCTCTCTCTCTCTCTCTCTCTCTCTCTCTCTCTCTCTCTCTTATTAAAGTGTTAAATTCTTATATCCTAAATTCAAAGTATGACTAATTGTAAACTCAACACTTTGGAAGTTTGAAAATCATGAAATCTCTCCGGAGGCTATACAGCCATTATAATTCTCTTGTGGCTTGCTTTCCTCAGTTCGAAGAAACAGGGGATATCATTGAATAGCTGAACTCTGATTGTTTGATAAATCAGATATTTTTTGCCAACATTTTCTTTTAAAATGAATAGAAATTTCATCTGAGCTTTGCTTTGCTCGTATGGTTTATAACATAAGCCTATAACAGAATTATGTCCTTTGCAATGACAGAGACAACAAATCTGAAAAAAAAACAACATATTCATACGAATATGACACGATTGGGGTTATTGACTAAACAAACATGCCTCCCTATTTTGTTAAAAAAAAAATGCAATTAAAATCCTTGCACTACGGACGTTTGACGAAATTTATCATGTGTTGAAAAACGAGTGGGAAACTAATAAAGTGTCATTTTTTCGTGAAATCTGAAAAAAATATAAGTGAACCAATGGTTTCCAAGAGATTGATTGAAATTTATATCAACACTGCAAGCTTTTTTAAGAGTTGGTTTCGAATAAATAAAACTAACAAAAAAAAGTGCAAAAACTGAAATAGTTGATTTTTTAAAGATTTTCAATGCCTTTTTTTCTTTGAATCTAAACCAAATACGGACCCTAACAGGTAGCAAACATTGCTGTCCAAAAAAGGAATTTGTTGAATAAAAAGATACCTAAATGGTAATTTGTTAGCGTATCTCTCTTTTTAAAAATTTTTTTTTGTTTATACTGTTGGAAAAGAAGTGTACCTTATGTTGAAATTTGGTGGCTAATGTTGAAAAAGTGGGGGTGATTTTGAAGACGTTGAACTAATGCAAAAAATGAGAATTGTGGTACTGTAGAGAAAATGTCCAGGAAAAATGAGGACTAATGTCAAAAAAGAGGAACAATGTTCAAGAGTAAGAGGAGGCTAATATTGAAAAAAGTTTGGGTGATGTTTAAAAGAAGGGGGGCCAATTTCGAAAAGTAGGGCTTATGTCAGAAAACGGGAGTTAATTTTAGAAGAGATTGTAAGTTGCCCTTGTTTTCGACCCCTAAAATGTTCCCTTTAATTTTGACTACTGAATAGAGAAAAAGATAATTATAATTGAATTAAAGAGTTCACATTTGATGCTGACCCCAGAAAATGGAAAAAAAAAAAAACACTGAGATTTGAGTCCTAAAAGTGGAAAAGAAATGTCGCTTACATTTTGACCAAGAATGTGAAAGAAGAAAAAATCCCAAAATTCTGAACATGAAAAAGAAAGGAAGTTCTGTATCGATTACAATCCTTTAAAGTGAAAAATGAAAGTCTTCCCCGTATAATCTACATAAATTCTAATCCAAAAACTTTTTGAAAAAATGATTTATCATCTAAGAAAAGTATAGTTACAGCATAAATTACACAGCATTGCTTCAACTGAATAACATCAAAACTCCATTTACAACGGATAAACAGTGCAAGATGATATTTGTTAAACTAATGCTTTATACTCATTTGAGGTTGCAAATCCATTCTTAAAATTACATTTTGAATTCGAGAATTGGCCTCAAGAATGTCATAATACTTCCCTAACAAGTGAGGATGCCTTTTCCAGTAAACGTTCTTTATTATTTTGAAGTGTTTTATGATAATAATGTAAGTGATTGTTTTGTGTGAGATATTCTTACTTCGGTAAGATTTTGAGGAGAGAATAGAATCAGAAATCTCATTGAAAACATTTGTCTTTCCTCAATCCAAAACCTAAACGCTTCTCTTTTTCTTCCACAGCGGATGATGATTATCAGATAATGACCAAAATAAACAAAAATCTCTCAGTTTTTGTACATCGACTATATTTTCCTTGCGCAGTGAAAATTGAATCAGAATTTTCAAGTTCTATTTTCAATCAAATAATATTGAGTTTCGGTATGAACACTTCATTTGCTACGCTAAGAAATACTTCTTCATGGACGAATTCGAGAGGCCTTAAAGAAGCTCTATCGAATGCTATGGAAGTTACGGGTCTGTCAAAAATATTTTGTAAATTTGCTGAGCGACGCTTGGGGTATGCAGTTGTTCAACTGCCTATCTAGAGATTTTCATACGTCTACGACACATTTTCAAATTATTTTTACCACCATGCAGTCAAGCATGTCTACAAATCCTTCTTTTCACCCGGGGGGGCCTTTCTTTCAAATTATGTCTGCAAGCGCTGTTTTTGAAAAAAATATTTAACGTAACTTTTCACAATACACTCCAGCGATGATTTAGCAATCATATCACACATTTCAAATTCGAAGCTATTCACGTCCAATGTTGGCTTATGGAACTGATTTACATCACAATATGAATCTGCTCTCTCCTAGTTGACTTCTAAAGCCACGAGAAATAATTTGATAGATTGCTCTGAGCAGTACTTTTTCTTTTTAATGGAAACCGTATATATTTGATAGAGTCATAAACCATTTGTCATACTTCAAAACCGAACAAATTAATTCACTTTATTAAAAATCTTTGTCTGAAATTTCTAATTAACAATAATAGAATAAGCGAATATAATAAATCTGCCAAACAAGCAATAAAGAAGAAGTCGGACAAAGATAACAATTATTAGAAAATTGACTGATCTGGTTTGTGGCACACTAGAAACCATCGGATGATCAGCATGTTTCGGCAGCAGGCTGTGTTGGGGATGATCAATTAAAGAAATAGAGAGGGCATATGTCACTTACCTCGTCTTTTGTTTGGGCAGACATCACCAAAAATGTCCAAAAAAAAATATGAGAAAAGCATGAATGCTGCCAAACACTAACTGAAGAGCCAATTTGATATAAAATAAATTGCAAAGCAATACCTTCACAGGTTTTTTTTCTGCAGGGGGGGGGATTCAAAAATAAAAAGCAAATTTTTTGTTGACCTAAGTAGGGATGGACGTGTAAAATTTCAGCCCCGTAACTCTATCGCTACGGCACGTACAGGTTATACATAGCCAGCCCGCCTGCCAGCCAGCCAGCCTGCCAGCCAGCCAGTCTGCCAGCCAGCCTACCAGCCAGACCAACTCAGGAACTGAAGAAACCAATTTTCCCATATTTTGGTGGCAGTTTTGTTTGACGGTTTCTAATATAGTTACACTTTAATTAAAATGCAAAAGTCAATCAATATTTGAGAGTGAAGGTAAGATCACAGAAGGAAAAAAAATCGTGACAAAATATTCGGGAGATGAATTACGAGATATTCTTTGAAGAATCATATTACCAAATGGATTCAAAAGGGAAGACACAAATGAGTAATGCAAGTCAGACAGGGAAGGCACTTTTTTCTTTTCAAATTTTCAATTTAATTCATATCTGTTGCAGCCAAGCCAGTAAAAGGTTTCGAGTTGATACGAGGCTGACTTTGGCTCTTGGTATCGAATGCATATACATCGGGTCCCTCTTTAAGAGAATTGACAATGATAAAAAAAAATGATTGTATCTGATTTTGCAAGTACCAAGATACTTACCAGGATCGATTGCTTAACTTCAGTGAACTTACGGGAACAAGGACATCCAAAGCGATTCGGTCGTGATAATCAAAAAGCAGATAACTTTAAGGAAAATATGAAGGAAACCCTCAAAACTGTCAACCAAAAATGGTCAGCATATGTTTCTCTAGTTTTTAAGCAGGTATGGCTGGCTGTTGTGTAAGTATACATCACGCATAACTGCCGCACTAATGATTCTCAGAGGATGGAGATTTAAGCATTTATCACACATTTTATCTGATATATATATATATATATATATATATATATATATATATATATATATATATATATATATATATATATATATACTGAACTTGCAATGTGATTACATGTCAGATTCGTCCCTGGGTATGTGTCGAACATTATACACTATTGTTTTTGTTTTTTTTCTTCCATACTCATACTGTACACATCATAAGGAGAGAAAATTAGCTTATCAATTGATCACCCCTTCTTTCAATTATTTAGTTGATCAGCCCCAACATGGCTTGTTGCCAAATGATGTCAGTCACCGGATGTTTTCTATCGATTGACTAACCAAGTGCATTATCAAATTGATTCAAAATAAAGTTGACAACTAGGTACGCAAAAAAGACATTATGTTCTCTCTAATTGTCAAGTACGTTCCTTAGTTTTTTGCCGCTCGCAGTCCCGGTTGTCAAAGAATTCGGATAGGTAGGGTAGGAATGCCTTGGATTCGTATTATTGAGCTTAGAGTTGTGATTGGTCTCTTCATTATGCGCAAGAAGATACATCAAAGTAAAAAATACCCTAATCTTGTGCAGATCTGAGAGAAAGATTGAGAGAGAGAGAGAGAGAGGGGGGAGAGAGAAGGGGTAGGAGAGAGACATAGTGCAGATAGGATTTGCATAATGGAATCATGCAAAACCAATAATCCATGGTTTCAGCATGTTTAAAATTTGAAACAAACAAAAAAAAGAATTGCAGATCAGTTTATTAATTCAACAGAAACCCTTTTGTGACCAACTTTTATTGGCAGTATGCCATTTTTGTATTGATCAATGAAATATCATAGAATACTTTTTTGAATGGTTGGACAATGATATAGCTGTTTGTTTTTTACATTTTCTTGGACAGTGATCAATAAAGATATGAATTTTTCAAAAGGAAGCAGACATGGAAGCAACCGGGCACAAACTATTGAATAATACAACTGATAAGATAACCGCTTAAACGTACCATTGTTCTTACCACTGAGCTAAATATAACAATTCTTTGTTAGTACAAATTGGGCAAATATAGACAATAATAAACGAAATCAGAATTTAGAGTTAAAGCAGTTTGAGCCTTTGCGTTACCGGTAGCTTTCCAGCTCAATGGAGAGAGCCATGTTATGTCGAAACAGCCCCCCCTATCGATTGCAGTTTCGATTCCTGCAACAGTCCCATTTTCTGTTATTATCTATTCTATTCATACTGTCTTGGCCAAATGATACATTAACCACGTCATAACGGTGGATGATTTCAGATAAAGTAACAATATGCCGCTGCGCCATTATTTTTCCCTCTTTGCTTATAAACGAAATGCTTGAATTACATTTCAAAGAAACATAGATTTTTAAAGAAATTCAATGTATCATTTGACCGAGATTATGGGGAGAACTGATGTCCCTCATGCTCTTCAATGTGGGAGAAGAGTGGTTGTCTGTGAAAATTGGGGAAACAGTACTCTTATCACACACGCCTAGAAGAAAGGGAGGCATCATTTGATAAAAGTGTCCTATTGACTGTCATTGTGAACAATGATTGCGGAAACACGACGCTTATCTCAGCTAGGTGCAAACAGATTAGCATTTTTTTCTCTGAATAAACCACCAGCCATTTCCTTGCCAGTTCCCTTTCACGATGCTGGGAAATCTACGCATGACAGTTTTTGAATTTCGTGTAAAAATACAGTCTGATTCAAGTCCACGCAGAAATAAATGACTAGGCAGTTTCGAAAGACAGGAGTAGAGATGATACAGTAGGAATCATCATCATCATCATCATCATCATCATCATCATCATCATCATCATCAGTCTCTTAAAGTCCGTCGTTGGACACAGACCTCCCCAGGATTCGTCACACTTTCTCTATCATGTGTCGCGGAGCCAATACTCTCTGAATTTGACTTGCTCGTCTCTCCATCTAATACTCTGCCCACCTCGGTTGCAAATGTGATTTTTGGGGATCCATGTCATGAGTCGTGATGTCCATCAGTTGTCCCCTATTCTTGCAACATGGCCAGCCCACTGCCATTTGAGATTTTTAATGGATTCTATGATGTCTTTGACTCCTGTCTTCTTCCGGATATACTGCGCTGTCTTGTGGTCTCCCCATGTGAGGCCCAGCATGATTCTTTCATGTGCACATTGCATGGTTTTATATTTGCAGATCTGACTCTTGGATAGGATCCATGTTTCAGCTCTTAAGTGACTTTTTTTAAGGATCAATGGGATTTCCTCCTTAGCTCTTCATCGATATTCACTGATATGTAAGGCAAAAGTGGTCTGGTTAGTCACTCAATAGAAACTGTCACACGATCAATGTCTTTAGGCATGATTATTCATGGGGGTGGAGGTTCAATCAAGTGATTTAAAAAGAATGATGATCAATGAATGAGTTTCTTTTTTGCCATTTGTTGGGCGATTATCTCTAAGAAAATCAAAATTTTCAGAAAACAGGTTTGAATATTGCCAGATGTAAACCAAGGGGCACATTTAGCATAAAGTTAAATTGAAAATTGAACTCTACACAAAAAACCTATTGAGGAGGAGAATGTAAAGGAAAAATGTTTTAAAAATTAAAAATGATAAATAAATGTTCAAATATTCAGGTCCTGTAGCTCCGTCAATATGGCTTTTACACGTCATGCATACACAAATATATACATACATACACACGTACATACATACATAGATACATATATACATACATATATACAAAATACATATATACATACATACACAAATACATACGTACATACATGTATACACAAATACATACATACATACATATGTACACAAAAACATACATACATACATATGTACGCAAAAACATACATACATACACAAATACATACATACATACATACATACATACATACATACATACATACATTTATAGGAAGCTAGACTGACAGACAAACAGACGGACCGACTTAAAACTAAAGAAACTCACGATGACAGTTTTCGGGACAGATTTGATCGATGGTTTCTAATTATGTATTAGTTTTGTGTCGACAAAGACCTAAAGTTGGACCTGGGATGGAGAGAAGAGGAGCCAAATAGATGTTACTACTTACCAAACATAATTGTTTATTTGTCGTTTTTTAGTGACTGTTTTTTTTAGCCTGGTAAGTCAACGGCCATAATCTACAACTCCCATTCATTTCTTGCCTGTCGAGGCTAGGCTAGTCAGAGTGTTGATGATGGTGTAAATTGAGAGGGGGTTGTGGCTTGTGTTATGGATAGTAGTGAAGAACAGATCTCCCTTGAAGGAAGATTGATAAGATCGTCACGGTTGCCCACAAAAAATACTGAGAGAGCAATTTTGACGCTTTTTATTAAAGGTCTGCCCAGAAAGTATCCACACAGTTAGCATTAACGAAAACAAAACCTATCTAATGCATTTGCACCGTAGAACCCTCAAATGTACCAATCTTGGAAACTCCTGCTCTAGACACAGTGCCCCTCACTTTTCCAAAACACTTTATAGAGTCCTCATTTGGAGTCGTGATCATCTGTGACTAAACGTTCTCTCTCTCTCTGGGAAAAATCAGAATTTGCAGAAAAACAGACCCAGGCAGTAGATAGCTAACGGACTACATCGTTGGGATTTATCTATATGAAAAGTGCACAAGTTATGAAAGAGGTTCATATAGTCTCTGCAAGTACAACGAACACACATTGCGTTAGCTCAATTAATGTTATCTCATCATCGGCAGACTACCACTTAGGAGAGTTTTCTTTATGTGCATCGAGGTACAAACTTATTTATTGCTAAGTTAGATCGAGGCTGCCAAAACAGATCTTGAGGCATTCAAAATAGCAATATAGTTGGGGAGGTTTTCGTGGAAATTAAAAAAGTTGCTGAACTGAAATTTCAAAAGCGGGTGGTGCCTGTGTTTTCAAATGAATAGGTAAGTGTATAAGAACGTATATATATATATATATATATATATATATATATATATATAATTTTTCTTGGAGCAAATTAAACCATTGTTCACATCTATTTTACGCACCGAATCCCGACAAGCGATTCAGTTTTGTATTGTATGAACGAGAGAAAAAAAATTAGAATTGAATAGAAAATCGGAAGAAACAGGAAATGAAAGAATCTGATAATTCTAATGTACCTATCAAAAAAGATTATGTAAACACACACACACGCACACACACAAATATGCATATATATATTTATACATATATATATATATATATATATATAGAAAGATATATATACATGCAAAGTGTGTGCGTGTGCTTGTATGAGTGGGTTTTAGTTTTCGTATATTGTTTCTAAATTTATTCCTTTGTCTGTTTCGACACTATTTCTCCGTGTATACGAATTGTTGCCACAATGTTTTGTGAATTTTATCAAATTAATCAATCTGTGCTATTGTAACGTTAAGCATTTTTTGCGTGTTACTGGTTATTTCATACTTATCTCGAAAACACTCCACAGGGAATAATATTTAAAATGACCATTTTTTTTCCAGGGGGCTGACATCCACCTAATTGAGTATCCAATTTGAGACAAATGAAGAGATAAAAGATAATGCACCACAAGACTAGCACAGTATCTCTCAAAACACTTCCTAAAACTTGGAAAGCATGCAGATAATTGTCTCACAATGTGGTGAGAAAAGCAATAAATCTGTTTCTAAAAAAGTACAGATTTATTTCAGGGAACATGTTATATGGAGCATGAGCAGTACTAGGGACCTGCACAAACAAAACCAATTGAACATGCTAGGGACTTACAGTAAGGAAGAATGTGATAAGTAAATATTCATTATCATTCGTCAAAAACGTCGGTAAAAATAATATACTCACAGATATAGGCATATTGTCAATCATTTGAAAGGAAAGTCCATGCAAAGTTTACAAAAGAAAAATACTTCGCAAAGCAAGTCATTTGGAAAATCACAAAAATTCATCAGATGATTGAGTGGAAGTGAGTGTTGGTGGATTTGATTATTTTTCTCCATAGTCAATTAGCCGCTCCTCTACCCAAATTCATTCATTTTTTTGGAGGTATCATGTGGAGAGTTGATAACCTTTGGAACTAGTGTATGATGTGGACTGTTAGCCAGGATATCGGATGTTAATTGTGCATGGATCAATGCCAAAATTACCTGGTTTTTCCTGTAGCCAAGAATTCCTGAAAAAGTTTCATATATATATATATATATATATATATATATATATATATATATATGTGTGTGTGTGTGTGTGTGTGTGTGTGTGTATGCATGTGTGTGTGTATGTGTGCGTCATCCACTGACAACTGTTTCGAAGTATTACAACTATTCAGTGTGGCTATGGACTATCCATTACTGTGTCACCTATTTTTCTAGCTTTTTTGGCAGGATCAAAGGGTAGTATCTGTTCCACTGCAGAGGCCGAGGAATCGGTTCTGACACTTCCCTATCGAATGGGCCAAAGAGGGAGTATGTAAAAGACTGAGTGCACCGGTGGAATGCGTTAGCCAATGAGGTTTTACTGAGGCTACCCTCTGCTAAACACATCGGGGAGCCTTTGGACCTGTCCATCGGCTCTCCTAATATTACTCGGCTCAGCTGCAGGGTGTCAGTTTCCCCGGAGCAGCACTGCTCTATTGCACTCGACTAAACAGGTCCTTTAGTGGACGCTTTCATAGTGGAGGTTGCTTTGGTTGCATTTCAAATCTGAAGCTGCGATAGCTGGAGCCATTTTTGGAAGGGTGTTTTCCTATTCTTCCAACGTTAAGATCGACTTTTTTGCTGGGATGGGTCAATACATTAGCCAATGTGGTTTTACTGAAGCAGTCTTTCCCTACGCGCATTGGCAGCCTTTGGACTCTCTTATTATAACTTGGCCCCGTAACACATATATATATATATATATATATATATATATATATATATATATATATATATATATCATCGTTTGTACACACACACGCACACACACACACACACACACACACACATATATATATATATATATATATATATATATATATATATATATATATATATATATGTATATATATATATATATTCATAAATACTTTTGCATGTATATAGATTTTTATGAATAGATTTGTGTGTGTGTGTATATATATATATATATATATATATATATATATATATATTATACGTCATCATTCATTATAAATATATATATGAGAGAGATAAAGATAGATATAGAGAAAAAGAAGAGGAGAAAGAGAGAGGGGAGCCTACAAATATATCTTTGTGCTTCCTCTTCCTGTGAACACAATGACTTGTATGACTCCACACACCATATCCCAACAAATCGCATTCCTATGTTCTCACATCCTTCCGACATGCGATTCTATTGTTCAGTCTGTTTTTTTAACTTTCAATTTCACAGTTTCTGATTTCATCTCTACGTCGAATCTTTCCCTGCTTCTTCATTTTCCTTCCTTCTTTCTCAGTTTTTATTTTGCATCATTTGTCATTTCTTCCTTTTACACTAAATTACTTACGTAAGTTTCCTCCCACTAAACCCGTTTGGAGAGTGTCATGGTTAATACGTCCTTGATTGTTCGATTCCCGGTGTCAGCAACGAACTTGGAAAACCTTTCATCAGAAAAATTTGTCTGCGCTAATGTGGAGTTGTACAGAGTGACTTTTTTTTTCTTGATACCTCAGGAGATCATCTTTAAACAAAACCCCCCAAATTTAAAAAATACACGTCACCATTGTTTACTATATTATCCTGGTGTAAATTTTGTAAACCAGATCCATAGAGGACTGAACACTAATAACGAAAAGTAACCACTGAGGAAGAAATGTCATGTGCAATCTGGCGAAATAATTCTGAATGCCTCCCTTCAAAAATTAGAACACTCCTTACATTGCTCATTGGCCACGTTGAAAAACAATATTCAATGAGACCTACCTAGTATAGCGTAAAAGCAGGCGTGAAATTTTGGCAATGATATGTGGTGTGGGCATATAACAATGACATAGAGGGGTTTATTGAGCATGAACCCAGCCAAAATCGAATCCCTTCTACTGGAACTCATCGTCCATCCAAGATTATCCAGTGCTCTCAGCACCTAATGGAACACACACTAAGCAAATTGATTACGGTGTAGATATACCCCGGTGTAAGAATAAAGTCCTGGTCTAAACTAGGATTAACTTGAAAGGATCACTAAGTTGACGTATGCAAAATAAACTTGGTGGGATATATTTGAATTGTTGCTGCCACTAAAGAGACGGTAACTTAATTGTTACTCCAGTTCCCTTACGCTGTTTACGGGAACCAGCCCTCTTTGACTGACCTTCCCCTATCACATGCTTTTCTTGTGTAGTCTCACATTATGGGAAATAGAGCTTCAGGGTTAAAAGACCTAAAGAGGCCTCACTCATTCCCCTATTTTTCGCTTACGGTTTAGTATTCTTATCTACATACTGACCGGGTATGAAGTCGTGAAACTTGATCGTACGAAAGTGTAAAAATCCAGGGATGCCAAGTCGTCAGAATTTCTTTCTCTGATGTAGTCTCGATTGAACCAGGAGCGACACATTTGGCATCAATTTTGCAGCATCAGCCTCGGGAAAAATTAAGTCCGAAACCATCTTGAGGAGTCTTCAACCCTTTGTTTTGAATTTGACTTATCCACGTCCTAAACTGGTAGGATTCCCAAGTCTGGGAAGCCCAATGTGTTCAGTTATTTCAACAATTGCGAGCTTTTGGCGTAGAGTGTAGTACACTGGATATCACTTCCTAAACTTAGCAATGGCATATCATGGCAGATCAACCTCAAAATGGAACACAAGTTTCACCTGGAACATGCCCTAAAAGTCTCTTCGAAATACCGTAAAGCGAGAAAGCAATTGTTTGTTCTACGGTTTTAGCTTGGATGGAATATCAAATGATCACTTCTTCAACACTTTATGGAGAGGGAACACTGAAAATGTTCCTCATGTACATCAATGGTAATTGCTTCTTCGTTTTCCAGCATTTTAGTTTCCATGAACGCTGTTATTAGGCTCATATTGGTTCAGGTTACTCGGCTAACCGTAAAGTGGAAGGATTTAAGTGCGTGAAAATGATTGACTGCCATCCAAATTAACATAGGTCAGTAGGTGATAAGTGTGTGTGCTCGTGCACATGCGTGTGTGTGTGTGTGTGTGTGATGAGAGAGCTTTTTTATTTG
>OY735220.1:50557035-50569535 GCA_963457665.1 Thysanoteuthis rhombus | reverse complement strand
GCTGATTTATTTATGTATCATATATTTGCATTTGTTAACCAGTGAGATCTTCGAGGAAATGGCTGTGTTGATCCTACGCCCCTCCCTCGTATTTGACCCTTGGGCTAAGTATCGATATCGGGGGAAATCCGATAATATGATAAAAATCCAAAATAAATTTGAATTTTTATGAGATATTTTTTAGGGGGTTGGAGACATGTACAAACAATCTTTTGATGAGAAAAAATTAAAAATAACTCGCCGTCATAACAATTGTGGCCTCAAAATTTGAGGTAGTGTAAAAATGATCATACCTTCCTCCCTCCTCCCATCCTTCTTTTTTTCTTTCTTTCATTCTTTCTCTCTTCCTTTGTATTTTTCCTCTCCAGAATTGATTTTTATAAAACAATAATTATTTACGTAGTATCACGTAAAAAGAAAGAAAGACTTTTTCTTTTACCTATTCTCTGTATCGTATCATTCAGCGTTTTCTCTTCCTTATTACCCGCTCCTCTTATCAAGATGACAGTTTTGCTTCTTTGCTATGAACGTGCTATATCTTTCCAACCACTCTCTCTCTCTCTCTCTCTCCCCCCTCTGTGTCCCTTCGAGTCACTTGATTATCTACAAAGGCTGTTAACCAATTTAAATCTGGTCTCAATAGGAGATACTCCTATTTGCAGAACTGTCGACTTATGTCACACTTGCGAGAAGCTAGTATTGAAGGCCAGACGGTAGAAAAAGTTGAATACAATTAACTACGACGGGTATTGAAGTTAGACCATGTAAAACTAATAAAAGAACGCATGAAAGTTGACTGAGCATTATCTTGTATGGATAGAAACATATGGAGGAACACCTTGCCAAAGCATTTAAGGTGTTTTGTATACAATCAATGTATGATATCAGCAAAGCTCGACTAATGCTAAATGCAATGGAAATTAACGAAACAAACTTGGAAACCCTCGAAAAGTTATGCAAAGAGCCATGGAATGAGCATTGCTCGGGATAACTTTGAGTGACGGGAAAAAATCAACATAGATCGGAGAGAAGGACTATAATGGTTATTTTCTCATCAAGCAACAAATAGAGAGTGGTAGCACAAAAAATAAAGAGGGACAGTACGTGTAGGAGAGAATAGGAGTGAATAGAAGGCGATGGTTACAGAAAATGAGAGTGAGGGAATTGAGACACCTTCTTACAGTGTTGAGTGTTTTTGCAAATGGCCTCTCTCTATGGTTTAACATGTCTGGTGTATAATATGATTATCTATTCCCCTTCAGCTCAAGCGGCCAGTGTTTGAATAAAAATAAAATCGAGGGTTTCACGCAAGCGAATTCGAGGCACATTCTGATTTCCTAATCACTTGATCCTTCGGGAGTCAGCCTCATTTGATCCGACGACCTATTTTCCTCACGTCTGATTGTGTTGATAGGTTGATAGATTTGAAATGACTGTATAGATAAAATTTTCTTGCCTATTATTTAATTCATTTTTTCCAAAGGAAATGCTATCCGTTTCATGTCTAAACATTTGTTGAGCAGTTGTATTTCCTGCATATTGTAAACATTTTATTCATCTTTCTTTGGGTTTTCTAATACCCTTGTGTAATCTTACGCACTGATGGTTAGTAGTGATTATGTTATCGATATAACTGTGATCGAATCTCCTGATGATCGGGAAGTTTGCCGGAACCAAAAATCATTTCTGGTGAACTCTTCATTATGTTCACACACGCAAAAGCACAGGTAGACACTGCATCTATACATACACACACACACACACACACACACATATATATATATATATATATATATATATATATATATATATATATATTCACACAACTGTGATGACATAATTATTAATTACTATTAAAATTAATTTCTCTCTTTTAGTGTTGAGCAATGTTAAGTGGGGCAGTCTGCTAATACTGCTATATGCAATACTCATTCTGCTCTGAAATGAAGCGTTTTGGTAGATAGAGAATTATGCGTAAGTAAATATACATTGCCCCTTTCAGTTCTACTAACCATCCAGTCCTGCATAGAGCAAGGGTAAAATGTTTGTGTATGGAGCAAAGGTTTCGATCCTATCTCATGGTACTGGATGTTCGATAGTACACAACCACACTGAACTGCTGTTTGTAAATGACACAATTATTAATTACATACACACACGTGCACAAATACACGCACATACGTAGATATATATCAAGCTAATCCTAATCTGCTAAAGATCTTAAGGGATACTGCGAGGCGATGGTTTTCATTTTTTTATCTCATGGCACATGATCAGTATTTAATATTAGATTTTGTCATTTAAAAGAAAATAAATGATTATAATGTTTCATGAGTTAAACAAACTATTAACTTACACCGAAAGTATATTATTGAATGTGGTTTCCAAAAGATTATGCAAGTTTTGTGCGTATTTATCATTGCCACACTTTGAAACAGGATGTCATTGGAAGAGATTGAATTCATTAAAACAAAATGAAATTGGCAGTCATACAATGTGAAATTCGGGAGAGAATTTAGAACTGCCATAATATCTTATAGTGAACAGAAGATTTATTATTCAGTGGCTTATTTTGAAAAAATGCAAACCGAAAATCATGCAGGAACCACAAGACAGAATCATGCTCAATATCAAATGGAGGGATACAAAAAACTCAGTATATTAAGAAGGAAAAAAAGAAGGAGTACCACAAATAATGGAAAATATTTGAAAAGTCAGCATTATTGAAACGCATTCAAATGTTATTTTTATATCCCTACTCGGAACACAGCATCACAGGGCTTGATTGAGGGGAAGATCGACCCCCGCTTTAAAAAATCCTGTGGAACACCTACGGATGTTTCTCAGCACACTAATGGGCTGTGCACATTGGTTGAAAATAACTGGAGTAAGGTAGTGATCTATGAGACTTGTTTGTAAACCACAACTCATCTCACATAATCAAGTTTATTCAAAACCCACAATACTGGAACAACTTGCATCACCTTTTGTTTCATGGTTTATACGTTTCAGAGGAATTAGCTCAGTTGGTATTCGTATGTTTGCTAGTTACGGCCCAATCACGTTTGGAACAGCAGTTCCCTCACGATCCCCGAAATTGAGCAACGTTGATCCGGTTCAGTGCATAGATGGGTGACTGACTTGGGAAGCAATGCAATATCCCATGATAACTAACTCGTTTTGCTGCCAGCTATAGAAAATAAACAATTCAAACGTGTGTTTCCTGTTAATGTTGACCGTGGTTTATTTTCATTGTGGTATTTGCTGACTCAACCTCACCAAGTTCTTTGATATGGCTTTTTTGTTTTTTTGCGACTTTCGTCGATTCGAACAGAGTTTTGGTGGTTCCCAAACAAATAGTCGGAATAATGAAACAGAAAAGGATATGAAAAATAATTAGTTTTTCAATCAATAGAGCTTTTCAGCTGTGCTGTCTTTCATCAAGAGAAAATTTGTAGACGGTCAGAGGGGTTCTTTTAGCAATGACCAAAAAAATGAATCAAAACTTGCCAGGGTCAGTGATGAAAGATCATTTACGGACACGACCTTTGAACTTGATCGGACATTTCCATTTGATGATCTGATTTGATTTTCTGGCTTTCTGTTTGATGGTCCGAGAACTGTTCGATTCAACAGTTCGATTCAATGGCGATTTTCGAAAGGAACATAAACAAAAATGGCAGAATCAAATGTCAGTGCGAATACATTTTTTGCAGATGCGCCAAAAAAATCATCCCTCCTTTTCTGGTCGCTCGTAGCCAGGCCAGTCACAGGGTTCATTGAGGGTAGATCAAGGTGGGTGTTGGCTTCCGTTGTTGAGTGTAGTGCAGAGAACGGCTTAATCTACTGGAGGGTCATCGGGGTCGTCACAGGATGCTCTCTACACGATCCCCACCTGGTCAAAGCAGCTTGCTCTCTCAGGCAGTTACCCATACAGGCAGTGACCAGTTTCAACACCGATTAACTGCAGTGATCTGAACGTAAGTCATTGCATTTTTCAAGAGGAATATAGACAGCAACAGGAAATTGATCGGGAGCGTAGATAATGTTTCACACATGCGCACAACTATCCATTCATCCATTTCTTATTGCTTGCAGCCAGGCCATAGGATTTAGGGTGAAGGGGCTCTTTGTCTTGATTGTTGAATGTTCAGTGGAGAATTGACTGCTCCTCGCGAGGCAGCGGGATCGACATTGGAGGTTTTCTGAATAATTTCCAGCTCCTTAAAGGACTTGGTGTTCCGAGACGGTCACTTATTCAGGTATGGAGAGGGCTCGGCATTGCTTGATTTCGATGATTAAACGAGAACCTAAGTATTCATTGCGATTTGGCTGTACATTTGCGAAAAAAAATGACAAATGAATATTTCCCGCAAAAAATCCCCTGTAACCAATATCAACAATCGACTTTTATTTGGAGAGAAAATGACTGCGTATTCCTGATTTTTAAAAAATTATTTCTGTTTTTGTAACGGTATAATATTTTACAGCATCAGATTTAATGTTTAACTAAAAGCAAAGCTGGAGATTTTGAGACCGAGGGGTATCGCTTCCTTAGTGAGATTTGTTATTGTGTAATGTTAGTAGTATGCAGTCATCGAACTTCTATTCATAAAGCTATTACAGCCCTACCCCCTTGGCAGCATAGGGCTATTTATATGCCCCAACTCATCGCTTAACTACGCCCCTGGGTATAATATTTTACAGCCCAAGCTTTAACACGTACAGCAACTCAATTCAGTTTGGCTATTCTTCAGCAGAGTCATTTGACCAATATGAACAATAGGCAATTTTTTCCATGGTAAACTATGAGCGTAAATTTGAATTTCACTTGATTCTCTCGTAAACTTCTTGGTGTTATTTCAAGATTTTTTTAGCAGTTTATGCAAAGTGAACATATGAGAATGAAGAAAATAAGGATAAAGCAGAATTGCTCTGTTTCTTTTTTCCTTCTCGATAATCTATTGAGTCATTTTAAAACACGTATTCACTTAATATATTTTACAAAATGAGCATACACAAATATGCATCTTAAAGCAACAACCAAGAAATTATGTGAGATTTTTTTTGAATCTCACAAACTTATTACTCTAGTTAAAAAAAAAAAACAAAAAAAGGGGGAAAACCCATAGATTAATTCGATAGAAGGAAAGAAATACGCGAGCAGGAGAAAACTGATTTCTCAAATATTTACTCTTATGATCTTCCGTAGCTAAAAATCTGCCAATCGTTCATTTTGATAGGAATGTTCGGTACAATATTTTTCTCTCTCTTCATTTTTCTTTTCTTTTATTTCATTTTCAATTTCATTCCCATTCATTTCCCTTTTTTTTCTAATACACTCTGTCCCTGCATAATCTAAAAAAAATGCAATGAAAACCTTTCTGTGGAGAGTTGACTTTGGAATCAAATCAGGGATCAAACGGGAGATCACTGGGATCAATCAGATAATAGATGAAACCATTCCGCCAATGACAGCCCTTTTTTAATATATTATTTGATCTTTTTCTCTTATTGATTTTTTCTTTGTCCACGCATCTCTATAAGACACTTTTTTGGCCAGTCTGTCCGTACGTCGGTCGTTCTGTTTAATATGCAAAAGATCAATTCTATCAGCCGTTTTATGTTGGATCGATATGGAACTTGGTTCAGGGCTTTTGGGGATCCATCCTCATCTTTTCATCCTCCTCTTCCTCATCCTCCTGCCTCGTTTAGAGTCCCTTTGAGATCTGAAATCATCTTTTCATCTTTTGAAAGTTTGGATGTGAATTAACATGCAAGGGAATATTCGTAGAGGTCTAATCAAGGTCTGGGTTCACCAAAAGACCTGATCAACATCGAATTCATCTCTGTTGATAGCAAGCTCACAAAGCAACAAAAAAAAAAGCAGCTATCAAACGATTCTAATTTGCTCATGATAAATTTGTTTGCAAGATTCTTGTAACTCTTCCCGACCATACGATTATGAATGGAGTTTTTTACTTTACTTTTTTCATCATCAAGTAAGGCCTTCCTGTCACTTTTCACATCAAAGAATTAGCGGAAAAAGGACTGATTCCATAAAATCATGGTCAGTAAAAACATGTTAAAATAGTTTAATGATGGTAAAATTGTATAATTTAGAAACATTAAAATTAAGACTAAGATGCGATAAGATAACTAAGATTACTTGCAAGCGATAGAAGTTGAAATGTTTAAAAATTGTTTGGGAATTTCAAGAGTTAGAAATACTGAAAATCGGAGAGAAAAAAATACTCAAAATATTGCTAATTCGTTGCTTTTAATTCAGTTTGTTCAGAAACCGTTCCGTCCATTGAATATGGATCCTTTTCAAACGATCACACCAATATAAAAAAATATCATCACGTTTCAACCGTTGAACACATCAGGATTCTTTTTTTTGTCCATTTTTTTTTTTTGCATGTAGCAGTGTCATACATCGTTTATGCCAGAGATACATCTCCTCCACGATATGCGTCACATCTTTAAGGTATTAGAAGTGTCTTCTCCTGGACCTTGCTTAGAAAAAAATGTTCATGTTTTATGTGTCTTCTAAATCAGTTAATTAACACATATCCATATTTATTCGATATATTTCAATGCATATGCAATAATCAATTGCAATTCCAATGCATGTTCAAGTGATATTATTCAATAAATGTTCAATGTATATCTTATGTAATCCAATGAAAATTATTCAAAGTATATTCAATATTCAGAGCATACTAGAATAATCAATTCGCATATTTGCAATATATTGAACATATTCTGCTATATTATTTTCTCTGGATTTACAAGTATTCACATATTGCGCCAAAATACTCATTCTAATTCATTTTTGGAACATTTTTTGTGCTCGTGTGGTTTTACATTTCATCGATTCGAGTAAGTGGTGTAAACATTTCTTGTCACCAACTCAGGGTTTTGATATTTACTAAACTGCCAAAAATGAAAGGTCTGGTCGGTCAATAAAATTTAATACAAACAACCGTATGGGCGACGTTTCCTTTGGCAGCATTTGTGTTGAGGTTGATCAACGAAGGAAACTGAAAAAAGATATCGATGAATGCGTTGTTTTTGACGTCTTTCGTTGGGCAGTGATCACTAAAGTCTGAATTATTTTGAAGAAAACAAGCACGATTGCTATTCGACAAAAGAGGAGCCGATTGAACATAAACTTATATTGTATATTGACCCCCCCACTTAGAACCTATTTGTGCCAGTCACTTGACTAGCCGGCCAGCCAGACCAATTTAAAAACTGAAGAAACATACTGACATTTTAGTGGTAGCTTTGTTTGATAGTCTCTACCATCGATTGTTCGTGAATTCTCAAATAAGGAAAACCTGTTGACTTTTAAAATTAGTATGGATATAGCCCCCCCTCTCTCTCTCTCTCTCTCTCTCTCTCTCTCTCTCTCTCTCTCTCTCTCTCTCTCTCTGCATAAGTTCCCTTTAGGCAATTTTATTTCACAAAAAAAACAGAAAAAGAAAATTGCGTATTGTATATGTAAAATTAGAATGCCGCATGATTTGCACCAGAAGAACCCGCAAAATATTTCAAGCATATATATATATATATATATATATATATATATATATATATATATATATATATGTGTATATATATATATATATATATATATATATATATGTATATATATATATATATATATATATATATATATATATATATATATATATATATATATATATATATATATATATATATATATATATATATCATGGTCGATTGGCATGCAAAGGAACAATGCGTCATTTTCTGACCAAACTTCATTAGATTTCCTCGTTTTTATATATTTGAGAGAAAAATTAAATTACTTAGTTTTGACAGGGTAACGAGCAAAAAAAACATGCTTGAAATAAGAAGTGAATATATATTTTTCAAGGCTGTCTATTCTGTCAGGGTTTATCTGCCGAGTCTTAAAAAATGGTTTGTAAACCAATATAGTAACTGCAATGGGTTAAAAAGTTAATAGTTTCTTGAGTATAATTGGTTTAGACATGAAAGATGGGATTTCGTAGTATAAAGCGTACAGCGATCGGCATATAACCACAAAGAAATAAATTAATCGATAAAGGCATTAAAAAAAATAGTTTGAGGCTTAGTATATTTTTGTTGACTAAAGTTCTGCGAAAAGAAGAATCTGTTTATACTATACATCTATTTTTCAACCATTTCAATCAAGCACACACACGTAGACACATATATTAATACAATAAATACTTTTTCAATCTTTACCCTCACTACAAACTTGTTTCATTTTTCTCTCCAATTTACAATTGTGTTCAATAAACATTGATACGTTATCTTCTGTATACCCCGTTTTAGTATGTTATATATCATTGTGTTTCTAGATTCCGATTCTAAAAAGATCAACCTGTATTCGACGGTGGACCATATTGACAAAATTGACACTCAAATTTGGTTGACTTATCCAACAATGAAAATACAAATTCATCAGTCACTATCTTTCACTGGAATCAATTATTGAAGGTGTTATAATGAACTGAATTCCAAATGAATCCCAATAAGTGAATATTAATGCATTCCTCACCAGAGAAACTAATCTTTCAGTTACTTTATCTCTGTATTTTGGGGGCGGGTGTACTTACTAGAAAAATATATTTAGTTATGATAGGGTAACGAAAGAAAAAAAAACATGCTAAAAATAGGGGGTGAATGTACATTCTTTAAGAGCTGTCTATTTTGTCGAAGTTTATCCATCAAGTTTCAAAAACAGGTTTGTAAACCAACGTTGCTGCTTCAATGGGTTAAAAAGTCAATAGTTTCTTAAGGATAATTCATTTAAACATGAAAGATGGGATTTCGTTGTATAAAACGTACTGCGATTCGCAGGTAACCGCAAAGAAATGAATTAATCTTGACCAAGAGGGGCTGTCGTTGACCGAAGGAGGCCTTCGATCGTTGGGGTAGAGTGGGAGGTAAAATCCATACTATGTATCCATTGATATAATAGGGAGACAATTGTTTGTCAGCGAGTAAAGTACGTTGCACTACCTTGGTTATTGCAAATGAAGTCAGTATAGTAAGAGGGCGGGGCCGTTTGTTCAGTGTGTATTTGGGTGAGAGAAGGAGCTTTGCACTGCCTTATGGAATTCTTCTTAGGGGCCCTTTGCGTGGTTAACAGGAAATAAGACGTGAAATAAATCTTTTTTATACTTTCAGAATCTCTATATCCAGTTTTTTTATTGAATTGGTATTCCTTTTTAAAACGTGATGTAAAAAGAGGGAAGAGATGGACCAAGCAAAAGACTGAGTGTAATGGCTATTCTAAGAGTAATTTGGCTAGGAGACACTGGGCAGATTTTGAAAGACGATGCCACAGTTATTATCGATCGTTATTACCCAGATCTTTCAGCGCTATCTTGCTTGTCGGCAAAGACTTGGGACCTTTGCCAAAAGCCGCTTGATGTTTGTTGCGAATTAGATTTCAAGTCGAATTCCTCACTTAAAATGCAATCAAGACCAAAGTTAAAGAATGATTCACAGCAAAGATGTGGGTGGAGCATCAATTCGCTGGTTACTGACCTGACTTTGAGAAGATTGAAGAGAAGGATGCTTTAGGAGGAAATAGAGGTTCGGTTAGAATCAAAGTTCGTCCAATCAAGTTAAGGCGATGTCCAAGCATTTTCCTATTATGACATGTGTTCTTACGAAAATATACATGTATGCATGGATATGTGTACATTTCTTTCTATCTCTCTCTTTATCTATCGATCTAAATTGTTCTGTTAATATATGTCTATCTATATATAGATATATGCCCATTATATATATATATATATATATATATATATAAATATATATATATATATATATATATATATATATATATATGACGGTTGATATATCTGTTTGATTGAAACAATAGTATTTACAACATATATGATAGAATTATCACTAATTGTAAGCCTGGCTTCATTGAATTATTGCTTTTTTTCAATACTTCAATCCACCGTTTCTTAAAATATATAGCTCAATGTATCTTCAACGAATAAAAAAAACACGGGCTTTGATAAATATTTTCTAATTCATAATGTATATAGCTAGATTTTGGTAGATTGTTTTGTTTACGTTTCCCACTCAAGCGATTGAATTTTTTCCATATTTATTTTTTTCAAGGAGAAACGGTTGTTATTGTTCCTTTATAAAGTGAAGTTAAAAAAACATTCAGTTGCTTTAAAGTTGATAACATCGATGAAATAATGAGCCAATAATATGCAGTATACATTATAAAATGACGAGCGTTTGTTTGTGTTCGTTCGTCTGTGTGTCAGTCTGTCCATCTGCTTGTCACAATAAAATTTTGAAGTCAGTGATTCCATGATTTTCCAAGAGATTTTGTGAAACTCCTGCACAATTCATTTATTTCATGAAATCCTTAGATTCACCTTCGCTTTGATTATTTTGTCTTGCTTGAGATGAATCCAATTCTCAGTGGGTGTCCTACAAATGTTGCTTTGTGTCAATTCACGCAATATATAATAAATATGAAACATATTCTGTTGCTGTATTTTGATTGTAAATATGCCTCTAATCATATATATATATTATATCTCTCTACCTACTAAGCAGTGTAATTTCTACCTGTTCTTTGTCTGTAAACATGCACAATTTCATTTAAAGTTACACAACTCCACTAGGGTCTCTGATGTAAGCAAGTACAGAGGAGTTGATAGTTGTGTTATCCATGTTATTTTTATCATAATACGACCAGGATTAGTATAATTAACTAAATCAATTCTCCATACGCTTGCTGCTGATTTATGGTGGCTACTGTTTGTGTATACTGAAATTGGGTCTTGATGTTCCACCAACAAATGATTTATGTAGGTGAATGAAGGTTTCGTTGTAGGTCTTTAGATGGATTTGATTTTCAAAATCTTTAATTACCATAAATTTGTCAAGTTGAACTAACATTAAGGTTTTACGTCTAAATCTGTACATTTACCCTAAATATATTCATAAGACATTTGGCAGAAAAAATAAAGAATATAGTAAACACCATCAGTACACAGCATTCAAACCAATTTTCGGCACAGATCATGAATTTCGAGCGTGTTTTACTCTCACGAGTGTCATTCTTTCTACTACAGTTGCATTCTGTTTTACATTTAATATATATGGAGCAATATAGACGTAGATTAAATGAAAACATGACTAACCATCACTGTCCATAAATGGACCATCGTAGTGTCAGAAATTGGAGTCAAAAAATTATTCCATAAAATGACAAAAACGATAAGAATATATTTCATTCATGGCATCACAGGAATTCACCACTGGAAAATATCTGAAATAAAGTAAAAATAACAAAACAAAAAAAAACATTCTAAAAGCATCTATATTCTGGAGAATCTATATGTTATCTATTAAACCGTAAAAAAATAGACCCCCACGGTTCAAAAAAGCATTTTTTTTTCTTCGGGTAATTCTAAGAAGGGGCCTAAAGGAGTACTGAAGCAAATTTTCAATTCTATATAGGAAATGGTATGGCCGGGAGCGCTTGAAAGTGCCGATATACCCATGTATGAAAATGAAAAAGGATAGTATCATTCGCCATATTTGAAGGCTATGGCTGTTCAATTTGTATCAGCTAGATTTTTCAAATGGAGAAAATCAAAATTCCTACAGATAAAATATTCAGAGAAGATATCAAGCAGAGAGACAAGATGAATACGTCAAACGTTCGACCCACTACTCTAACATTCAATGCTTATATACTAAAATACAGCTCTCATCTCATCATGAAGTGTAGATACGATACAACAAAGTGGATTACATTTTCGGAGCCAGCATCTAAAACTAAATAAAACACAACACAACAAATGCCTGAGGAAAATGTGTTGTTCGACTATTGTTATTGTTATAGGAGACGTCGTTTATAAATCACTGAGCATATTTTACTTCTTATGGCATAACGTTATTCCAAAGAAAATATCTTATTTATGAGAGCGCTCAATGTGATTACGAATGAAAAAGCAGTATTTTTATGACTTAGAATCTGAGACAATTGAATTTCCATAATCGATGCAGTCATCCATTTCAATAAATATTTGCAGCTATGTTTACGTCAACATGTTGGTTGCCTTGGTAATGTGAAAGAGGGACAGGATGAGTGAGTTACTGCTTTAACCCATGATATACTATCGGTACTTTTAACTACTGCATTATTTGTCAATTAATTTGAGACCTTTGTATTCTAGTGGTTTTTGTAAGTCCAATTTTTACTCTTCAATAAAAAATGATGTTCATCTAAATATTTCTCCATCATTGAATGTCAGTTGTCTACGTTCGACTTGTAAATATCAATGAAAATATCTACAACGATGTTAACATCTAAAAATGAGCACATAAGTAGTTGATCTTTTTCTTCCTCTCCCCCCTCTCTCTCTTTCTCTTTTTCTCTCTCCATCTGTCTCTTTCACTGTATCCATATATATATATATATATAT
>OY735220.1:50542035-50552035 GCA_963457665.1 Thysanoteuthis rhombus | reverse complement strand
TGCAGTTCCAAGTAGTGCTGTGGTCTGTATGGTCTCTATCCTCCCCCTAATCCCGATCTCCTCCAGTCTCTCCCTCAGCGTTTGGGGGACAGTTCCTAGTGCTCCCACTATGACCGGTACTACCCTGGTTTTCATGTTCCACATTTTCTTTAACTCCCTTGCTAGGTCCTGGTATTTTTCCCTTTTTTCACCCTCCTTCTTTTTTACTCTATGGTCTGCAGGCACAGCAACGTCTACTATTTGGCAGGCCTTCCTTTTTTTGTCTACTATTACAAAGTCCGGCCTTCTTGCCTGGATGAGGTGGTCAGTTTGGATGTCAAAGTCCCACAGTAGTTTGTGGTTGTCATTCTCCAAAACTGCCTCTGGCTTGTGCTGATACCACTTTTACCCATGGTTGAATCCCATTTGTTTACTTAGTTCCCAGTGTATCATCATTGCTACTCTATCGTATTATTATTATTATTATTATTATTATTATTATTATTATTATTATTTGGAATCTCACATCAGTTACCTGGTGGTAACCGCTGGAGTTTGAGTGACAGAAAGTCTCCTCAAGTCTCCAGCCCTCCTCTCCTAGTACTCATAGGTTGCAGTAATTCTGCAATTTACAGTTTCACACCGGTTGCCCAGTGGTTATCGCTGAAGGCTGAGTGACAATAAGTCTCCTCAGGTCTTCAGCTAACGTCTCCCCTCTGTTTCACCTATCCTGTCAGGGCTACAATTCGTTGCATTATTTATATCTCTAACACCTTCCTCAGTATCCGTGCAGTTCCCAGTAGTGCTGTGGTCTGTACGGTCTCTATCCTTCCCCTAATCCTGATCTCCTCCAGTCTCTCCCTCAGCGTTTTGGGGACAGTTCCTAGTGCGCCCACTATGACCGGTACTACCCTGGTTCTCATCATCATCATCATCATCATCATATTATTATTATTATTATTATAATAATAATAATAATAATAATGATAATAATAATAATAATAATAATGATAAAATAATAATAATAATAACAACAACAACGTAACACCGCAATGGTTAGGAAACATGAGAAAAGAACTAGAAGATATGGATAAGGGAGAACCAATAGTACTGAATGAAACCACATTGAAACATACCTTTAGGAAAGTAGCCAACTGGAAAGCACCGGGTCCCGACGGGATCCATGGGTATTGGTTCAAAAAATTCACCACGTTACACGGCAGACTCACTCGCCTACTCCAAAATTGTCTAAATGAAGGCAAAGCACCAGAATAGATGACTAAAGGCAGAACCACCCTCATCCAAAAAGACCCGGGAAAGGGGAACATAGCAAGCAACTATAGACCAATCACTTGCCTACCACTTATGTGGGAAATCCTGACCGGGCAAATAGCAGAGAGAATATACGTGTCAATGGATAGAAGGGGACTACTACCAGAAGAACAGAAAGGGTGTAGGATAGGAACCAAAGGGGCAAACGATTTACTCTACGTAGACCAGATGATCTTAAAAGAAGTAAGGAAAAGGAGAAAGAATATCGCAATGGGATGGATAGATTACAAAAAGGCATACGATATGATTCCACATAGCTGGATACTCGAATGCCTTAGAATGTTCAAAATTAGCGAACCGGTGGTTAAATTCATTGGTAATTCAATGGAAGACTGGAAAGTAGATTTGACAGCCGCAGGGGACAAACTAGCCGAGGTAGGGATAAAAAGGGGAATCTTCCAAGGAGACTCGTTGTCCACACTATTATTTGTTCTAACAATGATACCGCTTAACAGAATCCTGAAAAACAGCAAAGGATACCACTTCTCTAAAACAAAAGGAAAGGTCAACCACTTAATGTACATGGACGATATTAAATTGTTTGCAAAAAACAGGGGAGAGCTTGAGACTCTGTTCAACGAAGTAAGGGAATATAGTGAGGACATAGGAATGGAGTTTGGGATAGAAAAATGCGCAATCATGGTGATGTATAAAGGAAGGCTTTCAATGACTGAGGGAATTGAACTTCCGGACAACAACAAGATTAGGGCATTGACTGCACAAGACCGATACAATTACTTAGGTGTCCTTGAATGTGACACGATAAAACGGGAAGAGATGAAGGAGAAAATTAAGAGAGAATACCTCAGAAGGATAAGGAAAATATTAGAAACCAAATTAAATAGCAGAAATCTAATAAAAGGAATGAACACCTGGACAGTGTCAGTAGTTAGGTATACAGGACCATTCCTAGGATGGACAAAGGAAGAGCTCCAATCAATGGATAGGCGAACAAGGAAACATATGACGATGCATAAAGCATTACACCCTAGGGATGATACAGATAGACTATACGTTAAGAGAAAAGAAGGTGGTAGAGGGCTCATCAGCATAGAAGATTGTGTCCAGAGAGCAAAAGTAGTCCTAGATAGATATGTGCAAACAAATAGTGAAGAAATCATAAAGAGCGCGAGGGATAGTGCAACAAACAATAAAGTAGAAAACAATGGAACAGTACAGCAAACTAGAAAAGATAAGTGGGAAGGGAAAAAATTGTACGGCGAGTTTAAAAGACAGATAAAAGATATAGCAGACGAGAAATCATGGACGTGGTTACGAAAGGGAAACCTTAAGAGAGAAACAGTATCGCTCATCATTGCAGCCCAAAACAAAAGCATAAGGACAAACTACATAAAAGCAAAAATCGACAGAACACAGACAAACAGCAAATGCCGCATGTGCGGTGAAAGAGATGAGACAGTAAACCACATAACTAGTGAATGTAGTCAGCTCGCCCAGAAGGAGTATAAGCATAGACACGATAGAGTAGCAACGATGATACACTGGGAACTAAGTAAACAAATGGGATTCAACCATGGGTAAAAGTGGTATCAGCACAAGCCAGAGGCAGTTTTGGAGAATGACAACCACAAACTACTGTGGGACTTTGACATCCAAACTGACCACCTCATCCAGGCAAGAAGGCCGGACTTAGTAATAGTAGACAAAAAAAGGAAGGCCTGCCAAATAGTACACGTTGCTGTACCTGCAGACCATAGAGTAAAAAAGAAGGAGGGTGAAAAAAGGGAAAAATACCAGGACCTAGCAAGGGAGTTAAGGAAAATGTGGAACATGAAAACCAGGGTAGTACCGGTCATAGTGGGAGCACTAGGAACTGTCCCCCAAACGCTGAGGGAGAGACTGGAGGAGATCGGGATTAGGGGGAGGATAGAGACCGTACAGACCACAGCGCTACTTGGAACTGCACGGATACTGAGGAAGGTGCTAGAGATATAAGTACTGCAACAAATAGTAGCTCTGTCATGATATGCGAAAGAGGGAGGAGATGTTAGCTGAGGACCTGAGGAGACTTATTGTCACTCAGCCTTCAGCGATAACCACTGGGCAACCGGTGTGAAACTGTAAATCGTAGAATTACTGCGACCTATGAGTACTAGGAGAGGAGGGCTGGAGACTTGAGGAGACTTGCTGTCACTCAAACTCCAGCGGTTACCACCAGGCAACTGGTGTGAGATTCCAAATAATAATAATAATAATAATAATAATAATAATAATAATAATAATAATAATAATAATAATAATAATAATAATAATAATAATAATAATAATAATAATACAACAACAACAACAACAACAACAACAACAACAACAACAACAACAACAACAACAACAACAACAACAATTTATCGTACAGTTTTTGGCAGTACATTTCAAATTTAAAGACAGTTCCCATTGAAATATTTAATACTGAGCTATAAATTATTGCGGATGGAAAAGCTGCAAATGACTAGGGGTAACTGTATATGTATCTTTAAATATAGTTAAGCTGTTCATCTTCCAAACGTATCTATACCATAAAATATGACAAGAGTTCTAACTAAAAAAAAGGCCATACGATGATAAAACATACATTGATAATTTTCTTGGGCGAAAATGTTGTTTGAGGATATTACCTTTTAGGAGAAAAAAGATGTTGAGGAGAATTATTTCTTGGCCTCTAGTCCCCCATGAAAATTTGCTACTCGAGGTTCTGGATAGATTCATCATCACAAAATAATTATGGGTTTCTACGATTAATGATTTAATTACCTCTGCTCAATAAGTAGGAGAAGTAGATATACTGTGTTCCAGCTTTTCATTTTTTGTCCTCTTTCCCCATACGTCAGTTTACAAGCTAACTCCAAAAGTACATAGATTAAGATGAAATCTCCCTTGTGGATGGGAAACAGGTGAGGAATAGATGATTAAACCAGCGAGTTTCGTTTGATTGGAAGAGATATTTCAGTTTCTCTTCATATACATTCGTGTATACACTTTGATAATCGTTCATTTGATATCTCCCCAAGTCTTGAATGAACTTTTATTAATTTCTTCCTCATGTATAGGAAGATTGAAATGAATAGATTTTAGGGCAATACATACAGAATTACCTACCTTGCATGTCAATACCGTAAAGAATCGCCTAAATTTCATGTCATTCTAAAGAATAATTCTAAATGTTCTGGATGATTTCCCCCGAAATTTCGTACAATAGTGGGAAATGGACTATTCCAGAGGTGTTTACACTTAGAGACAGATCTATCTCTAAATCCCTAGCCTGAAAATCGCATTTAAAGGTGTAAACGATCCTACTACGCTTTCTACTTGAATTTTGCATTTATTCACGAGTACTTTGAGACTCCGAAATCTTTATCACCGCTACCAACAAAGTTCGTTTAGATACTGCCGTTGGGTTAAGGATATTTATGTATCCTGCCATTTATATGTATGATTTTATGCATGCTTATATATTTACCTAGCATAGAGATATAGAAATGCATCAAATCACACATATAAAGACACATGATCTTCAGTACAACGGAAGTCATGTGCAACAAACACAAGAATAAGAACATAACGGTCAAAGTCAAAGGTGCAAAAACCCCTACATCTATCTAGGACGAATGATCTCTGAAACCAATAAAAGAGAAAGAAATCAAGCAAAGAATCAATCTAAGGTGGCAAGCCATCGTCAAAGCAAGCTCAACCTTCAAATTCAAGTCCATCCCAATATTCCTAAAAATAAGAATATACAACCAATGCATGCTCCTGATTATCATTTATGGAGCTGAAACATGGAATCTAACCAAGAGACGGACGTGCAAACTGAGAAGCATTCAAGCATACATGAGGGAATCATGCTCAACCTCCCATGGAGAGATCACAAGACATCACAGTATATCAGGAAGTAAAGGGGAATCCTAGACATCATAGAATCTACGAGAAAATTTGAATGGCAATGGGCCGGTCATGTTGTAAGAATGGCAGACAACTGATTGACATCACGACTCACAGCGTGGATCCCCAAAGGTCACATGCAATACTGAGATCGACAGAATACAAGATGGAGAGATGAACTAGACAAACTCAAAAAATATTGGATCCACGACACCCATGACAGAGAAATTTGGCAGATACTGGGGAAAGCCTATGTCCAACTACGGAGGATAGAAGACTGATAGTGATGACACCTATTTCCATGTATTAGGAATTTACCTCACTCTAACCTTACATAGCGAAAATTATAAATTTTGCACATGCACATTCCCCTCAATAAGTAGGGAACACACACACACACACACACACACACACACATATATATATATATATATATATATATATATATATATATATATATATATATATATATATATATATATATATATGTGTGTGTGTGTGTGTGTCTGTCTGTCTGTCTGTCTATCTGTCTGTCTGTCTGTCAGTTCGTGGATGTAGGCCTGCTCGAACTATTTAGAGTAGAAACTATGAATTCTCTACACACTCTCTTCTAATGAGTTGTGACATTAGGAGAGGGGGTTAATATGATATGTAAGTTCATTCTAAATGTGATTATTAGAAATGAGCATATATGGTTAGTGGTGATAATTCATAATTATCCTTGGTATGTTTGTTTCAAGATCAATTCATGATCCTAAAATACATAGAAATATCCCAAAATTCCAGGTGATTAATATGGGTTTCATTGATTTTCTCTAAAGCCATTGCACAATAACTTTCAGCTATCACATTCCAAATCTGGTATGACTTGTCAAGAAATTGTGATCAGTGAATTCTGGATGAATCTTTCTGTTATTTTATAGGGTTTAACTTCTAAAATGAAATTTCCAAATATCATAAAAACTGCACAACCATGAACTGGTGTTCATTCCAAACATTTCAGCCTGTTAATTAAAATGAAGTTTTGGAATTTCCTTTACAGAAGGGAATTCGCCCATTTGCCATAATTATGCTTACTAAAGTGCATTCGTCTTACAAAAAAAGGATAACCTTCGCCTCTCAGTAACCGCCGCAGAAAGCTGTTATGACCGCTTCATGACCAGCCATTTCTGGCAAAAACTAGGTGATGATAAAAATATAACTTCAGATTTCAATGATAATAACTAAATGCTATCTAAGGAAGGATTCGGATCACTTAATCAACAGCGGCAGAGGTTCGCATCACTGCTTTAGAACAATTTGGAAGAAATAAATAGTGATTTGCCGTGACCAAGATTCGAACCAGATTTACCTCAGTCACAGTGTGAGGTCCTGATTTCAAGACACTCACAGCTGTCTATCACTGCTGAAAAACATTTTTTCTTGCATTTCTCCCAGGAACAGAGATTTTGAAATCAACTGAAGAATTTTTTCGAGATGTTTTGTGATTATGTAGCTACGATGCTGGGAGTGAGGAATTTCTGGTTCTGCCACAGAATTTCAACAAATATTTCAAAGGCTATTGCCCACCTATCTACAAAATTTCATCGGAATTCGTCCAGCATATTGGGTGATATCGTTCAGATAGACAGGCAGACATAAGTGAATTCGCATAAGTTTTCCAACTCTCGTCGGAATGGTGAAATGAACAATTACGGAGACTTGTTTAAATGCATCTACTCAATAGTCATCTATTGAGCTTATATATAGAACCTAATTGAGGGACTGATCCTTAAACTGAAAACTGTGCAATGTGCACATGAAAGAATCATGCTCAGCATCACGTTGATACGTCACAAATATTACAGAAAAAACAATACTTACAGAATCCACATAATCCATTAGAAAACTCAAATGGCAATAGACTGGGTGTGTTGCAAAAATGGTGGATAACCGTCGGATATCACGACTCACAACGTGGATGCCAAGGGATCATATTCAACACTTTGACTGGCAGAAAATGAAATAGCGTGACAAACTAGACAAATTTTAAAAGTATTAGTTCAGTGACGCCCGAGATAGAGACGTCTGGATAGCCTTGTCAAACGATGGATGCCGAGAGGCTGCTGCTGATGCCGTGTATATGGTAGGATTATTCGAGATCTCCAGGTGATTTACTGACTGCATTTGATTAGACCAACTGAAAACAGCAATAGACACAAAAGTGTCTGGAGTTATTTAGCCGAAACGGCGCTCTATCCCATAGAAGATAGGTGGTAAGTTTATTTGGTTACTTGGTAAAAGTTGTTACAATTTTGCTTGGACGTTATTGTTCATTCGTAGGTTTGAGCAAATAAAGTTCTTCCGTTTTCCCCATTTATTTTTGGATTCTAAAGAAATCTCTCATTTCAAGGAATTACATTTTTTGAAATAACAAAATACACTTCAAATAGTTCCTGGCTCAAAAAGATGAACAGTTCTAGAAGGTTGGAATTGAGAAGCGTATGTTTTCGACCCGGAAAAGCGGCAGGGGCAAGTCCCCCGCCCGAAATTCGGCAAAAATCTTGTAAATTTTCGGTCAAATCAAGACCTCTATCTTCGTTACCAAGAGGTTTTCATCCACTTGCATTGAAAAGTTGTCCAAGAGGTGAAAGCCGATATTGAAACAAAATGGCAAATAAGTTGTTTGCCAATGAACAAATACACACACACACACACACACACACACACACACATACATGAATATACATACAATGCTCTCCCATAAGAATAGAGCACTCTGGTGGATGGGGGATTTATGTGTAAAATAAATATAAAGCCAAAAAATCAGTCCAGGCCCATAGCTTAGAGGTAGGATATCGGTCTGTAGATCTGAAGCAAAGGTTTCAATCCTGCCTCGCGGTACTGGATGGGTTAATAGAAAGCCTATAGCCACACTGAATAGATGTAATGCATCGAAACAGCTGACTGTGTGAATGATATATATATATATATATATATATATATATATATATATATATATATATATATATATATATATATATAATTTGGACAGGGGTTATAACAGGCTAAGGTGAAGTTTTTCCTATGGGTCTAGGTGACTTTGATGCTTCCATTATTGAATGTGTCTAAGATGTGGGTGTGAAGATATTAATGGTAGGAGTTGTGTGTATTGGTGTTCTGTGTGGTGAGGGTTGTTCAGTTTAGTATTTAATCCATTAGGATATAGGGTTTTAAGTTTGTTGATCCACATGTCTTCATGTTTTTCTAGAACTTACATATACACACACACACACACACATATATATATATATATATATATATATATATATATATATATATATATATATATATATATATATATATATATATATATATATATATATATATATATATATATATATATATATATATATATATATATATATATATATATATATATATATATATATATATATATATTATCCCCATCCGTTATGAATCCACTCTAAGACGTGGGTAATTTGAATATACTCTTATGATGTGCGTATCTTCATTAATTATGATTATGCTTTTATGCGTCTGTCCATTTAGTGTCTGGTCTTTTCCTCTTTCCTGATTCAGTTAACCTCTTGATTAAACTGTTTTTGTTTTTGTTTCTGTTTTTTCTCACCACGTGGTCTTTCCATCCTCATTTTTGTTGCCTAATCGAATACAATATCATTCCCCATCGTCCTCCCGTGGATCCATATTGAATTTTTCTCTATCAGTAAGAGATAATCCTGTTATATATATATATATATACTTGATAAACTGATTGGACTTTTCAAGTTATCTTACACATATTCAATAATCAATTCAAAATATCTGTTCATCGATATCATGCACATATCTCTCTCTCTCACACACATACACACATATACACAGACACAGATTGAGCCATTATTCATTCGATAAATCATCGACCCGTGTTTCCGAGGAGGTCAAAGTTTTTTTCTTCCTCGTTCTTCACTTATTTGAAGACTTACCATCGATATCATCAAGCAATATAAAGTCTATCTGGAAAGGTAAAAAAAAAGAAAATCCTACTAAGTGGAATCGTTTGTTGGTCCTTTTGGATTACAACCCTTGGACCTTGCACCCTTATATCAGCATCACTTCCACATTTTAAAGCCATCTGCAAAATTTTCTTTATGGATCGCCATTAGCTATTTCGTTTCGTTCACTTTACTTCTATCCACGGTCTGAAATTTTTTTCTTCTCAACGATGAATATGGCAAGGATGGGGTTTTTACTGAACTGTATGACGTGATTTCACGTCATAACACCCTACTTGATGCATTAAGAATGTCATATGATACACAAACTCACTCAATGGCGTCTTACTGCTGACTTGATAACCAAATAGAAACCTGTTTGTTGGTGCATGAGCAGTAAGATTTCTTCTAATAGCTTTTCAATTTGCGTCCAGGCAACCTGACAGGTTATCAAAATATTTCAAATGTTCATTTCTTTTCTTTATCTACGTATATGTTATAAACGATAGGCGTTCAAAATACTAGCAGTACATGAGTTATGTTAAAAAGTTTACCAATCTATTAAAATATAAATATTCATATAATTCTACTTTTTGTAGCAGAAGGAAGACAATATAATACATGTCATTTTCACAAATACAGAGTAAAACAGAGTTTTTGTGTACCCAACTGGAAATTATTGTACTTTGTGTGACTAATATTGTCCATATCAGAGTGCACTAATATCTGCAAAATCTTCATTACCTTGTCTTTATTCAGCAACAAACCCTGTACAATTATGTTAATATTTTTATTTT
>OY735220.1:50522035-50539535 GCA_963457665.1 Thysanoteuthis rhombus | reverse complement strand
CATAACAAAGTGGATCCTAAGAGGTCATATGCGAGATTGTAACCGACAGGAAGTGAGATTGCGTGACAAGCTAGATAAATTCAGGAAGTACTGGATCAGTGATGGCCATGATAAAGAAGTCTGGGGAAGGTTTACGTTCAACAATAGACGCTAAAACACTGATGATGATGATAATGGTGATGTGAGTCATTCAAAGGTAAGTGGTGCTTAAGGGATATTTCTATCAGCAAAATTCTTACTATCAAGTCGAATAGATCATTGTTTGGGGCCAGGAACCTCAAAAGTCCCACTGCTCATCATATAAACAGATGATTATTCCATACAAGCTAATACCCGTGAGAGAAGTCACAGACATATTTGGACTTCTATGAGTTTATTTCTACCTTTAAAGTAACTATTGAATCATTTCAATAGAAGAGTTCATTCTATCAAATGTTGGGTGATGGATATTCCGTTGTCAACGGAAGATTTACCTTCAAGAGGGAGAGTCCATACAACAAAACAAAAGAATAACATTTATTTCCGTTAAATAAGTAGATGTCTATCTGCCCACTCGTCTGTCTCCCTTTTCCCGTCTATACATCTTCCATTTTTAGGATTGGTCGAATAACCTACTTGTCTATCTGTCTCCCGATCAGTCATTTCTTTTGCCCCTCCGTCTATGTTAACTCAATCAATCACAATAGGTTTTGAAGCTGTTTGACAGAATATCTATAGATATCAAGCTAGTAATTCCTGATCTGCTCGAAAATAAACGCTCAGTTACATATGAAATAACTATCATTAGGAAAAGTACGATTATGAATATATATATATATATGTATATATATATATATATATATGTGTGTGTGTGTGTGTGTGTGCATGTGTGTGTTAGTGTGTGTGTGTGAGTGTATGGGTGTAACAATTTACACACATATATATTCAGTTGCAAACATGTTTAATGTACACACACACGCATATTTATATGTGTGTGTGTCAGTTTGGGTGTTTAAATATACATTATATATATTCATACATACACGTGTTCAATCTACACACACATACGTATGTGTTTTTGTGTGTGTGTGTTTGCATATTCGTAAGCGTTTCTGTGTTTCTACGTGTACGTATTTATAGTATTGAAGTCTGTGAATGGACAATTATATTATTTAATTACATTCGGGTCAGTGAGAATATATTCGACTGCATTGCCATCTATCTTGCTATTCAAATGCTTTGGAGCTACCAGTCTATCTCACTCAACCTTGCCCTCGACCTCTTGTTTTTTTATCTGAACCAACCACGGACTATCTACATTCATATATTCTTATTTTAGTCTATACGTACATATTCAATTAATTTCACGATTTATCTTTGCTGTCTTTCACTTGTCCTCTATATTTCTGTGAGTGCCTGGTTAGCGTCTGTGATATGCGAATTCGTATCATCTCTTCATAATCTATTCATGAGTAAACAGTTCGCCTTGAAATGAACTCCAGCAAAACAAAGATCACGTACAACAAGCGTGTCAGAAATAAACACAATAATCGAAATAAAAAAATGCAAAGAAAAAGAAAGAAGACCACTACCTTGGACAACAAATTTTCTTGGAATCCTCGAAAGAAGAAGAAGAAATCCAGTCAATAATCATTCTAGGATGTCTGGTCATCGGGTAGCACCACCTCAATCTTCAAGAATCAGAATGCCCAATTTGTCCTAAAAAAGAATATAAAACCAACGCACCTTCAGAATAGTCAACTATTGAGCTGAAATAAGGAACTAACCAAGAGTGACCATCAAAATGACAACAATGCAACATGCACATGAAAGAATCATGCTCAACCTCACATGGGAGAACCACAAGGCAGCACTGTATAATTGGGAAAACTGGGGTCTGTGACACCATAGAAACCATTAAGAAACTCAAATAGTAATGGGCTGGTCATATCGCAAGAATGGCAGGCAACCAATTTGCATCATGACTCAAGTCTTAAATGCAGAACCGAAACTGGCAGAATAGGAAATGATCAGGCCAGCTGGACAGGATCAGAAAGTATTTGCTTCGCAATGTCCATGACAGAGCGGTCTCACAGATTATGGGGGAGGTTTATGTCAAACGACGGATGATCAAAGACTGACAATGATCATGATGATGCAAAGCAAGTATTTCAAAAATTGTTTTGTCAAAGTTTTCCTGATTCATGTCACTTGAATACTCAAACTTGTCTGTGTAAACTTGTGAAACTTGCTTTATCAATTTGTCTCCTTCTATCAATATGTCATTCTGTTTTTTTCAATATCGATATAAGAGTTGATTCCAGTGAAAAGATTCACTGATGTATTTGCATTTCTGGGAGATATTTATTTAGAAGGGAAACAAAGAGAGCCGTTTCAGGGTAAGACTCCATTATTCTAAATGATGCGTTAGATAATACTCTATTAGCAAATATCTTACTTCTAAGCGGAAGATCCAATTGTTTCGGACGGAGAAAAGGGAAAAATCACAATACTTATTATGTGTGTAGGTGAATATTTCGTACAAAATTATCCCCATTACAAAACTCGTGCATACACACACACACACACACACATATATACGTATGCGCACACACAGATATAGGCATATATATATATTTATATATATATATATATATATATATATATATATATATATATATATATATATATACGTGTGTTTGTGTGTGTGTGTGTGTGTGTCCGTGTCTCTGTGTGTGTGTGTGTGTGTGTCTGTGTCTGTGTGTCTGTGTGTGGGAAATGGTCCCAGAAATTAAAGTATATGGAGACCATTTGTTAAATAATTGATTCATACATGAATCAATTGCTTTTCTATACATGATTTGGCAGGGGTTCCCATCATCAGTAGGATGTGTGCACATTCACGTGGTCGGAAGGTTTCCGTAGATAATAAATTTTAGCATTGGATGTTTTATTTTGGAAGCAGAAATGGAAATCAAGAAAGATTTCTTTTATGTCACAATGGTGAGTGAATTGTTCTCTCTCCCTCTCCCCCCCCCTCTCTCTCTCTCTCTCTGCCTCTTGCTATGATATTATTTTGAATAGAAAAGAATCCGTTCTGTTAAATAGTGGGTCGAAGATTATCTTTCATAAGCAACAGTTTTACCTTCAAACAGAAGAGTCAATTATTTGGAGAGAAAAAAACAAAAACAAAAACAACTCCATATTGTTCATTATATAAGTAGATGCTAATCTACCCCGCAGTCTTTAGTCTTTTGCCGGTCTATACATACTCCATTTCTTCAATCAGACATATTGTTTGAACAGGGACAAAAATAATTCAACTGTGTATGCGTCTATCAAAAAACAGTCCCTATTTGAAAACAAAACAGAAAACTCTTTTTTCCATTGCTGAGAAAATGGGTCTTAGTATTTAATCTCGAGTTATTCAGCTTCAATATCGAATATTGAATATTGGGGCATTAAGAACAGATAATCCGGCCGTAAAGGGTCAAGTATTTTGCTGGCCAGGTGTGTGTCTTATTTAGGCTGAACGTGTGGTCAACCAACTTGTTTGGGATTTTGTGAATAGTATTATGCTGATACCTTGCGTAAACTTATGTGCAAGTATATGCGTATGTACTTGTGATAGGGTAAACGACCTTGGAGAGAGAGAGGGAGGTGGGGAGAAAGAAGATGAGGGTAAACAACCAACTGAATAACATGTGCATACCCGTGTATCCGTATTATGATATCACGATTGCTAGTTGTAGAGAATGTTTGGCTAACAGGGAGCGACCACGACGGCACTTCTCGCCTGCTAAGAACTGGACGAATTAATGCGCATGTCATTTGTTTATATAATCATCTAAAATCAAAGACCGAGAAAATGGTTTGGCGAAAAATCATTTACATTCAAAGCAATTAACAGACAATGGAATTCCTTTCTGATATTTGTGTTGTTTGCACGACGTTTCAGCCTATCTAGCCTTCGACCCTCTACAGGCATACCATCAGGATGTAAGGTTAAACTTTATTGGGGTTGGGGATTGCGGCCACATACGATTCAGGTGATTTATTATTCCTTACATCAAGATTCCAATCCCTTGTTTGCGTTGAATATTGGAAGGTGTATCGTGTTGAATGGGGATGAGATATGACTAATACCCTCTACCTCAACGATAATCTATGATATTACTTTGATATCTCACTTTCAAACAGCGTTCCTTATCTCATGTTTTTTTTTTTTCTTTTTCGTATTCATAGTCCCCTCTAAGCGAGCTCATGCGTTTAGTGGATTGCACGCAAACGAAATCAATGTTTTTATCGGGGAAAAAAAATACTAATTCACAATGTCGAATTCAAAAATGCAAAAATACTTTTGTCACAGGGGAAAAAAAATGGAACAGCGCTAGTTTTTTGTGCCCGCTGTCTGCAAAAAAAAAATAGAAAAAAACATTGGAGAGTTCACTTTTCTCTCTCCAGATTTGTTTAGTTTGCATTTCACCACTCAAGAAATATTTTTGTCAAATGACGGATAAGAGTGAAGAGAAAAGTACAAGTATATGCAGCGTCTTACACAACTAATATTTTCTTTAGAAGTTCGAGAGTCAAAGTGATTTGTTGTTTTCATTCATTTATTTATCCAGTTATCCATTTATTTGCCTTATACATTTATTCTATTTGCATGGCATTGTAGTTCTGATTTCTTTATTCCTATTTGTAATGCATACAATATCTTAGGACCAGCATTTCAAACCGAGAATTTTTCAAAGTTTTATATTAATCTACGAAGTCACTCTAATTGAATAACCCAAAGTTTTGCTCTTCAATAATCCGTCAGTTTAGAACCGAAGAATAAAATAAGCACTCTGCAATAAAGATCATTCTTTGCTTAATGAGTTTGTTGATTATACAGGATTCTATTTGGGTTTTTTTTTTGGTGTGGGGGGGGGCAATTCTATCCTAAGAGCCATATTTCAGCTATTTGAAATTTGTATATCAAATCGATCGAACACTTTAAATGAGAGAATGTTTCTATTTTTTTACTCGATTCAGCGCAAACAGGTCAATCAGATCTACGTTAAAAACACGCAAATTCAAAAATCAATACATATTATAGACTCCGTGTTGAGTTTTATTTATAAAAAAAAAAATGAAATGTACTTTTTCAATATTTAAGTGCCGTAATTTTTTCCTCCATTCTTACTGAAGGTGGGAGAGAACATATTTTTAAATCTGGTACATTGCAAGTGATAATATCAATATTTACCAAAAAGAAGAACCACAACAAAACCAGACAAAGATAAATAAAAGCAAAAACGAGGAATAAAGTGAAAAGGAAAGAAATATTATCATCGTAGCCTCAAAGATAAAACCGACTTATTGGAAAAAAAAAAAAAAAAGACGGGTCTGGTTGGTCACTTAATAGACACTGTCACGTCACAAACGTCTTTAGGCAGCATGGTGGTGATCAGTTCGAAAATTGAAAAAAAAAGGTTGATCAATATGTTCTCTCAATGTTTGCTTAGAATTGATCACCGGAAAAGAGTGAATGCTGCTGGACGGAGAGTCTAAATTTACAAAGTAAAATTCTATAATACAAAGTACCAAACATAAGCTTACATTGCAAATTGAACCCCAACTCATACAGTGGAAATTTAAGGAGGGAATTTAACATTGAATAAAAACTGTTATTTAAAAAATTTTTTTTTTTAGATGTATAGAGTAAATCCTGGAATTTTCAGTCCCGTTGCCTACCAGCACAATCTTTCCGCGTGGTAGATAACCAGCCAACTATTGCTGAGAAGAAACCTATGTTGACAGATTAGTTGACGTTTTCTGACGAAAAGAATCCGAAGAAAATCTATTCTCTTGGAATTTGAATCGTACATTTTTTTCCCCTTTTGACAATTGTAAAATAAAAAATCACTTCAATTCAACCTTTTTTTTCTTAAGTTTTCAATCATTTCGTTTTGCAATAATTCATACAATTTTGAGAAAAATACTTGTAGTCTGAAAATTGTTATATCGGAAAATGTGGATTGAACAAAAAGATTTGCCCGTACATGCATATACCTCTATTTACGGATTTGAGAGAGGGTTTTAAAAAGTATAGATTCCTGAACAAGCACTCACACTGATAGGAAGAAATACACTAATGTTTGGGGTTATTTGGGCACATTTTGGGGAAGTTTCTGCATGTAAGGAGAGTACAAAAAATCATATTAGTTTGTCTATCATTCCATCTGTCTCTGTATTTGTCTGTCTGTGTGTGAGGCCCTCTCTCTCTTTCCCTCCCTCCCTCTCCCTCTCTCTCTCTCTCTCTCTCTCTCTGTCTATATATATATATATATATATATATAGAGAGAGAGAGAGAGAGAGAGAAAGATATAGATATACATATAGACATATATATATATATATATAAATGTATATATATGTATATATATATATATATATATATATATATATATATATATATATATATTACATGTGGTACAGATCAGCCTCGCAGTATGAAATAATATAATACTGTATTAATAATATGAAGCCACTTCTGATATGTAATTTATTTATTTCATAGAGTGCTCGATACATACAATTTTTACTATTGAAGTTGAGTTGTTTTAGAGTAGAGCTGGAAACAAATAGTAGAATGCGGATTCGCTACACAAACTAGCTCATGTTACACACACACACACACAAATACATGTATATATATATATGAATATATATATATATATATATATATGTGTGTGTGTGTGTGTGTATGTATGTATGTATGTGTATGTATGTGTATGTGTATATGGAGAGAGACAGAAAGAAGAGGGAGAAGAGACAAAGGAATAGAGAACTAAAAGTCTTAATGTACATACTTCTTGGCATCTCTAGATACATCTGCAGAGTTTTTGCTATTTCATACACACATGCACACACACAGAGACACACACATACATATATATACAAACATACACACGCAGACACACATACATATAACATACATACATATATAATCATTTTCACTATTTCTATGCATATTTACACATATGTTCCATCTTATGCATGTATGTGTGTGTGTATATGTGTATGTTTAGACTTGTCAGATCATGTGTGCGTGTGTGCAAATGTGTCCAATTCATGATCACGGGATAAAAGCGCTTTACCTAAAATGTTTGCTTATATTTCTTTTCGTTCCTCTTCTTGTTAGGGGAGATTAATGCATGTACTGCATCACGGGGAAATTTGGAACAACGTTACTTCATTTGATCTGAAATAATCGCTTTCACCTGATGGTGTGAAGAACAGCGCAATTTTCCAGCTCGAAATCAATACTCCGATACGGATAAACTCAATTGTCCTCACGAAGAATATAGATTTTTTTTTTAACACAGAAAAAATAACGGAGTTGAATTTTGAAGAAAGATAAGAATTTTTCTTCATGAATAAATTGCTGAGAGGATATACTCATTTATGCATGGACAAGTATTAGAGTTCTATTCATATATATATATATATATATATATATATATATATATATATATATATGTGTGTGTGTGTGTGTGTGTGTGTATATATATATATATACACACACACACACACACTCACACACACACACTCACACACACACACACACACATATATATATATATATATATATATATATATATATATATATATATATATATATGTAACTATGTTTTTATGGAGGGATTTCCGTGTGTTTTCGTTTCGTACAGTTCTGTAAAAAAAGCTGATTGCATTCCTTTTTCAAAGAAATTCACAATTCGAGAAAATACAAAAAAGAAACGATCGTAATCAAAACACACAAACACCAACATCCAACACATAATTGTAAGTGAGCAAGTACGCGAAAATACCCGTGCAAATAAGAGACAGAAAGATAGTTCCTCCTTTCTTTTGTCTCTCTGTCTCCCAATCTTCTCTATCCATCTATCTATCCATCTATCTATCTATCTACCTTTATGTATATATGTTATGTCGACTGCCGAAGTAAAAAATGGGGAAACAAAAAAAAATACAATGCAAAATTTCACTACTACCAATTACAACGAAATTGGGTTAACGACTGACTACAAACAAGATAAATGCACTTGACCTTGGAGTTCCAGTCTTTATTTTCTTATAATACAAAGATCAGATTAGTTCTTAGCCGGGAAACAATTCAAAAGGGTCTGAAAAAAACGATATGAAGAACTTTTTTGTTCTGGAACGAAGTTTTATTCCAATGCCTGCTGTCAATCCTATGGGGAGCCAATCTCCTCTTTGATAACAAAAGGGACTTGATGAGCTTATCCACATTGCTTGGACAGGATAATGACATAAAAAAAGAAGTTGTTCCGTATTTTCTCCTCATCTTCACAGTAACTCTCTTCTTGATGTAGCGAATGGTTTTACATGATAACAATAGGAGCAGCAGTCTGACCTTCATCGTAACAAAAATATTTCAATGGATGCAGCAAGACAAAAACACAACTTAATCATTAAATATCGTCGGTACTTGAAAAACGAACCAACTCCCTATTGGAATCACATGGAATTGGGTCACATACATGCATAAGCCGAGGAAAGGCTGTTAAAGGAAAAAAATCCTTTCTCTCTCTCTTTATATATATATATATATATATATATATATATATATGTATGTAGAGTCGGTGTATGGTTGTGCATTCTTCAATCTATTCGTTTCGTCAGTAAGAGCTAACTTCTTCATAAATTTCCTTAGACTAACAAAATTTCCAACCTGTAATATCGAGTGGAGATGGGTGCAATACTTGGCAGAATGGAGTGACGTTAAGGAGCAAATGGTTGACTGATTGGTGCCCGCTAGACGGAAAATGCAGTAGGAAAAGATCAAATACACAGGGGAGAAGATAGAAAGGTGTGCCGGTAAGACACGTCAGTCGTAAGATTAATCGCCATTGACATGAAAATATTCATGAAATTGAATTAATCGATTCCCACGGATTAGAATGAATTTGCACAAAAAAACAAACAAACAAAAGAACAAAAATACGTGTGCATGTTCTCACTTTTTTTTCTGAGTGCTACAATATTAATAATTACCTATATGTTCAATTTAATCGGACAAAATAATTATCAATTGTTTCGTTGAAACTGTATTTGAAGAAAGATCTCGTAAGATATGTATATCATAAGATACCACACAGTAGAATCGAAACTTTTGCTTTAAACTCAGACTAACATTCTACCCTGCCCTACGTAGAACTGGACGGTCAGTAGGACCGAATTGAGTGTTTCATTTAGTTGCACATAATTCCCCATCCTCCAGAGCGCTCCGTTCTAGAGTTGGAAGAGCATTGCTATAGTAGCTGATGATGGAGGAGTTGCCCTACCTAAGAGTGCTCAACTCTAAAGAAGGGAGAGTCGATTATGATAATAGTTGATAATTGTCTCATATATATATATATATATATATATATATATATATATATATATATATATATATATATATATGTGTGTGTGTACAAATTCGTAAGGCAATATCTGATGTGTGATAGCTTCATTTCATAGGTCGCTCAATACATTCAGCATTCAGATAAAGTTGAGTTAGAGTAGAGGATATATATATATATATATATATATATATATATATATATATATATATATATATATATATATATATTTCACTTACAAATCGAACTAGGGATAGGAAAATAATCACCTTTCGTTAAAACCATTCCGATTCCGGGACAAAAAATACGTTTTCTTCCTTCTTCATTCTTATTTCTCTTTACTGTTTTAATCTTCTATGCATCTTATGCTCCTACTGGACATTTTATGGACTTACTGTTACTGAATGGAAAAACTGATTTTTCCCCTTCCATCAAAATGGGGCCAGCATTTTGCATTCATCGTTGTAGGCAAAGGGTAACTAACTAGGGCCTTCACTTTAGTTCTGTAACAATCTGCCTCATCTTTGGGTTCACATATCGTATCACAACTCAATTGGCCCGATTGCAATATGCTAGATATAGTTAAAGGAAAGGAGCATTTTAAGTCACTGCACTCACCTTACCTGCATTTTTTCCCAACCTATATCGGGAGGGGGGGATGAATTCATGCTTCATAATAAGATATTTAAGCGAATGGGGTGAATTAAGTTGGCCAAAGTAATAAGATAAGACAGTCAATTTGGTTAGTTTTGTCTCTCTTGATACACGAGGCAGAGTAACACAAAAAATCAGGTCTGGTTAGTCACACAATTGAAATCATCACATGATTTACGTCTTTTTTTTAATACCCCGCAGGGGGGGGTGTCAATGGAAAAATGGGAAAAAAGCCGTGATCAAATTATTTCTCTCGCCTTTTGTTGGGCCACAATTATTTTTAAAAAATTAAATTTTGAAAATTATAAAAGAAAAGAAAAACATCAATGCAGCCGGACACAAATTCAGGAACTATTTCAACATCAAATTACATTGTAAATTCAACCCCCTACTAAAACTTTTCCTGAGGGGTATTGAAGCAACAAAAATATCTTTGGTACACAACATAAAGTGCATTTTTATCGTATCTAACCCTCTACTTCCTACGCATGATACACACATACAGAGTCAGTTAGACAAACAGACAACTCGACGTAGTGCAAAAAATCCAGAAACCCATATCGACAGTTCAAGTGTCAGTTTTGGTTGGATGCTTCTGGTAAAAAGCTAATTTGAGCTACGAATCACGAATGTATAGTGAAATCCTACAAGGCTATCAATGAAATTATCGGGGCTTTTTGCTAATGCCCACAAAAGTTACTGTCTATAATTTCAAAATACTGAAGCGTAAATTGAAAATAAATAAATAGATAAAAAAGTAAAATCAATCCGTAGAGGTAATTTAAGGTCAATTTTTAATGCTAATTACGTCTAAAGTTTTAAATAAGAAAAAAATAGCTTTATAGAGCATATGACCTTTTTTTTTTAATTAGTTCTTATCAGGCCAAAAGGACTTTAACCAGTTGTGTTTGATATGCATAGTTCGTAAATCCCTGACCCCTGGAGTTAGGGTAAGTTTTAGCGTTAGACTTGAATCTGAGTTCAAGGTCAAGCTCAGAGTTAGGGTCAGGGGTTTATGTTTAAAATAGGGCTTTTATCTTTGTAATGAGGAGTAGGAGGACTGCCTAGTATCTGAGTTCTATTTTCAGGCTGGAAAAGAAAATACTCCATCATTTTATTTCGTTTTTGGCTTCCGTACTTTCAGACGAGTGAAACAAAAAACAAAAGAAAAACTAATTTGAAGTACCAATAATGATTAGTCATGCAATTATTCCAAAGGAAAATATGTTCATTTTGCGTAATGCATACTGGTTACGAAATTACAAATTTTTATTCGATTTCAAAGAATGATTGATTAGATTGTCTCTAGAGTGTTATCATTAGTTATCGAAAAATTTGATATTGGAATTTCTAGCCAAATGCTGATGCACTTAGGTTCACGCACGCATACATAACAATACCTTGTTGCTGGAGTAGTTGAGCATTTCCCGTCTTTGTCATTGTTTTTAGTACAGTAATACATTTCAAAACAAGCATGACTCTTTTGTTCGGGAAACAGGCCCAGCATCATCTCATTAGCTCTCGTTTTTAGCCATTTAACAATTTACCTGGCTGATATGCTTTTTGCAGATATTCATGGACATTCTGAATACATATATATATATATATTCGTAAAAGGATTTTTTTAAAGTAGTTTGCAGGAGATGAACCGTGAGAACTTTTCAAATGATTTCAACCCAGACATTGAATTTAAGACGTCTCTGTCGTTCAGTTATGAATTTATGCTTAGAAAACAGTCCACCGATCACTCCGTATAAGCTGCAAGAATTATAAGGCTACGTGGAAAGAAGTGAAATTTAGGATTTTATGCAAAAATTATAAAAATATAGCGTCAAAATTTGAGCTCTTAAAAGAGATATCCATTTAAGAAGGAATATGGTCAGTAAAAGATCATGACATCACTGCTTTCTTCCAATTAAAGGAAAAAGAAAAATCTGAAATAGAGTTTTAAAAAGAGCACCACAAAAGATCAACCTTATGAAAAATCTGGATATCATTCATAAACCTGTCAGAATAAGGCTCCCAGGATGCCAAAAAAGTTCTCCCTTAAAAATAAAGAAACAATAGATGTTTTGAGAGAGATCTGATGGAATAATCATGCCGATTTCCATGTATGTAAACAGTAGGGCCCGGAGCGTTTCAATATACAAGCGTACACACGAACGCAGAGACACATGCACATGTAAAACATTTGGCATCTTTGGTGGCTACGCTTGTTCAATGATTCAGTTCCTACACAGAAATGAACAGACATCATCAGGCCATTCGATTAGATTAAAAGCAATCAATCGCTGTTTGAAGAGAAACGAACAATTATGGTGTTATATAAGCAGACATTTCAGAGATATATCTGTCTGTTTGATTTTTTTTTGTAAAAGACATGTAAAACCCTGTGGGTTTTCATTGCTACATATCTATTTTCACTAAATTTAATATTCCGAACGTTAATATGTTATTTGGAAACGAGCCAATGGTATCTTATTCAAACTTGACTCTGCGTATACATGTACCAACATTTGCTTCTTTTATTGTAACCAAGGAAATCGTGGGTTATGTACAGGCAATAGCGAGTAATACCAACTCCCAGTTTTCCAGTTCTGTCGATGTTTTGCTGTGTACCTGGTATTACCCAATGGTCAACAATGTAAGTATTGACGTAGCTCAACGTAGCTCTACTCTGGTAACCGTACGAGTTAGGAATATCTAAGCTGGTTTAGCCGTCGTCCCTAAACCTTGGTGGAGTTTAGTCCATCCGACACTTTGTGCTAAGTACATTTAATACCATTTCTCAAGTTTTGGCAGTGGATTGGAACAAGGGCCATTCAACCGAGAGCAACCGCTGGGTTACAGAATCAGTGTCATTTATTTCTGCAATTTGTAGTCAAATCCATATGCACTTACACATACAAATGCCGGGAATCGACGAACAAAGTATCAATATTGGTATCTTCACTTCTCAGGTCGATCTGGCTGCCTATGTATATATCACGAGTAGAGGTGGCAGATATGAAGCTAGAACGTTGATAATTCTAAAATTCACACTTCATATTATGTACGAAAAGTTGTTTTTTTTTGTGTTTTGGAAATCTCCCAAAATGAGATTTGTGTAAGCGGTACGATTTCATATGTAAGTCGATGCTTAATTGTTAACTGTTCTATGCCAGCTTTTTTTCCTCTAATTATGAGCTCTTAGAGATCCGTAGCAAAACAAAGGCAAAAAAAGTAACTTTTTCATGGATCACTGCCCAATTCAGATTTTTTTAAATTCATCACACCCAACCTGATATGCTGATTAAATGATGTTCTGAGAGATTATCCAGACCTGTGCTCGAGTGAAACTAAAACACTTTTGGTATCTAATGTTCCTGCTCCAAGGTCTATGACCCCGACAGGACATTTTGACCATTTAGAGAAAAACGTGTGGGGTGATGGTATAGGGTCCCAAATTGATCATTGATCAATATAGTCATGGATGTGGAAGTTGATACATATATATATATATATGTGTGTGTGTGTGTGTCTGTGTGTCTGTGTGTGTCTGTGTGTGTGTGTGGAAGAAACAATCAATGAAAATCAGACTACTGCAAGAATCAAACTTGCTACCGGTAGGATAGCCACTTCAACGTAGCGATGCTCTCACTATTAAACTTAACAGTCTACCAGTAATTCAAGGGCCAAATGACTGCTTTCAACCCAAATTATCATCTCGTTTATTCTCAGTTTGATTCCTGCGGTAGCCCCGTTTTCTTTAATTGGTTATTCAATTTACGATGTCCAAATTGAATGATACATTAACCGTGTGACGACGGGGGATCATTTCGAATAAATATCTGAATGATATAACCTAATTTATAATTCATTCTGTTAGACCAAATATGTCCATTCCTCAATACATTATACACACATACACATACAAACACACACACACACAGACATGTATGTATTTATGTATGTGTGTATGTATGTATGTATACATGTATACATATATATATATATATATATGTGTGTGTGTGTGTGTAATGAAATAAGAGGTTTGCTACACAAACACGTCTGGGCCTTTTCAGGCTACCCTGATTTATATGCTTGGGATGTGTTCCCGAAAAGGTGTGGTGTCCTAAATCATTCAAAAATGAATTTATCATATAAACATGTTAATAAAGTATTTTACTAATAAGTATAATACCGATTTGTTATTCTGTTTTAAAGAAACAATTTTGTAACAAGTTAATGAAAAATAGAACCAGGGTTACCAAAAAAAAAAAAGAGTCGGTTAAATTTATAACCAACTTATTGTCAATAAGTACCAATAAATCTCACGTATAATTAAACATCTTGTATATGTGTGTACGTATATTGTGTGTCGTCCTATGTATGATTTTTTGTGTGAGTTTCTTTGTGTGCAAAGAGCAACTAAATCAATACGCACTATCAGTCAATTCTTTCGTGTCCACACAAGAGTAGCTCAATATACATAAACGCTCACTTATTTATCACTTGCTATCACATCGATAAATGCAATCACATGAAATGTTATTTAAATGAATATTCTGGGAGAGAACCATCATCCTAGAGTTACCAATTTAGGCATAATTCACTTGCAATACATTTTATCAACTCATCAAAACCTTCCAAAAAGCTCTGGAGTCTGATGTCACATAAGCAATGCAAATCGATTGCCAATATCTGCAGACATAGAATTTTTTTAAAATTCTGTTTCCATTAATTAGCTTGTTTACTGTATTTACTCCCGTACAATGTGATCTCGAATATAAGACAACTCCAATTCATTTTAGGTAGAATTTAGTTCAGTATTTTATTTCCTAAGGGAGCGACTGAACCGTAGTAAGCCATGATAATCCACGTCATGATAATATATAGTGATTCTTTTCGCTACTACCATATTTCAATAATCTAAGTTTCACTTTTAAGAATGTAATGTTTCCAATTCAATACTTGTTTCAAGAGTGTATAGCCACACACTTCCAGTGTGCTAACAGTATTAACTGCCACTGGATGTATTAGTTGCAGCTCAGTGTCACTGCATATACGATGTTTCATAACCACAGGCGATAGAGTCAATACACGTTGTTAGATATACCACGCCTTCGGAAGCTTCGTTTTCACAGGATCGTTATTGAAACAAAGTGAGAAAGGGACGAATGATCTCAGCTCAAATTGGTGCTTAGATCTTACAGTTTTGTGCATCAGTGTTTTTTTTCTTTTCTTTTAAGCCTGCTCTCACATTTTAAATAGTTTTCTTTGATTTATTTTGAATGTAAAGTTAGAATTACAGTTAAATTTATGGTTAATTTGAATTGATTTACAGTTGATATTATATTTACTTTGAGTTTACGTAATGTTCTGTATAGTAGAGATCTATATTTTGTGTGTTTGTTGGTTTGTTTCCATAATTCGACAAAAATGTAATCTTCATTTATACTTCAGTATAATTACACCCACCTGATTCGATCCTGATACTTCCGTATGAGAGTGCTCATTTATTTAGACCATTGCCGAAATTTACATAGAGCAATTAAAACTATTCAATACATTAAGCACACTTTTGAATACATTGATGATAACATTTTTTTTATTATAATTCTTTAAAGCCCTTATTATGCCTCATCTAATATATAGCTACCGTATAATGTCTCCAATCTTGAAACATAAAAGAAAACCCCTTGAGAGGATACAAAGCAGGGCTACAAAAATCGTACCATCATCACAAATGTTTACTTAATAAGGGAGAAAAACAAAACTAAAAGTTGAAACATTAGAATTATTACGTGGGGAAGCAAATAATCTCGAAACTTATTACATTGTGAATAACATCAATGGCATTGATCAAGCCTGCTACTGAAATCAGTGTCCCAACAAACAAATGTTCAATCTTAAACTCTCTGCAATCATAAGATGGTCATTCAAATCCAGGAAGCCACCGGTATTGGAAAACATTTTTTCTCCTCCAGAGTATAGCTACATTATGGAAAAGACTTACAGAAAAAAACAATCATTTCCATAAGTATTAACTCCAATAAAATTAATCCAAACAAGTTTCCTTTTGAATTCACTAACTAATCTTTTTCTGTGTCAGATCTGCATAGTCGACGGAGCCACGATTATGAACTCAAAAGACATAGAACAGATGCTTCAAAGACAGAGAAACCGATAAACTATAATCATCACTACCATCATCATCATCCGTTCATCGTTCGTCGTTGGACATAGACCGTCTGACCGCTAAGACGTGCTCAACATCTCTATATTATTGCTATATGAATGTTCTAATGGTTTCTATATCTCCATCTTTTGTCATCTCTGAACTATATTATGCTGTTTTGTGATCTGTTCTTGTGAGGTTGAAAGTCAGTTTTTTGTTTAAGTTCAATGTTCCAACAAATAGGAGGATGCATTGCTTGTAAACTCTTTCTCATAGAACTAAAACTCCTTGCTATTGAAAGTTGAGCTTTCCTGGCCTAATTTTGCCATCCAAGAGTTATTGTTCAACCTGATTATATTAGGTTACTATCGTCTTAGTTGAGATAAACATTGAGATGAATATCGAATTTCTCGCACAGCACACACGTAATATGTTAACTTCACCAATTTGCTAAGCAAATTATGATAATAATGCAATCAACATTTCTTCACACAGTCTTCAAATATTTGTCAAGACAACAAGTGTCACGTCTGGACCTCTCATTCGTTTCAGAATTACTTTATACTCATCACGTTTCGTCCAGGTCATTTTAGTTTCAACAAAACGAGCATAGACTGTCCTGATTCGCCATTATAATATGTTCATCAGTCTTTTAATACTTAACACTCCCAACGCATTCACCGCCCTTGGACGAGTCATTTTCTTTAAAAGTTCTACTGAAATAGAACACGCAGTCTATGATTATTTCTAATTCATTTTCAAAATCGACTTGCTTTAAGATTTGGAACTAATTGATTGTTTTTTTGTTTTTTTTTTCCTCTGAATAAACTATACTGTTATTTCTGTTTGGTGCCAGGCGTACAATTATTTACTGAAAAAAATACTTTGCGTCAGCTTGATGAGAGTGAAAGATGTGGAAAGGTCTCAGCCTAAAGGTTAATGTAGTTTTTTTTATGTTGTCGCAATAAGAAAATGTTTCAGTCGTGGTAAAATATACGTTTTAGTAATTTAGGGGGTTCCATTGTTGGAAATGTTGGATATTCGCTACTGTGGTGCGTAACCATTCAAGAATAACTTGAAAGAGCGAATGAATAACTGTAAGTAAGAATGGCAAGTTAAATAAAAACAAATTTATAAGGTAATACTTACGATCAATACACTTGAAAAGTTTTTGAGATGAAAGATAAAAGAGAAAGTAAGAAATACCAGCATCTCAGAATTAATGTACTTTTTGTGAACAAAAAATTGATCAAAGAAATGGGAGTTGACTTACTGACGTACAAAGGTTTTT
>OY735220.1:50452035-50517035 GCA_963457665.1 Thysanoteuthis rhombus | reverse complement strand
TTAAAAAGTTTAGATATTATTTATCAAATAGACGGTAGCATGTTTTTAAACTAACTGTTTGAGCGCGTGGTCTGTTTATGTAATAAGACATTTTTTCAAGTCTATGACGGTAGTTAAACTTATGTCTAGGTTATTTTTAAGCTATGATCAAAGATATGAAACCAGCTGCAAATCAACAGAAATTCCTGCAATAACTAGATTTAAATATGATTTTTGCTTTCTGTGTGAGATGGTTATTTGATTTACTTGCGCTAGAAGATGAAGTCGTTCGTAGAAATTGAAAAGATTGACTGTTTTGTATTTTTCAGTTCCTATTTTATTTACTTGACTGTTTCCAAAAGAATACTTTCGGTAAAGTCTCATGAGATATAACAAAGTCATGATGTTGACTTTTGCAATTAGTTGATATTTTTTGTCCATACCCTCCAGAGGAGTCATGCATATATGTGTCTTCATTCATAGAAATAACGATTACTCCGGCTGAGTTTTAGAGTGCTGGCCTCTTGTTCGGTAGACAGTGGTTCAATCCATCTCAGTATCAAGAAGGATTGAAATGGATTCTCAATGCCTACCTGTCATATGCTCAGGACAAGGACTGAGAAAGTTTTACCCCAGGCTAAAGGATTATGGTCAAATCACATTGGATACGCCCATTCTTGCACGATCACCGAAGTTAAGCAGTGTAGGGAATACCAGATGCCGTCAGCAGAGCAATGCTCCAACAAGCTTGGCGTGCTGGAAGCGGGTTTTACTAATGATTGCCCGCGTGTACCAAACCTCAAAAGCAGCCTCAATTGGGATATAAGCAGAAAACGATCATATATACAATACAATCAGCATTTTATAGCTATCTTGCTTGACAAAAAGTTATTGACAGAAACATGTTTGTTTTGTGGACGTGGAGTAATCCAACGGAATGTTGATGGAAACGGCAATTCGAATGTGAAAAGAGAAACTCAAAAGAAAGTAGATGGTGCATCTCAATTTTTTTTTCATTTTACCTTGGGCTTGTTTCGATGCCATGTGCATGTAAACCACAACCGATAATTCATATGAAAAAAAATTGTAATTATAAATAAACATATTTCAACATCCCCAAATGTGTGTGTGTGTTTATATAACATACATGGAGTCCCTCTCTAAACGTCTTTATAATTATCATATCGTTGTACAAAAACCGTCCATGTATATATGATAAGATGTAAGTGCAATAAAGTAGGATAATTCCTAAGATAAAATTTAAAAAAACAACATATATGACATAAGCCATATATTGAAAGAAAGTACTGGCTCTGCGATGCTCACGATAGAGAATGGTGGCGAATCCAAGGGAATGTCTATGTGGACGGATATTAAGAGACTGATGATAATGATTGATGATGTATTGAAATCATAGCTGGAAGTGAGGGGATGTTTAATCAGCACTGCTAGGGTGCCAGGTTGGTATAACTGCTTTGTTTTTTTTAAATCCCAGTAACTGTATAATGGTAATCTATTGATGAAACAACCAAAGGAATTTCTATACATGGCACCATAATAATAAAATATGGGTGGAAGATTAGAAAAAGAAAAAGAAAAAAACACTGAATAAAATTACATTAATAACAATAACAGTTATTGGGGAATGAGAGACTAAAGTCGAACTTTTTTTTTTCCCAATATTGTAAAATTTATTTGGTGTTTAAAGTATTTATATTTCAGAGACTATATATATATATATATATATATATATATATATATATATATATATATATATATACATATATATATATATATAATGTGTGTGTGTTTGTGCGTCAGTAATTGATATATATTCGGCAGTCCACTGTGACAAAGAAAACCATATATCTAATAGACATCCAAAGTTCACCTGCGATTATTGTAAACATCTTGAGAAAAAGAACTCGTCTTTTTGTGCTGGCCAGACATTTAGAGAATCTCTTGGTCTTGTAAATAGATCCATTAATCACAGAAGCTAAAGACACCTGGAATTGCGAAATAAAAATAACAGGCCCGTTTAGTCACGGAACAGAAACCATTACGTAAAAAGCATCATTTGGCATCATGCTCTCTTTGGGGGTGATCAATTCAAACATTGGATCGAGAGTGATAAATGAATAAGTAATTTATCTCGCTTTTTGCGGGGGCAGTGACCACTAAAAAGTCCAAAATTCAAAAGGGACAAGGGTGGATGCTGCTGGCTACAAACTGGGGCTCCAATTCAGCGTAGACTTACACTGTTCATTGAACCCCCCCCCCCCCGCTAAGATCCTGTTATGGAGTCTACACAAAATACAGAGTGGAAGTTTTTTTTCAATCTTGTTGATTCGCCATTTGTCTTCCGATATTGTCCTTTTTTTCCGTCATAGTATCTGATTGATAATAAATTATAGTAATATATTTATTAAACATAGATAGCCAACCAGAATAAAAACATTTTAAATACTGAAGAAACCCACTTTTCAGTTTTTATGACAGTTTTGGTTGACATTTTCTAAAAAAACTCTGCAGGAACAGAAGCTTTTGGACAATATTCATTTCATTCTCTCTTATACTTGCGAAAAATGCATGTTATTCAAAAATATATCCACTGATCATCTAATCCCAGTCGTTGTGTACCTGTTGTTACTTTAGAAGGTCCTGGTTCATTTCACCGCTAAATCATGTAAGATCTTTTAAAGATTACAACTCAATTCCTCTTCGTAGAGCGCTTCCCACTGCACTATAGTTGCAAAACATGAGTGCATTCGTGCACACATAGCTTAGAAAGAACTATTTACAATAGATTTCCCGATAGTACAGCAGATTTCACCAAATAGAAATATTGGTTATTCGGATCAGTCTCACGATAGGACAGGTTTTGTAAGTACCAATTCAAACACACTTAATAGTCAATGATTTACTTCGTTTAATATAACCAATGTACTCTACGTCTGGACCTAGCGACAGCTCTTCCAAATCGATATTTAGAAAAAAAAATCTAATAGACATTCTAGAAGTATATATTTACCTCTTGAAACGACTTTCAAATAATTTTAGCCAACTGTAAAATTTCTAAAATCAAGGAAATGCGGCTGTGAAATGGACTTATGTTGTTGTGGTTTCCTGCAAGATGTTTCCATTAAATTTAATTAGTTGATAGAACCAGCCAGTTATTGAGTCCTAAATTGTCAGTCCAGATGCGGTTGTATTTGCCGGAATCCACCGTATATTTCAAGACACTTACACAGAGACCATACTTCCGAAACCTGTCTAGGTCATCTCATTATTGCCGGCCACATTTTTACCCATAATCGCTGGGGATCCTTTTCGACTCTTGTTTTATCTTCAATATAATGGTCTGCTTGGTGATCTTTCAATAGGATATACATATCTAACCGTCCGGGAGAAAGGTTGAAAAGATTTCATTCTCCAAGATCAAATTGCTGTTAAATGTTGACCCTAAACTAACACCGCAGGGCAGAACCATATATCTAACAGACATTATCTCGATCCAAAGTTCACCTGCAATTATTGTAAACATCTTGAGAAAAAGAACTCTTCTTTTTGTGTTGGTCAGACATTTTGAGAATCTCTTAGTCTTGTAAATAGATCCATTAATCACTGAAGCTAAAGACACGTATCCGAAAATTTCACAAAAGAAACATGAACAGAGTTTTTAATCTCCGTGAAAAAGAAAAATGCAACAATTTTTTGTCCTTTTACTCTTCCGTATGATAAATCATTGATGCTATTTTCTGTCAGGAACTGAAAATATAAGCAACAATAAACCACGGATACATATATGACATAATTTTCTTTCAGTTTTTCCTCCGTAACTTTGACACATTTGTACCTCTGATTTCAAAGTCACTTTTCCCTTCCCTGTTAGAATTCTATCTCTGGGTCCATCGACAATCTTCCTTCACTGAGAATTAGTTTGCAACGAAGATCGAATAAATGGACACGACGCACTCACTGTACTCGTCGGCTAACCAACCATTATCATCTTCAACTGACAGGTTTCTCGAATATTTTTGTCATAGTTTGAACCCAAATGTTTCAATCACAGTATCGAAAATTAAGTTAAGAAACATCTTATTACTACACGCGTCTGACTCCCTCGGTTCAGGTTCAATTTTGCACTTGTTTCCGTACGGGGCAATACTTCAAAATGACTATTTTTAAAAAAGGCCAGATTCAAAGCAATGAGTGCATCCATTTTCAGATCATTACGGTTCGCTGTTACCACTGATTACATCTTTCTCTCTATCACTCCTTTCCCTACTCTCAATCTCTTTCTCACCCTCTCTTTCTATCTCTCTAAAAATGATTGTCTCCTCTTTTATTTCTTTTTTTCTCTCTCTGTTTGTGTCTCTGTCTTGATCTATTCAATCTACACACACACACACGTACATATATATATATATATGTGTGTGTGTGTGTGTGTGTGTGTATTCCTTTCCAATTCTGTCTCTTAGATTTCCCAGTTTCTCACTTCCTCTCTCCGTGTCTAGCACTCCTCGCGTAACTCTCACTCTTGCCTCCTTAACGCTCTGCTTGCTTGTATCTCCCCCCTCTCTCTCTCACTCCCTATGACACAGTTTATACATATGTATCTCTATTTCTTTGTCACTCTCTTTCTTTGTTTTAGTCTTCCTTACTCTCACCTTATGCCTCTCTCTATCTACGCCTTACCTCTGCTATATCTCTTGGCATCTCACCCATGCTTAATCTCGCTGTATGTATCACCCCTCTGTCAGCTACACTTATCAAATCTCCATTTCTCACTCTCGATTTTACCCCCCTTCTCTCTCCCTTTATATATATATATATATATATATATATATATATATATATATATATATATATATATATGTACACATATAGATATATACTTATACATATATATATATATATATGTACATATATATATATATATATATATATATATATATATATATATATATATATATATATATATATATATATATATATATATATATTACTTTCTGATTCTTCCTTCGGTTCACTGGTTCACTGATAGACTGCTGATATTAAGTCAACTCTTCCTAAGATTGCAATGGCGAATTCGTTTATTGGAAAAAAAGAGAAAAACAGATTGTCTTCATTGTGCCTTTTGCCCCCGTTCGTTCAAAATGGACGTCAGATTGTCCGTTCCTCCTGACTCGATTTCGAGTCATTTTATTTCGTCTGCTTTCCTACCGACTATTAACTCATTCTCGCTTCGTGTCTTGTTTGACGATGTCACTAGACTGTTGCCTCCTAATGCATTCCTTATTTTATTTTCTCTTCTACATACGTATTTAACAGCATCAATATTGTTACATATATATATATATATATATATATATATATATATATATATATATATATATATATATATATATATATATATCGTTTGGCACCCTTTGTATGCGTCGGCTAACGTCCCTGTTCCGCTTATAGCCAGCAGGAATTTAGCGATTTGAACCATGGCTATACGACTTGTGCTGACTACTATTACTATTACTACTACCAGTGATAATAATAATAATAATAATAATAATAATAATAATAATAATAATAATAATAATAATAATAATAATAATAATTGTAAGATAATTTTAACAACAACAACATAAAACAACAATGATAAGGATGATTGATGAGTAATGCAATGCATGTACATGTGTGTTTGTGTGAGTGTGTGAGTGTATTGTTTGTGTATCTCTGGGTTAATAATACCTTCCAATGACAACACGGAAACTAAACTCTGATCTGTGGCTGATCCCCCCCCCCCGCCCGAAGTAACATTTTCATTTGACTCAGATACAACACTCTAATCCTTGGCCTTGGACCAAAGTGCAACAGTTCGATCTTATGCAGAACAAATAGATGTTCTGATCCTAAACACAAGTGCCAATCTATACGTAAGTTCATCTGACTTTTTTATGGGTTATGTGCTAGACATAATAGATCAAAGCACATATAATAAGTACTGATGCATTTATTTTATTTGTTTATCTATTCATTCATCCATGCATTTTTCTGTCACGTTGAAGGAAACCGATATTTAAAATTGAGAGGAACTATAGCAATTCGATCTCTTACACATACTTTTGTAATCTGATGATTCACTTGAAGACAAAGAGTCTGCAGATGACACGATATTTTACTCCTAACTATTATATACATCAGTCGGATTCTATACGTTGTGGAAAAGGGTACAATGCATCAAAGCAACATGCGGCTTGGACGGGTGGCATTTACAAAAAAAGTCCAAAAAAAAACGACAAACGAACGAGAACGCTTAAGAGTCGTAAATTTTGACGGAACATGTACACGAAAAAATAATTAAATATGCACAACAACAGTGCCGTGTAATTATGAAAAGCATTCCGAACATTCTGAGCCAAGATAAAAGGAAGGCAAACGCAGGGACAGGGGAGAGCAAAGAAATAAAAACAAGAGAAAAGAAACCCCTCAACTGAAAACTTGGAAGCCGAGAATATCTCAGATAAACAACAAGTTTGTTTTTTTTTTTTTTGCAGAGAGAAAGGAAACTATTATCTTTGCAGCCCCGAACAATTACTGCAAGGATAATTGCATCAAAGCTTAGATAGACAGAACCCTTAAAATCGGCACATGCTGCCTTTGTTGAGGAAGAACAGAGATGGTAAACCGTATCAGGAGAGAACGCAATAAGATGGCTAATGGCGAAATACAGACATTCATTGATATACTACTGTTCGTTATAGCATGGTTCGCGATATTATGGAAATGGTGCATTGATATGACTGCAATATTAAATTTCTCTTTTCAATCAATTAACATACCCGCCTGGCCAGTCGCTCAGTAAAAACCTTTACGTCACCATTATCTTTAGCAGTTTGGGGTATTCAATTAGAAAAAATGGAAGTGAGGCTGATCAATGAATAAGTTTTCTTCCCTAACGTTTTGCAGGTAGTAATCACCACAAAAAAATTCACTGAAAAAAAATAAACAAACAAAAAACAAACAAAAAAAACAAGTGGATGTATTCTACAGGATCAATTTAGTATAAACTTACGTTGCAAACCAACCCCCGTTTGAAGATATTTTGTAGTTTTAAGAAAAAAAATCGGAATAATTTTTTCAAAAACTTGAATATCTGAGAATAAATGTTGAAATTTCCGTCATTCTAGTTTCATCAATACAGCCTGTAGGCACGATACAAACATTGATTGCAAGCTGGCCAGACTTGGTTGAAAATTGAAAAACCGTATGTGGACAGTTTCGTATATATATAAGTATTTATACAGCTTCGAAATTGACTAAAATAAGACAAAATATCAATATTGTTAAAAAAAATACCATTTTGTTTAAAATGTTGAAACAAGATCAAATATGTAATGTAGACACGATACAACCAAAATCCAATATTTTTCAATCATGAATCTATGTAAGTATGTTAGATCAAACATGTCTGATAATTTTTTGTTGAATCATTTTTTTATTTGATTTGTTTGCAAATAAGTTGTTTCTTCCTGTTCAGTTACACGAAGAAGGGATCAGTCGAAAGTTTGTGCTATAGTTCTTCGGGCACTTTTAATCACCATCAGTTATTCTCAAGAAGGATTTTAAATTCCAATATCCATGGTACAATAAGAAATATACTTCGCACTTTGAAATCCTTCAAACTATTTCCTAAAAGTGACTGATAACAGCCAAGAACTAAATTATGAATTTTGGATGATTATTCAACTCTAGAAAACCCAGCAAAAAGATAAAAAATTAAAAATAAACTTATTAGCAAACTACAAAAAAATTGGATCAAAAAGAGCTATCCGTCGTGTTGAATGAAACTTATTAGAAGGAAGATTGCTGCAAAAATATACATGAAATATCTAAAAAAAAAAAAAAATAACTCATTGCAATGTAGCAGATCGTTTTTGCATGCATTGATTATTCCATTCATTTTTAACAACGAGGGACAAACTAGTAAAGTATAAGAAAATATCTACATTGATTAAGTGATTTAGAAATTTGTATGGTCCTTATAAAATATCAATATTTATTTGGTCGGCAGAGTAAATTAACTAATCCATCTATGTACCTCAACAATTTATTGAAAAAAGAATTATCGTCATTTGGCCGCATAGAAAGTTAATCTTTTTAACCCAGTCACCTAATTTACAAATCAATTGATATTTATGGCAAATCAAAATACTAATTAAATTAAGCCAGAATTATATAGCTGCACTCATTCAATAAATAGTTGATTATTTCTTACTTGTTTAGTCGTGTCGTCAAAAAAGACGGTGTATAGGGAATATATGGATACATAGCACATTTCATAAACGTATACCAGCTTGCTCCATGGTTTCTCGTCTTGGCCTATGCAGAATATACATCTAACTTGTTAGCCCTACTGACATTAAAAATGCCTGTAATAATCAAGTAGTTTAACAATTGGCATTGTATTTATAAAATATCAAAACATGTTGCGTTGCATTTCCTTGTTTGCTTTCAAAATTTCCTAAAACTTAAACTAATCCGAAGGTGAAATTATGATGCAACTCATCAAGTACAATGAAAAACAAAATTATTTTGCCATGAATTACGTCAGTGGTGACAAAAGCGTGGCAGGCGAAATATTCACTTTTAATTATTACATATAAATTGAAAATTACATTGCAGCTAGCTTTGAAATAGCTTTTATTGAACCCAAATTGACTTTTTAAATTCATGTTGTTAGTATAACTGTTTTATTTATTTCTTTAATTGAACAATATCAATATGTTATCTGAACCTAAACTTGTTTCAATATGCCAGTTCCGTTCTTTAGCGTGACAGATTATAAAAACACGTTGCTAATTATCATATGTGTTGATCATTTAGCCTTTCATCCTTCAAATAATTTTCAAATAATGAATGAAATCATTACATATTTCTGCTTGGATCAATTTCATGAGTCACTTGATGGGATTTTTGAAAGTCATTTGGAAAACACTTATCTACCAAAAATGAGTTCTGACTTGAAAAATTAGTTTGCTCTAAGTACAAACATTTTGGTACTAGTTCTCAAACGAATGTGCACACAGGAACTAAAAAATGCCGTTGACGGCATTGCATTCATTGAGTCGAATTTCAAAAGTGCATACATGCTTTTATCGTAGGAGAAACATCAGCCCAACACATCTTTTTTTTGCATCCAAAGAATACATTAAAAAAAAAAAAAGAATAAAACGTTGCGTGTAGAGCCTCATAAAATTGCTCCTTTACTGAAGCTTGGTACCAACTATTTCAATTGCAGATTCATGGATATTGTTCCGTCTGGATAACTATCTCTAGATTGTTCAACCTTAAAGAACGAAAGGGCTCCAACTGCCCAGCTATTTACCCATAGTTTGAGGACAATGGTTTCATATCTCTCAAAAGGCTTACGAACTCGATCTGCTGGTTCTGTTTTCATGTCAGTATCAATTGTGCCAATCCGATTATAGCTCAATATTACCGACAATTTTCGACGACATGCGTAAAGTACTTAGCTCAGAAACAATAAATGAGCATTTACCAGTTCGTACATTAGAAGGGCAGTTTGATCTTAACAGAAGGCACGTTTGAACTCGTTCACTTATCCAGGTTTTAAAAAAATACAGAAGTAATATGTTTACACCTAGTCACCAAGTCATATCTACCAAAATGCATTTAAGGAATAGATTTTCTTTAAAACTCTTGTGTTCACCGTGCTGTAAACCTTTGATCAGGAGATACACTCGTCGCCAGGGAACTGGAATCGAGGAATTGATTCTAACAATGTCTTTGACACTCGTACAATTGTTATCAGTTGGTCGACGCTAGAAACATTTAGTCATTGGGGAAACAATTCGATTTGTATTGATCTCCCCAGTTTATTCGATTTGACTTACTTGCTTGTTTTATTTTTGCGTTTCTATTACGTTGGTGCGAAAATAATTGCAGTTTTTAGACATTGACTACAAAGTAGCTTATCTCAGCTGGCAATAAACGTTATTAATCGAAATGACAACCTGTATAATGTATAGATTGTTGCTAACTAGGAACAAATTCATTAATTCTGGAAGGTTGTAATAGCAGAATCCTGGAACCAGTGAATTCTTTGAAAGCGTTTTGAGCAACTGCTTGGTCATTGAACACCTCCCCTTGCATTAAGTGATCGAAATGCCTGAAAAGTAGTAGTTGCTCGGAGGGAGGTCAATTGAGCAGCTTTGTGAAGCAGTGTTTCGAAGCTTTGTTCGTTCAATTTCTTCCAGATCATTGATAGTTCTTTTTTTTTCTGCTTTTCATTCGTTGTCATTCGTGCAAAATGTCCAGTATTTTTGCCCTTGCAAATTCGGCACAAATATCAACCAACTGTTGAATGGCCAACATTTATCCATCGGCAAATCTTTGTGTTGTTTTGCAAAGGTCCTCTTCTATATTATCGTTCAGCTGGACGTCTTCAATCACAAAGAGGATATCCATGTCCTCAAGGATCTCATCCTCTTTAAGACATTCATGGAATCAATGATGGGCAGTTCGTTCTTTGACAATCCCTTGACCAAATACTTGGTTGATATTGCGAGCAGTATCCGGTCTTTCACGTCCCACAGTGAACTCACACAATAAAATTGCTGTTCATTGATTTGATAGTCTCATATAAACCAGGATAAATAGTGAAGAAAAAAACGTTCAGATTGGATAGAGCGTCTTTCACACTTTTAAACTGTTTATTCCATGGACCTATTTAAATGATAAATTATTCCAAAATAAGCATCAGCTTTTAAACAATTGTTTTCATCAACTTAATAGTATATGTTTACTCATTACAAGGGTCCAGTGGTATGGTACTCGCTCCCAGTTCGACGGACAGTGGTTTAATCAATTGTCAAGTCATACCAAATCATCTAATGTGGTATTCAAAGTCTTTTTTCTGAGGACTCAGACTGAGCATCCCATTCTTGGTTTGAGGGAATACAGCCAAATTACTTTGACAATTGAGAAATGCCAGCTGTGGTATACAGAACGAAGCTTAGACAGCCCCAGCAAACCGAAATTTGTTCTTAGTAATAATTGTCAGTATGTACTTGACACAGCAACACACTCCCTAAGGATATAATGGAACAATTATACATACATAGAATATATGCTTATGATATATATTGTTGGCTTTGTTAAGACTTAGCTAGCTGGTACTCTTATACAAGAACCTGTGTGTTTATTCCGTATATTGTCCCTACAAAAAGTACCAAATATCTGGCTAAAAGTATATCTTAACACACACAGCTTCAAAGATGATACAATTTGGTCAAACCACCAATACAACACAAACATAAATGTGATTGTAGAGAAATTAAAACAAGATTGATCAACCAAATCAGAGAAGATTCAATCGAAATCTAAATTTTGAGATTTTTCACGCTGTATATGTATTTTGAGATGAATCTTTTGCACGATGTATCTGATTTTTATTGCACTCACTGTATATGGAATCAAAATAACATTCACTCAGCCTAAATGATTAATGTTTTACAACTCTTCAAAAAATCTTCATAATCAATTCTGAAAAAAAAAATACTTTCCAAGATTGGCAACCAGTGAGAGAAGAATCGATGTTGTATAAACTGAAGCCCTGTAAATCTAAGGAAGTACAGCAATTGCCCTGTTCGTACATTGGAATATCTTTTCAGTGAGAAGTATTACTTGGGTGTAAATAATGGAATGGGTTTTTGAATTTCAGGTGTTATTTCGAGTGAGAAGAAATATATAAAGGTACCTCTTTTTCTTGTGATGTCATGATTGCACTTATGTCTCAGGGCAACACCTGGTATCCTTGCAAGTACACACACACACATACACACATACATATATACACTTTGTTTGAATGGTCTTCTATTTAAACGTAGACGGCAATTACTTTATATTTTTTATAACATAGAAAGAAGACAAAATATATCTTTCAAAATCTGGAACTGTTGCTACTCTTGCTATAATCGATCGTACAAAAAGAATCGATGCTTCAACTGAAATACAAGAATGATTGAAACCGTCAATCGAAACTGTCTACATAGGTTTCTCCAGTTTTGAAGTTGATCTGGCTTGATAGCTGCGTGTCTTTGTATGTATCACGCGTCCAGGCTGCACCAAATTGAACTAGACGACTGCACTATTGAAAAGTCCTCAGAATGTCGAGAATTGTTTTGTTTTTGTTTTTTGAGAAACTCCACCCATAATATTATTTCGGATGGGTTTGATTCATAATGTAATTTTATGCTGAAACAGTGCCAGTTTTCACACATGGTTTTGGAAACGGAATTTTTTTTATTTATCACCCCCCCCCCAAGCAAGAAGTAATGTCTCTTTTTCTGACACTTTTTGCATTGTTTGATTGATCACCCTTAATCAGCATGATGCAAAAAGACATTAGTCATATGACAGTTTTTATCGAGTCACTAACCTGGCCGTTTTTTATAATCAATTTCAATAAGAATAAAAGAAGCCAAAGAAAAGAATCTATGTCAACGCCTTTGCAATACTAAGAGAAAAGAAATCATTACAAAGCCTTTAACAGAACAAGGGAAAAAATACCTTTCCGATGGAAATCATTTCCATCAATAGAAAACATATATTGACTTTAACTTTCTATAAAGTTTGAAGTATGACTTTTTTTTTCATCTGTACACATAGAAATACATACTTGCATATACGTTGGAGAAACTACTTTTGAAGTTATTGATATATAAGCACTGTATGTGTGTGCACGTATATGCATTGAAATGAGACCAGACACATGTACAGAAACACACACATAACCACAAACACTTGCACATACACAAATCTGCGAAAACATTCACATATGCACTTGCATATATATGCATATATATATATATATATATATATATATATATATATATATATATATATATATATATATATATATATATATATATATATGGTCTACGATGTTTTGAAACACTAATTGAGATGACCTCCCGTTGATACATGGTGAATGCATCATTTTCCTTGGATAAGTGAAATAAAGAATTGAATAAGGCAGCTGCAGGGATCGAACCTGTTACCAGTAGCTGCTTAAACGTAAGATCGGTCTATCCATGGATTTTAAGATATCGGCTGAAAAGCAATCCTGGCCAAATGACAGATTCTCCGTATATTAATGGGAGGTCGTCTCAAGTTGAGTTTGAACAGGATAAAATGCCTCTCTTATTTGTTGTTGTTGAATTATACATACACTTCTTTAAAAAAAAAATATATATATATAGATAGATAGATAGATAGATAGATAGATAGAGAGAGAGAGAGAGAGAGAGAGAGAGAGAGAGATGTGTGTGCATACAGTTGGAAGTTGATGCAATCCTCCGTTTAATAATGCTTCTTTTGTATGATAATCTATAATCTCACGAGGTTAAATCTAAAAATAAATCATGAAACTGCTACTCATCTACTCCCAATTCAACTCCGTGGTAATTTCCTGACGAACGACGTCTTCAACTGAAACAATGTTCAGTGAAAGAGATTTTATCACTCACACGCTTGTATGAAGAGGGATTATTTGATGTACCGTTGTGTGAGAATTTCGTATATCAACTGAGAAAATCACTTGATTAGCAATTCCAACAAGAATATTTTATATTATCATGTACTCATATCTTTCTGGAACTAAAATCATTCCACGACATATCTGAGTCAAGAAAAGTATCTCTATGAATGGAACACAAACTACAGACTATCATGAATACTCCTTTGTACTAAAATACCTACTTGGCCATGATCGATGAACGCATTATGGAATTATTTTTTTGACGAAGTTATTAAAGAACAACATCGAATGAGATGATGGTTATGTAAAAATTGGTTTACTTGATGTTGGACAACCGTATCCATCGAAGATGGCAAAGGATCATACCCTTTTTTCTGAGCTGGTGCTCATGTATTTATGTGTTTGTTTGTTTATTCCACCGCTCTTGGCCATAGCGTTTTGTCTCCGTAGTTAGCAGGGGGGCTACTCCATTAGACCCTTTCTAAAACTGTTTTTATTTTTTTTCAACCTTTGACTTTTAGCGGGGTTATATTCTGCCACTTTCATTTGTTGAAGTGTTCTAACGCTTCTGGCTACCACACTGCGTATACAGATTTGAAAATATTGACATCAGTATTCCATTAGACCCTTCTTATTTTTTTCTTGGGCCTTTTGAGGTTTTTATTCTGACTAGTTAATATATGTGTCTGTGTGTTCCAGTGCCAATGGCCTTATCATTTAGTCTATAGACTTGAAAATTGCTGTCAGTACTCGACTATACATTTTCTGTTTTATTTTGAGAGAAAACGAGTTTGTTGACCTTTTGTTGCCTTATTCTGACAGGTTTATCAATAATATCAAGATACTCCAGGGTCTAAATCTTTTTAGTTTCTTTTCACTCTATTTCAGGTCTTTCTCAGCCGTTAAACGCTAACGATGTTATACAGATAATTAATTATGATTGCATTCATTGTTTGATTAAAACTTTTTTTCAACTGCGTTGAATGTTTACATACTAATTTATCTCCTGCACTTAATCTTCATAAATGAAGGAAACTACGACGAATTGCGTGAACACATTTGTGAGCGATTTTTGCAATTTCAACGTCGGTGTCGATATAAATGCATTAGAGTTTAATGCAATATTGAAGTTTATTGAGTTTTTTTAAAACTTCGAAAGATTACACCCATGTTGGTTAAGAAATATTCATATCTTTACCTCTTTTCAAAACACTCATTATTTTTCTAATTAGCTGCGTCAATTATTTTTCGTTCGTGATAACACATTTGAATATTGTAATAAGCTTAACGTAAATGGGTCCCGATGTCTAGCAATGATTAGCTTACTGTCATGGCATCGGTACCCATAGCGAAAAGATTATACAGACTACAGTGAGTGAAAAAGGTATCTGGTACCTGGCACAAAGTTTGATTAAACACATTGGGGCAATGTTCATTCCAATGGCTGGAAGGGACCTGATGGTGTATTGAGCAGTTTGCCATAATCATCGTGTAAAGTAATTTTCCTAACACCATAGGACGCTACGGCTGTGAAGTATTTTGGTTACTTCTCTTCGGTGTTTCCGATTCTGACAATTCATATTCAAATGTAGATAACTCGCCAAAACAATGAATAAATATCTAGTTTAATTATGTCTTCCACTTTTAATTACATTTTTCGGGGATCTCTGACCTGAAAGAAGAAAAATAAAACACTGAGTGTGCTCACTGATATATCTGGAGAATGTCAATTTTGTAAGATGGCCATTTGTTGAGCAAACAAGGTGCGAGCATGCACACACACACATTCACATACTCATATATATTTCTTCAAACGTAGTTAGATATATACTCGTTCGAAATTGATAAAATATAAAGGAACAAAAAATATTGACGCGATAAACACGAAGAAGTAGAAAACAACAACGAACTAGACGGTAAGAAAAGTATTTGGTCCACTCTGCCCATGAATGTATGTCCAATAAAAAGACATTAAAAAAAGCCGCTGCTGCTGTTGCCGCTGATGAAGATGATTGTCGGGCTCTAATTCTATAACTTCCTGTGAGTTCCATTCCTGATCGACACTTGGAAAGTAAAGCGTCTTGAGTTAATTTTTTTCTTCTGATTCTAAAATAGTTTGAGGAGGATCATTGTCAATAACTGAGCAAAGCAGGACGCTGTCAAACTCTACTCGTCTTGCTGACTGAACATTGTGAAATAATGATGGCGTTTGGATAAAAACTACAGATTCTTTCAGCTGCGTTGTGGCATTTTTACGTAGACAAAATCATAGAGCAAAAAAAAAACAACGTATATCACTCTTCTCCACTGTTTTATCACTTATCTTATACAGAGGGGCTTGGAAAATAAGATGATATTGTTAAGATAATGATATAATATTATATTAGGCAGCAGTAATTCCTTAAATACATCTCTCATTGAAATGTATCGACATTTCTTGTCACTAGTAAGCTTTTCAAAGGATTCTGATGTTTCCCTTAATCCTTAGTTTGAAAGGCTCAAGCTCACGTGGATAGATAACAAGACAGCACAATATATCAAGTAAAAAAAGATAGAATCCATCAGAAAAATCAAATGGCAATGAGCAGGTCATGTTGTAAGAATGGTAAACAACCAATGGACATCACGACCCACAACATATATCTCCAGAGATCAAATGCACAACTGAGGCCGAGGGAATAAAATACGGATGGACAAACTAAGCAATTCGGCTCTGTGCACTAATGATATATATATATATATATATATATATATATGTGTGTGTGTGTGTGTGTGTGTGTGTGTATATATATATATATGTATATATATATATATATATATATATATATATATGGATTCTCTCGTCAGCAACGTCAAATGATATTATAGTTTCAGACCCAGTGGCATTGCAAATTCACTCCCTGAACCAAATAGTGTCATCCATTATTTACCACTTGAAAAACACATACAACGTTCTTTGACAAATGTGACATACTTTGAAGGATGACAAACAAATCCTGTTTTACTCTGCAATACACACACACACACAAACACACACACACACACACACACACATATATATATATACATATATGAAGGTGCGAGATTAGCAAGATTTTTTGAAAATTCATTGCCATGCTTAGCCATGTTGATCCTATTAAAACTTATATGCTGGACCATAGTGAAATACTAACGAAAATTGAAGAATGTGTTAACAAAAGTTTGGTAAGAGAATGAATGAACACTGAATATCAAATTAAATAAGTTGTATGAATGTTATGGGAATAAGGTAACCAAGAAATGGATACAGTCTTTTTCAGTGTCACAGATTATTGTTTTTATTGGAACCAGGGAAAGGGGAAAACATTCATCTCTGGTCCGTTTGTCTCTATGATGGGTAGTTGGGTGCGGAGGGAGAGTGAACATGCAAAGCAATGTAACATATTCTTCGAATATATTAATGGAATCGTCCATTGAAGTGTTACTACCCGCTAAAAAGTGGTTTAGTTTCAACCATGAGTAGGCGAATATCTTATTTGATAACTAAAAGTGTTCAACACAAATTTGACGGTTGCTCGATATTATACGATACATTTGAAGATTTGTGAAAAATAATTGTCGAATTCTTCGTTTGCACATGTTTGTACAATTTTTTTTTTATTGTTTAGTTATTATTCTTAACGACAATATCATAAGTTGCCTTTGGTTCAAAACTGACACAACAGATTTAATACTTACATAGGTGAACGTGCAACAGAAACCACACGAAGAACGGGTCATGTCCATGGCTATACTTACTGATCCTGCATCATTAAAAATGTTTTTTTGGGGGGTGACCTGTTTCAAAAAATAAGTGATATGCAGTATGAACTAAAATAAATATACGATACGCATAAAACTTCGTAAAAACACCAACTACATGTATAACATAAACTATTTAAAAATGAATGAAGGTGTTGTTTGATCAACACGGCTGGGGTATCAAGTTGTTATGACTGTTCCATTCTTACAACCCCCGAGGCGGTTGCATGGTGCACAACTGATGATACTAACTACAGAAAATGTATACATCGAACAATAATGACAAAGTATACGTGAAATGGGAGAAGAAAACACCGAAGAAAGTCCAGTATATCGTATGGACAGATACTAGGGAATAGGTTACTGAAGTGGCACGTAACTTTTCTTGAAAAAGTATTTCAATGTTTAGTGGTTAAACCTATGAAAGTTTCAAGACTATATTTCTTTCGATTCCTCATTACTCATTGTACATTATGTAATATTGATAAAAGATTTTCTAATGATTCATCAAAAGTATATATATATATATATATATATATATATATATATATATATATATATATATATATGGGGGGTGAGTAACATGATTTACATTTTAATGAGCCATTGAAAACAATTATTTACTTATTTTATAGCTGCCCTACACAGGGTTTTGAACAGTTTTCAACATAATTTTTAGTTGAGTCATCAATATATATACACCAAATATCACATGTTTTTATAATTGTCATAAGATCCTGGCATTTTTGACAAAAATTTTCATTTTTTATCATCCACAATGTAATCATAGAGTCATCATACAGTCATCGAAATAGTTTTTCAACATATCTTATGTTTGACCAGACTTGCAGCTGACTCTGATTTCTATAATAGAATAACCTCTTTCTGTGTTTATTCCCTATAATTCACTACGTAATCTTTCAGTCATTTGCACGTTTCTATGTTGAATTCAACTTCCAGCTGCATCTGAACAGTATCATAAAAACAACTTTTTCCTGTCTTTATCTCATATGATTCCCAACGTGATCATCCAGCCATCGAGATATATTTTGCAAATATTCCTATGTTTCACTCGAGTTCTACCTGAATATTATATCTATAATGAATTGACCTTCTTCTGTCGTTATTTAATTCATTATTTAAAAAGGAGATTCTGATGAGATTCAATTTTTTTCGATGTTCTGAAATTGGAGAGAACTACAGGTTATCTTAAAAGGTTATTATGATGGATATCAACTCAGCGAGCCGAGTTCCAACTCCAGTAGTGACAGTTCGTATCTATTTTTCACTTATGTCCTCGGGGAGGGATGCATGACCCTATTTCTCGTCCTCAGGTATGAGTGAAATAGCACTTGGTGATGTAAGAGACACCATTTTCGATGACATTTTCCTCTAAGTCTATTTCTTATGTAACAAATGGGCCGAGTAATCATCATTGTGTCAGGTCTGGCACTGGTGATCAATGAATAAATCACTTCTCCCAACTATCGTTGAGTAGCAGTCACAAAATGTCCAAATTTTAGAACATCGAGCCTGAATGCAGCCGGACAAAAAAAAATCAATGCACCATTTTAGCATGCATTTACATCAAAAACTGAACCACTCATTAAAATACTATTAAAAGGTGAATTTTTAAAAGCAAAATTGAGCAGTAAATGATCAAATTCGAGTCATCAAGATGCAGTCGAACGGGTATCTGCGACACATATTCATAGATTGATAGCAGGCCAGCCAAACCCATTTAAAAATTGGAGAAACCTATTCTGATAGTTTCAGTTGACGGTTCTCAATATTTGAAATCGGAGCGCAAGGTGGTGCTTACTTCCAAAATTATTCGAAAGCGTGGAATGTTGTGTTGAGTGAAAACAGTCTGAGTCTCGCTGTGGCAGGTGTTAAGTAAACGCCGCCTGTGGTAGAACTTCCTATCCAAGCATTGTGATCGTTCGTTGCGTCGCATCTACACAGAAAGACAGGTGTTGTTGTTGCAAGAAAACTCATTCGTCAACTTCCCTCGCCAGAACAGAGAAAATGTCCTTTTTCAAAAGCGTCATTCTAACTATCCAAACATTCCCTGAATTGTCACGAGTAGATTATTTTCCGAATTCCGACAAGGTAATGTGCAACAGTCACGTAAGAATAAACACACAATCAAAATTTGAAAGCACAGAACTGGAAAAAGTAAATCACTAGGACATCAAATTTTCAGGAATCCATCAAAAAAAGAATAAATCATGTGAAAAATCATTCCAGGATAACAAGCTATCCTCGGAGCAAGCTCCTTTCAAGGTCAAACAAATCCAATTGGTCCTAAAAAGATGAGTATACAACCAATGCATCCTCTTGATGGATCTGAAACATGAAACGTAACCAGAGACTGACCCTCAAACTGAGAAGCATGCAATGTGCACATGGAATAATCTTGCCAAACCTAACATAGATATATCACAAGAGAGCACAATGCATAAAGAAATAAAACTGAAGTTCAAAACATTCTTAAATTCAATAGAAAACCCAAATTGCAATGGATTGGTCATGTTGCAAAAATGCCAGACATCACGCTGGTGACTTTTGGAGAAGGTCAATGTCTCTAGATGGCTGCTACAACAGCATGGATCCCATGAGATCACATGCGAAACCAAGACCGGCAGAATGCAGAATATAGAGACGAAATGGTCAAGTTCAGAATGTATTGGCTCGGAGATACCCATGATCGAAAGGTCTAGCGAATAGTGGGAAAGGCCTATGTCCAACTGCTGCTGCTGCGGATGATTCTTTACCAATTCCAACCAATAGAGACAATCACATTTTCCCCCAGTTCATTTAACTGAGCTTCAATAGTTATTAGCTTTCGGGGATTTAGATATAATTTATATTTCAACCACCATGACTACTTTGTCCGGAAATAACTTTTTGTCCTTTGCAAAAAAACCATAAGCTAAAGCATTAGCAAGGATCTTACTCTGCTCATATCTCAGACCCAAATGGAGATAATTACAACTTTGCTCTAATTGTTTCTATAAAAAATGGAGAAATAATGAAAAAGCATTTGTGTATATCTCTGAATGTTTGAGATGAAGTATTGTTATTATTTCTATTACTGTCAGTAGTTAGGGATAGATTTGGTTCAGATCCCACATTGGATGAACGCACCAGCATCCCCCTTAACAACATAATGGAAATGTTGACCTTTTACATCCAAACAACATACTTCCAACTGGGCAATGAGATGTACCAACGGGAGGAAGGCTTAGCTATGGGATCACCGCTATCACCAGTGATGGCAAATATATACATAGAGTACTTTGAGGAATTAGCCGTAGGAGCATCACCACTAAGGCCAAGCATGTTGTTTCGATATGTAGATGATACCTTCGTACTATGGCAACATCCGGAGGACCCACAGTTACTACTCGACCACGTGAACTCAATCAGAGCTCCAATACAGTTCACATCTGTGTATCGTAAGCCAACGTTCACAGGTCAATATCTCAACTTCGCCTCTAACCATCCATACAGCGTTAAGAAAGGGATCGTCCGGTGCTTACAACACCGAGCAAAGCTAATAAGTAGTTACACTGACTCATACCTCTGTGAGATGCATAACATAAGCAAGAATCTCTGGGAAAATGGTTACCCCAATGGTTACCACTAGAGAAAGGAGAGTGACGGAGGAGGAGGATGACAATCATAAACCAACTACAGTCTGTCTCCCTAACTTAAGAATGTGTCTGAGAAGATCCAGAAGATCTGCGCCCCATATAATATCCGGGTTGTATTCAGAAGTAGATCAACGCTACGCAGCTACCTCTCCTGCACCAAACCACCAATTGTGGGCACGAATACTCAGATGGAGGTTCGGGGGGAAGAACACCGAAAAGCGGTGAGCAAAGGTGAAACTAACAAATCGGGTATAGCTGATCATGTAGGGAAAGTAAATATAACCCCGTCAGTTGAATAAAGGGTTCGGTTCGTTAATTCCCTACACCTACCAGATGATACCTGATGAAGGCCGTAGAGTACAATGTCCCAAACGTTGTATGAAAAACAACCAAGATGAAGATGGTCCGAATATTAATAGAAATAAGTATTTGTGTATTTGCAACATAAATATTGGTATATTTCTATACGATTTGCCTCTTGGATTCAGCCGGTATAAGAGCCACTAAGTTGCAATTCCAAATCATGGTTGGAGAATGTTCATTTCTTATATCAGTGTAGTTCAGTGTGATCGGCAGACAGACAGTTAATAGTGTACTCCATTGTATTGAGTGAGAATAGTGCATATTGTTGTTTTTATTGCTACTGCTGTTGTTGTTGTTGTCGTTCTTGTTATTGTTGATGATGATGATGATGATGATGATATAAAACCGGAACAAGGGGAACTCTAGCCTCTGACTTAAACTGGAGTTTGACATTTCCCAGGAGATTTAATATTGGTGTAATTGTTATTGGTTCTCTTGAATCTAGGCGCAATTTTCTTCGTTTCAATTATTGCAATAAATCTATTTTCATCTCTTGGGAATATCTGGTTCGAAGATGATTTTGTAAGCCCTGCAATAAGGGTAAGACAAGCGTTAAAACGCTGATCGGTATTCATTCCCAAAAGTTCACATGGAACCCACTTAACAGAAGATTGAAACATTTGTTGCTGGTCTTGTTGTTCTCATAAAATTTCGGCTGATTCATTTTACTGCCTTTTTGGGGGGATTAATATGCCACCCCCTGTAGGAGAAAAGCGGTTTTTTTCCGGTTCTTGTCTTCTATACTGCAAAAATGGTATCAGACAGAAATGAACATTGCACTAAGCTGCAATGCTCGTAAATTAGATTATTTTTAGCAACGTAAAAATGGTGTATAATCCATTATTTTCAACATGGAAATGTTCACTGTTTTTTCCTGTCTTCTTAGAATTCCATTTCGTACAACTTCTCTAAATCATAGACGGTGCACTTCTACGATGAATGTATGTACTTGAATGTAAGCAAATGTACTTGAAATAAGATTTTTTACAGCTTGGGGTCATGAAACCAGATTAGATTATGTTAAGGCGGGTCAAGAAAGTTGGCTTCCACATGAAATTCAACAAAACAAATGTCATGTACAATACAATACATTTTGGGGACGAAGACACGTTGATTAAAAATGTTGAGTTAGGGAAAGTAGAGGCTACATCTTCTTAAAACAACAGATCTCCACGAAATCCTCAAATGAAGAAAAAAATAGAGCACAGAAAAACACCAAGTCAGCAAGCCTTCGGCGGAGAGAGTTCAAAGAACAAGGAAGTCCGATTAGTCTTAAACAGAATATATTAGGACCATAGTACCCTATGGAGTTAAGACATGAACTTAACCGAAGTATTGACCCTCACACTGACAAACATGCAACGTGCACATCATAAACCATACTCAACTGCACATGGAGGTATCATAAATCAACTCAGTATAATAGAAAAATAAGACATCTGTCTGGGATAAACTCAAATGGCAATGAGCTGGACAATTAGCAACGTGCTTGACATGGCAGACAACCGCTGGATATTGCGACTCCAAACATGAATCTGTAGGGCTCACATGCGAATTTTAAGCCTACAGAGTGAGATGGTGTGACGAGCTAGGAAAATTCAAAAAGTACTGTCACCACAACACCCATGCTAGAACGGTTTCGCAAATCATTGTGGATGACTACGCCCAAGCTCTTTGGTAAGGCTGATACCAGAATGAAGATCATTTTTTAAGTATTTATACTCTCAGATATGACAATCTTTTCTCTTTGCCTGTTCCATGCCTTAGTTGCCTATGCCGAGAAGTTATGGTTCAGATAGATAAAGTCAGTATTTCTATCATGTCATCTTGAGCAATGGCTATCTTCATCCCCTGAATGTATGCAGTTCTGGATTCTATAGACTTGACACACATTTCATTCTACATTCAAGAGTTCCTGCTTATTTTGCTGTCAAGAGATAATTACGTATATTCAAGTTATCTAAACAGTAACCAAATAATATTGAAAGATATAACAATTTGGCAAGTATTGTAGCAAAACAATTAGATTTGGCATGATATCATTCTTTTTATCTTTTCATGTATTCGTTATGTAGAGATATTTAGTAACTTGTCATTTTTTCAGTGTTGGTCTTTCCATCGTTTCTCATCTTTTTAAAAATGTTATTGCTATAAGGCCCTTTTGCTGTTTTTAAGAATATTGATAGATTTTTTCTATATTTTCTTGTCTTTTATTTGAATCTTCATTGATTTATCTGAACTAGGAAGTAAAGATATAGTTTCATTTGGTGAATCTCGAACTGCATCCCTCTAACGGGATCATGATAATAGAATAGCTAATTTTATGATTGGAAACGGCAAATAAAACAGATGGTTCATCACTGTTATCTTTATTTTATATTATACAAAAATATTAGTTTTTTTTCCACTGCCAAACTTAGTTCCAAATCGAAGGCTTATGAGCCTGCAGGACAACCCTAAGCCCAATATTTTATCTATTTCAAAATCATACCTTTTCAATCTCCTGTCATATTTTTGAAAAATTGATTCCAAAAAGGTCGAACGATTGAATAATGTAATACAAGTATTCAAGGTAAATCTGATAATTTAATGATTTTTCAGTGACTTCCCCATCTCTATTCTTTTAAAATGCTTGAATTCATTTATTGGATTCTATTTACAATATTTTCGAGTGAAAACAAAATAAAAAAATAGTATTCGCTAACTTGAACTTTCTATCTTTTCATCAACTCTTTTTTAAAACATTGCAAGTTCAATGTGTATGCTTGTACTATTTTTGTTGCTTCCATCAAGTTTTGAAATTAATTTTCATGTATTTTTCTTTATTATTTCTTAAATAAAACATATCAGATAAGTTATGTCTACATCAGTGTCAAGGGAGTCGTCTTGGATGATAAAGTTATAGAAAATTGCCATAGAGGAAATGCATTAAAAAAAACATGAACATCTCTCTCCTTGTCAATGTTCGATATCACGATGCTATATAACTTCAACGATTGAATTGTATATCTTTACCCCGGTTAGAAATTTAGTGTAGATGCTAACTGAATTACCGCATTTTAATTAGTTTACAGAGATATTGGGAAGTCGGTTGATTGCATCAGACAAAATGACTTATATATATATATATATATATATATATATATATATATATATATATATATATATATATATATTGAGAAAACTAACCTTCAACAAACTCTTTCACTTTGTTTTGCCTTATTAGAAATAGTAACCACAGCTGTCACGATCGTTTTCGTTGATTATGTATCATCCACACTGGTTGCAGCATCGAAGTAAGATCTGGAAATTTGAACTCCTCGTTATGTGTAGAAAAAAGGATTCAAATAGTTTCTGTGGGGGTTCAATTCACGATGCAAGTTTATGCTGAATTCATTCATAGTCTGCGTCCAGCAACAATCATACTTTTTTTTAGTAGACCTTTTTAGTGATTACTGCCAAAGAGAAGACGAGAAAAGTAACTTAGGCAATGATCACCCCTTTCAATAATTTTTTGATTGATCACATCCACCGGGACATGCTTCAAAAAACATTTCGTGTTTTTTATTATGTGATTAACCAGACTTGTTTTATTAAAAACATCATTTAATCATATATGCTCATGATTTATATTATTTCAGCATTCTCTTATCAGAAAACCTTCATGACCTCTAACTAACGCTAAAGGAACCGATTGGAGGAAGAAAATTGGCCTTCACGTAGCAAAAGGAAGGATTGTCAAGCAGAAGTCAAAGAAAGATGGGGGCTCGGCAATTCACAGCAAACCGTAGTTTGACAAAAAATGTCAATAGAAGATAAAGTTGCTTGCTAAAATTATGAGAAATCAAAGAGGAAACTAACAAATAGGTATTAATTAAAGAAAGAAATCGTGGAAAGGTATACATCGGTTTAGGCAGAATTTCAGTAAATAGGTTATTTATGCGTAAAAGAGATGAAGAAAGAAAATGAATGAAGAGAAAGTAAGGATATGAAGAAGCTTGGACAAGAAATGATGGAAACGGCCTATGTCTGACAATGATGCAGAAAAGTATACGGGGCACGACTTGGAATGACAAGTCAGTCAGAGTCAGGAGCGGTCCTGCCTTATAATAAGGCACAACGAATGTCGCAGAATCGAGCCAAGCAGAGGGACAAATAAACGATATTCAATCATTTTCACTCCCTCGATAGTTGTCCGATTATATGTTGATATCGAGATGAAGATAAACAGAGCCTCATCTGTTCTTAGTCAATTGCTGTTTCCCTTATTTTGAGATGTTTATGTTTGAGTCACGAACGTGGCTAAAAACAATACACTGACAGTATTATGATTATATGCTATATCAGATGGTATTGTCATATTTAAAGTAATCTGATGAAAAAAGACGAACCTTAATCCAAATTGAAGTTAAATCGCTCTCAACATCTCTTAAAAGTATGTGAAAATAGTATGTAATTCAAATGTATCAAAATATTTTTAAGTTTTTGAAAAGTTTGAATACGCATTGTCAAGACATTTGTCAAATGTGTCAAACTTTCTTCCTCTTGATATATATATATATATATATATATATATATATATATATATATATATATATATGTCACGGTGTGTAAATAAAGTCATACAATAAAATTTTTAACAAGTATATCGAATAAGAATATCAAAAATATCAATTAAACTAAAATCAAGCAACTATACATATCACCGTTTACAAATGAGAAATTCAAAAACAGTACATCACTGTAGACATATTATTGGAGACTATCCGATGGTAACCTCAAACCCACAGTAAAATGAGAAATATTAAAACAAACACACTAATGCCATGATATCGAAACTCCATGTTACTTATGCCTAAATGAGGGATTATTATTATTATTATTATTATTATTATTATTATTATTATTATTATTATTATTATTATTATTATTATTTGCAATCTCACACCAGTTGCCTGGTGGTAACCGCTGGAGTTTGAGTGACAGCAAGTCTCCTCAAGTCTCCAGCCTTTCTCTCCTAGTCATCATAGGTCGCAGTAATTCTGCGATTTACATTTTCACACCGGTTGCCCAGTGGTTATCGCTGAAGGCTGAGAGACAATAAGTCTCCTCAAGTTTTCAGCCAGCATCTCTTCTCTCTCTCACCTATCATGTCAGTGCTACAATTTCCGTTTCCGCTATCATTTCCCTTTCTCTGTTGAGTCACTATTGACAGTTAACGTTGTAGTCCATATATTTCTAGCACTTTCGTCAGTATCCGTGCAGTCCCCAGTAGTGCTGTGGTCTGTACAGTCTCAATCCTTCCTTTGATCCTGATCTCCTCCAGTCTCACCCTCAGCTTTTTTGGAACAGATCATCATCATCATCATCATCATCATCATCATTATTATTATTATTATTATTATTATTATTATTATTAGTAGTAGTAGTAGTAGTAGTAGTGGTAGTATTAGTCTTATTATTATTTACTTCACACCACTCTAAAGAACCCAATCACCGTAATTATCTTTGACATGAACGGACAAACCAAACTTAAAATAATTGAATTAGCAACCAATGTCATATAAAATTAACTCTTACTCTGGAAAACAGATTTAAGTGTGAATAAAATGCTCTCAGAGCGGGGGTTATAACAAAAAGAGCTGAAGGTCCAAAAACATTCTGAAAATGTCCACAGTATATCCTGCAAATCTTCAATTCATAACTTCCAACCAACGCAGTATCTCCACTTAACAAAATAGTAAAGCATAATAAGCAAAATCAACTACTAAACAGAGAACAAGGAAAAGAAAAGGATATATAGGTATAAATTGAGTAAAATCCTACACCCTATTAAGTAGACATCCCAATTATGTCGAACATTGGGATCTGAAATAAATCAAATTATTTGCTTGAAGGAACCTAAAAGGGCAGAAGCATAAGGGTGTTTATGTAGCAAATCCTTATTCCATCATATTTTTAGCTTCACTCTCAATCAAATCATTATTTGATGTCGACTGTGTTGAGCATTATATGAAATAAACTCATCAAACGTTGTATAATATATCATGTTATATTATATTGTTTTTGAGTGCGTGTATATGTGTATGTGTGTGTGTGCATGTGTAATTTATGAATTTGGCAATTCTAGAAAAAAAAAGATGGATTATTTACACATCAAATTTTCAAATTACACATTGTTGCAAAAATCTTCCCACTTATATATATGAGAGTGTGTGTGTGTGTTCAAACAGGAAAAAAATATATACGTATATATATATATATATATGTATATATATTCACACGCATAAGCACATACATATATAATGAGATATGTGCAAACAGAATAATCCGATATATATATATATATATATATATATATATATATATATATATATAGAGAGAGAGAGAGAGAGAGAAAGAGAGAGAGAGAGAGAGATTTTGATTGATACAGTAGGTCCAGAAGAGGTAAAGTTTGACTTGTTTGAAGAAGATACCACCTGAACTAGTACAAAATCTTTGGATGAAAGAACAGATGAATAATCTGATGGCTCAACGGCTAAAAAGATAATTTTAAAGGACTGACAAACCAACATATATATAAGATTATTTGAACGGCAAAAGATACGAACACAAAAAATATAATATTCGAAAATATGTCATCAATCTTAATAACCGGAGGGGAATTGGTGCTAATAACCATAGGGAATTAGTGTTTTGGAGTAGGAGTCATTTTGCAACGTTGATAAAAACGAGACAATTCGATCTGAGTTGAAAAGAAACATAAAACAAAACAAAAATGTACTTCAATCCCTATTTCTAAAAAAAGTAATCTGCCCAGCAGGGAATTCAGGGGCGCGTTTTGCAGCTGCAACCCCGAGATGAAAACACTTAATCAGATTATTTGTGAATATCTTTCCCGAAAATTGAAGAATAGCAAACCCTTAGGACATCCAAACTCTGCTTCTCTTTTTCTTTTATTTTCTTAAGAAATTGTCATCTTTAACTGTTGCTAAAACTGTCAACATAGGTTTCTCCAGTTTCCAAGGTGTTCCAATTGGATGGCTAAGTTTAAATGAATCACATATACATTACTGAGCAAAGGAGCTAGAGGGCTGAGAGTATGGACATTCACTGCTTATTATCTCTAAGGAAAAATACTACTTCTTTAATCTTCCCTAAGGATGCAATGGTGGTTCAATTTACAAAATAAATCCATTCTGAACTTATCACATACTATTTGTGTGCTTACTAATAATGACTTCCACCCCAAAAGTCAAGAGAATTAAATTATCCATTGATCACCCCTCTCCCTAACTTTTCACTTGACTATCTGCAACAAAACATGTTGACAGAAGACGTGGGTCATGTGATAATTTCTATTGAGTGTCTACCCAGACCTGTTTTGTTTGTCATTTTTTTTGCACTTCCTTATCCTTTCCAATCTTTAATTGATACAGGATAGCCATATGGGTAACGCCATGAGGAAAGGATTAGATTTGCATGGTTCAAACTTGAACTCAAACTTGGATGGCTGGCGTTAACTTGACACTAATGATTTTGAACAAGACATTTATCCATATCCCCCATGACTATCGGTTATAAACCACAAGGTGAGGTGAATGAAACCACTGAACATGCTTGTTCCCACTTAGTCTATTTCATCCAATACAGTCAGGCAAAGTAAGTGATGATTTGTAAGGCAATAATCATATTAAGACTCATGTTCTTGGTTGGAAATGTTCATATATATATATATATATATATATATATATATATATATATATATATATATATATATATGTGTGTATATATATATATATATATATATATATATATATATATATATATATATATATATATATATATATAACAAACAGACTCACACACATGTACACATGTTATATATATATATATCTCGAAATGAAAAGCTATGGAGTGACTCTTTGAAATGTGCTAAAGTTTGTATTGATATCCGGATTCAATTTTGTCGTATTTTGGTGTAAACAAGGGCACTCGTTTTCGGCCATCGATTTTATGTTTTGATTCAAAAATAATTTCATCTTTCCTTTTGTTTCATTTACCAAATTCCGTCTTTCAGGGACCTATTATATTTTACATCAAATTGACACAATGTACACCACCTTTTTCGTTAATTTTTGTTGGTTTCAAAACAGATCAAATATTGAGCAACTCACTGAATAGTGTGCTGCGTATGCGTAAGAATTCAACTGAATTTGAGCTAACTCAGGAGATATGATTAATCCAATCCAACCTTAAATATTGGCCAGGTCTCTTTTTTCCAAATGTTGATAAGATCAAAACTAGCATCAGATTTTTAAAATATATTCATGTAGATTCAAGATGCTTTTTGTGGCCAGCACTATCGTTACAATAAACTTTCATGTGTGTTTTTGTGGGTGTATGTTTGCGTTTACTATCTATGTGTAATTTTTTTTTCTTATAACTATCTATTCTATGACATCAAATTATTTTGTACTATATGTGTTATCCTTGAATGAAATGGACCTTATTCCATGTTAGGCCTATTACTGAACCATTAACAGGACGCTCATCGTATCACAAAGCAAACATTTGCATGGACTTCAGATTATTGTAGTGCAAGAAACAACTTTGATGATATTGTTATGTTACCTCATAGAGAAGTATTGTACAACAAAACATATGGATATTCAAATCACAGCATTTTGGAACATTGTAGCAATGTGTGATAAATACAACTGTAACTTGAGGCAAACCAGCAAACATTATTGCACGAAAAAGACTTTAGTGAAACAGTTGATCTACGCAAACATTTTTCCATACTTCTCTCAATATGTGGATCCCAAAATGTTTTTTTTTTTTTTTTTTTTATATAAGGACTTGTAGAAGAGACAGTCCATTTTTAAGGCTGTGTTTCGAGAGGAATATTACTCCACATTGACTCTTCAGATATCAATGTTTATTCTTTATCATAATATGTAACGTCACAGAACAAACTATAGTTACCAGCAAAATTATTCTTTTCACTGACACCCTTTTTTTTTCATTTATCACTGCTTCAATGTCAAAGCTCGGAAGAAAATGATAGGAATATCTGGGGGGGGGTTTGCTCTAAAATTAAAAGAGCAAAGATACCTCGTGTGATGTTTGATTTGTTTTAATATAATGTATCATTATTACTGTCGCTGTTATCTGCTGATCGGTTAACAGTCATGAATGAAGATATGATATGTATATGTATTCCCCAGTGTGCATGCAGCTGTCAGTCTCTCGACACGATACCTTCAAAAGTTCTGACATTTCATAAGAATTTGATTGTAGCGAAGGGCACGCGTTAGAAAAGGGGTGATCAATTTGGGAGTTGCAGGTCCACATATTCATTCTTGTTTGATTTTTTTTTCATAATTATGCATGGAAACAAACAAAAGAACAAGAAATGTTGATAATTGACGGATCTTTTATTCTAAATTATCAAAAAAGATGTTGTATCTGAAATATTGTATTGGAAATACCAGAGCAAGATTTTGGCATTGAAAGTCCGAATTGACCATCAAAACTCCAAAAAGCAAGAAAACCTTTTTCGATGGTGTTTAATTGTGTACAAATGCTGAATCTGTAAACGTCTTGGCCGCGTAGGTTGGGTGGGCTACATTGATTCAATAAAACATTAAATTCAGATTTTAAGCAGTGAGTCAGCATGCGTACATAATGCAAGAATTGTGATCTTTCCCCTGTGTTTTATAATATAATTTTATTCGGTTCTTAGTTAGAGTACGGTGTTGTCAGAGATATGAGCTCCCCGAATGCTTTTCTAGTTAAGTCATAATGCTATTAAGTTCATCTGGATAATATAATTACATTGACATTTCTTTTGTCGTATCTGTGTAAGGGTCTTTTTCACTTCCATTATATTCCATTACATTGGTCTAATGATTTAATTGCCTTAAAACCGTATCACTTGCTCGTTCTTATAAATAACAATAATTGTTTCATCAGAAGTAAATAAAAAATAAATAACAAGTCTGAGTAGTCTCTCTATAGAAACCCTCACAGGCCTGATATGTTCTGGCAGCATGTCATGATGCCGATTGATCAATTGCCCCGCTCGCTTTTGGGGGGGGGGGGCTGTGATCACGGCAAAATTTTGGGTAAACAAAAAACAAGCGTGAATGCTACCCATCATCATCATCATCATCATCATTATCAGTTTTTTAGCGTCCGTCGTTGGACATTAACCTTCCCCAGGATTAGCCACACTTCCCTATCATGGGCGTCACGGAGCCAATACTTCCTGAACTTGTCTAGTTCGTCTCTCCATCTAACATTTTGCAGGCCTCAGTTGCGCATGTGGTCTCGGGTGATCCATGTTGTGAGTCGTGATGTTCATCGATTGTCTGCCATTCTTGCAACATGGCCAGCCCATCGCCATTTGCGATTTTTAATGGATTCTATGATGTCCCTAACTCTTGTCTTTCGTCGGATGTGTTGTGCTGTCTTGTGGTCTCTCCATGTGAGACCCAGCATTATTCTTCAATGTGCACGTTGCATAGTTCCAAATTTAAATTGAATGCTACACAGTAAGCAATAATTAACTACCTCAGCAAAAATTGACAGTGCAACATTACCCCTTCCCACTAGAAGCCTATTTTGAAAAGGAAATGGAGATCTTTTCTAACAGACATAATATTATTTAATGTTCAATCCTGTATGCTTGATACATGGTCAGTCATCAAAACAGCCTGCCTAACTTGAAAACTGAAGAAACTTACGCTGACAGTTTTGGTTGACATTTACTAATTATTATTTTAGAGCCGCTGTAATTTTGAAACACCTTCTTCTGTAGTTTTAATAAGATTTCACGAGGATATTATTTCAGTAAAACGCATTGTATGATTTCAGTTATGAAGGCTTCTCTTGTGTTTTTGTTTTCTTCTTTGTTTTGCTTTCTTTTTCAAACATTTGGTTTTGTACACATTATTTTTTTTTGTTCCCTGCTTAAGAAATCCCATTTGAAAGTAATGACGAGGCATTTCGTTTGAAATAATTTGATTAGTTTTTCTAATTGGATCAAAGTGTAACGAAAGTAAAATCTGGTTTCTCCGGAATTTGATTCTGAAATGTACAAAAAAAATAAAAGAACTTTGAATACGTGACAAGCAGAATAATTCTTCCAGAGCGACATTATGATATATATATATATATATATATATATATATATATATATATATATATATATATATAGAGAGAGAGAGAGAGAGAGAGAGAGAGAGGGGGGGCAGAGAGAAGAAGAAAGACTGACAGAGAGGCAGCGTATTAGTACATCATCAAGTCCAGATCAGTAACTTAAAAGTTGTAAATCTATCCTGCTTCCTCTCTCTATCACTCTCTCTCTCTCTCTCTTTTTCTCTCTCCGTCACACACATACACACACTCCAACTATCTATCTATTTATCTCTTATATATGTATCACTGATCCACGATTTGAAACAAAAAACAGATTGACTTACAGGGGTGGGGTTTGTCAGAGAGAGAGAGAGAGAGAGAGAGAGAGAGAGAGAAAGAAAGAGAGAGAGAGAAAGACAGAGAGAGAGAGTAAATAAAAAATATATAAGTACTTTTTTCTCATAATCTAAGTTAATAGCAAACATTTAGGAACATAATAACTTGAGGATGTATATTTGATCGAAGCAGCAGGAGAGACTCGGTGGACTGCAGTAATAATTTTTATTTCCCAAAACCGACCCATGGTAAGCATCTGCTGATCAGTTGAATTTACAGATTTTTTGGTTAAAATGTTGAAACAGGTAAGTAAGTTTTAGTTTACAGAGTGACTATATATATATGATCTTGAAGTCAGTGACACAATTTTTCGTTTAACGTCAATCGACTTTCCCTAATTCTTGATACATTGAGCGCCTGAAAAAGTCATAATGCGCACTATGAGTTTATAGACCTTTACAATAATATAGATTTATATGATTTTGTGTTATATATATATATATATATATATATATATATATATATATATATATATATATATATATATATATATATATGAATATATATATATGTACATATATATATGAATATATATATATATATATTTATTTATTTATATATATATATGTGCATGTGTGTGTATGTATGTATGTATGTTATATGTGTGTGTGCTGAAGTTGATTTAAGACATGAAAAAAACATTCATTTTTTTTCTCGAGCAAGCAGCTAATAGAAACAGCCAACACCATTTTCTTCCCTCATAAATTTCAGTTTAGTATACTTTAGACTATTCAGCTTAACATGTCATCAATCATCATCAACGTTAGACAGTTTTTTTCTAAAATAAATTAATGGTTTTGGCTTTTTCCTGCTTTACACCATTTTCGCCTTCAAAATGTTTTGATACGGTAACTCTACTACTGATTGGCTGATCTTTCTCTCACTCCCCCTCTCTCTCTCTTTATCTCTCTTTATATATGTATATGTATATCCCTCTTCCATAGATTCTGGGGATATCTATGAGGGATTATGTTTCAGTTGGTCTGGCTACCTGACTGGCTATACATTTATTCCCTAAACAGGCCTCATCAACGAGAGTAGAGGGCTGAATGGGTTTTTGGAGAGTGTTCGTTTTGCATTTTTCTTAATCTTTTGATTGATCTCCCTCAACATAATTTACTACCAGGGGATATTTTTCACTTGACAGTTTCTTTCAAGTGACTAACCAGACCTTTTTTCCCCTTTTTCGATTCCACCCGTCTTTCATCAAGGCATTTTTTAACCTTATATATCCTGATACCATCAAATCAGTCGCAGCATGATACTTTTTCACTGCATGTTTTAATTTGAATAACTACGGATATTTCAATTGAACGGTATTGTTTATTTCTTTGTATATAAAATGTCTTAATCTTAGTTAAAGAAAGAAAGTTATACGTTCTGTCAATGCTGCGTGGCTAATCGGTTGAACACAACGCAAAGTCATTCCGATCATTTGGAAAAAAAAAAGAAAACAATTTTGAACGTTTATAACGAAGAAAACAATTTTGAACGTCTCGAAAAAAAGAGTTCAATTTTGAACGTTTGTAATAAAGAAAACAATTTTGGAAGTTTGGAAAAAAATAGAAAACACTTATGAGCGTTCGGAAAAAAAAAAACATTGTAAGTTTTCAAGAGGGGAAACAATTTTGAACGTTTGGAATAAAAAAAATTAATAAAGTTTGTAATGAAGGAAGAAGAATTGATCCTTCTGAATAAAGGATTGCAAATTGAATGTTTGAAATACATAATAAAATTGAACTCTTGGGAGGGAGAAAAAAAATTGGACTTCTGGAATATAGAATAAAATATGAACTTTCAAAATAAAGAAACGAGATTTAAACGTTTGAATTTAAGAAAGCCATTTTGAAATGTTTGGAATGAAGAAAACAATGTTTAAAACTTGGAAAAAAAATTCGAACGTTTGGAATAAACAAAAAAATTTAACGTTTGGAATGAAAAAAAAATGAACATTTGGAATGAAGGAAAAAATTGAACGTTTCGAATAAAGAAAAAATTAAACGTTTAGAATGACAAAAAATGTGCGTTTGGAATAAAGAAAAGAACTGAGCGTTTTGAATGAAAAAAAATTAACTTTTGGAGTGAAGAAAAACTTTGTGTTTGAAATAGAGAAGAAAACCAGAAGGTTTGGAATAAAGCAAAAAAAAAAAAAATGCACATTTGAAACTAGGAAAAAAATGAACGTGTGGAATAAGGAAACAATTTTCAATGTTTTGAATAGATAATAACTGGTCTAATGATAAAACTAACGCGTGCACAGTTAATTTTGCAACTATTCTGGACAATCATTTGTTTATAGACCGTGCAATCACGCTTAAATTAGTCGAAAACCGCCTATCAAAAGTACCATGCATACAGGCCTCACCAATAAAGCCAGAGGGCTAAAAATGTCAACATTTATTTATTATCATGTCTAGAGAGAAACTTGTTTTTAATTCTCCTGCTAAAATATATTTTTCAAAGAGGCTTGCTATTTTCTTTTCAGTGAATATTTACTCTAAATTGACCCCTAACTTCGTGTTACGCTTGTTTTTGTTTTTGCTTTTTTTTTTGTTTTTTTGGAAATCTAGCTTTGTTTGAAAAACTGATGAACAAATGACAAGAGCAACAACATTCATTGATCATCCCATTTTCATTTATTTTAATCGATTAGTCCTAAAATTTTTTCAATCACATGACACTTTCTCTATAATGATTAACCAGTCCAGTCCTTTTTACTAATGAACTCTCACAATCATACTTTAAACATTTATTACATTAAAGTTTTACGCAAAACCAATCTATTTCGTTGCCAATTTTTTGATTATCTCTGGAAGTAATAAACATGTTTTATTCCGTCTGAGCATCGTTAGCAACTGAGAAAAGTAGTTTTTTTTCTGATATATACCATATCTCAAGCTGAAAAAAATGTATTTGGAATGTAGACTCGTTATTGATGGTCAGCTGAGCATTTCAAGACCTGATACATTGCTCTTCAAAGATTGACAGGCAACAATAAGGGAAATGGAAGCTAATCCGGGTATTTTCAAAGGATTATCATGTGGTTCACAAATCTGTAATTTGAATAGTAGAGAAAGTAGTGAACATTAAACACGTAACCAAGAGATCCCTTTGTCTTAGCTACCTGCAATTTTCACAGCCGTATTTCATCATTAGTGTGATTAGTTTAAATAACAGTTTTCAATCATTTTGGTTCATCATTTTTCTGTTTTTTTTTTTAAAGATTTTGGGAAAATTTTAGGGTATTTTCGCGTGACCATATTCTGAACAGAGATAAAAGATATAGATATCGAATTTTAATATATCATCCAGACATACACATGTAGACTTTTTCACAGAGTTTTCAGTAAGAGCAAAAAAAAAAAAAAGGAGAAGGAAAAAAATGAATTAAATATCAAATTTCTGAATCCCCCCACCCCCAGGAAAAAAGGTGAATCTTATCTCACTAGTCAACACATTTCTTCATGAAAATCACCTTATAAACAATAGAAGACGGCTCAAGTGATTTTGAAAAAAATAGTTTTGGAAAAATTGAGGTTGAAGATTTAATAACCAAAATTCTCGTATATCTTATTACATTCCCTCTATAATTCTAAATTATACAAAATATCTACATAATTTATATTTTGCATGGAATATTTGCATTACATATTTATGCAATATACAACATTTACATGATATAAACATATTTAAAAAAAAAAAAAATCATGTTAATGCAGCCGGTGCTTAGCAGGGTCTCATCGTATGTTCTACGCTACGTAAATATAAACGGCACCAGGCATGATATATTTTTTTCAAATGTATGTTTTATACAACGTTCAGAAGGAAATCAATTTTTTATATATAATGAAATAAATAAATAAATAAATAAAACACTACGTCAAAATTTGATCAAATTTTTGTGAGTTCACCCCTTATTAAATACCAGAAGAAAAAACAAACTATTATATATGCTACCTGACGCCTGCACAGACTACATTTTATTCGTGTAACAACCAAAGTCTATTAGTGATGACGAAAAATGACTACAGGAAATTTTTGGGACATGGTTTTTTATTTGGCAGATCCTGAATCTGCGCCTATTCAAAATACGATTGATGGAGAAATTGCCGTTTAAAATTGGATTATGGTATTCCATAAGTGATATTGGCATACTATCATACTTTGCATGGCGCCAGGCACTCGCCATCAGTCAGCAATTGTAAGAATCGCTATGTTTGCAAAAGCAGTTACTATCATGGCTCCAGTTAAACCGAATAGTGGACAGTTGTGTGTTCTGGCCGGACGAAGCCAGCTATCGATATGTAGAAACTGTCCTTTCTTACTTGGATTCCAAACAAATTGTTGTCATACCGAAGAAAGATAATCTGACAAATGTTCTGCAATGCTGACCTATTGGAAACGCCCATGAACTGATCAAAAGTGGGTGTTTGCAGATTGTTTCAACCCTCTAACCGCTGATGAACTAAAATGAAAATTCATGTGCTGATGGCGAAGAGGAATGAGTTACTACCAATTTTCCATGCAAAAACTGTGCAATCAAGCCCAACGGGAAATATTACTCGTAATCTGTAAATAAATTAAACACTATCAAACAACGTTCTGTTTCAATCTAATTTGTTGTGTGTATAGTTTTCAGGATATTGACCTTTTTATGTCATTTTGGAATTAACTCTTTACTCGTTACATGGCTGGACAAGCAATTTTTATATCGTTCTTACGATAAGTAGCATCATTTGATTACGAGTCTATGTATTTTCATGGAGTGCCCTAACATTGGACACGGTTACAGCCGTCCCTATGTTCTCTTCACATATCATAAGTTTTTCCCCGACTCGGAGTTCTTCAATTTTTTAATTTTTTTTTTGTAAATATAGACTTTGAGGTGACAAGGACCTTAATTGGCCTTACTCACTCCCCCATGCACTATTTACCCATAGCTGGGGGAGGGGTCAGATTCATGCCTTTCTAAAGGGTATTAGAGCTTGTTTGCGTTTGCATTTGACCCGAGTCATCAAGTCCACTTTCCAGGCTGTTACCCCATTAGCAAGCAACACGCCTGTGTATTATAATAATGTATAAAGATTGAAACATGGATGCTGTTGCTAGACTGTTCACTAGGGAGTTAAAGCTCTCACTCCATAAATTTCAAAGAATGATCTCCCAGCAAGTAACAAAATTTTTATACAATCAATTTCTTTTATCACTCTAGTTTTTTTTTTTTTTGTCCAACGTAGGTCATGAAAGATTTTAAAGAAACATTGGTCGATACTCAAAATATGTTCGATTTCAACGGAAAAAAATGTTATGATAATACGGATTTTATATAAACTTTGCTTAGTATAAGAATGGGACGCAACAATGTATAGCGATGATGGACCTATCTATACTGACAAATAACCTCACAAATACGTTTTAGTACTGTTGAATAGCAGGTTGAGTGAGTGTAAGTTTCTCACGAAACCTTTGTATTCAAATCCATATTTGATTTCGGAAACAAGGAAGACGTTAGGAATATTAAACAATATATTCCATCCTTACGGCAAACTCCAGGAATCCGTAGATTAATTAATGAATGATGAAATTTCGAAGCCTATTTGAATATTTTGTCACATGGACATTCAAATTCTCATATACCAGTCCTGATCAAAGGGATGACGTAACAGCAGAACGGCATTACGAAAAACTGAAATGATAAAAAATAAAAGTACAATTACTGAAAGTTATATTAGAATTTTTAAGGTGTGATTGAAATATTGAAAATTTGAACAATTCAGAGAAATTTCAAAAATTCAATCAAAGAAAATGTAAAAATATTGTATTTTTGAAGTAGTTCTAACACACTCAAAATGATCTGTAGTTTGACTGGGGCCATTAAAAATAAAAAAAATTCAACATTCTGGCCAATCTATTTTGCGACCTTCTTCATGTATGTGACCCCCAAAAAGGAAAAGAAAACACACGAATCCTGAGATATTAGCGTTGCTAATTTTCGAAAAAAAAGTTGAAACCATTTGGAAAATTATTTAGTAAGTTTTTTTCCATCATTGAAATAAACTTCAAAGTCAAGACCTTATCCAAGGATTCCAATGGCCACTGTATGATTTAGAGTTAATTTTGTTTTAGCTTTATGATTGAAAAACTTTCGAAGGAAGGAATGTGATTAGAAACATTTTCAAATTATAATTCAGTTACGGTATTACTCGTGTCACACCCTTGAAATGCATCTCCGAAACAAACATATATAAAACAGATATATTCTGCTGTGTCGATATGTCACATTAACATTTCTCAAGTATCTGAGATGCACAATTTCACTGAAATGAATCAAAACTGTCTTATATGCATGAAGAACTCTTAATTCTAATCTTATTTATCGATTAATTCGAATGACGATCGGAATTCTATTAATTGTTTTGTTCATTATATCAATGAAATAAATGTATATACATATATACTGTGACTCAATTAGCAGATGAAAAATGTGTTTTTATGTCAATAATATTATATAATGAATCTAATATTATTAATATTTAAATATTTCCAAATACACTCGAATACACCCTTGAATCAATCTATCTATTCAATTATGTATCTGTTAATCTGCCTATCTATCTATCCAACAATCTTTGTCTCTATCTATCCATCCACCTATCTATGAATCTATTTAGCTCGATATCACTCGATATTGATATTTATAAATCTATATCACTATATCTATCCATTCTTTATCCATCCATCCATTTATCCTCCCTTCTATATATAATCTTCGTGGTTGGACAAAGACCTGCCACAGGATTCGGAACATTTCTCTATTATGGGCGTCGCAGAGCCATGCTTCCAAAATTAGGCTGCATCGTCCCTTCAACCTGTATTCTACTGACTTTTTATTCGCATCTTGTCTCTTTGGATCCATGCTGTAAGTTGTGATGTCAATCACTTGTCTACCATTCTCGCAACATAACCGACACATCACCAAATTTTCTAGTGGATTTTATGATGTCTCCAACTCCTGTTTTCTCTCTGCTATTCCATTCCGTCTTGTGATCTTTCCATGTGAGGTTAAATATGATTCTCTCATGCACATGCTGCATGCTTCTTGGTTTGCGGGTGTGTCTCTGGGTTAGGTTCAATATTTCAGCTCCGTAGGTGACTATCAGGAGGATGCATTGGTTATATACTCTTCTTCTTGGGATTGATGGGATATTCCTCTTTTTAAAGGTTGACCTTGCTCATGCAAAGATTTGTCGTCTTAGAGTGATTCGTCAGTTGGAAAGGGAAAAAGCCCCAGGACAAGATGATATTACCATCAATTTACTCGAAAAAGCTGGTAAGATCGTCGATAAAAAAGCAATTCTATTCAACTTGTGTCTAGAGCAGAGTGAGATCCTGGAAGATTGGAACATAGCAATCATAATGCTTTTACATGAAAAAAGAAATCCGAAAGACATCATAACTACAGGACTATAAGCCCTCTCAACTGCATCTGTTGCCTTTTCACAAAAATCATCTTTAACCGGATCACTAATACGCTAGGTGAAAACCAACGACAAGAACAGGCTGGATTTAGAGGTAGCTACTAGACCCTAAACCATCTTCATTCAATAAATCAGCTGGAAGGGAAAGCAGCAGAATACTAAATGTCACTTGCTATAGCATTTATAGACTTCAATAAGGCATTCGACTCAGTGGAAATTCTAATGGCCATGGAAGCCATCACTCAGCACGGTGTAAACCCTGTATACGTCAAAGTACTTCAATATATATATATATATATATATATATATATATATATATATATATATATATATATATATACAATCACTGCAACTCCTTTATCAGGCTACATAAAGACTCTGAACACTTTCAGCTCCAAAAAATAGAAAGACAATGTGATACCAACTCACCCAAACTTTTAACAATCCTCCTCGAGATGATCCTTCAAAACATGGACTAATGGAATGGAGGAATCAAAATAGACGGGGAACACCTCCGATTGGCAAAAGGCATGGTCTTTTTGCAGAGAATCAACATGACTTCAGTCAAATGCTAGATGAACTAATCAAAAAATCATGTGCAACAATCACATAGACAATAAGGATATAGGTGTCAAAATCGAAGATGTCGAAAAGTGAGAGTAGACTACTACATCTACTTAGGACAATGCGTCTATGAAACCCACAAAAAAGAAAAACAAAGCAAATAATCACCCAAAGGTAGCAAACTTTTGACAGGGAAAGTTCAACATTCAAAAACAAGACAATTGTATTAGTCTAAAAAAGAAGGGTATACAACCAATGCTTCCTCCAGATAGTCACTTATGGAGCTGAAACGTTGAACCAAACCGAGAGACTTTGAAGACATTCAGCTTGTACGTATGTGAGAGTTGTATGGTGACGCTGAACATGTGGTCTGAAATAGTGTTGAAACCTACTGCGTTCTGTTTGAGCCCTCTTCTGATGAGAAAGCCCACACTGTAACTTTTGAGAAGATACTTGCCCTCCGTTTCTATCTGTTATACTCCTGGTCTTATCATTTCGCCAATACCGATGATGGTCCAGTTGATGTGTTTGATTCTGTTTTCTAGATGGGTCAGGTGAGACTGAATGAATTGATGTATAATATTGTTCCCTCGGTGAAATTTTTTTTTGGGGGATGGGGCTTGGATATTGTTTTGGTGGTCGTTGTTGGAGCACATCACTCCAATCCAAGATAAGTGATGTGGCTGGGCCGATTGGGACCGCTAACCCAGCAGGAACGGCCAGTCTAACTTTCGGTGTGCAAAATATTGGGAGTGCTGAGCCATCGCATGTTGAGGGATCTGGTGTATTGGCCACTACTGGTGTCTTTTTGAGTAGCTTCCATCGGGTCTCAGCACTCAGTCTATCTGCTCTTGGTGAATAGGAAGGCAGGCATCGGTCTACACAATGCTCTCTAATCTCTACTCCTAACTCTCAATTCACAAACGCACATCTGAAGTGTATGCAGAAGTAGGTTTTCTGATTTTCATCCGTCCATCCAATTCTATTGTGATTCACCACCAATCCCCACAACGAATATGAATCATAAAAAAAGAGAAAATAGGCACCCTGCAAGATTTGACCAACCATCTACAAAAAACAAATCTGCTAGCTCATACTTCATCCCTCTCTTTCTCTAATATATATATATATATATATAGGAAGGGAGAGAAAGTGAGGGAAAAAGAGAGATAACCAATTCCCTTACCCGCCAAACACTCCCACGCTGAAACGAACTTTTTCTCCCTCTGTCATCCTCCCTATCCCTCTCTCTCTCTCTCAAACACACACAGAGACACTCATATATACTTATATATCTAAATGCTCAAAGCATGAATTATACATATATATGTATATGTATATATAAATATGTGTGTGTGTGTGTGCGTGCTTGCGTGCGTATGTGTGTGTGTGTCGTTAGGTGTGTGTGATAGCATGAATAAAAATATATATATGTTGATTGCATGAATGATGAATATATAAAGAGAAATGTCATTGATAAATGCGATTTCTTCATGTTGCAAGGTTTCCAGAACTTTCCTGCTTCTTTTTCAGGAGATTAAAAAACGATGAACGCCAAAAGATATCGACCACAAATTTTGAAGTTTAATGATGTTTGAAAAAAACACTTTATAAAACTACCTAAATAACACCAACGATACTCCTTTTCCTTTCATGTATGCAATGAAACGTTTTGGCTTTGCTCCGAGAGTTAAAAATCAGAATCTATATGAAAATATAAGAAAAATACTCGACGAAGACTTGACAGAGGACACATTTGACGAAGATTCAACGATATATGGTGAGCCTAGAAAATGTCCAGTCATTTAACATTAACTAAAATAATAGCTTGGGCCATATCACTTTGCACACCCAGCACTTCCCACGGGATCTATTTATTTCAGTAGCCTTACAACTTTCCAAATCTTTTTTAGGGATAGATTTCAGTTGCTAGTCACGTTATTCAGAATCTCGCCCACTGTCTTTAATCTCTTCGGGGAAAATCCAGAAGTTACATGGGCGATTCACTCAATGGCGTCTCACTGTTGACTGAGTAGCCCCATAAGAAAATGTTTGATCACGCATGCGCAATTAGATCGCTTAACTAGAGGAGTTATATAAAGACCGCCCAAGCAGTTCTCAAGATATCAAACATGGCTAAACATTTTTTGAAAGGACCTTCTATACGAGGTTGAACGTTCAGTTATAAACACTAAAGATTCGGCTCTCAGCAGAATTTATGCATCTGACGATTATGAAGTGGAGAAAATATAGCTTTTGACCCGTCAAATAATAAATTCTGCTCTTCATTAAATTATTTTTGCACCCACCTCATACATAATGAAGAGTTTTGGAAATGAAGTGAGCAGATAACTTCATTTACATCATAATTACGGATATGAATTACGTTGGCAAAGTTCCGAATTAATACAGCTTTATAACCCATTGTAATGCATTAATTACTGGGTCTGTATCTTTTCAGCAAGTTTGATTTATCTCACACGTATGAGAAGGACTCACGTCGTCAATAAGCACCTTTGATATATCTTTTGTCACTTGTTCACAGAAAAGTTGAATATGGCCAACAAGTATATGCACTCTGTTTGTACAAAAGTATGTTTGGAATTGTTTCAAAATAATTCTGGCACAGCTTATCTCATATGGTTAATAAACCGATATTGGCTTATTTTGATAAAATACAAAAATTATTGCATTCTAGGAAGTAATGCATTAAGTTAACAATTGGAAACCGACATTGTAAGTAGCAAGAATTGTTAGCTAAATACTAAAAATCATAAGTATGATTAGAAATGACTGCATTATATTAAGTAATTAAGTGTTGGTACATACATAATTATTTCCTTTTTTGAGTGTTTGTTGCTGAATATGTGCGTACGTTCGAATACGCATAGCTTAGAAGAAACTACGGTAGTTTATACTGGGAGCCTATATAACTCTACTACATTTGGTGCGAGGAAAGTATCACTGGAACGCCTGTCAGGAACTGCTAACAAATTGAGTCAAGTGGGAAAAAAAGCCAAGAACGCCTGGTCATGGCTAAAAATTTACTTCTATTTCTATCCCGACTGAAGATGATGACTGCAACTTTTGTATCGTTTATCCTACGATTAGAATTTTTTTTTCTCTGTGGAAATGTTTTTCATTAGAATGAAATAAGCGTTTGCATATCTTTGAGATAAATTTTGTTATGAAATCAGATTTGTTCTTTCAGTTCAGTCGGTGAGACACCAGCTCACAAATCCAATCGTGGTTCCGACTTACGGTTGAAAAAATATCAATTTCATAGATATAATTGTTTTTATTAGAATTTAATGAAACATGGCATGTCTTGAACATAATCGGCGATGTTTGTAAATTTAGCCCAGTTGGTAAGAGAAACGGGTACCAATCTGTTGTGATTTTAAATCACGGTAAGGGATTGTTGAATTCCAATGCCCAAAATTTAGCGAGGAGTGTTGTCGTTGTTCTTATTCTTGTTATCGTAGAAACGCAAAGGCATCATCATTTTTCGACTAGGGTTTGACAAAATCATGAATCCTAATACATTTGCCAAACACCAAACTTCCCTTTTTTTATTTTTTTATTTGATGTTTTTTGAAAGCAGGACAATCTGTGAGGTCCATTTTGGTTCTGGTTGACTCTTTCACTGTTGAGATAAAAATTTGAAATAAAATGATTCTGGTTAAATATTCAAAAGCGACTGTCATCTGACAAACATATTTGGAAGCACGCTGTGGTGTGGGTTATCAATTAAAAAGATTTGAAAAGGGGGGGGGGTCAATGAATAAGTTATTTTTCTCATCGTTTGCTGGGCAGTGCCCACGTTTACCCACACTCCAAACGATAAAAATAGTCGTGAAAGCAGCTATATAAAAACCAAGGGATCATTATACATTGAAATTTGACTCTCCACCAAAACTCTTTTCTTAGGAATGAATCCTGGAGAAAAAATGAACCATAATGGGGGATAGGGTTTGAATTTGCAGCCTGGTAGTTCATTCCGAGTGGCTTGTAAGCGTGGTGCCTGAATACATACAAGCATACTTGCAGGTTTGGCTGGACAAGAATGACAAGAAATATCGATTTAATGTTTTCAGTGATCTTTCTTGCATTACCACGAGGGAACGAATCGAAGGTCAAACTGATGTAGGAATTGACCAAATGTCAATTCAGATCTTGTGCTTCCGACCAATTTCTCGGTCATAATCGAGATCATAGTCGTTATCAAGTTGCACACACATACATACATACATACATACATACATACATACATAGCCGAGAAGCCAAATAGGCAGACAGATGGACCAACTTAAAAACTGGAGAAACCTAGGTTGACATAATAGGTGAGGGTTCCGATTTGCAGTCTTTAACATAGAAATATGAGATAAAGAGTAAAGTGTATAACCGGTAGATATCGCTGAGTAAAAAAAAAAAAACGAAAAGGAAAAAATCTCTGAATTGAATGGGACAATATCCATCTGTCACTGTTTGCGTTTCTTGTGAACAAATAATTGATAGATATATCATATTAATACAATTCATATCGTTGGTTTCTGTTCTTTCCGTTTTGTTTTTTGAAAAATTGATTTTATGAATAAAATGAAATGCAAAATCACGTCCGATACCAGATTACAAAGCATAAACAATGGTGGATGAATATTTTGGGTGAAATTACTGAGGAGAAATTTACCGTTGGTTAAATTTGTATAGGGTAATTTGATGCCGGTTGATGTAACCCAGGTAAAATTTACACAGAGCCCGTAATATCAGCTAAGACGCAAACTGACAAAAGGGACTTGAAACTAACTTTGGAAGAGTAATGCTAAAGCTAATTGTGGAAGATAGAAGATTATCAACATGTTTATGGGAGCTGATGAAGAAGAATTATATCGGGCAAATATTTAAGCGTCAAAAATGAAGATGGAATGGACATGACCAAAAGACAACAGATGGAGCAAAATGTCAACTGATTCGTTCCCATATGTAGCACAAGAAAAGGCAGAAAATAATTTCATGCTCATCAATTCCAAAATGACAAACTATCTCATTAAGAAAAAGCCTGGAACTATTATTCAATGAGTGTCTGTCGTTGTCAAAGTTGTCTCCCTTTTTTCAATAAGATAACTCCGTTATCACTTAGTACATTTCGACGAAATTGAGTATGTACGCTCGCAGATAGAATGTACTTGGAAAATGGTGAGTTATGACTGATCCAATTGTTTGTTTATAACAATTTATTATGATTCAAATTATAAAAAAAACTCAGAGATGTCGATCTTAATGTCCATGATGAACAAATACGTGCAATATTAACTCTATTTCAACCTTTTTCTTTTCGGGGCCTCCTTACTTACAAAGTGTTTAGAACCATAGAAAAAGATTGGTAGTTATCGAAAATATATCAGATGTAGTATTGAATATCATAGAAATTGTATGATTAATTCGTGCTTGAGAAACTGCACATGATTAATGGATAGTCCAATATAAAAATGCAGTGAGTAATTTAATTCACTAATCTAAAGCATGATGGTAATCTAATCACATACACACACACACACACACACACACACACATTTAATTATATATATATATGTGGATATATATATATATATGTATATATATATATATATATATATATATATATATACACACACACTCATACACACACACACACACACATATATATATATATATATATATATATATATTAGAATGAATATCGTACACCTTTAAACAAATCTCTGAACGTATATAAAGGTAGGATGAACAAAACAACGACCAAACACACACACACACACATATATATATATATATATATATATATATATATATATATATATATATATGTGTATTTATATATGTGTGTGTGTGTGTGTGTGTGTCTGTATGGATATATGTAAGTGCGTTTCTGTGTGTGTGTGAGAGTAAGTGTGAGTATGTATTAATCAAAAATGGATATATGATCCGACAGAATGATCATAAATTGCGTTATATTGTATAAAAAAATACTTATTTGAACTATCGCAAGATATTACAGGGTAAGTGTGCCACTTGGCTTAAACTATGTACACGAGATGAAGAATTGGAGAAAAATGGGACTGATACAGGAATTGATCCGGCAACTGTCAAGGTAAGCATTTAAACTGTGCCGTTGCTCTTACCATTGAGCTAAAATAGTCACTGGTGATACAACAGCCAAAATATCCGTCTAAATTATTTGTTTCTTTCAATTCACCGATTATATTATTCAGAAATTAATACATAATCCAACAGAATGATAATAAATTGCATTATATAATATATAAAGTATATCTACTGTTTTTGTTTATACAATTTACATTGTCCTGGCCAAATGGTACATTTAACGGGTTATCATTTCAAACAAAAGTTACTATATAATATAACTCAATTTATCTATCTATCTATTTATCTATCTCTCCATATATACATACTCACACACACGCACACACACACACACACATATATAAATATATATATATATATATATATATATATATATATACATATATATATATATATATGTGTGTGTGTGTGTGTGTGTATATATTCATACACGTTGATATGTACACGAGTATTTATTATACAAGTGGACACATTCAGTAATTGGATTATTGGATATCATTTTGCGCTAAATTCTCTTTGTTACAGTAGCCTTTCATATCTTAACGGAATTACAAAATCTGTTGCTCTGAACAAAAACAGAAATACAGAAAAGTGTTTCAATCCAATTTTGAACTGTGAATTGTATTTTTCGCTTTTCTTTCTGGTAAAAATGCAACGCGTATGAAACTTAGGTTTACTTTATTATATTACAAGTTATTCCACGTGAAAAAAAAATCTCAAAAATGTTTGAATTTCTGTATGATTCATTTTTGAAAACACACACACATATTTATACATGCAAATGTATATACTTAAACAGGCATACATGCATTCATTGACGTATCTATCTATCTATATATCTATTTATCTATCTGTCAAACTTTCTATCTATCCATCTATCTATCTATCTATCTATATGCATATACAAAACAATCTTTGAAAGCAGTACACACGTACATGCACACCCACCCACACACCAACACATATTTTTCCATATATACTGTCTGTAAGATTACTTCATATCCACAAAGAATATATATATATATATATATATATATATATATATATATATATATGTATATATATATATATATATATATATATATATATATATATATATATATATATATATGTTGTGTTGATCTGAAGTGATCGTACAGACTGTTAGTAAAATGACAATTTGAAGGTGAAGAAAAACTGAAAAAAAAAAGGTGTTACACCAGGGATTTTTCTTATGACATGGACATTTTCAGATGCCTTTCAAAGAGCCCTACTATTGCATGAAAAGAAAAAAGTTGCTGAACAAAGAATTCTTGACACACAGAAGCATCGAAGCAACCTTTTCAGTGCAATGAGCTAACCAAGAGGTTTTGGCATTTCCAAATCGATAACCCCTAAAATGCATTTATTTTGAAATAGAATCACTTGAAAAAAAACAGTACGTTACAGCATTAGCAATCGGCTAACTCACATTAAGGTCCTTAAAAAAACACACATGAATACCTCCAGATTTATATGTACAACTATATTTCAGTTCACTATAGTGTGTGTGTGTGTATATGTGTATATGTGTGTGTGTGTGTATATGTGTATATGTGTGTGTGTGTATATATATATATATATATATATATATATATATAACACGTGGATGACAATTCGTCCACTAGCAGTAATATAGCAACCCTCTTCCATCTCAGGAATGGTTCACTATGGTGTATGGGGAATTGTGCGTATGTGAATATATTGCTTAAATTCAGTCCTACTAACTTTCCAGTTCTGCGTAAAGCAGGGGTTACATGCTAGCCTCTGGGTCTGAAGCGAAGATTCAGATCCTATCGTGTAGTACTGGTTAGGGCATTGGTATCACTGAAGAGATGTTATACAATGTAACAACTGCATACATATATATATATATATATATATATATATATATATATATATATATATATATATATATATATATATATATATATATATATATATATATAAATTCCTTGGTATTCATTTGCATAGAACCATTAATATACACGTAAGTAAATATGCATTGCTTAGTTCGGTCTTACTGACTGTCCAGTTCCGCGTGAGATAGGGATATGATGTCTGCCTCTGGGTCTGAAGTGAAGGTTTATATATATATATATATATATATATATATATATATATATATATATATATATATATATATATATATATATATATATATATATATATATATATATGCGTAATGCATCTTGTGAAAATATCTACCTTTGAAATGTTTACATCCCGTCAATATCATTGGAAATCCCATTGAAAGTTGATTGAACTCCAGTAGAATACATCATTGTTTCATACGGTGGTTAAACGATCAGCAAAATCATGACCCTTACGAAAATGAGTTCATGGAGTGTACTTCGGTTACTTTTGCACCCAAAGTTGGCGGGTCGGAAAAGAGATGGCTTAATGCCACCCAGACCCGGAAACTTCATTCTTGGAAGAATGTTCAGAGAGTCTGATCCAAGGCAAAAGTGCCAATCCATACGAAGTTAATCCTTTTATTTTTTAAAGCCTTCTACTACTACTACTACTACTACTACTACTACTACTGTTATTACTAAAATAATAATGATAATAATAATAATGTAAATAATAACCACAGCAACTACAACAATAATAATAATAATAATAATAATAAAAACGAAATGATGATAATAATAGTTATAATAGCAATGATAATAATAAGCATTATTATTATTATCATTATTATTATTATTATTATTATTATTATTATTATTATTATTACTACTACTACTGACACACGAAGGAATACTATTAATAATATTACGTCGTATAATAAACTCTTCAGTGTCCACATGAAATACACAAGTAAAATCCATTGTGCCTTTTAGGTTAGCGTTTTTCTCTGCTCTTTCATACACGATCAAATCTTAATTGAGCTCTATTCATGCATCGAAATATTCTTGATGGATCGATTTAGATTTTCCGGTCGTGTTCCTTTGATTTCGCCACCCCCTCATTTTCTCCAAATCACGAACATCCGTTGAAATATTTCCTTATTTTTTTGTTTTTGTTTTTTTCTCTCCTGTATTTTCAGGGATCTCTGAGATCTGAATTACTCCATTGTGGAACAAAATTGTTTCGTCAAAGCACTCAGTGAAACTAAAATGTATACCTTATTTTCCTGTATTTGAAAATCGGTTAGCAGAGAAACTTGAATAGGAAAAAAAAGTTACAAAATATTGTAATATCATGAAATATTATTTTAAAAAAACAAAACAGATGGAAATAGTTTGGAAGATCGAGCATCAACATACAAAAATATTGTTTTAGTTTTTTGTAATATTTACAAAATACATGTCATTGGTGCACACGCAGATCACATGTATGCACGCTTGCATGCATGCACAGATACACACAGATACAAACACACACACACACACACACACACACACACACACATATATACATATACATATATATATATATATATATATATATATATATATATATATATATATATATATATATATATGTCTGTTTGTCTGTCTGTGCGTATGTGCGTGTGAGTATGTGCGTGTGTGGAAAAATGAAAAAAATTGATATGTTTGTCGGAAATCAAATCAAATAAATTGGTCTGTATAATCATAATTCTTGGAGATGATATCAAAATTAGAACCTGGCAATGAATTTGAGATTCTCATCGGTGAATACCCAATAGAAGTGACACGAGCAACGAGTTGCATCTGTGATACGTACTCACCCCTCGTTGTTAAATACGTTTTCGGGTAACCTATGTAAGTAGACCCAGTGATGGAGAAAAAATAAATGAAATATAAAATGACATTTATATGAAATATATTATGATAATACTCTATATGAAATAACACTTATGAAATGACTATATGGGATAACACTATATAAAATAACTACTTGTAGTATGACAGATGCTATTTATCAAGAACATAGCTCGAAACAAGATGGTTTTTGATCAACAGTTACTTGGTAAACCTTTGATAACTCAAACCAGAGAGAGTTCACACATAGGGCCATAAAATCAAATAATTTGTAAAATATAAAAGCAAACAATGAAGAAAACAGCATGAATTACAATAATAGATATTGGGAAATTAGTGACAGGAGTGACAGGATAAAAAAAAAAAGATTTTTAGTGTGTTTGGTATTTAAAGCTGTAAAACTGATAAGTTTAATAAACGAGTATAAAGGATAGAAAACCAAGTCTTTTAGTTATGCTTTGATGTATGATAATCTTCAAAAAGCTAGACCCAGTTTCGTATGTACCTTTAGAAGGCTGATTTTCTACTGTTTCTGGTCATTACACATCAACAGCAGCATTCCAAAGACGTTCGATACCGTCTAAGTCTCGATAAACACTATCCATCTATCCATCCATCTATCTACCTCTGTGTGTGTGTGTGTGTGTCTCTCTCTCTCTCTCTCTCTCTCTCTCTCTATATATATATATATATATATATATATATATATATATATATGTGTGTGTGTGTGTGTGTGTATTGTGTGTACATGTGTGCGTGTGTGTTTGTGATTTAATATTCTGACAATTCGAATGAACGACTGAATTCTATTCTTTCCATATTTTTATGCATTTCACATTAGTAGTAACGAATCCAAATATTAGAAGGCTAAAGTTATTATGGGGATCATTTGATAATATTACGTTTTGCCAGCTTTATGCTGTTTTCGATTGAATACTTTGAATTATTTGGCTTCTTTTACTTGATGACTCTCTTCTTCTTTGTCTTTAATAATATTTTATCGTTTTTACGATTATTTCATTTCTATTTTTGCACATATAGAGCGGGAATTTTAAAAGATCTCCCGTTATTACATGGTGAATGTTTCATTTTGCCTTTAGAATGATAACAAAAAATGGGGCTACTGTTGAAATCGAACCTGTAACCAATGATTTGGCACTTTCAACGTAGCTAAATAGTGAGCTACACAATCACTGGTAATGCTATGGCCTAAATTATTAATTCAATTCCAAATTTTTGTTTTGGTCTATATGTACCCTATTTGTTTCTCCACGCAGAGACAATCATATTGAAACTCTTATTTTTATTCATCTCGCGTTATTACGCGGTGAATGTAGCTTTTGGAATTGACAACAAGCATCCCCAACACACACACACACACACACACACACACACTCATACATATATATATATATATATATATATATATATATAGAGAGAGAGAGAGAGAGAGAGAGAGAGAGAGAGGGGGGAGAAAGAGAAAGATAGAGAGATTGATATCTTAGCAGCATTTTTGGCACATTATGCATTTTCTAGTAAGTAAATATTCTGCTCAGATGTGGAATATTTTATGCTGTTTATGAAGAAGTGGATACTTTGAAACAACGCCGTACAACAAAAGTGATCTGAAGATGGCAAAAAATCAATACATATTTTCAGATAACCATATATTCCCAGCTTTACATTATTTTCTCAATAAGAAAAATTCAAATTTCTTGGAAAACTGCGAACGCCAAAAAGAGATCTCATGGGATCGAATTAAGAAGTTGCTTTAAAGATTGCACAATGAAGTTCACGTCGAAAATAAATAAAATTTGTTTTCATATTCGACTAGTTTACCCATACTGTTGAAAATGTCGGCATGCATTAAATTTATGAATATACACGTTGTATTCTATATATGTGGATAATAGACATTTTAATGGCACTGAAATTGGGAAATAGCATTCCATTGGCCACAAATGGATTTTTATTATTTTGCGTTCGTATTTTTTTCTCTTTTTCTATTATTCTTTCAATCCAGTATTTTGTTATGTTATTAGGATATAAATGAAATTTTGTGTTACAACACCAGTTGGCCCCCACCCCAAGCATCACAGAAGACAACCATACACTGCTAATTATCATATGCATGAATTGGTAAATTGACCAAATTGTCAAAGTACCCCATCATCATCATCATCATCATTGGTCTTTCAACGTTCGTCATGGACAAATTACTTCCTCAGGATTCACCACACTTCTCTATTGTGTGCGATGCGGAATCAGTACTTTCTAAATGTGTCTAGCTCGTCTCTCCATCTAATACTCTGCCAACCTCAGTCCTGCTTGGGATATTTGGGGATCCATGGCGTGAGTCGCAATGTCCATCAGTTGTCCACCATGGCCAGTCCACTGCCATTTTAGATACCTAATGGATTCTACGATATTCCTGACTGTAGTCTTATTCTAGATGTACTATGCTGTCTTGTGGTCTCTCCACGTGAGGCTTAGCATAATTCTTTGATGTACACATTGCATGGTTCTCAATTTGCAGATCCGTCCCTTGATTAGGGTTCCCCAAAGTGGGTTCTGCAGAACCCTAGGTGTCCTCGAAAAAATGCTTATTCTTCAGTAAATGCTTATCTTCTGCAAAGCCTTCGGAAAAAAACGGGTGTTCCTGTAAGATTATTCTCTAATGGTCTGCACAGTCTCCAGCAATAGCTCTCTAATTTCTACTAAGCATGCTTCCAATACAACCCTTGGAAATTAACATAGATCGGCAAAATGTTTACAACATCTGTTTTAACCTTGTGCTTTGTGTTGACGTTTCACTTTTGATCTAACCCACCAGATGTTTTATTGTCTGATTGTTCATTGTGCACTAGTCTTTCACTCGACACACAACTTCAAAATCATTGCTTGCACTGCATTCTTTCATACTAGAGATGATATTGTCACTAAAATGGCAATATAATACCCCTCTCTACAATATGACATCAAGTATGCTTAACTGGGGATTGAATTTAGTGATGGGGTGACACCTTATCTGAATTATCTCATGATTATATGGATTGTATTATTTTGTATGAAATGTCCTATTTCTTTTTGTCATTTATCATTGTGTACCCAGTTCAGCATTAGAGTTACATCATCAATTGAAACCCAACGTTGAACAATGATATGAATTTTCCCTACATTGCTTTTGAATGTCTCGGAAATGTGATGGATTGAATGCACCTAAAATTGAAAGAAAAATAATATTCTAATAAAACTATTCCATGTGAGTTTGATAAAAAAAAAAATTATATAATTTTATACTGAACCTCACTTATCAAATGAATATAATTTTCATATATTCATCATTAAATGCTTACTATTGTTTTTCAGGCGTAGTTGAGATTTTACTGTTTTCATTTGCGTAAAATTTGACTTTTAAAGTCTTTAGAGGATCACAAAGATTATTTCATCAATCAGAAGGTTGCACGTCATCGGCAAGCTTTCAGTACAGGCTAGTCAATTTTCAAGAACAAGTAAATGCCATTTGTCCTAAAAAAGGGATATATAACCAATATATCCTATCAATAGTCGCCTGATCTGATACTTAACTACCATAATGTTAATGTAAATTCAACAATCCTGAATGCTGAGATGTCAAACTCCAAATTCTATTCATACCTAAAATGATGACTTTCGTATTCGGTTAATAATAGGGAGGTGTCACCACTCGACGTTGGCACAATTCTACATTATCTTTTCAAGAAAACAAACTGACATATCATCTTAAATTCGCAAAGACCTCATCATCTTCATTTTCTACGTTCATCTTGTTTTTTTTACATGATCCATTCTCTGCTTTCTTAAAATAAATATGTTTTAGCGTAGACCACACCCTGATGCAAAAGCGTGCACGTATACATACGCATGTACACAAAGGTAAAATCATCATTTCAGGTGAGTACTTTTTGCTGCACACACACACACACACACACACACACACACACTAAAACACACATATATATACATATATATATATATATATATATATATATATATATATATATATATAAACCATAGGGATATAGATAGTGAAATGAACAATTCTGGAGTGAATATAATAATATGTGTCTTTGCATTACCAGGGTCTGTTTAGCTCAACGGTAAAAGTAACACTATGTTGGAATAGCACCATATCAGTCGTATTTTTGATTCCAGCATATTCCTTCAATTGCTTGTATAGTTATGTTGTCTAGGCCAAATGATATATTAACCATGTAATGACTTGATACTAATTTGAATAAGCCTGTTTATATCATATAATACAAGTAATAATCATGAACTCATATATACATATATATATATATATATATATATATATATATATATATATATATATATATATATATATATATATATATATACACACACACGTATATATATATATATATATACATGGATGTATGTATGTATACATATATATATATATATGTATATATATATATATGTATGTGTGTATACATATATATATATATATATATATATATATATATATATATATATATATATATATATATATATATACACACACACACAATGTCCCAGCTAAATGGTACATTCGCAATGTAACAACGAGAAATCTTTTCAATATAATGTAACAAAACTCTTAATAATTCTGCTGCGATCATATATCCTTATTAACACACACAGACACACACACATACACACACACACACACATACATATATATATATATATATATATATGTGTGTGTGTGTGTGTGTGTGTGTGTGTGTGTGTGTGTAACGCTCTTTAGCGAGAGTGCATATCACAGTTTAACAAATTTTGTTCTAGGCAGGAGAGCTGGGGGAGCAGCAATTCGTTCAAAGTTAATGCACACGTGCGTACACACACACACGCATACACACACTCATACACACACAGACACATTTGTATGTATGCGTTTGGGTGTATGTTTGTGATAAACAAGAAAACAGTACCAATGTTGTCATCCTTGGATATGATGTATAAAAAGAAACATAGTCAATGCCTGTAAGATTAATTTCTCTGTTTTATAATGTTTTTCGACTTTTTTTTCATATCTGTACCTGTTGACCGAAAATCAATTACGTGTAGACAGACAGAAAATTTGCTTTTCCCATGTTTTCATCAAGTGCTCAAAAGAAATACTTAATGGTTTTCACCGAAAGAGAGAAGACAGAATCTTATCCTTTTAAGGAAATCTTCTTGTTACGATGAATGCACGGCTTCAAAAACCTACACTGAGTGACAAAAGTATCCGATACATTACAAAAAGTTCATTTCAACGTACCTTTACAATTTCAAAGTCCACAAACCTCGTATTTGTTGAAGTAGTGTTTTCAATATTTCATTTTGTTTCAATATTGTCGAGCACCAGGACATTGTCTGAAGCAGTTTATGCTATTTGAACAAACATAGCCATCAAATATCTCGGAAGGTTCCGTGCTTTTGGGCGTATTCCAGCGCTCATGGTCATGGTTTTATCAACATACTTTGAAATTGATATCAGTACTCGAGTCCGCATTTGATTCTCAACAAATCTTTTGAAAAACAAGCTTTTTTTAATTCTTTAGCGTCTAATTCTGACGGGTGTATTAATAATATCTTGATTTTCCAGAATTTAGATGTTTCTAGATGTTTTTAAATCTGTATTATTGATGTTCTCCTGTGGAAAATGCCAGTAATGTCACATATAGAATTAATTATCACCATATCTATTCGTGATGGAATTATTTCCTATGACTTCAAATCTTGATGGTACAGTTTTTTTCAAATATTGACTGCAATACGGAGTTTTAGAAGTATTTTGGGGGGTGGGGGAGACGTTTTCCGAATTTACAAATCGCAGACAATAATTGACGATATTCAGGGGGGAAAAAAGAAAAGAAGTTTTGAGGCCCAGGGTTTCCAATTAAGAGGTTCTTCTGGAAATCATTTTTTCGAATTTGGCTATGAATTTTTGAATCGAAAAAAAAATCATAACTAAAAATTCATGGTTTGGAGATGACTGTGTATTTTGACGTTGAGAAAAAAATCGTTCCATAGAAGGAAGGGTGTAAACCTTTATGTAATAGAAATATGACTTAATGTGATCTGAATTTACAACAAACTGATTTTTACGATGCTGTCCCATTGGAGTTCAAGTGTCTGGTTTTTGATTATGACGAAAATACATTATATAGAACGGTCCGGCATATTTCATTCTAATAAATAAATATATATTTACAAACAAGTATTTTAAACTGTCAACTAAAACTATTAACAAAGTATAAGCAAATTCTTTTTTCAGTTTTCGAATTAGTCCAGCTACTTAGCTGACTGGCTGACTATGTAAGTATTCTTACATCCTGTGCACAAGCCGTACTGATTGAACAAGGGGACTGAAATTTCAAAAAAAATATTCGTAATTTCCTGCTGAATTGATCTTTAAATTGAGTTATGCAATATTCATGTCTGTCTCTTGACAATTCGGACTTGATCACTTTCAAACAAAAGGCAAGTGAGGAATCTTATTCATTGATCCTTCTTGTGTTCTGATTTTTTAATTGATCAACCACAACACTGCATCCTACCAAAAGTTGCTCGATGAGTTCTTTTGAGTGCTTAATCTGACTTGCTTTCCTCTAACTTTGAAAATACGGCTTCAAGAGACTGTAAAGAATGACACATGTATCTGATACGTTGTAAAAAAGGATTTTGTTAGTGAAGCCTTTACTGTGCAAGTTCAATCTTGTTCTAAGAAGTCCCCCCCCTTATTTTTTACATGTTTTACAAATATATGTTGTTGGTCCGAATAAGGTTAGTTTAGTATCCCTATCATCATTATAAGCAGCATCAACAACAGCAGCGGCTGAAGAATTTTTGCGTCTGTCGTTGGACATGGACTTTTCCCCAGATTTGCCGGCTATATCAATCAAAGGTGTTGCAGACACAATAAATTCTGTGCCTCTGTACTTCATCACACAATATGATTTGCACATAATCCTTGGGAATCAGCGTAGTGAGTCTTTCTGTCCATTGGTTGTCTAACTTTCTTGCATCATATCCATCTGAGCTTTCTTATAGTTTGTATGATATCTTTGGCTCCTACCTTTCCTTGAATATACTGTACTGTCTTGTGATATCTCCATTTATGACAAGGCATGGTTATCTCTTGTGCTTGTTGAATTGTTTTCAGCTTGAGGGGTCAATCTTTAGGTTCCTTGTTTCAGCCATTAAGGTGACTATAAAGAAGATGAATCTGTTGAATTCTCTTCTTTGCAGGTCTTATGGTATTTTGAAGGTCGAGCCAGTTTTGTGATACATAATATAGTTTTTGCTGGGACTGTGTGTAAAGGAAGTGATTTACACTCGGTAATGTATTGGAATAATAATCAAACTCCGTGCAAAAAAAAAAAAAAATTAAAAAGATACGAGATATTTTCGATGAGATTATTTTTTTAAGAAAAGAAACTTCTGATTTCGTTTAATGGAGGAATTATTTTGCTTGGTTACTATCTATTTTTCTTTATTCTCTTGATTCTAATTTTTATTTTTATTTCTGTCAGCCAAAGTCTCCCCTGAAAGGTTTGATAGCTGCACTTAGAAAATCGAAAATGATCATTATGTTAATCATTAAAGTTGATTCAAGTGGATAAAATGATATTGATAATTAGTGCAAATAGTCAATGGTAGCTATCACTAATAATTCCGTTTAATAATTACCATTCTACCAAATTTGACTTTGATAAAACTGTTGTATAGAGGGTTCTGATTATTTGGATTTGCAATTATTCTCGCCTCTTTACGAGCCTATTCCAGATTGTTCCAGGGATTGTTTCAATAATGGTGCGTACCATTGGAATCTGAAGAGACCAAAAATATCCGCAACACTAACAGATGCAAAGACAGCAAGGTTTCTGAGAGTGTGTGCATAACATCGAAAAATTCAACTAAAAATCTTGAAAGAAAAAAAGTTTTGCCAAATCAATTAGAGCAGCTGATCATTAGATTTCAATCGACTTCATTAAATTGAAATAAACAGCTGTCAGTATCAATCATGTTATATAGGGCAATAAACTAAAAATGTTATTGGGGTTATTGGATGAATCACGTATTGGGTGTTTTCCTTACCAAATTCTCAGTATATATATATATATATATATATATATATATATATATATATATATATATATATATATATATATATATATATATATACATATATATATACATATATATATATATATATATATATATATATATATATATATATATATATATATATATATATACTTATATATATATATATATGTATGTATAACGCTCCTTTCCCCACGATTGAGCACTCTTATGTAGGGTTACTAATCCACAATGAGGTAGATATGGAATCGTGCTTAAGTAAGTATCCGTCAAGTTTTGCGTAGGGCAGTGGTAAGATATCAGCCTTTGGTTTTGAATTGAAAGTTTCGATCCTAACACTTGAAGGCACCGAAGTCAAACTGGCATGGGGCACCAGGACCCAAAGAGGCTTGCCCTAACTGGCATCTGCACGTGCTCCAATTGCTTAGATATCATTTTCAATTTTTGTGTTTTGTCTGAAAGTGTAATAACTACTTCAATTTGATATTTTTCACTGTCTGCGAGAAATCGAAATCTATGTTCCTTTACTGGTACAAGATGTATATTTCTTTTCATTGTTTCGGTATTGTTTTCTGTTGTTTAGCTTCGTAGGCGGTTTTTTTTCCCCACGAAAACCTTTTCATTGTGAACTCGACAATCAAACTGCAGATGGAAATCCTGTCCAGATCTGTCGAAATCGCAATAATTAATTGAAAGTTGAAAGGCACCTGCTATTTCTATTACTATAGAGTTTTCTTTTTCAAACGCTATCAATTTATTATTCCTTTCTGTTATTTATGATATTCCTTTTCATCGCTATTCCAGACAAGACTGCCTTTAATGTCACTTCAAATCCAAAGTGTTTTTATTTCTCGCATTCATTATTAAAAGCTGCGATCCTTGTCTGTTTTCATTTTTAAAAATAGGTTCACCACTTTTGTTCCTTCTTTTTTCCCGATTGCAACGATTGAAATTTCACTTTTTCTCTATTTAATAAAAAACAGTAACGTCATGAACGAAGTTTAATCCGAATTCCAATGTCTTATTCTGTTCGTGTGATCCCCCATATTTAGCAAATATCTTTCTCTGTAATTGCTGATAAAGGAGTTAAAATTGGACATGTAGTTTTGAACTAATGCTGTATTGGGGAATTATGTCTGTTTTCTTCACCTTTTAGATTTGGAAGAAGTTCGAACCTTTTCATTGACAAATTTATTTTTTTCGGTAAAAATTTACTCTAGTTCTGTATAATCTATTATCCTCAACTAGTTCAATCATTGAAAGATCAATAACCAGTAACGTCCAACACGAAAATTTCATTGGCGAATTGGAACTTTCTAATCACTTTCCATTACTTATATGAAGTTATAGAGAACACCTGGAGGAAATGTATCAAATGTTGGATGATTCTTTGTTATTAGTTGCAAATGTGTATTCTCTAAAATTTTGTGAAGTTCGAAAAAATCTTTGAACTTTTTTGTCGTTGATGGAAATTTTTTACAAAAACTAAACGTAATTGTCTAGAATAGCTTAGTCAGTTTTATTGGTTACATCCTTTAAATATATTAACCTGGTTGACTGTAGTTTATTTTACAAAACTGGAAAAATATTCCCCTTTTTTTTCCTCTCAATAACTTATCTATCTATATAGATGGCCTACTGGTAGGCTACATTGTTTCAGTTATCTTTGTCAGAAGAAAAAACTATTGAATGCTAATTGAAACTGACAGTGCAGCCCAACACTGATTTCTTCATACATCCCAAATCCGAATGAGTGCAAAGTTCCAGGTTCGCTCTAGTTGAACATAATCGAGAGAGCGTTTCCGATATTTGTTAAATACAATACAATATACAAATCATTCGAATAGTACTGTCATTTTTTGATGGCATGCGTAATCGTTTCTCTAAGTACTTGATTTCGATAATTTAGGTATCGTTTGTATCTGTGTGGATTTCATATTTCTCAACACCCATTATCTATCTGATCAAAGTCCTTTATGCAATAATTTCATGTAAATCGTGATTGAAACGTTGGAAATAATGGACAAATTCAATATCAGGGAACCACCGTTTCTTTATTTCGATATTTCTTTGAGAATCGCAATTAGCAAATCAACTATGATATCTTTCTTTTATGAACCAAAGAATGTGACATTTACTAATTAGACCTGCATAGCTCTACACTTAATTTAAGATAACTTTGCTAATTCAATCAACTGCTGCTCGTTGAAAAATACAGTTTCTATAAATTTCTGGAAGTAGCTCGTAGTAGGTGACAACTTTCCAATCTTACAATATGCAAAGCATGACATTCTGAGTTTGAACTGTTTACTACAGTTTGTATAGGGGTGGTACTGCTTGTCCTGCAATCAATTCATTCTAGATTTTTTATAAACTCGCCCAAATTTCATCAATAGTCACAACCTGCTTTAAATACGGCGCACAGAAATACCATTTGATAGTTTCCATTTTTTTTACTAAGCGTATCAGGAAATCATATATCATTGACATTATTACGTCGATTGAAATGATTTCTCACACTTTTTTTGCATATTTTGACGAAATATGCAACTTACCACGTAGTGTGTTGCGTAATTGGGACACGGAAGACAAAAGGCCAGTGAATTATGAGATTCTCCTGTGCATTGTATGTGTAGTAACATGCTTTTTGCTCTTGTATGTGTGTGCACCCATGTCCATGTGAAAATAGCGTGTGTATGTGTTCTTTTTTACCTACTCTCTCTCTATGAGAAGATGAACGGAGCCAGAGGTCAAGAGCAGCCGACCTCTTCTCTAAGATATCAATCCAGGGGAGGGACGTTCTGGAGATTGGGGCCCAGACCGCTGAAGATAAAGCTGACAAGCTTCAATTATAACTGACAGATGGGATGAAAGCCCAAGGAGATTGTGTGAGCTCATGTGTATGTGTTTGTGTGTTATAAATCACACACACACATACACACACTCACACATGCACATTCATAAATATATATATATATATATATATATATATATATATATATATATATATATATACATACATATTTGTATGTATGTTTGTATGTATATGTATATGTATATGAGCGTGTTTATGAAGGGATCAACTTACGAATTTAGAGAGTTTGACAGGAGGAGTCATGATTTTAGGGGGAGATTGGGATGCAGATCTTAGATACACAAAGAGATAGAGTAACCAGTGAGAGGTTGATTGTGGTGAAAGTCAGTTGGCAGCTAACGTTTCAGGATCTGATAGGGATGTTTGTGTCCTTTAGAAAACAAGTTAACAAAGAACGCAATTTCCGGTGTCAGGAATCTGCAGCACGGTGTGATCTGTTTAGGCCAGCTGCATAATCAAAAGCAAGACATAACAAAATAGAACGGTGCACTTGTTCACGAATTGACTCTGGTTTCAAATATGAACCAAGATACGTTTCTCCATGGCTCAGCACCATCGGGTGAATTTCCCATAGCAAATTCGTCACCCAGTTCGGAATCACAACGGACTTTTCGGAAGATTGCATCGATACATCCAGTCTGATAGGATAAAATTAACACCCATAAGAAAAACAACGCAGTCAAAAGCAGACAGCGGGTGATGAACTCTTTTAGAAAGAAATCGGGCAAGAAGCTCCCCATCATTGGTCAGAATGTCGGATTATTGTCCAACAAAAGGTGATTGAATAATGCTTTGATTTGATCATTATCAAGGAAAACTGTTCAAGCCGAACTTGTTGCTTCTTCCAGCAAGATATATTGTGCACAAAAATTGGCAAACCACTTTTAACACGGTCAATCAATCATCATTCTTTCTCCATTTTATTGAGCGGCATTTGAAAGCATCTGATATTTTAAAGAACGGAATACAATTGAGCATACCTGGCTATTGAGTAGGCTCAATAATCCGACTGTTCAGCACGGATTGATAAGCTTTTTCAACAAATATCTTCTAGAAACAATTAAAATTCTTGGTGTTTGGTGAAACGTGTTGGAATCTGTGGCATTGTCTGCGAGCATCCCCACCGCAAGATGAAGAAACTCTATTGCTTTTAAATTATTGTTTGTTAATAGAGCCGAACTGGTGACCAAACACTTATCTCTTCTACAATGGTAACGTCAGACCGCCATTGCAATCCCCACTGTTTCCGCCTCTGTAACAATTATGACTTCGAATTTAACTATCAAACTGCAGACAAAAATACTGTCCACGTCTACTAACATGCAAGTATTTGTGTCATCCTCAGAATTCATCGCTGTCATCTTAGTTTTATTTGTAAACTTTATTAATTTACTCCGCACCCCCAGGTCTTTATGACTTTTCTTCTTACCGTTCCACCAGATAATTCGTATTTTTATTCCATTTCCCATTCATTCTCGTATTCTTCCTTTACTTCTCTACCAACTATTTTGCTAAAATTGCATTTTGGACATCACCCCAGGGACGATTTCTAGAGTTGAGCAAAGGTGGATCTTCGTCAGTGGATATTTTGGGAATACCAGACACTATAAAAGCACCACACATTTTTCAGAGGTTGTCGTAGATTTCGGAATGCCTTTCCTCTCTCAATTTTTCATTCACAATTCAATTCCTAATATCTTTTCGATAACTGTCGCCAAAACAGTCAGAATAGGTTTGTTCAGTTTTTAAGTTTGTGGTTGGCCGGTTATGTATTTATCACGGGTGCAGGCTGTGCCGATGATGCCAGAGGCCTTGCTATTTGAGCAAAGGAAGATCCTTTTTTTTAGAGTTCCCCTGAATAGATAGGAGGTCAATTTGCAATGGAAGTTTATGCCCATTGATTTTCCTACTGCATTCACGCTGGTTTTGTTCGAAAAATTAGACGTTTTGGTGATCATTGTCCATCAAAAAGTAGGAAAGTAACTCATTAACTAATCAACTATATTTCCTTTTCTTTTATTTATGTTGTCAGGCAACGGTTCCTATCGAATGAATAACCTGACTTGATTTTGTCCTTAATTTCTGTGTATTGTTTCTAAGTCAGTTTGGTTTTCCTCTCGACCCATGGCCAATCGTATCAAGATTGTTTTTCGTGTGATAAGTTTATAGAAGACTTTTACTGTTTTTATTCTCTTTTTAAGAATGAAATATTCTTCCAATCTATCCAATCCTCATTCACCTCTCTCTTCTTTCTCTCAGCTGACGTTAGATTCCCCTCAACTTTCCAATGGAGTCTATAGTGGGTAATACTTGCTTGTCATGATATGAAGAGTGTGGTTCCTAAGCCTGAGGGCACCATTTAAAAATAGCATCGCATTCTCGATTTTCAGTTTTCATATTATCAAAACCTTAAAAACCGTATATGTATATCAAGGTTGTATGAGACACGAACCCAAAATTTACGATTGACTTTTTAATTTTATCAATTATATATTTTGTTTTTAAAATGTTGCTTATCGCTCTTTGGAGCTGAACTCTCTATAAATATTCTTCTAACATTTTCTGTCATTCCTGCGATTTTGTTTGTTATCTATCCTTTTTGAATATGTCTCGTTTTTTATTGTTTCTCATTGTTTTCTCAGACTCGTTTCACAATGTAACACTAAATTTTGATTTCGTGTCTTTATTGTTGAGCTCCAGCACAAAGTCTGAAGTTGACTTATTTTGTTTTTTCACTACAACCACGAGAACAATTCTCACGTGGATTAGGTACGTCAACCAATATGCGAAATTCGCTCACCCAAATGTAATTTGAACCCTCGATCAAGTGATTGTAATGAAGTTGTCTAACTGATTTAGATAAAATAGACAAAATGTATCATACAGACACATCAGGGCTTATTTTTTTAAAAATAAATTGATATACTTATACAAAAAAGAAAAAATCATGTTTTCTCTATTTGGTATGAAAGTTGAGGCGATGTCTGACCCAGTAGCGCCAAGTTTCATTTCTTTCGTTCTTTCTCCAATTGTAATTATCTTTCGTTGTAGAGACTTTGGTGTAAGAAACAATACAAAATTTATTTATTTCACTATTTCTTATTTCCTCAACTTTTCTCTTTCTATTCTTAGGTAGTATCTATG
>OY735220.1:50367035-50447035 GCA_963457665.1 Thysanoteuthis rhombus | reverse complement strand
TTAGGAAGCTTTCAATAGAGCGTGCTCGATCGTTAAAGACAAGAGAAAGACATGCAACCAACATATCCTCCTGATAGACCTGATGCATTGAACTTAATCAGAAGATTAGCTCTCAAAGTCAGATACCTGCTACCTTCACAGAAAAGAATCCTGCTAACAATCACATGGACAGAATGTCAGAGGAAAAGGTATAAAGTGGGAAACTCTAATGGCTATGGACTGGTCATGTAAAAATATCAGATAACTGCAAGACATCGTGACTCAAAAAGACCCACCGCGAGAGTGTGTCTGGTAAAAAAGAAGAAAAGATGGCATGACGAACTTGACAAGTTCAGTGAGTACAGCTCTCGTAAAGAATCTGGCGAATCTTAGAGAAGGTCTATTTCCAACGACGGACGCTAGAAAGCTTTAGATGACGACTATGATGATGGAATAATACATTCAAATTCTATATTTCCGAATATGTTTGAACCTCGTTGATATATTGATATTGTGTCTATTTATGGCGATGAAAAAAGACAATATAGACAATGAGAGCTTTTGGGGAGATTTTCTGCTTCAAATATCCACATTCAAAAATGTTCACCTTCACTTGGCTCATATGCCAACAACTTGCAATACACTTAAATATCCTAGCTATACTGGAAATTTCAATACACTCACGAATGCAAATATTTATTTAAAAAAAACAAAACATGTTTTTCTTTTAAACAAAAACTGGAAAAGGTAAATACGGTGGTAAAGCATCTCTTTTAAATGGAACTTTTGTTTTTGACAACATAGATAAACTATGTACACATATATTCAGTATATATACTTATAAGCATGTGTGCCAAATCATAGATATCCAACATATCCATATAAATGAAAGATATATATATATATGTGTATATATATATATATAAATATATATATATATACACATATATATATATATGTATACATATAAATATATATATCTGTATATATATATATACACATATATACATTTATATAAAGTAATATATAAAATTCATGCATATCTATCTATCCATCTATCTATCTATCTATCTATCTATCTATCTATCTATATATATATATATGTATATATATATATATATATATATATATATATATATATATATATATATATATATATATATACATATGTGTGTGTGTGTGTGTGTGTGTGTATGTATGTATGAATCTCATCAAACACTTTCCATAATATCTTTCATGTATGCGGATAATCTCAAATGCTATGGGGGAAAATAGTATTAAAATAAGTGGAATATTTTTTCCTATGCTTTGACAGCATTAAGTTACTTGAATTTAACACAAGTAATGTAATTATATATGAAATCCGTCAATATGAAAACAAGCTGGATTTAGGAGATACTATAAGGATTCCAAAAGATACTGTACAGTCACGAGATGGATAAACTTCTTGAATTCCAGTTACAAAAAAGAGTAATTCTTTTCTCTACAAAACAACATTAATTGAATCTTTTCAGAAGTTCAGTTTTGTCATACATCTTGGCAAAACTGAAAATCTACTCCGACATCTGAACTCTCTATATATCAGTGTCATGTAGACAAAGAGAGAGAGAGAAAAAAAAATAGAGTATGAATTTCAATAAAGCATGAAAAGAAGGAGACAGAAAAGAAATAAATACTGAGGAGAGAACTAAAGAAAAAAGAATTTAATCGAAAATAACAAGTGGGAGTGTGAAAGAAAAAAAGAAAGAAAGAAAGAAAGATAGAAAGAAATGTTGCTGAGAATCAAAAAGAAAGAAAGAAAGAAAAAAAAGGCTCGCAAGAGTGGAAAAGAGAGAAAGAAATAAAGAAAGAGAGAAAGAGAGGCGACGGTGAGAAAGAAAGGAGGAAAGGAATTGAGGAAGGCAAGAGTGAAGAAGAAAGAACAAACGAATGAAAGAATGAAAGAAATAAAGAAACGTAAAAAGTACAGTGTGAAAATATAGAGTAAAAGAAAGAGAAGGAAGATATGAAGAGAAAATAAAATGGAGATCAATCATCTGATTTTTAAAAAACATTTTAATTATTTCATCATTCGAGCAGAAAAAAATGGCACCCCTGATTACGTTCAGTTTTGTTAAATAGTAGATAGGGATCAAAATCTCTCAAAATTCATTGGCAATTTTTTCATTGGAAATTTATTTATATGGTAATTTGACTTTTAAGAAAAATCTCCATGAATATGATTTTCCGATTTTAAATCTAACCCGAACCGATGTTTTTGTTGGGAATTATTTACGCAATTAGATATGAATAGAAAATACTCTTTCCGTTAAGTATTTTCCCCTCTGATTTGTTTATGATTTAGTTTGCTTAGTGGGGTGGAAAATGAAATATATGATTGCAATAATCTTCACGAGAAAAATACATGAATTATCATCATTATTATTATTGATATTACATTTTGCTCTATTCATTCACGAATTCTAATTCAATTAAAAATTTAATTTCAATTTACAACAAAAAAGTTTTCATGGATTTATTTTATTGCTGTCACTGAAAAGCATCCCCTTCTTCAATCACCACCATCATCATCATCATTATCATCATCATCATCATAATCATCATCATCAGTCAATATAAGTCATCCACTGAACGAAGACCTTTTCCATTCCCTTCCATTACGTATAATGTTCTGATAAAAAATATCTCTGGAAGTTTTTAGCTCATAGTCTGCAAATTCTATCTATGGAATATATTTTATTAGCTAACCTGATATTCTGATAACTTATTCTGCGGTGATTTCTTCACGTAAACTCATATTCTGATAACACTTCCTTTGAAAGGTAAGGTATGCTTTTTACCTAATCTCATATTCTAATAACATTTCTTCGCTGATTTTTCACCCAAACCAATATTTTGATAACACATTTGTTCGGGAATTTGGTTATTTACCTTAGCTCATATTCATATAGTACTTCAGTGGGGATTTGATTTCCATCCAACTACATATTCTGATGACATTTTTTACATTGAATTTTCACCTGACCTCATATTAGTAGCTCTCTGTACATATTATGATATCTCAGTGACATTTTGTCGAAGTTTTGACAATGGGCTAAGAAAGAGATGTTTGAATTTAATGAGCAATCTAGGAATTTGTCAACGTCACTTACCCAGCATCAACATTTTATATACAGGGGATGATAACTCCAAAATGTTCACTATGAATTTCGATGACATTTTCTTGAAAGGCGGTCAAAATATTTTAGGAATTTTCCCCGGTCATCTCCACTGAATCGTATATATATATATATATATATATATATAAATATATATATATATATATATATATATATATATATATATATATATATATATATATATATATATATATATTATTGTGTCATGCACAGATAGCTGTTTCGATGTATTACATCTCTTCAATGTGGCTATAGACTTTCCATCAATGAAACTTTCACTTCAGGCCGATATCCTATCTCTGGACTACGGAACTGGACAGTCAGTAAGGCTGAATATAAGCGATATATTTATTTACACAGACATTTCTCATCCACTATATATATAACACTTTATCTCCAAAAGTTATCGATGAAACATGATGAAATATTATGGAACATGAAGCAATGGTCAAGGAAAAAATGTTTGCATTCAAAAGAGGATTCAGGAATGCCTCATCACCACACTTCAGCGAAGCTACATGTACAAAGAATAGTGTCACCCAAAGTCCTCAATGAATTCCAGTTCGATTTCGTGGAAGGATGGCCACTCGGCTAAGGTATGTGAGTTCAAATCCTGTGGCAGATCTAGAAAATTTTTTACCTGTATCGTAGCTCTATGTACGCTGGGCAATATCTCCTAAAATTTCCAAAATGTAAGGCAACAGCCTGACATTTCGACAAAGGTAGACAATTGTGGTAGGCTTAGCATCTGATTCCTTCTCAATTCCCGTGTACCCAAATATCGGCTGTGTTGTGTGTCGATGTGTGCGATTTTATTCTCCCATCGACAGCTGCGTGCCTATCAATGCATTCTTCTGGAAAGTCCTTTGTGATTTAAATCCCGTCACCAGAGGCATGGTGACGAATCTGCAATGGAATATGCAGATGATAGTGTTAAGCTGTGGAGAGAAGTTATATAAAGAAAGAAATAAACAAAAAATACGTTTATGAAAAAGGCAATCCATGAACAAAACGCCAAAATAAAAATAAAAATTGTCTTGAAAAGTCTTTCGATATTGTCATTTTACTCTAATATTGCTAGATTAACCATAAATCCACACCAATATCTTTACCATTAGGTAGTCCAATAAGAGAAGTATGAAGAAAAAGACGTATAGTTCACAGAGGGGATAAAAAAAAGAAAGAAAGGGGAGAAAATAAAAAGCCAGTTAAATAGGTTGGAGAGAAGGGAGATTAGTGTAAGTAGTTAGCAAGAGATTAAAAGTACATCAGAATATTTTGTTAGGATTTTCTGACGCAATAGAAAATTGAAAACTGAACTGTTTCGGCTGAATCCGACCTTAGTTTTTTTTAGAAAGGGCTTATGAGAGAATGTAACTTCTCAGAGTGGGGGGCAAGTAATGATCGATTAGTATGATCATTAAATGTCTAACTGAGCCTTGACTTTGTATCAACACCAATGTTTTATTTTGTATTTTAATATATCTGAATTACCAGTTAATTTTTATTCTTACAATCAAATATATAGAAATTCAGTGAAAAAGTGAAGCACCGGCTAAATTCTAATATCTTATACTTCTAATACCAACAATCATTAACGTTTTAGTGTCTGTTGTTGTGCATTGACCTTAACCAAGGCTTGACAATCTTTTTATCATGGACATTGCGAAGCCCAGACTTTTTGTACGGGTCTATTACGTAGTTTAGCATATATCTTAGAATCAATGCTGTGAGTTGTGATATCCAGTGTGACATTCTTGCAACTTAAGAAACCAATTTAAGTTTCCTACTAGATTTCATGATATCTCTGACTCTGATATACTGTGCAATCTTCTGATCTATTTACTTGATGCTGAGCACGATTGTGCATGTTGCATGGTTTTCATTTCGAGAGTCAAACTTTTGGTTATATTTGATGATGTAACTTCATGGAGGACTATCAGGAAGATGCATTGTTCGTATTCACTTCTGTTTAAAACTAATATATATATTTTTTTTTTTTTGAGCAAATGGGCTTCTTCAGGCAATTAACGTTCTACCCTAATTCAACTTGATATTCAATGTTTGATTTATCGAGTACTTCATGAAATAAACCCATCATACATTGGATTGAGTATTGTTATATCATATTTTATTGCATTCCTAATTTCTGTTTATATATATGTATATATATATATATATATATACATATATATATATATATATATATATATATATATATATATATATATATATATATATATATGGGAATTTACAGCAGTGTATAATTGTGTGGGTGTTGTGTATAGAATGTTATTTGGGTTAAATGTGGCTTATACATATAAATAAAGAAATTAGAATAAATTTCAACGGTGATTATTAAGATTCCATGCTTTCTAATTGCAGTGCAAAAGTCATAAATTCTTGGGTGTGATTACAAACCAATTTGGTTGCAGTTTATATCGTAATAAACGGAAATTTTAATCGGTAATCAATTTTGTATGCCTTATGATGAAAAATATTGAATCTCATAACTCAGTTCAGTTCACTAAAACTAAATCAAGCTGAATAGCTATATCGTCCTCACCCAACATAATTTGACGGCTCCTAGATATTTGACTGAGAATATTGCAACTGACAACAGGAAGATGACAAGTCTGGTTGGTTTAGAGTCGATCTCATAGAGTTATTTCCATTCAAACAGATCATCATCACTGGAACTTTTGTATTGTATCTAACTACAGATGGAGAAAGCTTTTCAGCAATTATTCAACTACAGCCCATTGTTCGTTGTTGATATTCTTCTGAAATACCAATCAGTGCAATATCGAGTTTTTTTTGTTTGTTTTTTTCTTAACGATCATTCCTCAGGAAATATGAAGGGATAAAATATATGTAAATTGAGCAATAGACATTTAAATTGGTAACTCTGAAGAGAAGTAATCAAACACTGGAAAGTCTGGCCTCTGCCAAGCATACACCTCTAGAATGGGTGGTTTACTAGTATATGATAAATTAATTAAAATACCTGGAAAATCATATCCAGGAAACCCTTTATTTCGAATATTTTTGTTCTCTTCCATTCAATTATTTCCCATTTTTGTTACCGTCTCAGACGCATAATTTTGCACCCTCTAACATTCAACGCCCAGGGCAGTTTTGCGTGTTGCCGGTTTCTTGTATAGACCTTGCCTGTATGATCCATGGATAAAATTTGATAGAAGACAATCGCTCGTTCAAAACAAAACCTTTCCTACGTTTGAATAGTGTTTACAAACAGAATTAATATTCGTGATTCTCAGCCACTTAACATCCAAGGTAAGGTTTCTACCATTTTTACTCTATTCCGAAGCAAAATCAAACAGGTATGGATAGTCATTTGATAGAAAATGCCGAGAGCCAATGTACTTTAAAGGCATGCTGTGCTGAGATGATCAGTATAAGAATTGTGAAAAAAAAGTCACCAATGAATATATTTCTTCCCTTAAGTTGGGCAATGATCGAATTTCCAAAAAGGCATGAACGCCGCTGGACATAAGTTGAGGGACCAATTAAGAATAAACGTATTTTTTTCAAGTCAAACCGCCCAAATAATTCAGGGGGTGAATTTTTCTTACAAAAATATAACTTTATTCGGATGTTATAAGTCTTTCTTTTTATCTATTTTTTTTCTTCAAGTTTTCAATTCCAAGTCTTATTGGTTTGGCCTGTACGAATGAAGCATGCATAGCCAGCAAGCCAGTCAGACAGTCAGCCAGATTCACATGGAAACAGGAAAAGCCTATGTTGACAGTTTTGGATGGCAGTTTTTAAGCTTACCAATCACATTTCAGGTTAGCAATGTAGCATGCTGATTTTCATGGCATTTCATTGAGTACAGGTGGGTACACAGTTGTGATTCTCCAAATCTCATCAACATCTGTTAGAATGCGCTAAACCAGCTGCTGAGAGCGGTCCATGGCCTGACCTACTGAGAGAGAGGAATTCGTCTATTTCCTACGATATCAGTCTGAATACATAATACTCAACCAATATCACACGCCTACGCATATGTGTAATATGGGAAAAAAGACTGAATTATCATTTTTTCATATACTTTTATTTAAGATGATGCATTTCGCAATCAATAGCAACGACAACTCAGATTTAGATTATCCTCTAAAATATGTATTAGTTCCAACGTTGATATAGGGACTATGTGATAGCATAACATTTCGGTGGAGTCATCTATTACTCTCATGGATACTTCAAATTTTCTGACTTCTATAACTATCAATATAATCCAAGAGGGAATCAAATAACGTCACCGAAAAATGATACTATCATGCAGTCCCCATAACAACGTTAGACCTCAAATATCTTTTTAATTAGCTGAATCCAATCCGAGGAGGTCATTGATCGCAAGATGGAATCAGAGAAAAAAGTATTTGAAAAAAATATGATTTACTCGTTCTTCCATATCGTCAAATTAATAAATCACACATTCCCAGAAAAAATGAAACTTTTAAGTTTAATATATATATATATATATATATATATATATATATATATATATATATATATATATATATATATATATATATATATATATATGTGTCTGTGTCTGTGTCTGTGTGTGTAAATGAAAATGGATAAAGTTGTATTAGTGTTAGCGGAATTCGGTAACCAAAACAGACGGATCAAATCTTAGACTGAGTGAGAGTCGCACCCAGGAAAGGGGGGAAATTTGGTCATTTTTCCGACAGGTTTGTAGTTGGGCAGGGTAAGAAATTGAACATGGAATGCTATGTGAGAAATTATTTAATTGTATCGATGGAATCGTCCATTGAGGTGTTAATACCCGCTAGGAAGTGGTTCTGATCCCAACCATGTATATAAAAATACGTTTTTCGATGATTAAAAGAGTTTTGAGAAAAATTAAATGAATTATTGATGTTATATATGAAACGGGGAAATTAATTTGGAGGTTGGTGGAAAATAATTATCAAAATATTTGGTTGAATACGTTGGTAGAGAATCGACTCGAAGGAGTTTTTTTCTGTATAATCAGTATTCTTAAATATGATTTCTCAAGTTGATTTGTAGGCAGTCTGAAATTAAAACCACCACAAAGGATCAAATATCAACACAAACAAACATCAATAGAAATGATACGAAGAGTGATTCATGTCTGCTGTAATATTTATTGATCCCTGTTCATTGAAAACGTTTTTAGGCAATCCCAACGGGAGTCAGTTCATACATTGTACAATAAATAAAAAAAAGTATAGGGAAAACAAATAAACATTTTTGAAGATATACACACGTATATGAGTATGAATAAATAAGTAATAAACATGCAGATACCTCTCAGCCATGTTTCCTCAATTTTTCTCTTTCTAACATGGGTATATTTTGCTCATATTATATTACTCGAGCATGATTCTCTCCCGTGTACTTAGCCTCGTTCTCAGTTCAAGGGTCAATCGTTTGGTTAGGTTCCATATTCCATCTTGATTCGTGACTATTCCTTCTTTCTAGCACTAGCGGATTTTTCTTGTACTTGAAGTTTGAGCATGCCCTGTCAAAAGCTTGTCTTCTTAGAGTGATTCTTAGCTTGATTTTTATTTGGAGGATATCATGGAGATTTGTTGTCCTGGGTAGATGTTGCGGCGAAACCGCAAAACAGCACGATACATTAGAGGGTGAACAGGAGTCCAAGATGTCACAGAATCCATAAGTAAAACTTTAATGGCAATGCTCTGGTCACGTTGCAAGAATGTCAGACAACTGCAAAGCACCAAGACTCACGACGTTAATTCCTAGATATCACTTTTGAAACCGGGGCGACAATATATTAGATAACGTGACGAACTAGAAATCACTGGATTTGTGACGCCCACGACAGAGACGCTGGGGAAGGTTCTGGTCCAACAAAGGACACTAGAAAGCTGATGACGATATCACCCAAGGAGCTACAACATTTTACAATAAAAAGTGCTCTTATCGACGAAATATAACAGATCTCTATTGATAATTACGTTTCTTCCGTTTTTTAATGAGTCTCCCTGGCTGGCTACCTACTTACGTATGTTTTTTGTATTTACTGTTTATTATGTGTAATAATGCTATGTTCATGATTTGTTTATAAGTCTGAGCTCTTTAAATTAATTCTTTTCGAAGTTACATAATATTTCAGTACATCTATTGATTCTGTTGTCATTATTGTTATTATTATTATTATTATTATTATTATTATTACTATTATTATTATTATTATTATTATTATTATTATTGCTATTATTATTATTATTATTATTATTATTATTATTATTATTATTATTATTATTATTATTATTACTATTTGCCATCTCACTCCAGTTGCTTGATGGTAACTGCTGGAGTTTGAGTGACAGCAAGTCTCCTCAAGTCTCTAGCCCTTCTCTCCTAGTATTCATAGGTCGCAGTAATACTGCAATTTACAGTTTCACACTGGTTGCCCAGTGGTCATCGCTGAAGGCTGAGTGACAATAAGTCTCCTCAGGTCTTCAACTAACATCTCTCCTCTCTTTAGCCTATATGGCCGTGTTGCAATTGGCATTTCCGCTTTCATTTCCCTTCTTCAGTTGGGTCACTGTTGACAGTTAACGTTGCAGTCCTCGTATTTCAAGCAATATCCTCAGTATCCGTGCAGTTCCTTGCAGTGCCGTGGTCTGCACAGTCTCAATCCTCCCCTTTATCCTGATCTCGTCCAGTTTCACCCGCAGTGTTTTTGGGACAGTTTCCAGTGCACCCACTATGACTGGCACTACCCTGGCTTCCATGTTCCATATTTTCCTCAATTCTCTTGCCAGGTCCTGGTATTCCTCCCGTTTTCCACTCTCCTTCTTCTTTACTCTATGGTCTGCAGGTACAGCCACGTCTATTATTTGGCAGGTCTTCCTCTTCTTGTCTACAATAACCAAGTCCGGTTTTCTCGCCTGGATGAGGTGGTTAGTTTGGATGTCAAAGTCCCAGAGTAGTGTGTGGTTGTAATTCTCCAGGACTGCCTCTGTTTTGTGCTGATACCACCTTTCCACATGGTTGAATCCCATTTGTTTGCTTAGTCCCTAGTGTATCATCGTTGCTACTCTATCGTGTCTGTGCTTATACTCCTTCTTAGCGAGTTGATTACATTCACTACTTATTTGGTTTACAGTCTCATCTCTGTCGCTGCAAAGGCGGCACTTGCTGTTTGTCTATGTTCTGTCGATTTTTGTTTTTATGTAGTTAGTCCTAATGATTTTGTTTTGAGCTGCCATAATGAACGATTCCGTTTCTCTCTTCCAGTTTCCTTTTCATAACCATGTCCATGATTTCTTGTCTGCTACATCTTATATCTTCCTTTTGAACTCTCCATACATTTTTTTCTTTTCCCATTTCTCTTTCCCTTATTGCTGTGTTGTTCCATTTTTTTTCTACTTTTTTGTTTGTACTGTCTCTCGCACCCATTATGATTTCTTCACTATTTGTTTGTACATACCTTTCCAGGCCTGCTTTAGCTCTCTCAACACAGTCTTCTATGCTGATGAGCCCCCTACCACCTTCTTTTCTCTTAACATATAGTCTATCTGTGTCATCTCTAGGGTGTAATGCTTTAAGCATTGTCATAAGTTTCCTTGTTCACCTGTCCATTAATTGAAGTTCTTCCCTTGTCCATCCTAGGAATGATCCTGTGGATCTAACTACTGACACTGCCTATGTGTTCATTCCTTTTATTAGATTTCTGTTGTTTAATTTGGTCTCTAATATTTTCCCTATCCTTCTAAGGTATTCTCTCTTTATTTTCTCCTTCATCTCTTCCCGTGTTATCGTGTCACATTCAAGGACGCCCAGGTTTTTGTATTGGTCTTGTGCGATCAATGCTCTGATCTTACCGTTGTCCAGGATTATTATTATTATTATTATTATTATTATTATTATTATTATTATTATTATTATTATTTGGAATCTCACACCAGTTGCCTGGTGATAACATCTGGAGTTTGAGTGACAGCAAGTCTCCTCAAGTCTCCAGCCCTCCTCTCCTAGTACTCATCATCATCATCATCATCATCAGTCTTTTAGCGTCCGTCGTTGGACATAGACCTTCCCCAGGATTTGCCACACTTCTCTATCATGGGTGTCACGGAGCCAGTACTTCCTGAACTTGTCTAGTTCATCTCTCCATCTAATATTTTGCCAGCCTCGGTTGCGCATATGGTCTCGGGGAATCCATGTTGTGAGTCGTGATGTCCATCGATTGTCAGCCATTCTTGCAACATGGCCAGCCCACCGCCATTTGAGATTTTTTATGGATTCTATGATGTCTCTAACTCTTGTCTTTTCCCGGATGTGTTGTGCTGTTTTGTGGTCTCTCCATGTGAGGCCCAGCATTATTCTTTCATGTGCACGTTGCATGGTTCTTAGCTTACGGGTCTGGTTCTTGGTTAAGTTCCATGTTTCAGCTCCATAAGTGACTATTGGGAGGATGCATTGGTTATACACCCTTCTCTTTAGGATTAATGAGATCTTATTATTTTTGAAGGTTGAGCTAGCTCTGCCAAAGGCTTGCCATCCTAGTGTGATTCTTCGCTTGATTTCTTCTTCTTTTGAGGGTCTCATGGAGATTCGTTGCCCTAGGTAGATGTAGTGGTCTACTTTCTCGAGTCCTGTGTTCTCGATTTCGATCTTAGTGTTTTTATCTCCAATGTGGTTGTTGCACATGATCTTCGTCTTGCTGAAGTTCATGTGTAGGCCGACTTTCTTGCTCTCCTCATTTAGTTCATCTATCATTAGTTGGAGGTCGTGTAGGTTCTCTGCGAAAAGGGCTATGTCGTCTGCAAATCTGAGGTTGCTCAGATACTCGCCGTCTATTTTAATTCCTTTACTCTCCCAGTCTAGCCTTCTGAAGATCATCTCGAGGCAGGCTGTGAAGAGTTTAGGTGAGCTGGTATCACCTTGTCTTACTCCTTTCTGGAGCTGGAAGGGGTCCGAGTCTTTATGTTGTCTGATAAATGAGCTGCCGTGATTGTATATATGTTTCAACACTTCAACATATACTGGATCTACACCTTGCCGACTGATGGCCTCCATGACCTTAGGGATTTCTACAGAGTCGAACGCCTTTTTGAAGTCGATAAATGCTACGGCAAGTGGTAGTCTATACTCTGCTGCTTTTTCTTTCAGTTGATTTATCGAGTGCAGGTGGTCCATGGTCGAGCAGCTTCTAAAGCCAGCCTGTTCACGTGGCTGGTTTTCATCGAGTGTTTTTGTGATTCGGTTGGTGATGATCTTTGTGAAAAGTTTATATACACAGTTGAGTAGGCTTATTGGCCTATAGTTGTTGAGGTCTTTCGGGTTTCCTTTTTTTATATAAAAGCATTATGATAGCAGTATTCCAATCGTCTGGGACTTTACTGTGTTTTAGACACAGGTTGAAGAGGACGGCCAGTTTCCTATTGATGGTTTTACCTGCTTTTCGGAGTAGGTCGATGGTGATGTTGTCTGGTCCAGGGGCAGTTCCTTTCTTTGTCTGTTTAATGGCTTCCTTCACCTCCCACGGGGTTACTTTTGGGAAGTCCTCTAGTTGTTTGCCCGTGTCTTGCGTATCTTGCTCATTGTTTTGCAGTCCTTGTTTGGACGAATAAAGTTTTTGGTAGAATTCTTTGGCACGTTCGACAATCCTGTCTCTGTCTATTGTTAGGTTTCCATTTTCCTCGAGTATGCTAGTTATTTGCCTTCGTCTCGAGTTGAGGAGTTTGTTTATAGCTTTGAAGCCCCGACCTTTTTCAAGAGTTGATTCAATGACTGCCGTTGTGTATCTCCTTCTGTCTTCTCTTCGTTTCTTCTTGATTAATTTGTTTAGTTCAGCCTATTCAATTTTCTCCCTCGTTGTTGTCGGTGGCTTGAGGTTTCTGCGTTTTTCCATGAGATTTTTAGTCTCATCCGAGATTTTGCTAATGGGTTGTTTGCTCATTGGCTTGAATGTAGAGGCTACTTCAATTATTGACGTTGTCATTTTGCTGCTTAGTTCGTTGATGTTGGTGCTGTCTTGTTCAGTAAGAATTCTGAATCTGTTCTTCAATTCGAGCTTGAAAGATTGAACGTGCTCTTTTGGTATGTTTAGAGGCTGCGGTTTTGTATGGAACATTTTCCTGCGTTCTTTATTGGTGTTTATTTGTACTTTACATCGTACCAATCTGTGGTCGCTGCCTACATTGACTTGATTCAGGACTTGGATGTCCTTGACGATATCGTTTTTGTCCGTTAGGATGTAGTCTATTTCGTTTCTTGTTTCGTGATTGGGGCTCCTCCAAGTCCATTTCCTACTGGGTCCCTTCTTGAAGAAGGTGTTCATACTCATAGGTCGCAGTAATTCTGCAATTTACAGTTCCACACCGGTTGCCCAGTGGTTATCGCTGAAGGATGAGTGACAATAAGTCTCCTCAGGTCTTCAGCTAACGTCTCCTCTCTCTTTCACATATCATGACAGAGCTACGATTCGTTGGAGTACTTATATCTCTAGTACCTTCCTCAGTATCCGTGCAGTTCCCAGTAGTGCTGTGGTATGTACGGTCTCTATCCTTCCCCTAATCCTGATCTCCTCCAGTCTCTCCCTCAGCGTTTTGGGGACAGTTCCTAGTGCGCCCACTATGACCGGTACTACCCTGGTTTTCATGTTCCACATCTTCCTTAACTCTCTTGCTTGGTCCTGGTATTTTTCCCTTTTTTCACCCTCCTTCTTTTTTACTCTATGGTCTGCAGGTACAGCAACGTCGACTATTTGCTTAGTTCCCAGTGTACCATCGTTGCTAATCTATCATGTCTATGCTTATCCTCCTTCTGGGCGAGTTGACTACATTCACTAGTTATGTGGTTTACTGTCTCATCTCTTTCACTGCACATGCGGCATTTGCTGTTTGTCTGTGTTCTGTCGATTTTTGTCTTCATGTAGTTTGTCCTTATGCTTTTGTTTTGAGCTGCCATGATGAGCGATTCCGTTTCTCTCTTAAGGTTTCCCTTTCGTAACCACGTCCATGATTTCTGGTCTGCTACATCTTGTATCTGTCTTTTAAACTCGCCGTACAATTTTTTCCCTTCCCATCTTTCTTTTCTTGTTTGCTGTACTGTTCCATTGTTTTCTACTTTATTGCTTGTTGCACTTTCTATCGCGCTCTTTATGATTTCTTCACTATTCGTTTGTACATACCTTTCCAGGCCTGCTTTAGCTCTCTCAACACAGTCTTCTATGCTGATGAGCCCCCTGCCGCCTTCTTTTCTCTTAACGTATAGTCTATCTGTATCATCTCTAGGGTGTTCGCCTATCCATTGATTGGAGCTCTTCCTTTGTTCATCCTAGAAATGGTCCTGTATACCTAACTACTGACACAGCCCAGGTGTTCATTCCTTTTATTAGATTTCTGCTGTTTAATTTGGTTTCTAATATTCTCCTTATCCTTCTGAGGTATTCTCTCTTTATTTTCTCCTTCATCTGTTCCCGTTTTATCGTGTCACATTCAAGGACACCTAGGTACTTGTATCGGTCTTGTGCGGCCAATGCCCTAATCTTGCTGTTGTATGGGAGTTCAATTCCTTCAGTCATTGAAAGCCATCCTTTGTGCATCACCATGATTGAACATTTTTCTATTCCAAACTCCATTCCTATGTCCTCACTATATTCCCTTACTTCGTTAAACAGAGTCTCAAGCTCTCCCCTGTTTTTTGCGAACAATTTTATATCGTCCATGTTCATTAAGTGGTTGACCTTTCCTTTTGTTTTAGAGAAGTGGTATACTTTGCTGTTTTTCAGGATTCTGTTGAGCGGTATCATCGTTAGAACAAATAATAGTGGGGACAACGAGTCTCCCTGGAAGATTCCCCTTTTTATCCCTACCTCTGCTAGTTTGTCCCCTGCGGCTGTCAAATCTACTTTCCAGTGTTCCATCGAATTACCAATGAATTTAACCACCGGTTCGCTAATTTTGAACATTCTAAGGCATTCGAGTATCCAGCTATGTGGAATCGTATCGTACGCTTTTTTGTAATCTATCTATCCCATTGCGATATTCTCTCTCCTTTCCCTCACTTCTCTTAAGATCGTCTGGTCTATGTAGAGTAAATCGTTTGCCCCTTTGGTTCCTATCCTACACCCTTTCTGTTTTTCTGGTAGTAGTCCTCTTCTATCCATTGACATGTATATTCTCTCTGCTATTTGCCCGGTCAGGATTTTCCACATGAGTGGTAAGCACGAGATTGGTCTATAGTTGCTTGCTATGTTCCCCTTTTCCGGGTCTTTTTGGATGAGGGTGGTTCTGCCTTTAGTCATCCATTCTGGTGCTTTGCCTTCGTTTAGACAATTTTTGAGTAGGTGGGTAAGTCTGCCGTGTAAGGTGGTGTATTTCTTGAACCAATACCCATGGATCCCGTCGGGACCCGGTGCTTTCCAGTTGGCTACTTTCCTAAGAGTATGTTTCAAAGTGGTCTCATTCAGTACTATTGGTTCTCCCTTGTCTATATCTTCTAGTTCTTTTCTCATGTTTCCTAACTATTGCGGTGTTAAGTTGTGTCTTTTTGGGTGCCCCCATATGCTATTCCAATAGTTCTTGGCCTCTGTGGCATCTGGTTTCATGTCCTGCCTTCTTTCCCCATTTAAATCTTGGTCAAACTTCTTCTCATTTTTTTGGGAATGTGTGGTTTTGTCTGTATTGGGCCGTTCTTAGTCTGTATCTTTTCAGTCTTGCCTCTTTGGCTAATCTCTTCTGGTGTAACTCTTCGACTACAGTTGCGATGCCTTTTTGCGTTACCTTGTATTTGTTCCAAAGTCTTACTCGTGGTCTGTCCGTGTGTGGTGTATTTCTAAGCAGCACTTCATCTCTCTGTAGTTGGGAGATCTGCTTTTGTAATCTTCTTTCCCAGTTGGGTTTCTCTTCCCTATTATTGCTCTGAGTCCTATCTTGTGTTGTGAAGCTTTGTGCTACGATTTTCGCCCCAGCGTAAATTAAGTTGTTGAGTTCTAGGAGGGTGTTCGTTTCTACGTACTGTAAGAGGCAGTTGACCTGTTCGGTCACTTCTCCGACTTTCTTTCTGTCTTTGTCTCTCAGGGAGGGGAGTGTTGTTTTCTCTCCTCGCTTGATCTTTTTCAAAGCTTGTATTTTGGTTTTCTCTTCCTTCGTTGGTGCCTCGTCATCACCCTCTGGTGCATAGTTTACTGTGGGGGTCTCATGGGGAATTCTTCCAGTTCTGTTGTTGTTACTAATTGTGCTGGGGGCATTCTTCAGATGTGTCACCTGAATCTCTCTCTACATTATTGCAAATCTCTAGTAGTTCAGTCTCAGACAGCCATTTCTTCTTTTGGATTTGTTTTACTTGGTCAGCAAGGCGTCGGTTCGATACATCCACAGCAGATTTTTCCCTCCATATTTGGAGCATACGCTCTCTATAAGATCGCACCGAAGGCTTGTTTTTAAAGTAACAATACATAACTAGTCTATTCTCCTCCCTTGTCCATCTCTTTCTCTTGTTCTTTATAGCAGTCACCCTGTGAGGACTGCGCCTTCTTTGGGTGTCATTAGTGGTATATGAGTGTTGGCCAACAGTAGCTGTGCGACGACTGTGTCCCTCCTGAAGGCCATTAGGGGTACACGAGCTGAAGTTTTAGCCAGCAGCCACAGGATGACGACCGGGTCCCTCCTGGTGGCCAACAAGGGAACACCTGCTGGTTACGACACACAGATCTTGGATCTGTGCCCCATTTTTTGCGGTAAAATGGTTTGGTTGTACTGTCATGGGATTTTTGGTTCTTTCAAGGTAGCGCCAGACCTCGGTGGGTTGGTTAAGACTGATGTGATTCAGAAGTAACCTAAGAGCCCCACCAGCCCTTTTGGTTCTTTCGGGGTAGCGCCAGACCCTGATGGGTTGGTTAAGACTGATGTGATTCAGAAGTAACCTAAGAGCCCCACCGGCCCTTTTAGTTCTTTTAAGGTAGCACCAGATCTTTGTGGGTTCATTGAGACCGATGTGCACAGTGATAACCTAGGAGCCCCACCAGCTCTTACCACCCAGGGTATGGCCTCACAGGGACAAGCCATTCAGGTGTGCAGAGATATCTATTTAGTGATATGGCATTCACCTAATTGTCGGCCTGAAGAGAAAAAACACACTAATCCTCGTTCTAGGGAGCGGGGTTACATGCATTCAAGATCATATTTCTCCCTTAAATGTTTCAAGTCTTGACTTATACTAAGTCTCTGTATCGGTTTTTTTTTCTTCCAATGCTGGCTGGACAAGGCAGCACAGCCAGTTTATACACGAAGGTAGCAGGGGGAGGGGAAAGTTCATTCATACATACATACACGAGGGTCGACTCTCACATGAAAGAAAAGTAATTGCTTTTCTATACTTTTATGGGACAACTCAGTTGTAAATTTAATTTTAATTCCACTTACCCACGTGCAGGTCCAAAAATAACTTTCTCGACTTGGCAGTGGCCATTTCATCAGAGGAGAAAATTTCTCAGACTTACAAAGAAAACCATCTGAAAGGTAAAAAATACCATCAAAATATCAAGAATTATCAACCAAAGTAAAATATTAAAATGTTCGAAAATAATCACAAAGTTCATCTCAAAGCCAAACGTTAAGTATCATTAAAATCTAAAGAATAGTCACAGACTTTAACTAAGCCCAGAACAAAATCATCAGGGGCAGCCTGTAGTCAAAATAGCATTATTATTATTATCATTATTATTATTAAGACATTAAATAAGAACCATCACAGAGTTAATTTTAAAAATCAGCCTCAGTTAGTTAGTCTTCAAAGTCAGTCACCAGAATTCATCCAGAGAAATAAAATAGCCTTTTTGTCAAAAAATGTCGGATGCTGTCTTCTCGGTATGCGTTGTTTTTTCTTCCAATGCTGGCTGGACAACGCAGCACAGCCAATTTATACACAAGGGTAGCAGGGGGAGGGGAAAGTTCATTCATACATACACAAGGGTCGCCTCTCACATGAAAGAAAAGGAATTGCTTTTCTATACTTCTATGGGACAACTCATTTGTAAATTTAATTTTAAATTTAATTTTAATTCCACTTACCCAGGTGCAGGTCCAAAAAAACAACTTTTTCGATAATTATTATTATTATTATTATTATTATTATTATTATTATTATTATTATCATTATTATTATTATTATTATTATTATTATTATTATTATTATTATTATCAATATTCAACAACTGTATTTTTTATAATTCATGTTCACCTAATTTATTTTAATCAATTTAGTTAATTTAATCAATTTATCTCATTAGTTATCCATTTCTTTCTTATTATTATTTGCTAAATATGAGAAATAACTTTTTTCATACGTTTTTGATTACTTTGAAAACACATTTATTTGAACTGTCGTGATTTTATAAGGTCTAAGCATTTGTACTTGGTATGCTTTTGTACAGGGAATTAGAGTATTTTCCAACCACTTTCATTTGTCATATTTATGTGCTGTAGTGTTTTGATAAAGTATTTTGATTATTTAGTGTGGAAGTCTTTTGGGTTTTTTTTCTGTGAGAGAGAAGGTAAAAATTCTATTATGTCTCTTGCTATTTTATGAGGAATGCTGCTTATTCCTGAAATATTGAGTCGCATTGGAATGTTCAGACGGATATCAACAAGATAAAAGACACAAACTATGATTCTGAATATGCAAAATAGAAAAAAAAATAGAATATCCATGAATTAACCATCGATAACTGTTATATCATATGACCAGGACATGATGAAAACAAGAGCAATTTGAAAATATCGTTTACTTCCAATCTGATGAATCTTGTAGTCAACAACGTGCATGATTGGGAAATTAAATATATACAAGTGATTATTAGTTTTTTAATTTGTCGATATGTAAATGGAATTAGGCTTATAATCCTCGAATATCTGTTTCACAATTATCCACGATTATCAAAAGATGAATCAATATTATATGTGTGTGTGTGTGTGTGAGTGTGTGTGTGCCCTGGAGGAGCAAAAACAAATGAGTTGTGAGGATTCCCTTGGGAAAGTGCCCCGTCTCTGAACAGACAGTTACCAAATGAAGAGATGGAGTAACATGCTTTAGCTTGGGGATCCTTACACTTATGAAGTCTGGTTCTGACTACGAATTTATTCCTACATTTAAAAAAAAAATCATGAACATCCCCCTTTCTCAGAATACAAGTCCACCGAAAGCATACCCACCCACTAGTCAAACTGTTCAGGATGTACTCAATTAGCTGCTGAATGAACAAATGAATTTATCCTTATAAAAGGTTTTCCACACTCTTTAATCATATCAAATCTAACTGTATGCGTTCTGCATATGAGGCTGACGTCTGACCAATTGATCCCTCGGTAAGTACTTAATTATTCTAGCTTTATTTTATTGGCCATTTGGTAATAAAACAAATTCAGAACATCATAGACCTGACCCTTGAAAGTCGTTATTACCCTAAGGGTTTTATGTGGAATTTTATCAAATGTTGCGTGCTCTCTTCAACAGCGAGTAAGACGGATAATTGGAAAATTATAAAAGCAGCAGTCAGCCTTTACATAACTTAATAACATAAATAGATGTCAAAGCAGCTAGTCCCGATGAACAGTGGCCGGGATGGATGTACCAGGATGATTATCGAAGACAAAAGTCAATATGTTTCCCCAAGTGAAGAAATAGAATGTGCGTGTGAGGGTTGCAGTCAAAGCATCACGAAGTCAACTTCAGTAAAACGGACCTTTGAATCTCTATTCACTAGAAAGTCTTGACAAAAAGCTATTGCATTCTTTGGCTGTTTGTCCCTCAGTGTCTTTGATTAAGTGCTTTCCAGAAATCGGGAGTTACAGCAAGGCACTAATCATCGGATCGATATCATCTAGTGAATAAATTGAGAATCAAAATTAAAACTTGTTATATAACTACTACGGGACCAAATATTGATCTATATCAATGTCCCCCCACACCCTAAGTTGTGTGCATGTCCACGCTCACATTCGTTTTGCAAAGAGTGAACAGAACAATGAAGCAAGCTCAAAAGGTTGGTCACCTGAAATATTGTATTATTTAATTAGTTGAGTAAATTATTATCAAAGTATTTCCGGCAAATCTAATTATATATATATATATATATATATATATATATATATATATATATATATATATATATATATATATATATATATATATATATATATATATCAAGCCTACTGATGTGTGTTATTGGTATTAATTCAGAAAAGTACATTTAAGACATTTAACACTAGGGAGACTTCGTCCGAAACTTCACTGAAAGCTGCTGCACAATTGGTTTAATCGTCGGCATTGTCTCATTGATTGACAGAAGTACTTTTTAGACAATAAGACCATCATCATCATCATCATCATCATCATCATCATCATCATCATCATCATCGTTGGACGTTCCAAAAGACATGCAGGACCTCTCTATCTCGGCGCTGCTGAGCCAGTACTTTATGAACCTATCTAGCTTGTCGTATTTTATTTGCTGTCAGCTGCATTTTCGCGTATAATCTTTGGATATCTCTCGTTGTGATGTCGAGCTGCTGTTTGACATTCTTGGTGCTACGGCGGTACAATAAGCAAATATTCTTAGAGTCACTCTACGATACTGTAACCTCAACTAGTAAATTTCATCACACACACATATATATATATATATATATATATATATATATATATATATATATATATAGAGAGAGAGAGAGAGAGAGAGAGAGAGAGATTGGGGCGGGTCTCCTGGAAGTAATGCCCGATTCTTTCTTTGAGTAACGCCGGTTGCAAGGGAAGCAACTCTTTACTGTAGTGTCCAGCACACCAGTACACAATACATTACAACTGAAATTGAAGACACTAGCTAATTAAAAAAGATATAAAAAATGAAAAAATAGAAAAAAAGGTCTTGCTAATCGGTCAGTTGTAAAAATCACATGATCAACGTCATATGGCTACATGCATCTTGGGAGTGATCCAACAATGAGATTAGAAAGTGGGATGATCAATGAATAGAATAATTCTCTCGCTCTTTGCTGACTGGACATGTATAAACTTATAAACAAAAAAAAAAAAATTAAACTGATGGACTCAAACCAAAGCCATAATTTAGCATGAATTTTCATTGTAAATTCGAACTCTACCCACCAAAATTCCTTTTGGGAGGTGAATTTAAAAACAAAACAAAGCAAGACGTTTTTTTTCAAGACATACTACCAATGTAAATATTGACTATATTGAACTTGACTGTTTTGGCTGCCAGTTTTGAATAGAACTGAAGACTCTTGCTAATTAATTGGACAGAAATTACTTTTTTTCGATACTGCTTGTAGCTTGGTCATCCAATTAAGTTGCTTCATATCCATAGTGAAATATTTGAATTTTTCTCTGATAAATAGAAGTAACAATATGATCCAAACCTTGCTGCATATTTAGAAAATGTTTTTATCTGCATTTATATTTTTCGGAATAAAATGTGAATATGTAAACGAATATACAAATGTGCATACGATTTTTTGTACAGACACAGGGAGTAAACTCAAAATCCTTGAATCCATTATTAAATTAAATCTGTTGAATCTGTGACGTGGAAGACCTGAAAGAAAAAAAACCCTCGGATCTATTCAAGGATTAAAATGTAGGCTAAAAGTTCGTTCACCATCCAAGATTATATCATTTTGACCAGGGGAATGATAAGTTGAATTTCATTTAGAATCAAATGAAATATATATAAAAAAAAAATGGCCAGCCTCTTTCATACACACACGCACACACCAGACTGTACAACGGTTGGACGAAAATGCAAAATGGAAACACAATCAAAACAACGATTATAAAAATTGAGGGAATATTAAATCAGCATGGAGTATGTTATTTAAGGTTTATGAAAAAAACAAAATTCAAATTTTGAAGCTGGAAAAATATATTAGTATTAACTCATTGCAATCTTCATGATGCAAATGATACATATATATATATACATGGAAGTTGTGTGACGTTTCGTGTGTGGGCGTGCGTGTGTGTGTGTGTGTGTGTGTATAAGTATGAGTATGCCACGTGATCAGGTCACTTACAGAGCGGAAATGAAATCCAGTTGTAACAATCAGACATTTCCTGTCCTTGTATCACCGGAGGCCAAATGTAGAAGCTAGTTAGATGCACGTCAGCGAAAGCATAAAAGATGGATGAAAGCCATGCCAATTCGTTAAGTGCTTTTGTATTAGATCCATGCAAACACACACGCACACGCACACACACACACACGCACACATATATATATATGTGTGTGAGTGAGTGTGTGTGTGTATATGTGCGTTTATGTGTGTTTTTATACTGATGCATACAAACAAATGCTAATATCATCACTTTTTCTGAAAATATCTGAGGATTTATGTACATAGACAAAACATCATTTGCAGTATATATATATATATATATATATATATATATATATATATATATATATATATATATATATATATATATATATGTATGTATGTATGTATGTATGTATGTAACAACTCCCGAAGATGCAGTATTAGCGAAATTGCCGTCTGAAAATAAATGAAAGACAAAAATTAGTTCATCCCAAGTTACCAGTGCCTATACTGTACATCCCCAGCGTGCACACTCACATGCACTATATCTATTTATATATATATATATATATATATATATATATATATATATATATATATATATATATATATATATATATATTTATATATATATATATATATATATATTTAATCATGTCAACACTGGTAAGCAAATAATATGTCATTGGGAATTCTCAAAAATACAGTCTTGAAAACGGTTGATCATCCGTAGCATTGATAACAGGAATCTGGGACATCATTGAATCCATTAAAAGCTGGCTATATTGTAAGAATGGCAGACAACCGATGGATATCGCAACTCACGACGTGGATACCAAGAGATAACAGGTGCATCCAAGGCCAGAAGATTATTAGATGGAGAGACGATCTAGACAAAATCAGAAAGTACTATCTCTGCCCTGGCTGTGATAGAGGGTGGGGAAGGTAAATGTCCAACGACTGTCGTTAAAAAACTCATGATGACGTCAAAGTGGACTACGCAGTTTAAATTGTGGGTATGTTTTATGCTCAAGTTTGGATGGAGGCCAGATTGCAGTCATTGTTTTTGCTTTGAGAAAAAAACATCTTTCATTATGAGACTAGCATTATTCTTCAAAAGAAATTAGCCACGCTAGCATCAGCAGTTTTGGGAGGAAAAATTTACGTCCTTGGTCACATATCAGGAATGGAAAGCAAGGGTGTTGTTCAGAATTAACGATACATCGAAAATAGAATACATCCTTTGAAACCTTCGAATATAAGTTTTCTTGAAAGTAACGAATTTGATTGTTTCAGATATGGAGACATCAGAAAACTGAAAGGAAAATGGCGAGTTTTCTCCAACAAGTCTGAACTTGGATCGCCGAATGTATTTACCGCCTTTTAAAACATGGCTGAACTGTTGTTCTCACTAATTTCTTTTAAAATTATCAAACTCCCCTTCATAAAGGAAATTGATAGTTCATGTTTTGTGAAATTCCACCCCAATATGTGAGTTGAACGTTAATTGTGATCCGCTGATATCAGATTAGTGTTTGTGTCCCTCGTCTGAAACCTTACCAGTCTGGCCAGCACATATTTCAGAGCAGACTCGCTCAGGCCAGAGTGCAACGTTGGGCAACATAGCATAAGCCTTGATAGAAAGGGAAATTCACATCTTGAGTCACTTATGACTAATGGAAATTAGGATTGCTTTTAAGCATTATAGTCCAACGTCGTAAATAGAATCCCCTGTAATAAAAAATGAAATATTTTCTCAAACGTCCCAAATTTCTAAAATGGATTGAAGGTCTAATAAATTCAAAGCACATTAAAAAAAATAAAATTTAGTACTTAATGTAATACAGGCACATCGAAGATTACATTAGCACTAAAAGGGGAAATAATTCTTTTAAGTTTGAACTTAGCCAGACAATTACATTTTGGGGAGTTTTATCTATGAACCGTGATGATTGTATATCACAGTCCCCAGGAGAAAACATTAATTTTAGAAAGTGCAAATGCATACCTTATAGAAAACATCGGGATTATTTTTTGCAAAAATTCAATCAAGAAAATGCGCTGCAGGCAAATTGAAGACTTCTGAATTTGGATATGCCTATTTTCTGGAGTCTCAGTCAAACATTTATTGTCTTGCCATACCTTTGATACAACGAATTACTGCCCCCTACACCCAAAAATCTTTTTTTAGTATTGACCCCCTTACAGGTGTGTGTGTGTTTTAGTAAATAATGAGAAAAACCTCAGATGATTTCGTTTCAAAATATATGTATACTTTGATTTTATTCAACTGACCAATAGTTTTTGAAGAAATTTCATATGAAACATCACAAAGAAAAATATTTCAGACAGACTTGTTATCTGAAAGCGCGACCGATGATCCAAATTGACGAACTTTGTCAAATCCAATCTTGAGATGTGTGTTGCAGGCAAATTGTGAGCCTCTGATTTCGGATACGCCTAAAGTGTGGGTCCACTTTAACATAATAGGTGCATCGTAAATGGAATTTGAAATAAATTTGTTTAACAGAGCTGACTAATTCTCATGAGGTTCAAAGGTCAAATTATTTTGAAAATATCTTTGAACAACCATCTTCACATGCAAGTAAGTTGAAATAGATGATGAAGGAAAAACATCCTTGATCATGCTGATTCAAAACATACATATATTTTGATTTCATAGATCCAACTTTAATAGATCTTATCTGAAAATCAAACATTGAAAGAAAAAAAAAAACAAATCAAAACATCTTTCAACGCTCTTGATTTTTGAAAGCACAAGTATCAAAAAATGGCAATTTTCTTTTTGCAAAGTTTAAGCTGAGGGTGTTTGCAATACCTTAAATCATCTCATGTTAAATTTTGGGCAAAAGTTTATAACACACCCATCGATATTTAATTTCATTTGTTGTCACTGTTTTCGCTGACCATCAGATTCCAGTCAGTTAACTAAATGCTTCATCTGTTGAACTTTTCTTAGTTAAGTGTTAAGGGTCCAGTCCATCTCCATTTTGCCGTTTAATTACATTTTCCATGTTTTTTTTTCGGATCTAAGTTGATTTTTTCTCTATTCTTTGATTTCTCAATAGCTTTGATTCAACCATCTCTCCCTGTTTGAATCTGATTTTTTTCAAGCAGTTATGTGTGTGTGTGTGTGTGTGTGTGTGCAAAAGAAGTGGATACCCTTGTAAGTTGTTACTTGAATGCATGCATATCTCTACGTTCACATTCGATATCAACAATTTTTTCATATACTGAGAACGCATTAGATATGAAATAATAAACATAAATAGATGTCAAGTCCCTCATCTACATTGTGCATTTTCGAGAAAGAGTTCAGAGAGATCATTCTATAATCACCATTCGATATCTATTTCCGTAGACAGATGTTCCTGACAGAAAGAAAATCTAAACACGTGATGCATCATATTAGCAGATACCTATGTATTGAAGGTAGTATTCGTGCATTTATCTTGCAAGAAATTGATGAAGAATCCGTTCCCTATGTCTGCTTCATGAGTCACAGTCTGCGTTAACTGGTTATGTCCAAAAACTGTTTTGTAGTCTGGTTGAGCAGTAGTTCCTGAGAACAAGGGGTGTCACTAAGGGTGCCTTGTAGTACATGATGTCCCTGTCATGTGGATGAGACAGCTGGACTTTCTAAATGACAAAATGAAGAAATGAAAGAATGAAGGGTGGGAAAAAATCTGTTTATGTGAAGTATGATTTCCCAGGTAAAGACTTGCTTATGTGGCGAAACTGGGGAAAAATTAGAATATATATCGGGATTTTTGGAAAGTAATTTTGTATTTCAACCAAGTTTAAATGGTACAAGACGACAGCCATCATCTTGTCTATCCGTCATTATGACGTTCAGAGTGGTCTGTAAATTTTAATCCCAGAAAAGATAAAGACTATAGTGATCAACATGTCAAAAACGTGTCTCAATCTTTTTTATCTAAAAGAAAAAAAAAACACCGGAATTTTTTGACGAGGAATCGGAAATATACTGTACCGTTTGGCTGCTGTCATTGAAAAATATGTTGATTACATAGTGTCTAAAACGTATCCCCCCAAAATTCATACGCACCTGTTTTTATATATTTTTTTGAAAATAAGTATTTTCTCTGCGTACACAAAAATTCGTAATTACTCTCTGAATACGAAAATACGTAAATACTTTCCGAACGCCAACATACAATTTTTTTTCGAACGCCAACATGCATGATTACTTTGTGAACACCAACGTACGTGATTACTTTCCGAACACAAACATACGTGATTACTTTCCGAACACTAACATACATGATTACTTTCCGAACACAAGCATACGTTATTATTCTCCGAACGCTCTAATATTTCCAAGACAGACGAATTGTTAGGTGAGGCTCCAAGGGCCGATGAAGTTCAACTTTCTGGGGGCGTAAGTAACCCTAGGGATGGCCATTGTCATGTCTAATAAATATGTACTGGATTATTATATTTTAGTAGACATTTTTGCAGCGTCTCTCTCTCTCTCTCTCTCTCTCTCTCTCTCTCTCTCTCTCTCTCTCTCTCTCTCTCTCTCTCTCTCTCTTTCTCTCAGAATAATGCAAATAATTTTAAAACAATTCGCCCAATTCTTTACGGTGAGTGATTTTCATTTGTTTGGAAAAGTCTGATCTTTGTTCAGTCAATAGCATTTCTTGCCTGTCTAACATCCGGACGAAATTACGAAATTTACTTTTAGACATTTTATAAATAAAGACAAAAACGTCAGTTCTCGTCAGACGTAGGAAACAGACAAGTACTGCAAAATCAATCTTTGACTTTTGATTCTGTCTTTTTTGGTAAAAACGTTCTTTGTTTCCAGTTTTTATATTGTCTTATTAGACACCGTCAATTGAAACTGTCAACGTTTGTTTTCTTTCAGTTTTGAAGTTGGTCTGGCTGCGTCTGTATCACATGTAAAGGCCCCACCAACGGGACTATAGAGCTGGGATTTTGAATAACTCTCATTATTATATTATGACAAAACATTTCATTTGGTTGTGTTCTTAATCCCTCTTACATTGTTTTATAGTGATAGGTCAATTTTGAACGTACCTTCATGCTAAATCCATCCCTAAGTCTATGTGCACTTGTTTTTATAGTATATTTTCAATTACGATTTCGTTAATGAACACTGTCTTAATGATTACTCTCTTTTCTATTTTCCTAACTGATCACTCCGAGACAACACGCAGTCAAAAGACGTGGGTTGGATGACGGTTTCTATTGAGTGACCAAACAGACCCGTTGTTCTAGTTTTTGAACGATAAGAACTAAAACAGTAAAAGCTTCCTTAGAAGTTCATCTGTAGAAAATTGACCGATTCATTTAGGCGGAAACTTCGATTATTTCCCCTTTTTAAATATATAAGAATGGCATTCAGCCCATTTCCGAAATGGTCAAAGTTGGCTACACGATTCATATTTTTTTTAGCCGAGAAGGAAAAACTAAAGCCGAGTAATTCGACCTTTGGAAATTATTGTCTGGATTTTTTAATGTTTTAATTATGTTATGTGTTTAGTTCAGTACGGTCAAAGCCCGTCAGACACAATAATTCTCATAAGTTCATAACAAAGTTAGGCAACGTCGGAAATGTCATTTTTAGATGGGTGACAGTCTGAAATTATCTGGTGTTGTAAACTACTTGATATCAATCTTTGGCCAAAAAAGTCTTTCAAAATAGAATTCAATCCCTCTCTAGCAAAGAGTAGGATTCGGGGTAAATAGTTATCGAGCTAGGGGCAGGGGGCGCGCCCACATCCCACTGAAAAAAAATGGAAAAAAAGAAAAAGAAAAATATTTTGGTTGCCGATGACTACAGTTGACCGGCCAGTCAGTTCAGGCTCGGTACTTATTGATATTCATACCATATTCTTTCTTTCTGTGCTCACCTTTTTTTTCTATACGTGTGAAAAAATTTCCTCTTCACTCCTGAGAGGAGTCTCCGTTTATCATTGATCCATTAAAAAGAGGATAAAGTCTCAGTTCACTTTTGACCCTTCGAGTAAAAGATTTGTTTTTTATCTTTGACACCTTGAAAAAGTTTATCTTCACCTGCAACCCCTTCATATAGGCGGATGACTATGTGATGTTTTTGTTCTAAAATCAAATGGATTGCCATGTTTTTATTTTTTTGTTTTCATAGTTAGGATCGAAGTTGAAAGGTGTTCGATACAAAATAAAGACGATTTTTGTTTCAGATGAATCGTGCATAGTGGAGTTCGATCCCGTATTGGATGAGTATTTTAATGAGCAACATATCCAAAACTTTTCCAAATCTTTTTTCAGGAAAAAAAAGGCTGAATTTCTTTTTACGAAGAGCTTAAAATGTGCTTTATCGTTTGACTGCTGTTATCAAAAATGATAGTGATCACATTATCCATAAATATGATTTGATTAAACTTCACTCACATTTGTATTGATCCCCTTCCACTATATAGATAATTTCTCTCCGAACATAAAAATGCGTAATTCCTTTCTGAACACCGAGGTATGTAATTGAATTGTTGCAGTGACGTCACTGTGGCCATATTCTGACAATAGAATTATTCTCAATTTGTCGTAAAATAACTACCTGATTGCTGGTGGAAATCAGGTGGCTTTATTTCGTTTCCAGTCACTTGCATTTGTTATGTATCACTAGGTGTTCTATCCCTGCTATGTTTGCCGATGTGATATTCATCGGCCAATTGGATCTTGAAGTCACACGTTGAACGCCCTCCTCCGGTGGGTGCAAAAACTACAACTCAACTTTTTCAATTTTTTTTCCCTATCCGGTTGGCTACAATTACATTCAGAAACTACTACTCTATTATATAAGTACCTTACGTCTTACAAGCTATACTAAAAATCCATACAAAAAGATATAATGCAAAAAGTAAGCAGGCTTTGGAAGTGTCTTTTCGACAATAGACCACCTACACATTATGAACCAGCTAATTGATAAGAAACCAGAACATTTTTTTTTGGCTTATGTAGACTACAGAATAGACTTTGACTCAATAGGTAACACCACTCTCTTCAAAGTGTAATTTGGAATTATAAAAAGAAAATAACTGAAAATATACAAGGAAATAGCACTGCACCAGTTAAATCTAGATGCTAACAAGACAAAGACTGAGAAATCAGTAAGAAAGGGAATACAATATCATCAAAGATCTTTATTGTGAGCATTCAAAGCTACTTACCCCAGAAACAGATTTGGAAAACGTCCGAGAATATTTGAACAATATAAAGTACTAATTTATTGATAGCAGAAAACGGGGATGTTAAAAAAAACACGTTGATCAGGAAAGATAAAAAAACAATGCAATTGCTGGAAATTATTTAGTATAAATAGATACCAAAAAGCGGTAAGGTATGCAACGAATGCATACTACCAGCTATTTGGCCCGGGTTTGAAACCTTGAAACTACAAAACCACCCGAAAAATGAACTCTAAGTACCACAGCAGGTAATGGAAAGAGTATCGACAGGAATATATATATCGTAGTGTGTTTTGAATTGTGCAAATTGTTTGTTCAAGAATTTGTCTGCAGTGTTCACGGTCTTAAAAAATCAAAATCCCAGGTTATACTTACATTCATTTGTACACCATTATTAACAGTAACGCAAAAAAACACCTGCACTAATAAAAATGGAGCTATTCAAGGTGATGGCTCTGTCAGTCTGTCTTTCTGTCTGTCTTTCTGTCTCTCTCTGTCTCTCTCAGTCTGTCAATCCCTCCCTCTCTCTATATATACGTAGAGAGAAAGAGAGGTGCGTGCATATGTGTATACAATTCCTCATGATGAACTTCTTCTACATTTCCTGCAAACAATCAAACGATTTGAAACCAACAAAAGCAGTGATCAATTTAGAATTAATTTAAATAATCGTTGGAAAATGTCCGCGAAAAACGTGATATCATCACCACGAAACCTTTGACTCCCAGAATAGATTTTGTCTTTCATCTTCGAAGAAGTCGATTGTATAATCAGTTGGTTTTGCAATCAGTTTCATCTATGTTTTAACGAAGTGTACGTTCGCCGTTGCTTTCTTCTCATATCTTCACATATTAACATAAACATCGTCAATAGTTTATCATTCTCAGACATCAGCATTGAGTATCGTCACCAGGGGAGATCTGGATATGCTACAAGACATGCCTCTTTTGTATGCAGTTATACACGATTACTCTCTTTCTGTGTCTCTCGGTCTCTTTCCTCTTCTCTCTCTCCCGCATACCCAAACACGGAAACATATTCGAGTGCCTGTATCATTATACGTAGTTATTAATTAAAAGTTGATCCAAAATTTCAGCTCTTACGCCAAGTTGATGAAATAGCTTAATTGACAAAGTTCAACTTTTTTTGACAAAAAAATGAATGATTAATTATCAATGTTCGTTTAGTCACAACAAAGATATAGAAAAAGTGTTTTCTTTCAATAGGAAACTTAGAAAATCGATTTTTTTTATAAAAAAAGATAGTCATTTTGTATATTTATTTTTACTCTACAATAAATTTTAAAAAGTACATAGTTTTAATTTGATTAAAGTTTGTTTTTCTCTCACTCTGTTTGTCTTTGTGTATATGCTTTTGTGTGTGTATTATCATATATGTAAATGGAATAAAATCAACTTTTGACCGAGTACATGGTCTGGGAACGATTCTGTTTCCTTCATTGTGATTCCCGGAGTGGTTCAAATCTCCCATCGGAGAAGTTTGTGACAGAATATTTTTGGTTAATACTTGCATATAAGTAAGTTCAAAGGATCTATTGCATTGAAGATGTCCGTTAGCCTCAAACTGTGTAGATTTGTTTTGCAACGACATGTAGTTTATCCAAAGATATTTCAGACCATGGACGAGTTGGGAAGAAACAAGAAGGGGCAGATGATGGTGACCCCAAAAGTGGACATTTCAGACTCTTTTGGAAATTGCGAGACCCAGCGATAATTGTATGAAGCTTTATGGGTTGGAGGTGCTTTACCCTCAGTGTGTTTATTGTGTTTTTGTTTATGTCAAATAGATGGGTTGTTTTGGGAAAACTTTTTTGATGTATTGCGAATGATTTGACTGGATAAATACATGGAATATCAACTAACAGACATTTAGAGTTGAGGGAAAACAAGCCTGGTCAAATTCAACTCTTGTTTCTATTCTGACTGCAGAAGAATACTGTGTCTTTTACATTGTAAAAAGAATGAAAAAAAAAGAAAATAAAGATGTATATTTTTTGCCAAAATATGTATATATTAATCAGAATCAAATAAGCACGTCCATATGCGTATGGAAAAATTCTCTTGATATCTCTTGTCAAACCAACTTAGGCAGTACAACGCTGACAATCAGTTTGTCGTGGGTTCAAATCACCATCGTTGAATGTGGATTTTTCATATCAGTTCACAACCCTTGCTCTAGAGAAGAATGTTATTGTTGTTGTTACAGTAATGAAATAAAGTCAACTTCATACTTTGTACTTGAGTTTGGCAATAATGTACTGCTACTGACAGAATAGACCTAGTATATGTATTATGTACGTGTATCACAAACGGATTTAATATATGGATATACTGTAAATAAATTTACCATAGACATGAGTTGTGAAGGATTTTAGTATGAAGTATGAATTGAATATTCGGAGTGAGGCGTTGTCGATAGGAAAGAATTAAAAGCTTAACTGCAAATAACAGAAATCTTTGTCATATCAGTACTATGGCTAAGTGTATGAATTCTCTATTGTCTTATTGTGATTGATTGTATATCAATTGTATCAGTGTGCCATAGCTTTTACATTGCGATGATTCATCATGCATTGAATTAGAGTTTCATCTTGCATTGTATAACAGTCAATCTTCCCTAAACTCCTCAGTTAGTAGGTTAATATGAAACGGCATGGAAGTCACTTTTCGCTATAAATCATTCGAATAACTTCTAAAATAAAAATGTGAAGAATCCTTCTCTTTCTAACATGTACTTGGCAAATTGTAAACCAATTTGTATCGTGTTTTGGAATATGGTAAACGCTAATGATTTTCATTTTCAGCACGGTGAATTTATTTGACGTGTATCAGACAGTGACAGGCCGTCATATTTGTCATTTTTGATCGCTCTGGATTCTCACCCCTTTTGGATTATCTTGAATGAATGGTTTCCGTTCTGTTTCTACAGGCAATGGGACGTCTCTAACCCATGGCACGAGTTTAGGCCAAATTTATGAGAATTCAGGGAACCCTAATCGTCAGAATTCCCCTCTCAGCCTAACTCATATAGTTCAGAGAGAAACAGAACACAAAACGGCAAGCATCAGTTTGACTACAGGAGTTCCTGGAAGGATCTTAAATTGTGTGTCAAACACTGCTAAATAAGCTTGACTTCCCAAAGAAACAGAATTATTCCTCTCCTTGGTTGCCTCCCCGAGGCAGGAGAACTCAATTCCACCAGCTATATTGTTGATAACTTGTAGGGGTTTCGGATTCTTGTCTTTGTGAAAAGCAATAGTGCAAAGTGAACATTCCGACTGGAGTTTGAACTTTGGACACCGATTCCAATGTCCATTCAGTTACCAACAGCGCCAATTGCAACCTGTTTATCTTGGAAAGGAATAACGTTTTGAACTCCTCTAAATTCCTGGAACTGTTGAATAATATTCGACAAGAAATTGAACATTGGATCCAAATACATTATAACTGTCAAGAAATATTGCTCAGAAATGTTTTGACAATAGGAATCTGAAATTGGAAATACTATAAAGGATGTTACATTCTTCAATTCGTCATTGTCTAAAGTTCAAATCAAGTTCGTCCAAATTAATAATGTATCCACCTTTTTTTATCAAAATATTTGTTAAAGTTCTAAAATGAAAATTGACTTTTGCGTCACGGGAAACGGTTATATAAATTGCTTTGGATACTTATATAGTTCTGGTTAATGATTCAATTGGAACTGTCATATGGCCAAAATCTTTTGATAGTATGCTTTGTTGAGGTTAAGAGAAAGTAGTGATCAAAAAATCAGTTATTTTTCTTACTTCTTGTAGAGCAGTGATAACTAAAACATGAGAACTTTCAAAGGGTAAGCATGGATGCTGATGGAAACAAAGTAAGGAATCAATATCGCAAAAGCTTACTCTGCAAATAGAAACTGACCCCATTAAGAACCTTTCTGGATGAGTTAGTCTTTAAAAAATTTGAACAAAAATTGTTGCGAATATAATAAGGAGTAAACGTTTAAATTCACATACCTCTAGCTCCATTAGTGCAGTCTGTGTTCTTGATCTGTAGATAGACAGACAGCTATCTTGGCAGTCAGATGGAAAAAAACTTGAAACTGAAAAATCTTATGTTGTTAGTTCTGAGAAATGCTTTCTAACTAGATTGAACAAGCCCCCCAAATGTTTCTAACAAGCCCCCAAACACTTATAGAACTGAAAAAAAAATTATATTTGACCACGATTAAAGCGTTGCAATGAGATGTATTTCGAGTTGTTATCGATCATTTCCGACAAATGCTTTGAATCTAGGGAGCAGAAATGGAAGTAAATTGATGAATGTTATATACCCCTATTATGTTATTAACAAATGGGTCTATGATTCGACATAGATGATTATAAATTGGAATACATTATATTGAAACTCTTTTTCGAAATGATCTCCCGTTATTACACGGTGAGCGTATTATTTACCTTAGACAACATAAAAAGAATTGATCCCTTAATTATATAATTTTCATCATTGAAAGAAACGAATAGAACTGATATGAACGGTGAAAAAAGTAGTTCTTGGGCCGTTTGTACTACCGCTGGGTCTTTTGCTTCAAAGCAAGAGCAACGCTACATTGAAGCATTTGTTCTACCCGTAATAGGTTCGATTCCTGCAACAGCCCCATTTTCTATGGTTTTTCATTGAGTTTACGTCGTCTAGGCTAAATGATATATTTGCCGTGCGAAAACTTGATATCATTTCAAAGTAAGTTTCTATGTAATATAACGCAATTTATAATCATTCCCCAATTAGTAATTTCTGAAGTCCAACATAAATCTATCTAAATTGTTAGTTTCTTTACTGTTTTTATTGGAAAGTTTATACGACTTTTAAAATGAAGAAAAAATGCATCAACTTATCTGAATGTTTCTGAGAGAAAATGGCGGCCAGTAGAGTTGTTTTGAATGCTAACATAATCATTGCCATTTTGTTATTACCATTAACCATTGCAATCATCATCGTCTTCCAATGTCGGCAAATTTTCGGGCAATTTGCCTCCTGTTCAATTTATGACTTTAGCGTTCACATCTCGTTTTGGCCAAATTATCCTTTTATGAATAATCTCCTATGCAAATACACAGAGACAATGGATTTTAACAAACGGAAAAAAAAATCTGAAATAACTTCAGTTGGAATTTCTCGCTTCCTTATTAGTTAATGGCCAACTTGTCTCTCCTATCTATTCATGTATTTCTCTTTCTCTGACCCGTCTCTCTAATCATCTCGAATTTATTTTCTTCATTCGATTTCTTTTATTTTCATAGTTATTCCAACACCCACTTCCTCTCTATCTATCTATCTCTCCCCCTCAATCTATATATCTATCAATATATCTATTTATCTATCTATCTATATATCTATCTATCTCTCTCTCTTTCTCTGTCTCTGTTTGTCTGTCTCTGTCTCTGTCCCTCTCTCTGTCCCTCTCTATCTATCTATCTATCTATCTATCTATCTATATATATATATATATATATATATATATATATATATATATATATATCTTTTTATTTATTTCAGTATTTCTTGTATCGATTTCCCCTCGTTTTTCACTCCTTTTCATATTCATTCACTTTATGCCTATCCCACCTTTTCTGACTGAAACATTTCATCTTTCTTTTATATTTTTCCTTTTTCTTCATTTCCTCCCCAAGTCCCAGTTCTGTCCTACAGTCTCTCTCTCTCTCTTGCTCTTTATCTCTCTCTCTCTCTCTCTCTCTCTCCCTATATATATATCAACCAAAGGTGGCAAAAGGTCATATTCTTCCCTGTTTGTTTGTGTGTATAATCACTTTTTACCAAATGCTTAGTCTAAAGACTTGAACATTGGCAACAGTACTCCATTAAACTTCTGTAAATTTCATTTTTTTTTTTACATTTCAAAGACATTTTGACGGGTTTACTAATAACATCTAGAATCTTCAGAATCTAGATGTGGTATTAAAACTCTGTTTTAGATGTTTCCATAAGCAGAATTTATTCTGACCGTTCAGTCTTTGATGAAATTTATTTACGTGACCACACATGTTGATACTCTGGTTGTTCAATTGTTGACTTCAAGAACCATTCTTTTTAGAATTTCTCTCTTCCCTACACTTTTGCTTCCTGTCTCTACGTCTTCATTCCTCTCTCTTTCCCCAACTTTTAGCTTTCTATCTTTCTCATTAAAGCTTTGCACTTTATAAAACAGACTAATCCCTCTTCTTTCTCCCTCTCTCTTTCTCTCTTGTTTCCTTCCTCATCGAATACTCATTGTATATCTCCTTTTTTATTCTTTTCTCTCATCATCCCCTAACTCTTATCTTTCTCTCTCTCTCTCTCTCTCTCTCTGTCTCTCCCCCTGGTTTCCTGGAATGCTTCTACATTTTCTTTCTGTATGCCCCCCCTACATCTCACGTTTCTCCACCCTCTCTTTCATCCCCTCTCGTTTCTCCCTCGCACACGGATCAATTATGTAAATTTCGAACCGTTGCCTTAATTGCTCTCACGCCGAAAATAATCGAAGTCGTCATCGATAACACAATCACGTAGGCAATTATGAATGCATCTTCGTAAACAACCAACGTAAGTAAAAAGTGAAACAAAACAAGTAACTAATCAATGGGGTCTTTGAGATGATGATGCGAGGACGGATGTGGGTAACATTTCCAGTAATAGCCAAGGAAAGATCGATGTCAGGAATGATGGGGGATGATAATGCTTAGAAGGAAATTATCTTCTAATAGGACTTTCGAAAAGATCCGATTTTCGGTGTCGTTCTACTACCTATCGACCATTTTTTTACAATGGAAGATATTTGGCTCTTGAGTGCACACAGAGCGCTCAAAAGCGACCATCATAAACCGAAAACATCCTTGTATTTTCTGGGCACATTGTATCATCATCATCATCATCATCATCACCACCACCACCACCACCACCATCATCATCATCATCATCATCGTTGTCGTTGTCGTCGTTATTGTTGCTGCTGTTGTAGTTTTCGTCATTAAGCAAATGTAACCATCAAAGATGATGAAAGAGGTTCTATCCTTTTCCAAACACACGCACCTCTACTTTTCACGTTCGTTTGTTCATTCTGGCCTTCCCGTCTACGCTGTTTTATCCGCTGACTTAAATATTTGGCAGCAGTACTCTTCTACACCCTCTCTGAAAATTGTTTTTTGATGCATCTTGAAAAAAATGACTATTTTAGAGGACTTATTCAGTCTCGTTTCATAATAAAAATGACATTTTCAGGAATTTGAGGAAGTGGAAAATGCTTGGGAATGTTATTAGCCAGCAGGATTCATCACAAATGTTTTGACTAGCCACCTCTTATAGTGAAAGATACAGAATCCGATAGGAGATATGTTGACGCCAAATGTCTACCGTCTGTTGCTGATGAATGAGTGATAGGAAACCTCTTTAGATCTCGAGTGGCCCTCCGTGTTATTTTGCTGACCACTCGCGTTTGTCTCTTATCCATTGTTGTAAGTTGTCTTTTACCCGAAACTCCAATTTATTTAAACAAACTGTTTTTGATGGCAATTTCAACTACTTTAGTATCTCAAAGTCCCAGAGTACTTTACTCTTGTAAAGAATGAAAAGAATCAGACATGCAGCGATATATTCCTGATTGTTGGTCAAATTGCGTAGAATACACAGGTTTTCGTATGAATATCGAAGTTGTGCAAAGTTGAAGCTGGTCAGTATGTAAATGATAATACCATATGCTGAAACTAACTGGAGTGGTATTCCTTGCAGCCACATCAATCTCCAAACGTATTGAGCAGATTTTCCTTCCAAAGACTTCGTACAAAACATCAGAGCACAGCAAACAAAAGCTGCTCATCCATTGTCAACCTTGGCCAAAAGAGGCCATGGAACTCTTGGTCAAATTCAGTTATGCTTCAGCTTAGGATCAAGTCTCTTTCTGTACAATTCAAATCGCTTATATTATGTGCATTCTGTTTTTCGGTTTGGCATTTTTGTTTCCACCACGAAGTTTTTTTTTCTCCAAATTGTCTTTTCTTGTTTTTTTCCCTTCTTTCCTCACGTCAGTTTTTGTTATGTAACTTGTTCTACTATTGCGTGTGTTGCTTCACGATTTTTTCTTGGTTTACTTGTTCATCTTACTATGATTAAACGAATGTTTATCTGTATGTTGCGTTTTAGCGATTTCTGAAAGTCCAAGAAAGAAGTGAGATTTCTTCAGTCTTCAACGGGGTCTTGTATTCTCTGTATCACGTGTACAAGCCATGAAAATGGAACTAAAAAATGTAAACATTATTTTTTTTATTGTGCTCAAACCACATTTTTCTCAATTTCTCCCCTGGATTGGATCTTCAGGTGGATTCAGTTCACAATGTAAGTATACACTAAATTGATTGCTGCTGTGAGTGCTAAGGTCTGAAAAACTATATTCAGACGCTCTGTTCTGCGAAAAAGCATTTGTTTTACTTTGAATGCAAAATGTAGCCACCATTTTGCAAAACGTTTCAACATCTTATTCAACTTTTATTTCGACAGAATCTGGATTAATGATCATAAAATAAAAACATTGAAAATATTGGAACAAGTTTGAATACTGAAGTCTTAAGGACAAAAATCAGAACTCTTTGGACCAAATTCTGTCAATATTGATGACATACAATGATGTTTAAAACTAAAAAAATGAAAAATAAATAATTTGGATTCCGTTCTACTGACGTCTCCGGTGTTGTGATCTTTACATACATAATCTCTTCATGCATAATCATCCAGACAACATTAAAAATCAAAGAGATCTACGTTGACTGTTTACGTTGCTAGTTTCTAACGAAAGACCACATGCACGACCTTCAATACCGTTAATTTCTACCAAAAGTTGAGCAACGGAAAAATTTCCCTTCACAGTAATGCCTTTGTCAACTAAATCTCGCGTCAATTAAAGCGATTTATCCCAGTCAGGCAGGCAAAATCAGAGGATGTTACTTTGACAAAAAAATTAGAAACTAAATCTGGAGCCCCTAAGGTAGGCTTATGGTAATATCCAATTTCCTGTCATCCTTAGCAACTGAAAAGGCTGACAGTTTTGAAGTTTCACTGTACCATTGGAATATCGATTTTGAAGGACCAAAGGGTTTGATCCATCCTGTGCATCGAGACACAAATTAAAAAAAAAACAGAAAATAGTTACACAGTAATTGTTATGTTATTCGCCACACAACCACAGACATTATCGGCACGATGATCAACCAGAAACCTCAAAAAATGATGAACATCCCGAGCCGTCCTCAAGGTTCTAGGTACCCTGGCAAGCTCTACCTCAGAGAGGAACTCCACTACTATACTCACTGAAACATCGATATCTATGTTCCAATTTAATAATCAGATGAGCTTGTCTTCAGACATGATAATTTCTTTTGCTAAATCATTTTCTTGGTTCCACCTGAATAGAAAGTATCTAACTATAGGATATTCTGGAACAAGCTGACTTCACATCGAGGAATTTCTGACTTTGGGCCGTTAGAAACCGTCAGCCATAACTGTCATCTAAACAGTTGGAATAGGTTTCCAAAGTTTTCAAATTGATCAGGCTAGCTGGCTAAGAACGCAGACCTTCGAAATAGAGTTTTGGGGATTTCTTCAGCTTTAACTTCTTTTTTTGTCTCGAAAAAATAAAGAAAATCTTTTTGACGTTTTATAACCAACTCGTCCCTTCGGCGTTAAATTTGAAATGTCGAGCAGCATTTGTGTTTGATTTGTTAGTGATCACTACTAAGAAAAAAGGGTAGAATAACTCAACCATTGAGAACAACATTTTTAATTTCTCAACTGATCGCCGTCAAATACCACATGCCACCAAGACGTGTTGTTTGAGTTACATTTCGTGGGTGGGGTGACAAACCAGACCTGTTCTTATTGTGTTTGATCATTTATTTTCCAATTTGCATTTGAAAAGCCATATTGACTAGGACCAATGAAAGGCAACTACCAACTCTTAACATACTGGGTAACTGACCACATGGCTGGTACCTAAGACCAGCTGTCAATGCACGAGGTTTCCATCAAGAGAATGTCCATCATCGAAAACATCAATTGAACGATCATTGCCATCAAAGCAAGCAAAGTGCTCAATTCTTTTCTAAATTTGCGTGTGTTTATTTTTATGTGTATGCGTTCGAGCGCTCTTGTCCATGCTATTTTATCTACAGTCTTTGAAATTAGCATCACCATTCCATTATACTTCTCCTGAAAATGTCATTTCTTTGAGAAGAAAAAACTCTTTTGAGTTTCAAGGTTCTCTATCTGGCAGGTTTATCAATAACATTTAGCTTATTTAAAATCTAGACGTTCATGGGCGTTTTTACTTTATATTAAATGTTTTTCACTGGGAAACGCCGTTGATGTCAAGAATACAATTTAATCAGATCATATTTTTATTCTTAAATTGAATTTTTCTACTTGACATCAAATCTTGACGTTACGGTGGCTCAAATTATTGACTGTGCTGGCGAATATGTTCTTTTTCATTCATTCAGCCGCTGTCTATTCACAGATTTGAGACCAAGTTTTACATTTATAGGCAGAAATTAAAGGGGGTCTTATATATCGATTCTCTTCTTGAAGTTTAAATCAAAACTCTGATACTTTTTTTATAGTCCCCTCATTAAATAGGAGAAATATTTTTCTAGTGATAAAATGTATGAAACAGACATTAACATGAATAATCGGAGATATATCTTGTCATTAAAAGTCACTCAAGGCCACACTGTCTTCTATGTATGCTTACATACGCACGTATAGTAACACCCATATCTATCTATAAAAACACACACATGCTCATGGATAGACATATAGACGTGCATATATATATATATATATATATATATATATATATATATATATATATATATATATATACATATATATATATATATAAAAGAGACAGACAGACAGACAGAAAGAGAAAATTCCTGACTTCGAGCGTAGAATTAATGTTCTCTACAATGTCCTTTATTATTTTACAGAAACAATTAATGGATGCCACAATGTTTGATTGGCAATTAAGGTGTCAATCGAGGTATATAATAGATAAAGGAAGATGTTGTATGAAATCACAGAAAGAAGGAGCTTCAATACTTTTCCCAGAGAAAATATTGACCAACATTAATGTTCAGGTGAATGAAAGAGAAGATAAGATCAAAGGAAAACCCTACTTATATATATATGTGTGTGTGTGTGTGTGTGTGTGTATGTGTGTGTGTGTGTGCGTGTGTGTGTTTTTCAACAATATGTATATATATATACATATATTTTTTTCAAGGATATAAATATACACTCACACATACACATACATATATATATATATATATATATATATATATATATATATATATTCTTATAAACAGATAAGACACATAAATGTTGATTTCATTTGAGACAAATAACAACATTGAATATTTTTTGACGTATTGATTCTATGTTCGTTACTGATTTGTATCCATTTTTTCAAAAATGTTAGTTTTGGGACATTAATGTATTTTTCATGTAACGAGCGATTTAATGGTTGCAAGTCTCCTGAAAACTGCAACACTCTTCTTAATAGTCTTGCTAGTTTTAACACTGTAATGATCTTGAATAAAGAGGCGAATTCAATAGAAGTGTGATAAGTAAGTATTCAATGCAGCGTCCTCTCCGGATAAACTCAATACAAGAAAGTTACTTAATAAACTATTTGTCTTTTCTATACTCATTATAAATCATCTATGGTCTATCCATAAAGAAACAAGACTCTTTAGATGGTGTGCCATTAGGACGTTTTAGCTGGCTCCAACCTAAATGATACGTTGCATAGACGATTTCCACGAGTCATAGCTCATCTAAAACCAACAATTGACTTAAGAAAATGGAAACATTAAGTGTACTAGACATGCGTTCAATCTGGCACGTGTAGCTGAAATACTAATCGTGGCTTGATGCTTTTTCTCATACGGATGGTTATGGTCATTGTTTTTATGCAATTTTAGCGTGAGCACGCTAAACCGTCTCACTACCGAACGGTTTTGAAGGTTCAGTCATTTTATCGACACACACACACACACACACACGTACGCGCACACACACATACACACACACACACACACACACACAAACACACACACACACACACACATATATATATATATATATATAATGTTTGTGGTGTGGATGTGAAGAGACTGACTTTATAAAAGTGACAATATGAAGGTAAAAAGAAAACTTTTAAGAGTGTTACATCTCACAAATGCTAATTATCATGTGGGCATGTTTCAATTCATTTCCAAGATCGCCAAACATCATTTTCAAGGATCTCACAGCTGCGTAAAGATAATTTTCTGCTGTGAAATTGGAGGAAAAAAGAGAATATTTCTCCCATGGGCTTTTTAGTAGGAGGGCTGAATTGTTTGTGTCCGTGTTGATGAAAATCAAGTGTGGTCGAAAGTGAGAAGGGTCAAGAAAACTTTACAGCTCTGAACACTTGATTTATGAACATATTCCAAATATTTATGTCGTTTCAATCAGTCATATCCCGATTGCTATTATTGTAATTAATGTAATGTTTTTCAGTGAGTATCACGTTTTAAACAGCATTTGATGATTTGGCATTAAATATTGAATGTACTTTTTGTTATTGTCAGTTGTCTACCCCGTAGTTATTTCAGTATTTAAAAATAAAATAATCATAATAATATGGCTCCCCATCAGTGTTGATCAATAGTCACCTTCCCTCGAACAATGATTTTGATTCGTGAAATCATTTTTTGCTAGGGATGTGTCATACTGCGTGTAATATTTTTGTTTTGTTCTGTTTTTAGATAAGGTATTAGCATTCTGCACTGTATATAGACACCATTCCACAGAACTAGCTTATGTAGTTAATCCGACGTTGTATTTGACGATGAGGGATAACTAAGTATAACAACAGACATGACTCGTTTTCTGCACCACTTCTATTGAGTATTCACTCATGTTAATAATTAATCGGCTGGAAGAGAAATATACACAACTTGTTCCGATGTTTTGCTACGTTATTCGGTCGATATAACCTATCCTCACTTGGAACACGTAATGATAAATGCTGACTCTGCAAACCATGAGATATAATTCCTTGTAATATCTTGGATAATTTTGTGAAAAACGAATGGGGAAATAAATAACCAATTCTCAAAATATCGAATTGATATTCCTGAGTTCGAACTGTGTTCTTAAGTGTACTGCCACTTACTGAAAAAACGATAAAATTTGTACAATTAACTTTTTTTTTCTCCAGACAAGTTTTTTTTTCATAAACACAACAAATATTCTCTGCCATTTAATCTTTTTATTATAACTTTTCTTGTTTGCAAAACACTTTTGCAACTCTGAAAAAACAATAGGTAATGAAAAAATCAATCAATAAAATCTATCTGTCGAGTTCAATGTAATATGAAATGAGCATACTGTGCTCTTATATATATATATATATATATATATATATATATATATATATATATATATATATATATATATATATATATATATAAGAGCACAATAATATATATATATACATATATACATATACATATGCGTATATATATACGTATATACACATATATACACACTTAAATATATATATATATATATATATATATATATATACATATATATATATATATATATATATATATATATATATATAAGAGCACAATAATATATATATATACATATATACATATACATATGCGTATATATATACGTATATACACATATATACACACTTAAATATATATATATATATATATATATATATATATATATATATATATATATATATATATATATATATATATATATATATATATATATATATATATATATTGTCCCCCCTCTTTCTTTCAATAACTTATTTTCTATGATTTTGAAAACCATAAAATCATTTTGGTGTTGAAGTTGGCGATATTTCACATACATATTAAATGACGACAGAACTCATTCAATAATTATTTTTCTATAGAATATTTGAATTCAAATTCAGATAACTTTTCAAATTAATTCTCTTGATTATATCTAATTTCCCTGGAATATATTTGATCACGCATTGATTTTCTTGAATATATATTCTTCTTGAAACCCACACTTTACAGATTTCGTTTTTCTTATTTTCGATGTTATAAACAATTCCAAGGTGTAGCAACGTGACGCTCAGAACGGACAAACAGCCCCCAAGGCAATTGAATAGGCTCATGTCTAACGACGGATTTATATTTCTGTTGCTGATAATGATATGATAAACATGACTGGTCGCTGTTGGGTCAAACTGCACTCTAATTTCTCTTCTGATTGAAGACGCTCGTAAACAGATTGTCAATTCAAGTTATATAATAGCTTATCTAAGTATTTATTATTTTATTGCAATTAGGATGTACCAACTAAAAGTCGATTGTACTGCTAATGATCCCTGCCAGACAAGCTGGCTAACTTTTATCTCTTATGGATCATAACATACATATAAATGAAAATAACTGGACAATGCTGATAATCCCCAATATGTGAATTGATATAAGTACAAGTGAGCTGTGGATTAGATTGCACAAAACTCAGAATCTGTGAACTCTTTTGAAACAGTTGTGTTCACTTAGTACTGATGCCATTGAGGAAACTATTAATCCATTTCTTTATGCACCCTATAAGGCGTTTAAATAGCATATCGTCAACCATGGTTACCAAAAAATTCGGTGAGTCGTAAAGTGGAAAGAGAACACTGTATGTCGTAAGCCCATATATGAAGGGAAAGCAAAATGTCTGTGCATACAGGAAGTCAGTAAAAAAAAGGAATCTGAAAAGTTGGATGACTATTTGGAGGAGGCCTATCAGTTGCGTCCCTTAAACTCACTGTCAGCTGATTGGCTAATACGCTTCGCAGATAATTCAGGTAGGCGTATCAGTCAATCAGCACTCTGTAAATTTAGAAACGGCCGCTAGAGAATTTTCAAAGAGTTGTCCCCCTTTTCCGTGTAGAATTTTTAAAAGTAACTATATGCCAGGCCATATCAAGGTTAGCTATGTTAAGAAAAGATGCCTTTCCTTTTCAGGTAATTACACTTGGCTAATGGAGTATGCTTGTATGTTTTTCTGTTGGCGAATAAATACAAGAATCTGTTTTACAACGGTAATTCGGAATTCAGTTTCAAGATTTTATCAAACACTCTTGTTCAACGTCTAAAAACTTTCACACACAAACAGGCTCACACACATAATCACACACATTAGCATAAGTACAAACCAACACTCACAAACACATGCACACACACACATGTAATCACACGCACACAGACACACACACACACACGTAAATACACACACTCATACACATTTAGATACACATATATATATAATCAACATCCTGAAATAGACATGGACAACCTTTTGGATGTACATAAAAGAGCAGAACATAGTAGATTTATCTATTGATCATTACAAATATCGATGGATGTGAAGAAAAAAAGATTGATAAACAATGATGTGCCATTATATATATTGACATGTGTGTATGCATGTGGCTGTGTTTGCTTTGGTTACTCATATATTTTTGAATGAGTATAGAACCACTGAAACATTGGAAGCTACTTCTGTGTGTGTGGATGTATGTGTGATTACGGATGTGTAAGTCCATTTTGTGTGAAAAAGCATGAATTCTGTGTGTGTGATTATTCGTGTATGGTTCTGCATTCTTGTATAATTATGTATGCATTGTTCGTGTATGAGTCTTTATGTGTTTGTATGTGCGTGTTCTTTGATATTATTCCTCAGAGAATAGAGAGTGACCAAATTGTAGAATGCCTAAAGTGGAACACGTCTGCTTTCAGTGTGTTTATCTACATTGATCATACATATTGATATGTATGTTTGTATTTATGTACGTCTGCCTATCTGTATGTGTTTGTATGTGTTATTGTGCGTGTGTTCGTGCGTAGAGGAGTCTAGCAGTGCGTATATGTCTCTCTCTCTCTCTCTCTCTCTCTCTGTCTGTCTCTATCTCTTTTGCTCTGTGCATGAATGTATGCGTGCATGTGAATTTGCATGTGCACAAGTACGTGTTACTGATGTATTCCAGAGTGAATAAAGAGCGGTCGAACCATGGAGAAAGCCGCAAATGAAACACGGTAGCATCTCTGTAAGTTTAACCACATTTATAGCCTCGGCTGTAAAAGAAACGTTGGCTGGAAATTGCTTTTCTATTTGCCTTTTACCAAATGTCAAATCGTTTCTTTTCACGCTGGCTTCATGCCACTGACAATCGCTTGTCGGAACCAACCCCTGCAAGCTAAATTCCCGGAGCACAATCAACTCCGAGGATTCCATTCAATCATAAACGGACTGGAAATCTTGTAATCTTTTCTTCCTCTCCAGCTGCAGTGGAGAAGGATGTGCATTGCGGTTTGAATATTAGAGACCCTTTGCTCTCCGATCGTATGGTTTGGGTTGGAGACGGTGAAATGTGTCCATTACTTTGAACTTGCTTTCAGAACACGTATTGGAAGAGTATATGTGCTGTTCGCACACACATACACGCATACATAGACATACACACACACACACACGTACGCACACTTATATACTCGTATATATATATATATATATACATATACATATATATATATGCATATATATATATATATATATATATATATATATATATATATATATATATATATATATATATATATATATATATATATATTATTCCTGAAGTAGTTTTGCATTAATCTACAATTCAAACCATTACCCCAGATGTTTACGTGTCTATGTAAAAATATACATATCTTTGTGTAACAGGAAAAATATATATAAAGCTCTACAAACACATATATACATGTGTGCTCACGAATACATATATATATATATATATATATATATATATATATATATATATATATATATATATATATATATATATAATCTTGTTGCGTAATATTTCTGTGTTAATGCTTTGTTTCCCCAATCAAATTCCAGTCGGACATTATGTCTGTCTTCTTCAAACTCTTTTCTCTTTTTCTCTTTCATACATACACACACACACACCCGCGCACATATGCGTGTGTATGTTTTGCATATCTTTTGGCAGTAATAGTGATCAAATCTCACAAATATATTTTTCAGCGTATATATTTTTAGTTCATCGACTCATACATCAAACAAACTAGACAGTACCCTATTCTATGATGGGTTTACATTTTATTACATTTTATTTCACAGACAAATAGCGATAAATAAAATCACACATCTAACTACTCACTAACGTTATCTCAAATATTCACTAACTAGCTTGATACTACAAAAAGCACTCACCTAATAATGGATGTACGATGGTAGCGTTGCGCCAGTACACTAAATGGTGAGAGTGCATCTCCCTTGACCACGAACATTTATTTATTCGTCTTTTATCAATATTCAATATATCTACTACTATCTGTGTGTTTATATAACTCTCCATGATATATATATCAGTGTATTATCAATACATCAAAAAAAGAAATTCAACATTTTAAAGTGTCATTTTCAATATATATATATATATATATATATATATATATATATATATATATATAGAGAGAGAGAGAGAGAGAGAGAGAGAGAGAGAGGGAGAGAGAGGGAGAGAGATTGATAGAGAGGTAGCAATCCATCAAAATAGTCATATTTTTACGTAAAGACAGGCAGACAGGCAGACAGAGAGAAAGAGATGGAGTCGAGCTTGATAGGTAGAACGTTAAATAATTAGATTCAAACAGATATATAAATTGATAGATGTGAATGTACTTGGATCCATAGATGTATAGATCCGAACTAATAGATCGAGACTGATAGATAAAAAGATAGATAGATTGATAGATGAATAAATAAATGGGGAAATTGTAAACATTTCCGCTCTTCAATAATTTCTGCTGATTCAATTCATTCTTATTTAAAGGCTTCCAAATTCAATTCCATCCTTCATTTTTGTCGATGATATTGAATTTTAGGTAATATTTCCAGTTGAATGATAGAAAAAGAAAAAGGAAAATATACAAATCTATTTTTTAGATTGCATATTATGACACGTTTCTATTTGAACTGGACATGCCATCAAAGAATTTTGAGAATGTGAGTTTTTTTCCCTTCACTCAGGCTGGCACATTGACACAACTGCTCTCACAAAATTTCCTTCTCTTAAAATAGTAAGAATTCATGCACTCTCTCTCTACCTCTCCCTCTCTCTCTTTCTATCTCTTTCTCTCTCTCTCTCTCTCTCTCACACACACACACACACACACATATATATATATATATTATTCACTGAAGCTCTTGAAATCCACTTCCTAAAAACTGGAATTGTAAAAAAGGAGGAATTAAGATGGAGTATATAGGCAGATGGAACTGCAATGAAATCAGAGACTTCAGATGGGTAGTTCTTCCTCACAAATATATCTTGAGTGCTGAAAATGGAGATGTACTGTGTACATAGCAAGAAGAGAAGATAACAAAAAGCTTGCATATCATCGCCAAAGTACACTTTACGAAAAGAGCGGAGATGGACAGATGAGTTAAGAAGACGTGGCAGATTTTAGCACAATCATGGTTGACATGGGAGTAGGTGGAAAAAGCCTTTGTCGAGCTGACAAATCATTCGATGATGATAAAGATGATCATATGATGATGATGATACCTGTGCACATGAGTGTGCGCGTGTGTGTACATTGGTATTTTGACACTTATGAATGCAAGGGTATACAACTTTTGTGCAACAGTATTATCCTTATTATAGCAATTTTCCTTTCTTTCCCCCCTGTAGTATGTATTTTTTGCGCTAATTTTTCCCATCGATGGATGTATCAGTTCATTTTTTTTATCGTAGATATTTCTATTTCAGTTCGTTAAAAAAAAAAATTCCATCTACGTTAATTTTTTTTTTCTTGTCTTCCCCTATACTTCTAAAACTTCATTCCAATTATCTTTTTATCAAATGAAAGTTTAGCTGAATCGACATCGCTAATTTTTCTTTTACAAATTTAAACTCCCGATCTCCGATTTTACTTATACATACATACATAGAATATATCTTGCCTCGTTTCCACTTTGAACTTCTCTTTGCTTCAATATTTTCAGCATGTGCTTCTCTTTCTTTTATTTATTCCTATTTCATATTCTAATACTCTCCCTTAAACAGATGTATGCACACACATGCGCACACGCACGAGTACACACACACACACACACACACAGATACATATATATAAATATAGATAAATGCACATATATATATATATATATATATATATATATATATATATATATATATATATATATATATATATATATATATACGTTTATATATTTATATATAGGTAAGTAGAATAGGAAATATTTCCAACAAATTCAAGATATTACATAATGCATATTTGAAAAAATGTTGCATCGTATAACAACGGTCAACCATCGACTAAATTTATATTAAACATACATGTGTATGTATACATGAGTGTTTTATATTGGGAGAGAGAGAAAGAAAGAAAAAAGGAGAAGGTGAGAGAGGAAGAGAGAGATGAGAGGAAGAGAAAGAAAGAGTGAGAGGGAGATATCATTAATATCATTCCTATACATACGTGCGTCTGTATTGATATGTATATATAAGGAAGTAAACGCAGTAGGAAAAGACAAGACACAAGATGGTGGGATGAGATAAGTAGGTATGCCGGTTAGACATGACAAAGGTTAGAGCAATCATAGTCATCACGGAAAGAGATGGGTCAATAATTTCTCCAAGTGGTGTCATAAAAGAAAATGATTATAAATCTCTCTCTCTCTCTCTCTCTCTCTCTCTCTCTCTCTATATATATATATATATATATATATATATATATATATATATATATATATATATATATATATATATATATATATATATATATATATATATATCACCCTCAATAAACACACACACGCCCTTATATGTACATTTACATACAGTGATTATAAAATAAAAAGTATTCGATGCATCATCTACGTGAATCATAATGGTGAACTTTTGCACCACAATACAAGATTTTAGGATATGTATTATGTTGTATATAAAATTTGTTTCATATAAATATATACATATACATACACACACACACATATATATGTATATATTTATGTATGTATATATGTGTTTGTGTGTGTGTGTAAATGCACGTCTGTGAATATGTATCCCTCCCTTTCCTCTCCTTCTCTCTTTCATTTCCCTCTCACAATATATATATATATATATATATATATATATATATATATATATATATATATATATATATATATATGTTAGTGCTTATGTATCTCTCTCTATCCGTCTGTCCGTTTGTCTGTCCGTCCCTGTCTCTGTCTCTTTCTCTGTCTCTTCCTCCCCCTCTCTGTCTTTTCCCCCCTCTCTCTCTCTCTCTCTCTCTCTCTCTCTCTCTCTCTCTCTATATATATATATATATATATATATATATATATATATATATATATATATATATATATATATATGTATATATATGTATATATATAAGCGATATTACATCTTTCCACGCTTTATTTCTTTTGTATTATCCATTTATTTACTTGCCTTCAAATATTTATTTTCTTACTTAATTTCTCCGCCTTCTATTCGCCCAGCATACTTTACATCGATCATCTCTCCAAAGCCAAGATCTTTCCCGAAAAATAAAACATAAAAATTGGAACGAAATATAATCGTTCTTTTCAAACTGCAAGTCAAAAATGACATAACAAAAATAAGCACTTGAAATATCAATGGCGTAAATGGAAAGAAACACGAGTTTTGTGCATTTTTAAATTTACAGATAGCAACGAAGTCTGAAAAGAAAAAAAACAACAACAAAGAAACGTTTACATCAACTGACAGATCGCATTCATTTCCTTAGAAAACTACTGATTGCACAATTTATAGTGTGGCTTCATACAAAAATAGACTTAGCTCCTGATATCTTAAGTTGCCTCACACTTAGTACAGCCTTTCGCTCTTCTTCTTCCGAATATCTACACACGTGTGTATATACAGAGACATTGCATAAGTGGATAAATATTATTTTATTTAGATTTGATATTCAACGAAGATATGCTGATTGACACTTTCTCAATTTGCTTCACAATCTCAAGCGTAATAACTGCACAATCATTCTGCTATACTTACGAGTACGAGATTTATGAGATCTAGAAAGGGAGTGTCAAACCGTAGTTATTTAATTCATGCAGCACAAGATAGCATCTAAACGAAAAGGTGTTTCAAAAAGGATGCATTCGTCTTTTTTGGTAACTTAAATTTGTACTATTTCAAATCTAAAATCAACAAATTACAAAAAATGTCTCAATTACTCATATATTCTGTTTTTTACAACAGACGTTGAAAGTGGTTTGTATCTGTATCATTACATCACCATACTCTTACATCTTATAACGGAATATAAAAAAAAGCATGAAGGAATGGTTGCTCACATGAAACTAGCATTTGCTGGAATTATTTCAACTGCAATTTTTTTCATCTGTCTCGTACTGTCGGTCGTTGGTCAGAGACCTCCCCCAGAATTCACAACAACTGACGTAGGCGATATGGAGACAGTATTTTCCTAATTTGTCTACTTTGTCCCTCCATCTAGTATTCTGCCAGCCTCAATCTCGCATATGATCTCTGGAGAGCCATGCTGTGAGTATTGATGTCCATTGGTTGTCCACTATTCTTGCAACATGACCGATCCCCTGTCATTCAAGTTTTCGTTTATATTATATGGTGTCCCAGAATCCTGTTTTCTTCCTAATATACTGTACTGCCTTGTGATTACTCCATGGGAGGTTGAGCATGCTATTTATTTACTCTCCCACCAGAGCAAAATGTGACAAGAGGTCGGGGCTTAACGTGGGGGAAATAGGAGCAACGCTTGAAAAATTGCTCCAGCCGACGCAATTTTGGTTTGCTAAGCAACCAAAGCAACTGCGGCCACGGAGGCGTCAGGCACATGGAACCATGCTGCCCTTGGGCAACAGATCCCCTGCAGCCGGGCCGAGTAAGAGTGAGAGAGCCCAAAGACGAGTCCAAAAGCCCCTGATTCGCGTAGCAATGCGCAGCCTCATTATAACCTAATTTGCTAATGTCATGCACCGGTACACTCACTCTTTGATGCCAATCACAACATAATCTCCGGCCTATTCGGTAGGGAAGTGTCAGTACCGGCGCTTCGGTCTATGCCATGGAACAGATACAACATTTTGATCCTGCCGAAAATGGCAGAAAATGGTGAGGTGTGTTCTACCCATCTACTGTCCCACCTCAGCGGAATTTAACACAAGGTCGGGCTTAACGTGGGGAAAATAGGAGACACCCTTCCAAAAATGGCTCCAGTTGACGCAGCTTCGGTTTTGCTTAGCAACCAAAGCAACCACCGCCGCAAAAGCGTCCAACAGGGAACTTGCTCCGTTAAGTGCAAGGAGCAATGATGCTCGGGGGAAACTGTCCCCCGCAGCTGGGCTGAGTAATAATAGGAGAGCCCAAGGACGAGTCCAAAGGCTCACCAATGCACGTAGCCTCAGTTAAACCTCATTGAGTAAGGCATTGCACCGGCGCACTCAGTCTTTGACACACACTCCCTCTCTTGAGGGTCTATCTTTTGGTTAGCTTCATCGGTGACTATCGGGTGGATGCAGCGGTTGTATATCCTTGTCTATAGGACTGATTGGACATTTAAGTTCCCAGAACTATAGCTTGCTCTTCTGGAAGCTGGCCAACCATGCATAACTACTTGCTTTATTCCTTTTACTTTTGACATATCCGGATTTTTTATCATTTAGAATATTGCCTTTCCTTTGACGGGGATGACACTGCTGTTATTAAACATAGAGTTGGTCTACGTCGTGACGCTTACAATGAGAAGAAAATATTTTCAACTTCCAAGATAGAAACAAAGTATATAAAATATGAATAAAAATTGTTGTACTTTACGACCTTGATGCTTCCATGTGGAAGCAAAAATCTTTGAAAATGCTTTAAGGCTTTAAATTCCCATCATACACTTCATGGCCTCTCACACAATGTTAGACAAAATGGGTATTTATCTCAGGAAACTCACAAACCGCACCCTATGACATTTTGCCTGAAAGATAGGAGGCAGAACTCTCTATTATGGGCGATGCAGGGCCAGTACCTTCCTTGTCTATGTACGCCACCTTACTTTTAATCAGTCACAATTTTGCATATCATCTCTGGGGATCCACGTTGCAAGTCGTGACTACACAGTTGTCTGTTATTCAACACGTATAGCCCAAGGTCATGTGAGATATCTGATGATTTCTATGATATCTCGGACTCCTGTCATCTGTGAAAAATATGCATGAAAGGTAAAGTTTGGGGTAAAGAAAGACGGAGACCCGGCCTTGGTTTGACGACATGAAATCGTGGATCAATATCCACATTTATGGGTTTGAAAGCATTCTTAAAGATCGTACATTGACTGTTGAGAGAGAATATCTTTTCGAAATCAGGACAGTCTGAGTTGGGCAGACTACTATGTTTGAACCTTTTACACTTAACCCATTAACTGCAACATTACAGCTTTCAATTTCCGATATTCAGTAAGGCTTTATATAGTTGGCAACGGCCTGTGTTTGAGTTGGTGTTGGCTAAAGAATGGAGGGTTTCCTATATATATATATATATATATATATATATATATATATATATATATATATATATATATATATATATATATTATAACTATGAGTACGGCACTAGCATAAATTGGCAGCAGTATCATTTTCCCATTTGATATTATATATTGTACAAATGTATGATGTAAATATTGAATGCGAAATACAGATGATGTAATTTTTGTCTCTTTTTTAGAACGAGGTAGAATAAATAAATGTGATAACATATTTATGATTTTTAGTCTTATAAACATCGATTTTTCAAAATCATAATTCAAGTCAGCCCTCCCACGTTGTCTGTTGACTGGACTCAATAAAACAAACGCCATGTTGCGGGGAAATATGTTGGCAGGACATATTCAAGCACATTTTTTTTTATTTCTCTAAAATGTTGATGTTTATTCCATTTTCTAATCAGTTCTTACCCTTATAAAAAAAACAACAACAAAATAACAGTAAAAATTTTTGACCCAATTAATAAGAATTGTTTATCCGACAAGACCAAAATTTCTGCAAAAATAACCAGTAGCCTGGACGAACATATTTATCATGTGTGAATTGCTCTATCAATTCACAGATCAGCCTACATATTCTGGTGGCGCTTGCAAAGTCTCGTTCTGGAATCACCAGTGTTTTGCGTGCTGTGAAGGAGAGAAAAAAATCCTCTACTCCAAATTGGATTTGATCTCTGATGATTAGTAGAACACTCTAGACGACTGAGACATAAACACATTAAAGGCGAATGTAGCTTATTAGTGATTAAAAATAACCTGGAAAAACAAATACGTCGGAATCACGGGAGAACTTGCCTGCCTGTTTACTGATTCTATTATCATATCAACTGTTTCAATGAAATCATTCGTACTGGGGTAAGTCACACTGGAAAGAAAAATAGATAAATATGAATAATTCTTCTTATACATAAATGATAACAGAAATTCAATGATTATGTAAAGAAAATACCGAGAATGTGAGTTCACACGACATGAAGTCATAGGATCACTTATATATATATATATATATATATATATATATATATATATATATATATATATATATATATATATATATATATATATATGTATATATATGTATGTATATATATATATATATATATAAATCTTGTTCCAGCAATTGCAGGAATAAAGTCAACTTTTAAGGGCATTTTCGTACATACGTGGATTGTATGAATGATAATTCAGCCTTATACGGTTCTTTTTAACCAATGAAATCATTAAATTTGTCTTTTTATTGTTATTTTTTTCTTTTTTTCCCCACGAAATCTCACTAAGTGTTAGAGGGGGCCCCTTAATGGGCAAATACCCCAAAATTATCAACTACATTATAGTTTATTTGCCGATTATGTTTCCATTAGCTTACTTCATATTTTCTTTTGTTTCCTTCATCCTTTCTCTCTTCCTATTTTGGCAAAGTTCAAATGATTTATCCAATTAAATGCAATTATGTAATACGAGCTTCACATGTAAATTTGATAAAATCATCTGATTATCCAAAGTCCATTCTTGGCAAGCTAACCTTTTGTTCAATCAAATAGCTAGACTGAATGTTTCTCTGGTGATAAAAACAAAATTGGATCTAATGAAAACTTATAATAAATCAAATGTTTGTCTCGTCTTTTGATGATTTTTACATTCACCGAAATATGATTCAAACTCGAATTTTTCTGGATGTTTCTTTCTTCAACTGATTAATATTCCTGGCTTCATTTTTGCCGGATTACATCTCCTTTTCCTGAAGCCTGAAATATAAACAGCCTCGAGCAGTCTTACCCAACAGAAGGTGAAGAGGGCAAAACAGAGTTGAGGTAATTTAATGATTCGAAAATTTGTAGAAATGAGCCCTAATTCCAAGTAATGGGGACCACAGAATTTGGAATATCCAAGAGAGGACTGATATAACGTACCAAAAACATGAGATCATCACGTGGTCCTGATAATAATGTTGGACCTCATATATTGACAAAAATTATCATATTCCTTGGTTCAATATGTTGTAGATAATCGACTCAAAGCAGTTTTTTTCTTAGTAATTAATAATCTTTGGTGAGCGATTCATATATGTTTTTATATTCATTGTAGGGAATGTTTAGGATAACCCTACATAAGTAAGCCTTGTTTCAGCAAATAGATATTTAGTATAAAAAATTATCAATGTACGATACAATAACAACGTTATATAGAATGACAAGTAACGTGTATGAATAAACTACATATTGATCAACACTGCTGGAGGCCATGTTAATATAACAGTTTTGTTTTTGATATCCCCAAAACAATTACTTGGTAATCAACTCATGATCCACATAAAAGACGATTTATACATTATGCAATAATAACAGAGCAAGGGGGAAACGAACAATAAAAAAAAAACTCTTGAAAATGACATAAATCGCACTGAGATATTAGGGAATGGGTGACTGAAGGGACACAAGCTGTTTCATTGCATTACCACTCTTCAGTGTGGCTATAAAGTATTTAGTATCCCTTCCAGTACCGCTTGGTAGGATCAAAAGCTTCACACACACACACACACACACACACACACACACACACACATATATATATATATATATATATATATATATATATATATATATATATATATATATATAATATTCAAATAATTGTGTCATCCACAGACAGCTATTTTGTTATATTACAACTCTTCAGTGTGACTATAGACTATCCATTATCCCATCCAATACCACGATGTAGAATCGAAACTTTCGCTTCAGACCCTGAGGCTGGTATCTTATATCTGCCCTATGTAGAACAGGACGATCAATAAGGTTGAATTTAAGCAATATATTCCCCTCATGCATGATTCCCCTCATGCATAATTCCCCTAATGCATAATTCCTCATCCACTACAGTGCTCTATTCCTAAATTGGAAGAGCATTGCATATGTATATATCATTAAAAGTTTACAATGTAAAGCCCTTTCATAGTACCACAAAATTAAAACAATGCTAAACAGGGAACTCATTTTTTGCAAATTTTACGAAAATCCAGATGAATGAATGGCTTTCATGAATTCTGTTCCCTCTGATCCCATTTTTATATGAATTTTCTTCCTTTTTTTAATTAGTTATCATTATGTTGCTTGCTCATTTTTTATCATGTAAGCTTCACAAATTAAAAACCGAGTTTAGTGTTATAGTTGCATTGTAAATTGAACCAATCTCGTAAAACTCCCTCCCACTAGACAAAATGATTGGATGATTTGAAAATCTAATGGCTCGAATGCACCTGAAGTTGAGAGATAAAGCATATTTTAAGACTACAATTTTATGTACGTTGAATAGGAAATTACTTAATTTTATGTTGTGCCCCATGACTTAATGTGAATTCCGTCATGGGAACAAAAGCCATCCTACTCTTTATTTGAATATGATTAATTTTTTCAAAATGCCTGTGGAGACTTGTCAGTTAACAGGAGTAATTGGAATACTTTGATTGATTTAATGGAAATCGTTAAATAGTAACAATTACCACTTTTGAGGTTAGTGTTTGCATCATTATAAAGTGTAACTTTGTTATTCTATCAAACGACAAGCCATATACAACATTAACGTCGATTTTTTTCTTTACCCGAATTAAAAAGTGAAATCAATGTTTAGAAAAATACGTAGGGTGCCCCTAATATCGGCATGATATATTTTATATGATATGACACCGTATATATTCTTTACAAAGCAATTTTGAAATATGGCCATGGTTCTCAATAAAAATAAAAAAAACATCGCAAAGTATACAGGCACGAGTTTTAGTTCAACTTTTTAAGTTATGCTTTGTAATACCCTGTAAGATTTGTCTTAGAAAAGGGAAATATTATCGTGTAGTTATTATAGATGAGTGACACTGAGCAAGTGATCACTATATATTGTTCCAAACTTAAACATTGCAACTCTCCCATTAAATAATACCCCTTGAATACATTCATTCTATAATTTGTTTCAAGTCCCCAGTCTCACAAAACTTTCAGGGGCCGATGATATAGAACTGGCTGGCTGGGATTACAAACCTCCATTTAAAGAGTTACAATATCAGCTGTCTTTTTTAAATCATAATTCAGAAATACAAAGAGAGATTGTACAACTGGAATCAGTATTATCAACAGAAAAGTATTTTCACTGTATCTTATGAAATCATTTATAAAACTATGGATTTTGCTGTTATTTCAAAATACATGTATTGACACCAAATATGTTCAAGATAAGGAGGCCGATGAAAACTTCGGATGTGGTAAACTTACATTACTCGGTTTTGGAAGCTAGAAATATGGCACCTTATAAACTTTAGCAAACACACTTAAAATTATGAACATGCAATGCAGAAGAGAGACACCATTCAAACGGCCTTCTGTCTTGCATGTAATCTCCAGGACTAATTCTCTTTTTTGAAATAGGCAAGGATTGTTCTTGTCACAGTGAAAAGCCAAGTCAACTCCAAATCGAAATGGAGTTTAGCAAAGTTGCTTTTAGTTACTTTCAACCGAGTTTTCTGTGTAAAATACGATACGGAAAGTAACCCCATCCAAACTAAACCAAGCCGTGTTGGACCGGGTTATTTCTCGATATCAAAATGAATCTTCAAAACACATCTCATTGAATAGTCAGAACTACACTTTTCTATGTTTGATAGTTTCCGAGGAGAGGGCAAAGTCTGTGACCAATACATTTGAGAAGAGCAACCACGCTCGATGCTCAGTCACAACTTGATCAGTCTAAAATATACCTATAAATGATCAAAATGTGTTCATAACTGAATCATATACGGCATAATGAAACACTTTTGGTTTCCCCGTGGAGGGTTTTACACTAAAAATAAAATTACTTTCTAATATGTTTATTACAGTCGAGTGGAAAATGCATTTCTAGATTAGTGTTTGAATGTATATATATATATATATATATATATATATATATATATATATATGTATATATATTGTTCATATTACGTATTTCAGGAAACATAAGGAAATGAAAGACCTTATCATTTTTGCGGTGTTTGTTATGAATTGTGACGTGGCCATTCTTGCTATAAATGGTCTGGAATAAAGGATATTGGCTTTTGCTGGGAGACAAGACAATTGCATCCTAATCAGTTTGAGATTATTGGAAGAGAGACAAGACAATTGAATACTTAGCAGTTTGGGATTGTTGGGAAATGAAGGAATTCCCCCTTCATTTTATGCTTACTACGTATTCATATGTCATTTTATGATAAGGAACCAATAATATCCAATAATGTTCGAATCCTCTTCTAACTATTGCATTGACTTGTCTGTTCATATCTTAAAAATACTTTATCGTTTCCAAGGAAGGACTAGTTTAGACAATTCCTAAAGAACTTATTGGACCAGGGTCTTGTGAAAGTAAGTACCACCCCAGGCTGGGGAAATTGGGTCTGCATTTTTGAATTGGTATATATGTTGGTATTCAGAAATGCAAATGTGATTTCAAATCTGTTGGTGCGTTTGAACAGCGAGGGATTTCTCACTGGTATGTCATACTATTAGGGAGAACAGCCCAGTGGCCTAGAAGGAAACGTTGTACACAATCACCCTCACGACTCTATAAATAGTGTACCACAATATTTTTGACGGCATCTCCTTTTAGAAAGAAATATGTTTCGAAGAAACTCATCGGACGAAAATTATCCCTCATGCATGGACAATTATGGTCTCCACCAAAACATCAAGGATAACATACTTCGTTTTGCAATTGACATATCTGAGAACTTTTTCAGGCATGGATGATTAGAAACAGAAAAAATCACAACAGAAAAACAATCAATTCTACCATAAAAGTAATCTTCGATTCCCACTGTCTGTATTTGTGGAAACTTACTGCTGAAACCCTGACACAATGTATGAAGCATCTTTCAGTGAAATTCAAAGTACATAATCCTACTTCTTCAAATTGTTTGATCAATTCTTACTGAAAGTCTAAACATGTGGGTATTGCTGGGAAAATGATTCAAATAACTCCCCAAGCGTGTTGAATGTGTTCTTGAATTAATGAAAGTCTCTTTCATATGTATATACTTCAGTCATGAGTAACGTCTGTAATTGTAAGAGATAGAAGTGCCGTAGAGATCTTCTTGAAATATCAGGCTACATATCTATTTTTGCAGTTTTCAGTGTACCTTCAAATGTACAAGAGAATCGATTTTGCAAGATATATCTTGAAAAGTTAGTGAAAGTTTCTTTGTAGCAATATCCATATGTATATGCAAAGAACAAGAATGAATTCAGAAAAACAAAGAAAAATGACTGCAAAATGAAAAATTTCTAGAAAAATGATACATGCATTATTCCACAATTTTGATCATCCGGAGCAGGAGATATGGGAAACTTCTCTTTCCAACCATGTCAATATGTCTATACCTCAGTGAGGAATTTAGTACACAGTACAAAGAAATAGGACTGTGTACCTAAAATTTTCTTGAGAAATGTCACGTACCTAAGTTCGCCGATACGTTGCTATAACTTCCGATTTACAGGAGATACAGTCTTGCAAGATACTCTGCTGGGAAGCTGATAAACTGTCAAAAGATGAACGAAAAATTGGAAAAACAAAGGAGTGATCAATGATGATTACTTATTTTTCTTTTTGTTTGGCTGGGATCGCTACAAAAAGTCCGGATGTTGAAAATACAAAAGTGAACACTGTTTAAGTAAGTAAACCTTGTTTTATAGTCACCTATGCGTGTGTATATTATCACAACCCCACTTTTAACTTGTCTACTTTTTGATGAGGCAGGTGGCCGAAGGGTAGTTCCAGGTTGAAAGTTGATTTTTCCTTTTATTCTATCAATATCAGTTGGCATGGAGTTCGTCAACCACTATATGGATGGAACCTGTAATTGAGAACTGGATATTACAAAGCATACCTCCTAATTTTAGTGAAGAAAGAAAACATACATGTATATAAATAAAGCTTTGTTACTCTAGATTGATAATGATGCATTGAAATCGAAAAAAATATTGAAATGTGTGCTGTAAGCAAATTGTGATCCTCTGATTTACCCAAGGTGAGGGTTTGCTTTTGCATACCACTAAACTGCCAAATCATCGAACTCAAGATTTACTCCACAAACACAAATCAAAAAAAATATTATCTAGCAACCCCTGTACGTTAGAAAAAATGATATAAATACATTCTAGATTATGCTGACTCAAAATATGCATCTATTTCGATTTCATAGATCCAAATCTGATGAAATCCAAATTCTTAATATCAAAGATGTAATAACAAAAAAAAAAAAATAATAATTTTTCGACGGACTTTATGTTTGATAGAGCGACCAGAGACTTCTTGCAAAATTAAAGCTAAAGATGCGAGTTTCAGGTAATTATAAACCTGCTTATTTCTGTCATTTACTTGTTTCTGTTCAGTGGCTTGATGTACAATCACGTATATACGTTAGTACGTCATAGTATCGATAAAGAAATGTGTATTCTTTAAATTTTCGGTGAAAATTCTGCTTTTCTTTTATTTGTATGGGTTGTTAGAGTATTTGTTGTACTCACTGTACTATTGAATAGTAGAAAACTACTCTCACAATCATCTTGATGAATCCCTGCCATTACTGTTCGGCTAAGAATCATTACGTAAAATTTATTGCAATTAATGTATAATTGATGACAATTGTTACGGATTAAGTTACAAGAAGGTTTTCGCAGTCAAATTCTTATCCGAATCTTGAAACAACTTTATCTTTCTACGGTAACCAGAATCAGGAGAACAACAAGAGCAACTAGAATAATATTCAAAATTTTAGGGGAGTGAAAAATATGGACAATCCCCTATCGTAATTAGCAATTATGACCAGCTGATTGATGATAATGCCTCCTTTAGACCGAGCTAAATAATAAACTATTTTAAATGCGCAAAGGCCTATTTCATTACAGTAAATGAATGCTCTTACATTGAAAAATATATTTTTGGATATCTTTGGTTGGAGCTGAATTTGTTCTTTTGTTTTTTTTCTTGCAGCAACCAGGCTTGTTACATGCAAATGAAGTATTTTGCATTGTTTGATTATGACCATATAAGGCAGTGGTGTTCTTTGTGTATTTTTGCGTACTGCAGCTACAACAAAGGGAAGGAACGATGGGCGCAAAACTCCTGTCGGGATTCAAAATCGAACTATTATCTGTTTTTCTTCGGCCAACCAAAAATACATCGATAGTTTGTTTAAAGACATAATAAAATCTTCTTCACACAAAGAGAGAGAGAGAGAGAGAGAGAGAGAGAGAGAGAGAGAGAGAGAGAGAGAGAGAGACGGCAGGGGTTCTCATCAACCATGATTCATCTTGTCAATAAATCAAGTTAAGATGTTTTTACCGACTTTTCTGACTTCTGAAAAGGGTTATTCTATAACTTCTTATCTTTGACCAAGTATGCAAGTATGATTCACATATACAAACACTCAAAAAAAAAACGCTATTTAAAAATCAAATCAAATATTAAGGAACAGAATAAAATATTCAATTAAAGAGTTCCCATTAGCCTTCATATTGGTGACACAAATACCCCAAGGAGGTACGAGTGGCGTCCAGTCTACGCAGGGGACAACTTAAACTTTTCCTGCATAATAACGGCTAAATAACTCTCACGAAGCGATATATTTACTAATCGTTGTGGATATATATATATATATATATATACATATATATGCATAAACTTCATCATTATATTTACTATACTAAAGCCCGACCTCGACAGTTCAGGTAAAGTGATGTCAAAACAAAATAAAAATCGATGAGGTAGATAAATGAAAAGATGGAAATCAGTGCGTAATTCAATTCGTTTTTTAAGGGGGTGGTAGTAAGTGTGTTTTTTTTTATGATCCTGTAAAATAATGAGTGGAAATATACAAAATCATTCTCCCATTTACACTCGTCTCCTTCACACGAGCATTCCAACTGTTCACTCTCTCACTCCCAACTCCTTTATTCGAGCAATACGGATTCCTCACTAGCCGTACAAATGAGCAGTTTTTTTTAAATTCTTTATTGAAGACTTATATCCCCTCTAAAAATATGTTTCGAGATATGATTTTTAAAAAAATATTGCTAAAAATCCTTCCTGGAATAACATTGGTACACACAGAGAATTTCATATGGATTTGTTGCGTGATTTTTACGGTAACCCGTTAAATTTATACATACAGGCAAATAAAAGGATAGATATTTGTATTATGATAAGATTCCCACCGAATTTCACCTTGACAAGTGGAAATTTTGCCTTCCTGGCTATTCATGAAAATCCGTGCAGAACTGCACGTACAGCTAACGCTCATTGTTACACTGTCAATCTGCCAGCTATCTACTTGTGTTCTTGCATAACACAAGATTTTAGGATGTTGTGTGAGAATGTCCATGGGATCTGCATCGAACTTTGCGTGAAGCTCGGAAAATCTGCAACCAAGTACCCTGAAATGATCATTTGGGCTTTTGCCGCACATTTTTCAGGTCGAAGACATGTTTTTAAGTAGTATTCTCGTATCTTTTTTTTTGTATTTCTGTCTGTCATCACATCTTTCAAGGAGGTCTCGAGCTATGGCCACAAAAGTATATGGGGTTACTAATGGGATTTTCAAGCACACTTCAGCATGTTTATATTTTCAGAATATCATTTATCTTTATCTTGTCCGGGAACGATTGTATCACTCCTTCTATAAACATTTCTGCGCACACACCGAATCATACAAATATACATATATGTTATCAGAAACATAAGTTATCCACTCGATATTCTGGTAAGAATATCTTTTATCATGAAATTTTATGTGTAGTGATGGGTACGTAATTTGCACATGCATACGTATAAATACACGCACACACACACGCGTGCACGTATACATATGTATATATAAATCCTGGGAATATAGAGTAAAAGTATTCGATACAACATATACGTGAAGAGAAACGAATATCGATACATGACAGAGCATGCAATTGAAAGGTCGTATAACTTGAATCTAAATTTAGTCAAGTTTGAACCTGAATAACTTTGTTCAAATAAACTTAATGTATAGGATACTTTTTGTACTCATAGTATAATTAGGAAATTATATTGTTGAGCAATCGATTTGAACACACACACATGAATGCAAAAACTCATACGCAAATATATGCACACAGATATGTGTGTATGTGTGTATGCATGAGCATGCGTGCATGTGTGTGTAAGTTTGTGAACATGTGTGTTCATTCCAAAATTAAACACGGTGAGAGCACATATTGGCAAGCGATGTTAAGTATTAATATTGAATGAAATGTAAACGACAGCTTGAAAGCAATATCGCACTTTGAGGAAAGTACTTCGCTGTTAATGGGACATGCTGTCCACTAACAACAACGCAGGTTATTAACAGAGTCCGCATCAAACCATTATCGCCTAACTAAAAGCCTTGCTTCTGATTCCCCGTGGAACTGTCACGGCTTGACATCAGCTCAAACGTCGAGCAAAGGCTTTCACCTCACCGAAAGTCACTTTAAAGATTTGACGCCAAGAAACAGACGAATTATTAGCTGTTGCGCGACCGCGGATCAAGTGCAGAGCAAGGTGCCATTTCGTATTCTTCAGGACCAAAATTGGATAACATTTGGTTTTGAACAAAGCAATTTGGTTCCGAAAATGAGTTTAGTTATTGAAGGAAACTCACAAAAGATAACACTCCCATACACAGTGATATGACACAGGTATACATAGAAAAAATTAGAAAAAAATATTTTAGAGATATCGTTTGTTGGAGAAAGTAGACAACATATTTGTCTAAGACTACCAGACGTCATCAACAGATAAAGAAATGAAGCAAAGAATCACACAGTGTTGGCAAACACTGATTTCAATAAGGAAAAAATCTCACTCGTCCCAGAAAAAAAGGCATACAAGCAACGTATCTTACCTATGGTCAAAGATGGAGCAAAAACGTTGAACTGATCAAGAAATTGTCCTTCGAACTGACAATGTAAGGTCCACGTGAAAGAACCATGCCCAAACTCACATGGAGAGACCATAAGACAGCCTAATATATTGGAAAAAAAGCCCGAGACATCATAGAAATTGCTATAAAATTCAAGTGGCAATGGGCTGGTCGTTCTGCAAGAATGTGATACAATCACTTGACATCACGTCTGAAAACGTGGATCCCCAGAGATCAGGTGTAAAACTGTGGCTGACAAAAACTAAGATGGTATGACGAGCTGGATAGATTCAGAAGGTACTGGCTCCATGATACCTATGATAGAGATGCCTAGCGAATCTTGAGGAATGTCTATGTCCAGCAACAGACGTTAACAGACCAATGATGTTGATGGTGTTTGTGTTTAGTTCACTCCACTTCCATCGATTCGATTTCGGCCTTCGTCATGTTTTTTTCTTATATTTTTTAAAGTAGTATCCTCAAGGAAAGAAAGCCGTATAATAAATCAGCCGATGCTGACAACCCTTCAAGTGCTTAAGTACTCATTCATCTTGGTATTTTATTTCAAAACCTGTGGCAAAGTGGTGATCTGTGAGTTTTGCACGTATTGCACCCCTGATATTCGTCACATTTTTTTTTTAGGAACGTACATTCTCATTAGTTTGCTTGGAAGATGGAATCTTCGAGGAATATTTCTCTGTCGAAATTGAAGAGATTGGGATCATCAATGAAATGAACGGTTCTGTGTTTTGGGGATGCATTCATTCCCAGTTGTAAATGTTCATCTAACTCTTAAATACTAATGTAATGTCCGTAGCGATCTATGAGATGTTTTTACGTATATATTTTGTGTCCAATTTCGAAATGTTCTGAATGAACTATAACAATGGAATACATGAAAGAGAGGTACAAGCAAGGCATATTTGAATACAAAATATAAGCATTTGATTACATGCATATAAAACATTATGTTCCATACTAAATAACAGTCGATATTAGAACGTAAACGCGAATTAGTTACAGAATAAAGGTTCAACAACATAGTTTAACTTAGAATGATAAAGCATACCGAGAGAATATGGATTAGAATATGCGCTAACAGAAATTTGCTTCGAAGCAAGGTGAAAAAAGAGGATTTAACTTCCACACATAGAGGGACTGTACCTTTATCTGTAGTACTTGTAGTTTTATTAATTTCATAGATTAAATTATGAAGTCGGTGTAAAAAACAGTTCTAAAACGTTTTTGTATATTTTTACCCACTGATCCTGAAAATTGGATTTCATTAAAAAAAATAAAACCACTTTACATGAGCTTAATTAGGAAGCTTGGTAGTTATAACGGTATGAAAATATGTCTTTATATTTGTTTTAAATATTATGTAATGTTCATGTCCAAAAGGCTTATAGAAATCATTTACATGGTTGACTTCTGCAGGGTCAAACTTCAATTCATTTTTAAGGTAGTTACTGAAACCATTAGATACAACAATTGAATAAAAAAAGGAAACATTTTTGTTGTATGAATTCATTCATTCTTCAGAGTGGAATCATCCGGTGCATTTCTGTACGTTGGATTTTCATTAATACTTAAGATCAATCAGTAAAACAGTCTCTTGGCAATCAGTTGATTGTGAGTTCGGATCATTGTAAGGAAATGTGAATTTCACAAATAGGTTTACCCACCAGCCATTTGTAGGATATTGTTCTTATTGTATCTATGAGAGAAAACAAAGCCAACCCTGGAGTTTGACAAAGGTCAGTTCGGACATAATAAAAACCGTACACAGTTCAGCCTGCATATTAATCTCAATATCTAATCATTCTTTTGCAATACGATCATTGATTTATTTTAGAAAGATTCAATTTTAATTGCATCTAAATATAATGTTCGTAGTCCTTCATGATACAATGCAAGAATATGAAGTAAATATCACCCCTATTTCAACCAATTCGTGTCAGTACCCTACATTGCATAAAATGAAGGCTGTTTAATATTAGTCATCTATTTTTAGAGAAACTTACAATGAATGCATGGCAATCCATATTAGATATTCTATTTCCATGTAACTAGATCCTTGGGGTCAGGGCTTGCTCTAGGAACTGGTCATACGGACAGGCGATAAGATAACTCAGTTGATAAGTCTTTAAAATCAAAAAAGACAGGAAGTCTTTGCAAATGCAAAAACAAAAATATAAACTTTAATCTAACATAATAAAAGCAACGGTCAAAATGACGAAGTTCTTTGTTGTGTTAATAGCTTTTATGATGAATGCAATTGATACAATTGGCCTAAGAAGTTCCCAATGCTAGTTAAAAGCTTCGTTTAGAAGGTACTGAACTTCAGCAAGCTCGGACACTAAAAAATCCTAGGACCGGTCCAAGTTGGAGACAATTCTGATTATTATTTGGATTTTGAATTGAATTGTTGCCCGATCATATGATCGACCTCAAATATTTGTACGAAAAAGATCTCATTAGGAACCCGACTTATACTCGGCTATGAGCAGCACTTTTTATCGTTTTATATCATTCTTCAGAACTAATCAGAAATATGCTTTTGCAATCTTTGCAAACAATAAGTCATATTGTCATAGTGTATCTCTGTTATCGATCAACATTTATTCATTGTTTCATTGTTTCCGTATATTTAGTTGCTATTCACGATTTTGTATTGGTTGGTAAATCGACCAATTCAATACAGCCAAAGTATTTTATTTATGTTTGGAAGCATTTGTTTTCTTGGAGGAAACAATTTGAAATATTTGAAGATGAACAAATTGTATTCATCTGGGAAATATGCTGGCACAATAGTCAGCATATTTTTTTTTTTATCCATTTTGTTGATTTTTCCTGCCGTCTGCTCTTAAGAATGTGCCTTTTTCAACTTTCTTTGTCTCCCTGTTCATCAAGCTCTCTATCTCTGTCTCACTGTCTCCCTGTCTCACTGTATCCGTCTCTCCCTCAGTTTCTTTCTAACTCTCTCTCTATATATGTTTACATACACACACACACACACACACACACACACACATATATATATATATATATATATATATATATATATATACATATATATATATATATATATACACATATATATCTATGTGTGTTTGTGTATTTGTGGGAAGGTATATTGAGAAAGCGTATCCGTATGAATGTTACACACATAAACAAAGCATATATATATACATATATTATTTATACAAGCCAAAAACCAATCCTACATTTGGTTTGTTGGACCAGTTGAATCTACAGTTATACATATATATATTGATTGCATCAAATTAAGGTATTCTATCTGCCTGCTGTTTTGTTTACATATATTCACGTTAGTTCCATTTAGAAAATACGAAGTATCTATTCTTAAATTTAGTAAATTATACTCCATTATATAAGGATTACATTAGCGATCTCCCAGTTGTTTTGATTACAAATGCTTGCATTAGTTCTATCATGTATATATATATATACATATACATATATATATATAGAGAGAGAGAGAGAGGGGGGGGGAGAGAAAGAATAAGGGAAATTTATATATGAGATGAAGTTATTCAGAGTAAAGGGACATGTATTGATGAATAAAGGAATCTTAAATCTCTGCTTAGTTTCAAAATAAATTGCAACATCAAACAAATCTTTTTGCTGCATTGATAATGTGAATGTGTGTGTGTATATATATATATAAAGAGAGAGAGTGAGAGACAGAAACGGACAGATAGAGACAGACAGACAAAGTGCAATGTCGGGTTCAAAATTTCCTTCCTCTCAATATCTCGTTATTTATCTGACTATCTATCTATCTATCTTATACATATGTATATATTTATATACATATGATGAAACTAAGCAGAGATTTAAGTTTCCTTTATTCATCAATACATGTCCCTTTACTCTGAATAACTTCATCTCATCTATTGATGAGTTCCAAGATGCAAAATTTTGAAAGATTCTCTGATCTTCACATGATTACAAAAAATTCCCAGGAAGTGATCGTTTTCCCATTAAAATGTTCATATAATCTTCGTAACAAAAGGAAACCAATGCATTACATGTCAGGAGAATTTTATGGGGGATTTTTTTTATAGGAAAATATCGTCATTAATCCTAGGGTCACTCGACTGGTGCGTGGACGTGCATTATTGGGATAAAAAGCACCATTTTTCTGTTCCCTGTGTGCGGGCGTTTTCTGTTGTATGCGATTTTTCAAATTCTAATGTTGCTGGAAAGACCAAAATCTGTGACTGTTAGAAACCAAGAACCCAAAACTGTCACAAGAAGTTTTCTGTTTCAAAGTTGGTTCAATTGGCCACACACAGACATACATTATACATTATATATATATATATATATATATATATATATATATATATATATATATATATATATATACGTGTATATATATATATATATACGTATATATATATATATACGTGTATATATATATATATATATATATATATATATATATATATATATATATATACGTATATATATATATATATATATATATATATATATATATATATATATATATATATATATATATATATATATATGTATATATATATATATACTCCCAGCTGCTAAATAAACGGCAGTAAGACATTATAACTAGAGTTTGGGACGTGGGAAAAATTGAAAATAAGTAAGCAGTTGTCGCTTGGGAAATGACATAAGGCTAATGTATCAAATACAGTAGTCTCTTCGGACTTCAAACTCGTTTATTTAATTAGTATTTACGTTTTTTCGCCCATAAAGCAAATATACTGGCACGGACTTCCGGGGAAAAACATAAAATATGTTCATCGAAAGATATAAATAAGATAATCGTGAAATTCGAGCCTTATTTGGTAACGTTTCCCTGGAAATTTTGATGATTGTTTGAGCCTGATTTGGAAAACATTGCTGGGAATATCGAGGCTCTGGACAACTGATTATCTTATATGAAAAAAAAACGTGTATCTTTATTATTTCATAATAAGGTTTACAGAGGAGAGTGACATGAGGAATCTAATAAATGGGAAAGTCTTGGTATGGCATCGGGTCGGAAAGGGACTTATAAATTAACGCACAGCTGCAGAAAGGCCCCAATAAGTACCTAACAGTATGCATCCTCCTGAAGGGTGGTTTGTAACCTAATTCTAGTGTATGCAAAGACGATGTCCTCAGCTGAAGGAAGACAAGGTGTTGTCATATAATGCTTTGAAAGGCAAGCTGCATAATGTCCGGATAGAGGATAATAATCGTAGATCCTGGTGCTATCAATTCTAAGTGAAGCAAACACAACGAAAAGTGTAGTTGGTTAGGTAAGCATACCGTTGAAAAGTGTAACAGCGATGGTGTCCAACTTGCAAGGATATTGAAATGTGAATTATTAGCGCTATGTTCCAAGTATAAGACAAATTCGATGCATCCAGGATCGAAACAGAGATATCCAGTGGATTATATTTATGCAAGAGAGGAAGTTTTCTGGGACGTCTCTAAGATGCAGATTTTCAACAGGGCTGAACGTTGAACCGATCATGGATTGGTATATACTGAAAGAAAGTTGGCCATGATATGTACAGTAGATCGACAGGTGTTTCACTTTCCAAAAAGGCTGAATGGCTCTTGTCTGAAAATTAGAAACGTTGGAAAGGAGTTCGGAAATGCAATGGACGATTTCGACATTTCGTATGATTGATCGTCTTTCAAAGAATCGGTATATTGTGTTGCCAGCCAGAATCTAGGGGCCCTGCAAAAGAATAATCGAGATTGATTTGCTCAGAGAATGGAGAGTTATTACTGGAGAAAAGAAGACTATTTTCAAGTCTTTTGCAGGAGAGGCTATTTGCGGAAGAATGAAACACAATATTGCAATGAAGAAAGCAAAATCTTGGGTGCAGCCAAGGCAGCATGATATGAAAGAAAAAAATGATGGAATAAAAAGGCTGACAAAATACAAGCGGCATCAGGCTTGAGTAATATAAAGCTCTCATACAATTGTCTGGATCTTCTACTCTACTAAATCCATTACGCTCTTGGGATGGAAAGAAACTGTGGTAAGAGTAGGTTGACTGGCTTTGGAATTGTCCGAAAGATTAAAGCAAGTGTAATAAAATCACTATGGATTAATGTAACTATCGATTTCCAAGAAGATGGTGCTCAGGAGACCCAGCAGCATCTTCATGGGTGATTGTTTTGTCAAAACAATCTGCTAGGATGGTTTTACTGTTCAAAGTCAAGGGTAGCCATGTTGATTTGGGGAATTATAGAGGATAGCATTGTCATTTAAAACATTGTGGGGACGTTTACTCTGTCATATTGCGGATGATTTTTTTCCTGAATCACAATTTCTGCTCTGGTCGTGAATCACTGACGAGATCTTCTTGAAAAAACAGCTACAGGAAATATGAATAGGTGAGTTTGTATCATTTTTTTCTCGCTTCAGCAGGACCTTTGATACTTTGAAGATAATTGCGTTCTGTGAGATTTTGAGGGGATTTGGCTGCCCTGGAAAGTTATTGTAGTACTGCAGTAATCATTTTATGTTTTGATGATGGCATGGATAAATGTTGAAAGAAGTGACACCTGTTTAAAATAGAGTAAAAACCAACGCGTGGTCTGGCACCTACAGTTTTTGACTGCATTCTCCTATGATTTTTTGGATGGCATTTAAGGACTGTAATAACAGTGTATATATTCCGTATCGCACGTCCGGTTTAACATCTGATGATTTGTACAAAGAACAAGGTATCAGTATATTTGGAAGGAGATCTGTTGAACACACGGAGTTTTGATCGAGTAATCTACAATGGGGATGACAGCAGCATCTCCTAGATGGATCTGCTTAGTTGCACCTGTCTAGGGCTCACGATTAGTCTCAATATTGTTGATGTTCCAACTTACTCGTGGAAAGCCGTGCAGTGAGCCAAATGTGTATGTAAATGACAAACGTCTGGCAGTATTTTACAAATACGTTCAATCCCAGGAGGACTGTCAACAGGTTTTGTACCCTTGACAACACTGGAATTTTTCAAAAGATAGAAAAAAAAAGCCATTCATGCATTTGGAAAACTGGAACGACACCCTCGAGGACAAGATGTCACGTCATAAAAGAAAAATGATAAAGGTGTAAAATTCTTGTTTAGTGCCCACTTTGCATTGCATCCTATCAACTTCATAGATGACAGCTTGAGAGCCTTCCACTACCACTTTTACGAAGGATAACAAGGATGCAATATGAATTGTACATTAACGATGTCAAGGTGCTTGAGAGATGACGCAGAGAGAGTAATGAAGCCACAGTACCGCAGCATAGTCTACGATGAGGGTCATTCAGCGAGAATGAATGATGAAAAGATCGCTTTTAAACTTTTGTATGGAGAGCTTGCTAAAGTAGACGTCCTCCTCAAAAGTTAAACATCAAATACAACGATTGATTGAAGGCATGTTTCAAAATTACAAATGGCTCACTTGATGACTGGATGCCAGTTGTTCAAGATGGAAACTAAGCCATTCAAAGAATCTCACAACGAAATGAAAAACTGATGGTAAATGTTCAGAAAATTTCCAACTTTGAAATTTTATTCACAAAGGTGACCACTTCAGACTAACTTGTCCCATCTGAGAGAGGGTTTGCCTCTGCAAAGCTTGAAAGAACAGTCATTTACAAAATTATGACAGGCAAAGGATAGACTATTTAGTAACTACAAATCACAACAACTATGACACTTGTGGAAAGGAAGGTAAGTCAAGAGGAGCATTGTAAAGGCCTGCAAGAGTAAATGGTCATCGCACACTGCACAATGGATTCTTATGCGTGCCAAGGTTGCACTAGAAATATAATTGAGTCTTTAGAGGGACATAACGTGATGACCATACTTGAAAACCATGTAGAAGCTATAACTATGCACACAGTCTACACCACTGGAAATAAACTGCAAAAAATGAACAAATCTACTATTTAGTATGTCTAGAAAAACAGAATCTTTTGGAATTCCGCCATCATGAAAAATGATTTTGAAAGTGGGCAATTCGCAATGTAAGTTTATGTCAAATCAATCCGTTAGTTTATGTCCAGAATTTTCACGTTTGAAATTTCGGACTTTCCAGTGATCGCTGCCCATAAAAGGCGGAGGATATAATGATCATTGATCGCTGCTTTTTCCGATTTTTTAATTGATCACCCTCAACATGCAGCCACACGATGTTGACTATGGGACGATTTCCATTGAGTGACTAACACGACCCCCTTTTGTTTACAATATCCTAAGTGATGATTCAATGCAAATCCCAGGAAATTTCAAACAACTTTTTTTTCAGTGGAAATTCATACATCGGCAGTATTGCAGGTCTCAGCTTGCGATAAAACTACTAACTTTGGCACCTTACATTTTGGAAAAGGACCAATTTCTCAAACCTAATGACAAGACTGGCCCCTCAAGAGCACCTTGAGCTGCCCAGAATGCAATTTCTCAAAGAAATCAAATCATTTTTGGTGATCTGTAACACAACGTTTGACATTTTTCTTTGGTTTTTCAAACCTTGCTCAGAGACCATCTACATCGAAGTAAAGAAAAAAAAAAACGGTGAAAAACAGTGAAATATATATAAATGAATAAATAAATATATATATATATATATATATATATATATATATATATATATATATATGTGTGTGTGTGTGTGTGTGTAAGTGTGTGTGTGTGTATATATACATATGTGTATATTTTATATATACATATATAGTGGAAAAAAACAATGAAAAACAGTTATATATATATACATATATGTATATATATATATAGTAAAATAAATAGAAATTAACAAAAAAACAATTATATATATATACATTACAGTTATATATATATACATATATATGTATGTATATATATATATATACATATATAGTAAAATAAATAGAAATTAACTAATATATGCAGTATTTTGATATCAACAGCACCTCTTAGATGTGAAGGGAGAAAGATAAAGAGTTTGGCGGTGCAAACTCTCTGTTTGTAGATACACACTAAACATTCAAGCATGATTCATATATATTCATACTGTTATATATACCATAACCTTATACGCGTAAAATTACCGAATGTGGTGTAACTGTCTGTCTGTCTGTCTGTCTGTCTGTCTGTCTGTCTGTCTCTCTCTCTCTCTCTCTCTCTCTCTCTCTCTCTCTCTATATATATATATATATATATATATATATATATATATATATATATTAAATAAACGTGCATATATATGTATATATAAACAAATACACTGTGGAATATAAGTTGACAATTTGATTTAGATATTTACATAACTGCACAAATATCCCAGCTTTTGTGTGTCTGCGAGTGATTGTGGAGACATTACCGATGACTGTGCTCAGCAGAGTGTTTCAAATTATTCAGCTTAATAAGGACACTTCAAAGAGTTAGAAAAATATCTCCTAGACATATTCGATTTTCTTTTCTTTTTTTGTTTTCATATTTTTTTTGTGTGTGTGTTACTGAGAAGTTTCTTAAAGAAAACAAAATAAATGTCCGTAATAGTCTGGAGTGGAGAAAAAACATCAAAAGCAAAGCGAGATAATCATGAAAGTATTTAAATGAAGAATAGGAAATATCTATAAGTATTTGAATAAATCTGTATTTTCCTGTGCTGAAAGGGAATAATGTAGTTTTTGTAGCCTTTCATCATCATCACCATCATCATCATCATCATCATCACCATCATCATCATCATCATCATTGACAGCATTTTTGTGTCCATCGTTGAGCATAGCCTTTCATCATGATTTGCCTGACCTCTCATCGTCACACAATCTTGATCTCTTTCGGACACAATTTTGCATATGATCTCCAGGGCTCAACGTTGTGAATTGTTATGCCCGGTGTTTGCCTGACATTTACAAAATATGTCCAGTTCACTGCCAGTTGATTTTTCTAGGCTCCTGGGTTTTTTTTCTAATAAACTACGTTGTCATGATCTCTTCATGTTAGGTTGAGCATGATTGACTCAGATACACGCTGCATGGGTGTCATTTTGAGGGTCAATCTTCTGGTTAGCTTCCATGCCGCTGCGCCATAGGTAACAATCGGTAGGATGCATAAGTTGTATACCCTTTTTTGAAGACTGGTAGCATTCTTATGCTTTCGAACACCAACTTAAACTACTGAAAACTTGCCAACTTAGTGTGATTCTTCGTTTGATTTCTTATTATTTCGACGATTTCATGGAGATTCACAGGTGATACCAGAATATTACAACCTTTTGAATGCACGTGACTAACTACTCAGTTGCTGAGAGGGGGGTGGAAATGGATGGAGACTGGAAAATATACCATGGTTCAATAAGGGTCGGGATGAGCAGGGGGGAGGGTCTGTGACAATTCATTATGTGGGTCGGAAAAGACCACAGGGGTTGGGAGCTATTACCACCAACACATTTTAGTAAGGTGTAAGTAAAACAAAGTAGCTTAATAAAGATTTAGATTAGCGGTTGGATTTGCTTGTAAAATCAGTTACGATTCAATATGCTGAGTTCAGTGGGATAAGCTTTATAGAGTTGTGAACTATGACCACTGAATCAATTTCGTAAGATCTGGACAACAGAAACTCATGTTTATAGTACGGTTGGGATAAGCACATGAAATGATTAGCAAAGGCTTTTCTTCTGTCAACAGAATGTATTTTGATGGAACAAAAAGTATTAGATACAAGTTAACTTTGTTACAGTGTTTAAAGAAAGAGTTTCTTTTTTACCAAATTCTCCTGCTTGAAAGTTTTCTTTTTATGAGAAACATGTACTCCTCCCCCCCCCCCAGCATAAGGGAGGATATAGTAGAAATAGACTATCAAAAATAATCAATGGGATGACGGGTGTCATATGAAAGCAGGGTTGAATTTGCTTTTTCCGACAACAATAGGCAGATTAGGGTTTGGGCAAATAAGTGCCCAAGTGTACAAATGGCAGAATTTTCTGGCAATTAAACACTGGAAGCTTATTCTTGATGATACGGGTGTTTCTCTGTTGTACCTTTAAGTGGAAGGACCCATCGCTGTCGATGGACACGACCTATTCAATCTAATTTACTTCACGCTATATGATCATAGCAACCAACCATATAGAAAACTATCACGAGGAAGCATTGGTAGTATATCCCTCTTGATCTTGGAAGATACTCTACCGAAGGTTCATCCCTGTAGAGTGATTTTTCGCCTAATTTCTTTTATAGAGGATTCCATGTTGTCTTTCGTAAGTGTAGTGGTCTACTTTCTACTTTTTCTTTCCCTATTTGGATCGTTGTGTCTTTGTGTCTGACATATTTGTAGCATATGCCAACTGTTATTTCATTCTTTATTCAGTTCGTCTTGCATAAGTTGAAGGTCCTGGAGGCTCTCTGCAAAAAGACGATGTCGTCTACAAATCTGATCTTGTTGATATATTCGATGTCTGTTCTAATTCTTTTATGTTTCCTGTCTAAATTTCGGAAGATCAACTTGCTGCAGGCTGTAAAGAATTTGCATCAGCTGATATCTCCTTGCTCTACTTTTTTTGGTGATGGGGAGCTTAAAAGTCTTTGTATATTCATGTATTCTGGAAAAAAAAGAGCTGCCATGTCGGTATATATAGATTGTGATACTCCGAAGTTTTCACAACATGCTGCCATGAGACGTTTGTCACGTGACAGTTTCAGTTGAATGTCTAGCCAGACATGTTCCGAGGTTGTTTTCTTTCTTCCTTTTTTCCGATTCCATTTACTTTAACAAGGGATGTAGCTATAACCCTCAGGTTTAACAGTTTATATGATAAGCCCCGATCTACCAGCTCACTTCAATTTCCCACGTAACTATCTTGTAATTTTTCCTACCGTAGGACCGGTTCTGGTTGATGCTATTTTTGTATTATGAAATACCAGGCATTTGCCCTGTTCCAAATGAAGTGCCTTTCCCGCCCAGTCATGTCCCTAATAGCTCTTCTATTCATTAAACGAACATACTGCATCGTGATTTTTGACAATTCTTTTGTATCTTTTCATTATTAAATGTTTGCTTCTTTGCAGGGCCTCATCTTGGCCCAAATGCGATTGGTCCAAACTTGAATCTTCTTCTTCTTCTTCATCTTCTTCTTCTTCTTCTTCTTCTTCTTCTTCTTCTTCTTCTTCTTCTTCTTCTTCTTCTTCTTCTTCTACAATTATTATTATTATTATTATCATTATAATCATTAGTATTATTATTATTATGATTATCGTGACGTTAGTGTATCTGCTGCATAATGAGCTCCCGAGGGATATGGAGCAGCCGCTGAGAGGAAAGGTCCATGATTAGCGTGCCAGCAGTAAGAAGGCAGAACGTGGCGGAGATGCCGTAGCTACAATTTACCGTCTTGTTTATTCCTCCTTTCTCCAACTTTGAGGTTTCAGCAGTTTAAAAACGATGCCAGGAAATGCAGTGCGGTGCATGCAAGGTGCAGGTCAAGGAAATGGACCGAGGACGTCTACATTTGATGGGATGTGAGAGAAAAGTGTACGGCCCTTCCCTCTTCGGGTGAGAGTAATGACCCCTGACACGCTTCTCGGTGTACTCTATCGACCACAGGCTATGAATATCCTTTTTTGGAAAAAAAAAACGCCTCTTGATTAGGATGAAGATAAAATACGACGTGTGTTGAGGATGATTTAGAAAGGAAAACGAACAAATGTTGTTTCCAGCGACAAACACCACGTATATTCCGCCTGAAAAGATTTGTCGGCCAGAAAAAGACACTTATCATTTTCTGAAGCACTTGTCCTCATTGATATATGTTAGAAACAATGAAGATTGTTTTCCAGTGATAAACACCACTTGAATTTTGTTGCCTAAAAATACGTTTTGTTTTTTTTTCTTTCGTAAGGACCTGTCATTGTTGACCATCCTAAATCCCCGTTGTGGAAAATAACATTTTCTGGCATCAAAATATTCATTTTCCTTCCGTCAAACTTCTGCATCCATCTGAATTAGATCCCCTGTTGTACCGGGTATTTACACTGCAAATTACTGTGGTAGCCCCGAGCTGCAACTAAATTTCCAGTTCACAGACAGTAATAAACAAGTAGTCTATATGAAAACAGTTTAACGCAATCAACAACGAAAATAGTCCGACTTTTCAGTTCTGACTTTTTTTTTTTTAATTAGTATGTGTTTGTTTTTTATTCTGTTTTTCCTTCAAAGAAAAATAGGGAAGTTTATTCCTGATATAGAAGAATAAAAAGCAAACAAAAAAGGATTGAAAATGTACAGTCAGAAGAAATTGTCTCTGAACATTCCTGCCCGAATACATAAAATCAGCGTACGAAGGACATGAATCATACACACTGTGTAGGGGACAAAATCACAGTTCTTCCCTGAAGAAGAGGCCCAAGAGGTGTAAAAGGAACCATTTATCTTTCTTCAATTTCTTCTCGTCGGTAAAGTCTCTGAGAATGTCGGTGAGAGAAAAATAATTCACAAAAGGATCTTATAGAAAGAGGCATCGCCCCCTACATACCCTGTTCCAGGAGCAAAAGTCATCCCTTCCGGCAATTGTTGGGTGCGAATTAAATCTTTAATTCTGTTTTCGGGCCGCCAATCACGACTTTTTTCGACAACACAAGTGCACACTTGTTTTCATTGACATTCCCTCTCATTTTCCGATAGTTGGGACCATAAGTTGTAAGTTAATCACCGGCTTATATTTCGGAAAATCAGCATAACCATCGGATAAACTTCTTGCCGAGATCTACACTTGCAAACATGTTAGCATACATAGTTAAACCATGGTTTTAACTCATAAATACACTATATTTAATCTCGTTCCACAATTCGACTATCTGAGATGCATGTTTGAGAAGAGCAGATAATTTCACTGATTATGAAAGCCAGTATTTACGAACTTTGAAAAATCCTTTTTTTTCTGTTAAATTTCTCGTAGCGTGTATTTGTTAATTTTCTTTTTCTTTTAAATGGCTGAGTCAATTCCAAGTTTTACCAGAATGCAAGTAATTACTCTAGATTATTATAGATTCCATTGGAATTTCAGGCGTGGAGGACTTGATTAGATTTTAACAAAAAATTGAAGTAATTACTTTATAAAAATTACCAATGTTTTTTATCACTGTCATTTCCCAAAAATTTCTATCCAATACTGATGGATGACCCTGCTGGTTACAGTCATTATCAGTAGCGTCAATGCTATTGATTAAATTATCGTGAGAGTTTTGTACCAAATCGAAAATCTTTTGTGTTACTGCCCACGCATAAAGTAGCACAGTACATTCTTCTTCAGCATTTTCTCTTTGCTTCCTGCACCGACCGGATGTTTCTTGTATTCTAGGCAAAATTGTGTTATGATTCTCTGCCCTACAAGGGACGCATGTACCGACATAATTCACTACATCCTGAAACAAATCAGGCCTGAAATGTTTATCACTGATCGCTCTTTGAGTTTTATCAACTCCCTACGATCATTCACATGGTAGTATTTCAATATTACTTCTTTATGTAGCTGACAAGGTGCATATAATCTAATTGGTAATTCATCTTTGGATGAGACGAATAACAAAGAATCTGACAAGATGTATCTATTTTACTATCATAGGAGTGACTTTTCCTGTCCTTGGGAGTTTTTTTTGAGATCATTATTTACCTCATCTGCATTTTTTCCTAAACTATATCAACGTGTTGCTATTATGGTTCTACCTGTAAAGTAGACAAGCTTCTTTTAGATGATACCACGCCAAGTCCAGTGATTCGAACTCAATATGTCCGGTCATCTAGGTCAATGGATCATTATCTTTATCTTCTTGTGCATTCAGCAAAGTAGATATGAGGTCTGCACAGACATTGTCTTCTCCCGCTCAATATTGGATTTTACAATCATAACCTCTGATGCTAAGGGTGCATGATTAAATATTTTCTTTTATTTCGATTATTTTTAATTGGCGACTTAAAGGGATGCTCAAGAGACTTAAGATCACAAAATTATCCAGATAGCGATCTAGTTTTTGGAAAGAGTAGAATATTGTGGATGCTTCGTTTTAATTGTGATCAGCAAAAATTCTTATCATTTTCTGAAGTACCCGTACATAGATATATGTTTAAAACAATGTAAATATTTCTCTAGTGAAAAACTCCACATGATTTTTCTCGTCGGTGAGAACAGTCAACAATCCTCAAATCCTCGTTGACCAACCTGAATTCACGCAGTGAACACTTGCAATTTCAAACATGTTGCCACTTTTTTGAAAAGAGATTTTTATCCTGAACTCGAGATCAAATAGATCCTAGGAGTTAGAGGTGGCTCCTTGTTATATCTGACGTCCTTAAAAACTCATCATTGTTCACAAACTTGTGTAAATTGATGATGGATACAAATATTTTACTAACTTTCCGACTTGGGTATTCTTTCCAGCTTAATCACCCAGCATCGAGTGTTCACAGTTAGCTGCTGAGTACACAGGAAAATTTTTCCAATGAAGAATTTTACACGCTCTTAACCTGCACAGGTGAGCTGCAGGTGAGGCAGACGATTTACCTCTTTCTTAATTCGAGTTGACTTTTCCACTCCCTTGTTTCATTTTTTGGATGTCATGTTAGGCTCTAATTCTTTTATTCTCTATTCTTTCAGCGACCTTTCCGAAAAACAATGGACTTTGTAATTTCCTGTGACATGACTTGTAAGCTCAAACCCACCAAGCCACGCTGCATCTCTGCAACAGAGTTTCATCAAGTATCCAACACTTCATAAAGTATGCTTGCAGATACTAATTTTGCAATATTATTGACTAAA
>OY735220.1:50337035-50364535 GCA_963457665.1 Thysanoteuthis rhombus | reverse complement strand
CACCTGTTTAGTTATACATATATCATGCATGCAGGCTGCATTGATGGGGCTTGACGGCTGAAATTCTTTAGATACCATCATCATTATCATCATCGTACATTACTGGACACGGATATTCCCAAGGATTCGCCACACCTTGCTATCATGGGCGTCACGGAGCGAGTAATTTCTGAACTTGTCCGAACATGACGTTCATCAGTTGTCTATCATTGTTGCCACATGATCAGTACATTGCCATTTGAGTTTTCTTCTCGAGTCAAAGATGACTTGGACTCCTGTTTTCTCTCTGATATATTCTGCTGTCTATAATATCTCCATGTGAAGCTGAACATGATTTCTTCTTGTGTACGTTGCATGATCCTCATTCTGTGGGTCTGTCTTTTGGTAAGGTTCCATGTTCCATCTCCGTAGGTGACTATCAGGAGGATACATTGATTTCATGTTCTTTTTTTTAGGATGAATGTGATCATTTTGTTTATGAATGTTGAGCTTCCTCTGCCGAAGGCTTGCCATCATAGAATCATTCTTGTTTATTCTACCCTTTATTATATCTAAAACAAAGACAGCATTTTTTTTTCAATTCTTCCCATCCCCAAATATTTATTTTAGAAGGGGATTCAATTCACAATGTTTGTGCATACCAAATTGTTTATATTATTGTGTGTGCTCCATTTTTTCTCAATTCAAACTTCTCAGTGACCCATCAAGAGAGTTAGAGAGGTAACTTATTAATTGATCATGTTTATTTCATTTCTCAATTGATCATTCCAAACACAGCATGCTACCAAATGACGTTGGTTACGCAAGGATCTCTGATAAGTGACTAATTATACCTGTTTTAATTAAGATGCAAAATACAAAATCGTACGTGAAAGTTCACATCTACTAAGATTTGTGTCATGTTATCCAATGAAATAATTGACTATAAACAGTTGTTTCTGTTCTTTATTCTTGGATGATAACCTTAGCAACCCGGGAGATGCAGAAACCGCTGATAACAAAGACCGCTATGTATCCTAAAATATTTCCATTCATTGAAGGGTAGCTTGGATGATAACAAAATAGAGCAGTAATAATATCATCATCTTCGTCATCCTTTTAGCATCTGCTGTTTGACTTGAACTTTCCCAAACATTTGGTAGATATATCAAGGGCGTCACAGAGCCAGCTCTCTTAAACTTGTGTAGTTCATTATCTTATTCCGTGTGAACGATAGTTTCATATATAATCCTTAGGGATCTACGTCGTGGTGTGCAGCGGTTATTTGCAATTCTAGCCACATGACCATCCTATTTCCATAAGTTTTGTAATGGTTCCGATGATATCACTCTACACGATTTCTTTTTAATATACTGTGTTGTCTTAAAATCTCTCTAGATGATGTTGAGCATCGTTTTCCCAGTGAACGTTAAATGGTTTTCAGTTTCTTGGTAATGAAAGGTAATTCAAATTATGCAACGTTCATGAGATTTGTTTTTACCTTATACCTTAGCAACCTCAGCAAACGATCTGTTCATTCCTCATTGAGTCGAGTCGTTCTCTTTACTCAAAGATTGCTCTTTACAGTTTCACCTTGGTGTATCAGAACCGATAGTTTCACAGTTCCTAGGCTCAAGGCCATTATGATCAGAGCAAAGCAGAGATGAACTCAAATAAACTATTCGGCAAGGGGGGTGTGAACCATTCCTAATACTACCAACAATGTTGCCTCCTAGATTTTAGAATGGAGCAGAAATCTATTTTTGGAGATTTTTGGACCAAGCAGCTATTTTTTTTTACATTGGGATATCAAATTAAGTCATATTCTCGCTTCGAATTCAAGTGTTACTGCTCTTAAAACCCGTACTCTTCTCGATGCATCGACCTTGGACTAGTCAAAAAACGCTAAAATATATGACATGACTAAAATATATCCCTTTTTTTTTCAATTACTCCAAAATGAAGTGTTTTATTAATTCGGCTATTGGCGGATTTTTATTTCGTTGCCGTCTACAGATTGCATATTGATCACACAGGCTGTTATACTAGCACGACGAGGGGTTTCCCAAATTATGGGTGTCTACTCAGGAAAATTATAAATTGTTTATATCCGGAATTGACCATCGGTAACTGGAATTGCTGAAGGTAAGGCTGCGGAAAATGTAGGCAGTTAAATCCAAGTTAATTGGGAATAAATGTCTCATGATTTGATATCATACTTAATTGCATCTCATTCCTATACAGAAATCCCAGGAGAGTTCTGTTGCTAATGAAGATTAAATACAGGGTGCTTAATAAAAGATGCAACACTGAAAATATGTGAGTAGAATGTAAATTCACCTGAGTTTCATACTACATAATCAGTCAATTACCGCTAGAATTAAAAACTATTGCATCATGTGGTACCCTCATTGAAGCATGAATTCATTCGTCTTGTATCAGTTAATCAGTTTTCCAATGTAAATGAACATTTATACGATGAAATGGGTTAAAAGAAATCACTTCCAAAATCTAGTGTATAATTACAATGGGTGCAAAATTATCCGTTCTGTTATATTTTTTTCACTTTTCTTTATGTGCCTAAAGGTAGTATTTTAATAGTTTAAAAGCAAGTGCTTAAAACGATGGTTAGATGCCATTTTAACTACTCTGTGGTATAATAGATAGGCATCAACCGTTATGGTTAGCAATCAGCCAACAAAAAGTCTTGAACCGTTCTATAGTGTGTTTTTCCGATTCAATGTTGATCTTTTCTTTTCTCTGAAAAAGTTTTAAAAAGTTTTGTTTTTATTACCTTCAATTATCTTTAATGTCACCTATGATTACCTTGAATGTGTGATGAAGCGATGGAGGGTGAGTATTGAAGTTACACTCATCTTTTCTATTCTTCTGGACATCATCTGTTGATATCATATGTCTTCTGAGTCATGTTCGCTTTACTCGGATATTTGGTGTTAAACACATCACTCCAACAACATTCGCAAGGGTAATAATCCAATGACTGACTATGTTGTTGAACATATCTTTCTCGGAGAATTTTTGATGAAACCTTAATTTAAGACCATTGACAATTTCTATTGTTAAGCTTTCATCTTCTGAGTGTTTCATATTTCCGTAACTTTTAGTGAGGAATTGAGGTCAATCAGAATATTCCAAAGATGATCAAGCTTTTGATCATCCGTCGTGGAATGCAGAATTCCCAATACATTCGCCAAATCTCCCTATCAAAAGCATTGCAGAGCTAATAATTCTAGATATTGTCAAATTCGTTCTTTTTGCATATGATCACTATTGTCTGACATCCTTGCAATATGACAAGTCAATTGTGATTCAGAGATTTTCAGAATTATAACCTCAAAATATGTTACGCAGCTATCACCGGTCGTTGAAAGTGTGCTTTATGACGCTTTGTTCTGTTTTTACAAAAATAATCATAAAGTGAAAATAGCTTTAATGCTTTTTGTTTTATTGTATACATAAAAATATAAGTAGCATGTATGCATACATTTTATCTGTTGATTTGTTGTTGATGCATCACACAGTTCTTCTTCATCATCATCATCATCATCATCATCATCATCATCATCATCATCATCATCATCATCATCAGTCTTTTAACGTCCGTCGTTGGATAAAGACCTTCCCCAGGATTTGCCTCACTTCTCTATCATGGGCGTCACAGAACCAGTACTTTCTGAACGTGTCTAGCTCGTTTTTCCATCAAATATTCTGTCGGCCTCGGTTGCGCATGTGATCTCGAGCGATCCATGTGCACGTTGCTTGGTTCTCAATTCTCCACAAATATCCCTGTATTTTGAACGGGTAAATTCTAGTGTTTGTTTTTTGTTTCTTTTAAATATGAGACACGGTAATAATTTTATCTTGAAAGGTTACCTGAAATCAATACCTCATTCTGCAGTTGAGTCAGCCATAAAGTAAGCTTTGTGGTTGACATATGTCTGTGTAAGTGATTATATCAGTAGTTGAAAACCAATTCACATTCAGTTATTTCAACTGACGTATTTAACTTTCGGTGTAATTTGATTTGCCGGATGATTCTTTTAGATGATAAATTAACACCAGAATATACTATTTTCATCCACATTTGTATTCAAACAGGAGGGGGAAGTTTGAGATATACTCATTTGGAATAAAGTTGTAATTAATTAGGATACGTCTTCATGAGCCATTTGAACGGGTGCAGATCCAAATTCGACTAAGGCTACCACGACAAATTGTCAACAGAATTATGTAGATTTATCATGATAAGCCTGCGGAAGGCTAGCTTGTGAAAAAAACTGTTTATATTCAGAGATCCAGAAATGAGCTGAAACATGAAGCTGAATTAATTTTAAAACCAGTGTTAACTTCAAGAGGAAGATAATGCCAAAGCAAAAGACCATGATTCCTTTCATTGTACACAGGTGCTTAGACATCTATGTCTACCCCCTGAAAGTGACGATTGAGACAACCACTTGACATGTTGTTGGTGGACTTTTCCCGCCTTACTGGGAAGAAGTCTGAAACTGCATACAAAATGGTTACAACAACAACTTGGCAGTGATGTCTGGGTGTTGACTTGTTCATATCCCCAGACGTTTCAAGTCATTAAGTTGTTTAAAGATCACTTCTGTGACCACCCAGGACAGTGAGTTTCCGATTGGAGGCCGAATAAACCGACGTAGGCAATTAAGAGAGTCTCAGTTTGGGGAATGTTGCTGAACTGGTAACAGCTTTTATAACAGTATAAAAAATGGCAACATTCAAAAGGTTGAATTAGCAACGCCATCGCTGGACCAGGGGCCAACTACATACTAACCAAGCATCAGAAAATGATAACTACCAATTTCCCCTGTTACTGAAAATCTCCACCATAAATTATCAGTAAACCTTCTATTGCCTCTATTCTTTTGGTCTTTTCTTACTGTACTTGATATTCATAAGACACTAATTTGTTAACCCTTGGCCTATTGGTTATATTTTTTACCTGTTGCATCTTCTGCAAATCTCCATTTTTGTCACTTGATTATTTCGTCTGATCAATGTTGATATCTTAGGTTTCAACCCTGACCTCCGTATTTCCATTGTTTTTCATGTGATTTTGGGTTTGTTTTCAAGTAATTTAGTTAGTTCCTTTTATTTCACATTGCACATAAAAATTAGTATCGTTTATTCATCATAATCTTAACGCTTTAAACAAAACATTGATATGCCTTTATAATTCCTGAAGGCTTTTTAACCACTCAATATACGTTGTTTTAGGCAATTCCGGAAATAATAACTATTTTTAGGTGTTAATGTTTATCGTTGATTTCATATGGGAGCCTTTTCAATTCACCAATCTGGCTCAGATGGCCTGATATGATCACAATGTCAGCATCCAGTATATGCTTGGCATATATATTACTGGTACAAAATTTCCGATTCCAGATGGACGGCTTCTGCTCTCTTGATCTTCGAGACTCAAATATCCACCACAAAACTTTTGAAACCGATACCGAACTGAACATTCGTGTGTGGGTCTTTCAACCCATGTTAGATCAATAATAGAAGCAATTTGAGACACAACATGAGAAAATTTATACTTGTTCAAAATGATTGTACGGAAATATCCTTTGTTATCTTTGGGTTCAAGCGTCTGCATCGTACACAGTTAACTCAGCAAATGAAATAGTAAGCAAAAAACAGATTTGAAATCGTTTGAGAAAACTATATATTCTGTACAATTTACTATAACAATGTTTTAGGACGCAACGTTTTCTTTACAATTGGCCGTTATTTCGTGGACTCTGATATATGTGTTCCCAAACTACTTTCAAATTTCCACCAATTATTCTTATGACATCTTCGGGATGTTATTGTTGAACATTACTCCTCTCTTTATTCAGCCCATCTTTGACCTTATTCTGACTCTATACCTACTTCGAAAAAAATTTATGCAACTTATCTGATGTTTCTGATATTATGGTGATGTGATCAAGAAATCGTAAATGGCAAAATATTCTCTCTTTACACTTGATTCCATCATCCCCAATGAGTATTAGAACACAGAAATCGAACAAAAATCATATGTATGATGCTCTTCACAATTTTTATATCCAAATGTCGATCACGGGGCTTTTCTAAAAAAATTCAGATGGATCAAGAATCACACATAGGGTGTAGATTCTTTGAGCCATTTCTTTGTTAGGTCAGGTCTTCTATAATATGACCTTGTTGAGCAGAAACAGTGGTATGGATTTGGATTTCGCAGAAAAAAAAACAAAGACGAAGTTCAACTATCCAAAATATTCTTGGGATGTGAATGGCTTCCAAGAGATGCAATTGCCATCGCTATAACTGTTCGGGAAAGTGAATCGTTAAATTTGGTTCAAACTTCCATTGGAGCTGTTTGTGTTCACTTCACTCTAACGCCATTTGGAAAGGTATGGATACATTTTTTCTTTCATCAAACTTAATATGATGGGGAAGATGGGACTATTTATACTCTTTCCATTCCAAAAAAGAGAGTAAAAACCCCTTAAGGAGGTCGATCGTCGAATTAGACTGTGCCTGATAGCTATTGCAGACAGACTGATGCTTGACGTAGGGCTCTCTGCTTCCCTCTTGAGTACATCAGCAAGGCCGAGAGGGGAATTATGACGCCTGGGCATCCGAAAATTTTCCTACGGTTCAACAAGTCTTGAGCCGTTGAGGAAGAAGTGCATTGTCATCGGATTATCCGTATAGACTGAATACATACATAGAGGTATGTACATTACGTTCTTGTAAAATCTGCAGGACTATGCAACTGAAACGAATTTGTTGAACACAACCGACGCCCTGCTATGGATTATGTGCCTTAATCCGTTGATCTTTAATCTTTTACTACCCTGAAAGTTTAAGCCTAATCCCCACTTTGTACTGCCTGGAATCGATCAGTTCATTCTGGCCATTTTTCTATTGATCAATTTTATGCATAGATGGTTCCGTCAGATCCCTCGCAGCTGCATCATTTTTAGTCTTGTCTTCGCTGTTCCCAATTTATCAGTTGACATGTCACGCGGGGTTTGCAAATAATTAATTAAAAATATCATTATATCTAATCCCTTAATCTTAGGCAGAACCAAAGGTTACTATTACAACTACTAATTCTACTAACAATTCTGTTTCTAAATAATAATAATAATAATAATAATAATAATAATAATAATAATAATAATAATAATGATGATGATGATGATGATGATGATGATGATGATGATGATACACTGAGGGGAGACCAGAAGAACTCGGGATGAAAAGAAGGATTGAGACTGTGCAGACCACAGCACTGCTGGGAATGACACGGATACTGAGGAAAGTGCTATCAATATAAGGACTGAGACACTAAATCTCAGCTGTGGCCTACCAGAAAAAGGAGAATAGAAGCAGAGATATGAACCACAGCACTGGTGTGATAAGTGAGGAAGAGATGAGATGTAGACTGAAGACATGAGAAGACTTACTGTCACTCAGCCTTCAGCAATGACTACCAGGTAATTGGTATAACTGTGGTCAATGAGGATGAGGAGAGGTAGGCTGGAGACTTGAGGAGACTTCCTATCACTCAATATCCAGTAGAAACCATCGGGCAACTGGTCTGAGATTGCAAATATCAGTGATAATAATAATAATAATAATAATAATAATAATAATAATAATAATAATAATAATAATAATACCTGTTATTATAAACAAACTTTGGGTCATAAAAAGAGCGCTGACAAATATTTCGGTAGAATACCAGGTAACCCGCGCATCAATGGGATAGAAATTTGTGCTCATATTGCCCATATCATTCCCAAAGCACTTTCCAGATAAATAGTTCCTGTTACATTACACTGTATAATCTCTTGGGTTCTTTGCTGATCCTATCAAATCAAAGAAGAAAAAAAAAGAGAAACAAAGAAACAACTCATAAATAGATTTCCCGTAGGTCAAAATGGTGTCAAACAAAGAAAAAATGCCATTCTTTTGCAAGGAGAGACTTTAGAGCGATCCAAGACTTCAAGAAGAGAACTGATCAAATGTCACACTGATTGATAAGACATTAAGTTGATTGGATGTGAAAGACAGAGAGAGGGGGATGAAAATGATAGCTCTAAGAGAAACTGTTGCAAAAAGCACGTTAGATGATGATTTGGCTTCTGTCTTATATCGTAAAGGCAAAAAAAGTGAAATAATGCGAACTTTAAAAAAACGGTGCATACCTGTCAAAAAAATCTATTTGCAAAGAATGGTGAAGACACGGGAGAAAAAAATTCCAAAGAACAGGTGAGAGCTCGAAATATTGTTCGGCAAATAGAAAGGATACAGCTATGACTTTGGGATGGAGTTGGGCATAGATGAATGTGCACTTATAGTTATGCACAAAAGAAGATCAGTAGGCAAGGGATAGAATTACCAGACAAGTAAAAATCTGATAATTGACCATACAAGACCGATATAAATACCTGTTAGTTCCTGAAAGTGACTCCATGAAACGGGAAGAAATAAACAAAAAAAAAAAAAGAAGAAAAGAATACCTTAGGAGGATTGAAATGTTACAAAAAAAATATTAGAGACCAAATTAAATAACAAAGATCTGATAAAAAAAATGGACACATGAATTGTATCAGTAGTGAAGTACACATCTTTATTCCATCGGTGGATAAAGGAAGAACTACAAATGATTGACCAGCGGGAAAGAAATGTTCTGACGATGCACAAGGCTTTACACCTAAGAGGTGATACATATGGACAGTATGTGAAGAGGGAAAAAGCTGGTAGAGGATCCATCAAAACATAAAACAATGACCAAAAGGCCAGAACATGATTAGAGAAGTATGTGCAAGCTAAAAAAAATGTAAAATTAAAAAAAAAACACCTGATTGTAAAACAAACAGCAAAAAAGTAGAGAAGAAAGGGATCAGGGAAGAATACACGGATATATTCAGAAGTTAAGGACAGGGTGTTGCAGACGACAGATCATGGACCTGGTTATGGAAAGAAAACCTGGAGAAAAAAAACAAATCGCTCATGATGGCAGCTCAAAACAAATGCATCAGGACAAACTATATCAAGACGAAAATTTTCAGAACCCAAACAAATAGTAAATGCCGCGGATGTCGAAAAAGGAGTGAGACTGTAAACCATGTAATCAGTGAATGTAGTCAATTTCCGAACCTCTCCTAAAAAGTACGAAAATAGACACAACACAGAGGCAACAGTTAAATTCTTAGAACTAAGAAAGCGATTGTTATTAAACCATGCAGACAATTACGAGCACAATGGAGACAGTCTTGGAAAATAGAAATCAGAAATTACTCTTGGACTTTGACATTTGAACACACCACCTCATCCGAATAGAAAAACTCAGACCTGGTAACTGTGATCAGGGGGAGGAGAACTTGGCAAATAATGGACATTGCCATGCCAGTGGATCACAGAGGGATAAAAACTAAGGAAATACCAGGGCGTGGCAAGGGAACTGAAAGTGTTGGCATGGAAGTCAGTGTAGTATCAGCAGGTGCACGTGGAACTGTAACATTGACACCGAAAACGAGATTGGGGGAGCTTGATATTAGCGGAAGGATTGACTCCATAATGACCACTGTACTGCTAAGCACTACAAGAATACTGCAGAGAGTGAAGGAAATATGAAATCGACGAACCCCAGTGTTTAGCAATGGCCTAAAAATGAAAAAGGTGTAGAGGAAACGGTTCAAGCCACAGCGCTGCCGTGATTAGTGAGACCTGAAAAAACCTATTGTCAATCAAATAGGTTATTTTTTTGTTTCGCCATACCATAGGGTGGAGGAAGTGAAAAGTTTGAACTATCTGGTCATAGAGCCGTAGAAGCCGGGGAAGCTGAAAATGACAATCGTGCCAATTGTGGCCAGGGCCTTAAAATACCATCCTCCCCACCAAAAAAAGAGGTTGCAGAAACCAAGAGAACAGGAATTTATTGAAATCACTGTAAAATTGAAGTCAGCTGGAATATCGATTAGAGTCCTGGATTAATGAGGGGGCTTTGTGCTTCTTGATCTCCAGTGAAAGTTACTATTCACTACTCGTATGAAACTACTACTACAACTACTACAACTACTACTACTACTACTACTATTGATGATAATAATAATAATAATAATAATAATAATAATAATAATAATAATAATAATAATAATAATAATAATAATAAAAACACCACAAACAGATAATAAATGAATAAATATATCCCAACAAAAAAATGGAAGAAATAGGAACGTTGAAACTTTCTATTGCAATCTTCCTTTTTTTTTTTTTTGAATAATATTAAATTGTCGATTCAATCTTGTTAATCACTATAGGTGATTTTTTTTTTTTAAGTTTAAATAAATAAAACATGTTCTTTTTGGAAAAAAAGGAATAAAAAAAAAAAACATCTCCTGCTTCGAAAGAACAAATAATATTTGATACTACGCATTGTGTTCGAGATCGTTCGTTGGCAGCAGTTATCTTGAATTATTCGAGAAGGAAAAGCCTAACATCCAAATGCTTTTAATTTAATGAGACTGAACAAACGGGACATTTTTTTTTATGATAGAAGGCGTTTCTTCGATCAGCTTGAAATCTCAATGAAAGAAGACACGTATTGATTAAGAAAATATTGCTATTTGCCGAACAATAATGATCCCGGTTTAAGCATCGGGATTTGCCCTATTTTATTGACTTGAGCAACCCTTAACTAAAACTTGTTGAGGTTTTCATCAACCCAAACGCTCGCATGCATTCAACAACACACACAGCCATACATATGATTAAATCACGAACTTAAAGCAGTGTCTGAATAGGGGATGGTTTTGGAATACAAGGTCTCGTTAGTGTGTATCGTACATGCGTGGGCTCCGACAGTGGAACCGACTTAATATTCTTGCAGGGAGGCGCTCAAATACATAGCATATCTTCTGACACGCATTCGATTTCATGACCACCCCTCACCTTTCATGGTGAAGGCAAGACTCGTGATTTACCAATGTCCTCCGCTGCAATACGTTGCATCCTTTGGAAAATATCCTCGGATTTTTTTTGATCAAGCATAATTATATCTATATCTTGGATGCGTTTTGTATCAGTGGCTCTTATACCATGGTCGTGCATCTCTCTGCCAGCCCCTACAGACAGAACTCTCCGTCACTTTCTTTTGTCCGGTCAATCTTTGGTTACCTATCGACCTTTTTGTCTGGTCAAGGAATAATGATTCTTGGTTAAATGGAAGTTTGAAAATGGTTGGTCAACTAAGACCATAAGCATACAGTTTATCAACTGATTTGATAAACAATATGTTATAACTGATCACCTCGTTTGTTTTTAATGGACTATAAAAAGAAATTCAGATAACAAGCTTTTAGCAGAGCCTACTCAACTTTAAATAACTTGAAAATTCAATTAGCCCCGGAAGAAAGGTATAAAACCCACAAATCCTCCCCATAAGGACCTATGGGTTAAAACTTGGAACCTTAACAAAAAATTGACCCTCAAACTGAGAACTGTGCATTCGACACAAAAGAGAACGAAGCAACTTACACGATCGTCAGATATATATATAAAATGGCAATGGGATGTTCAACGTACAAGAACGCCAGTCAATTGCTGGAAGCTACGACTCACATCGTGAATCCTCAAATATATATGCAAAACTGTGGTCAACAAAACATAAGATGACAAACTAAACAAGTTCAGAAGGTACCGTCTCCCCAATGCCAATGATAGAAGAGGGGCAGATCTTGGTGTAGGTGTATGTAGAATGACGGACACTGAAATATTACTGCTGCTGCTGCTGATGATGATGATGATTATGATGATGATGATGATGAAAGACATTTGATTCGATAGGAGACACGAGAATTATCAACTCAATCCGAGAATATGAGATTGAAGAATATTATACAAAGCTTACACATAATACAGCTGTGCATAATATGAAATCTCCGTTAACTATTCAAGTGATTGTAAATTTAAACATAGGTCATTTACGGGTATTTAATATAAGGATTTAAATAATTCTGAATGGAAAAAAATGACACTGTCATCTGTTGCATTTCTCTCTTTAGAATAATTCATATTTTGTTCGTTCGTCCGCATTTCCCATATTTTATTGGGTTTCCCTTTTCATGAAATGGTATTTTTCTTCTTGGATTAGAATGTATTGACAATTTGTCTATTTCGAATGCTTGGACGAAAGAAACAGAATAATGCAGTATTCTTTTCATCCCTATATTCCCATTTGTTGATATGGCAGCCGATTTAGTTAGTTGCAGAAATATATAGACACTCACCAACACAGTCAATATTTGCACAACCGTTGCGTCAAAATTTGAAGCCATATATAAAAAATTCGAACAAAAAACGAATATGACCAGAATAAATTCTGTTTATGAAATCACTGGCGTTTTCTATTGGAAAACATCGAGAATAGAGGGAAATAAACGTATAGACATATCTATATTTTGGTGAATGAATGTGATTAAAAAAATCTGTGAAGATAAGGCCCCTGAAAGGTCAAAAATAGAAAATAAAAATCATAATATCACTGACGTTTTCTACAGGAAAGCATCTAAAAAATAAAGGTTATAAATGAAACCTTCTGGGCGCTGGAACAGACGAACAAATAAGACAAAAAAAACAAAAACAAAAAAAAAACATTCTCCAGTCAACTGTTTATATATATTTATATATATATATATATATATATATATATATATATATATATATATATATATATATATAAGCAGGTCTGATTAGGCACTGAATAGAAAAAGCCATGCAAACAATGTCTTTTATTAGCATGTCACATAGGGTATGATCAATTGAAACGGAGTGAAATGAAATAATTACACAGAGATAATTTTGGGTTATTGATTGAATAAATTATTCCTTTAAGTTTCTAAAATGCAAACCTGAACGCTGCCAGACCATCTAGCATAAACTTACACACACCCAACGTCAAAGCTCTCTTAGCATATTTTTTTTTGACTCACTTAGGAGTGAATGTTCTGATTTTCAGCCTTCTAGCAAAAATCTGACCGCAAGAATCACTTGGAAACTCAAAAGAAATCTATACAGACTATATCGAGGGATTTTGTTGACATTTTCCATTGAAAACTCAAAAAAACAATGTTTGAAGTTCACATCCTGGATTGTTCCTGACTTTAACGAACAATCCAGAGATATAGCTGCATGAAATTGACCACAGATTTTCCTTTGGAATCAATGAGTGTCAAATCTACTGATTGCTGCTGTGATCAAGCTACCGACTTGGAGTTTGTTTTTAATAAGAATTATTTTCAATACGAGTGAGTTGACACTCTAAATCATTCTTGCTTAATTTTTGCATTAGGTATTTTAGTTTTTTATCCCATTATTATTATTATTATTATTATTATTATTATTATTATTATTATTATTATTATTATTATTATTATTATTATTATTATTTATTATCATTATTATCATCACCATCATCATCCTCATCCTCATCGTCATCATCATCATCATCATCATTATTATTATTATTATTATTATTATTATTATTATCATTATTATTATTATTATTATTATTATTATCATTATCATTATTATTATTATTATTCCCTTTCTTTATACAAACATGAATGCTTTTCTTTATTGAATATTGATATGAGATTATGATAGAACACGGACAGGAGGCAGTTTGGAAAGAAAGTGGTAATATCGACGATGCTTATTTGGAATTTTACTTTGTTTTTTTTTTCGAATTATACAACTTCTTGCAAAAAAATACGGTTTCGGTCCACCTGAGCGTTGTTCATTCACTTTTCCATACTTTGCAACAATCTTGAGTTAATAGTATTTGTGTTGATGATTCCATGATCCATTTCCATGGGGTAATTTCATAATATTTTCTCTACTCAGTGAAGAGCGTGGCAATTATTCATATAATTTAATGTGGTTTTTCATGGTGCCACAATGTTAAGTTATACCTGGAATTTGTTTTCTGCTATAAGACAAGATTAGCTGGATAAGTATCCTCTAAATGTAGTGATTTCAGAACTTCTACCAAGGAGGTACCAACAATGTACAGATATCACATTGTGCGTTCCGTGTGACAATTTTGGTACCACAGTGCACGTTTTGTTGGCTAAAACCATTTGTGGAAATCAATCATCCCAACATGTTTAGTAAATCTTTTGACTATTTTAAGACGAATTCAAAAGACTTAAAACAAATCTTTTCAAGCCTTGGTTTGCTGGCATCGTGCAAGATGTCTTCTACTTCGTAAAATTAAAATGAAAAAAGGCTTCATACCCTAGTAGGGGATCTGACTCCACCAGCTGCCCTCGATATTATTATTGATGAATGTGCCTTTTTTCAAACGATACCACTAGGAAGAAAAATCCATGACATGGTGAAGGAGCTCAACGATCAATTATTTGAAAAAATGAATGGGATGAAATTCAAGTTGTAGCTGGTCAAGGCCGTGAGCGGATGCTAATATGATTTGATATGTACGATTTATAATTACAAGTAATGTCGGAGAATATCTCTGCATTTACGAAAGATCAGGGTTTTATTCAGATCTTTGCCACATTTATGATTGAAAATAAATCTGAGTTAGCAAAGTGCGTTGGTCTGTGTGCAGATAGTAATTGATGTATTTTTAGATCCTAAGAAAGGTTGTAGGCATTCATTTGAAGCAAAGGTCCCAGATGCGCTTTGGACTCACGATATAATTCACGGGTTAGAACTCACAGCAAAGTATGTAAGTTCCCCGGTGGACCTTTGAATGTGCTGTGAAAAAGGTTAACTTTATAAAAGGTTAAACATTAAAGGCGAGATCTTTGGAAAAACTATGCGAAAATATGGAAGCCGAACATACATACATGTTGTTATACCGTACTTAACGATGGCTATCTTGCGGGATAGTACTGCCTTGTAAGTTTGAATCACGACAAGAACTTACTACGCATATTCTGAAAACGAAAACAACAGGTACAAACAGAAAACTTCGTGGATACAGATTTTTCAAACTGAATTAGCATATACGTGTGATAACTTTGAAGTGTTGAATGCATTAAGCATCTCCATCTATGAAGTCAGGGGTAATACACAATATTTGAAATAGTTACATAAGGTTTCAAAGGGAAATTATCACTATCGAAGATGACAATGGCTGAGAAAGGTGACAAAGAATGTTTCCCAAACGTTCCATCAATTTGTGACCTCTAAAAGATATGAGATCGTTCTGTTTTATGTTTTTTGAAAGACAAATATAAAGTTAGAAACTGCTTTCAAAAAGATAACATTTGGAATTTTATATGGATTCTCAACCCACTTAGGATATAATTTCCATCTCACTTCACAACTGCTGAGCGGAAAAATCTCATCAAGCTATCTCATGACAATTTGCCAACATGGAATGAACAAAGTTTTGGTTATCAGTAAAAAATGGATCTACTTCAATGTGCTGAAGCTCAGCGAATCCTAACTCTGTTTGCAACGTCTTATCTGCGCAGAACTGGATTTTCGGATGCAGCCGTGAACAAGGAAGGGGGATGACTGTTACCAATGTGATTTAATGAATCCCCTACCACTGTTTCTTTTAAAGCAGGTTAATTTTCCCCCTGAACCAGAGATAGCAGAATTTCTAGTGGAACATTATATAATCAAAAAAGATGTCATCCCTTGAAAATAAAAAATATGGAATTGAAACTATGTTGTCAAACACTTCATACTAATCGTCACATGACAACTATCATTTGGCAGCCGGCAAACCGAAAAAAAAACGAAAAAAGAGGAGATGGATTGATAAGTTACGCTCTCCCGCCGATACAAAAGACCGAATTTTCAAGAGAAAAAAAGCGCTAACGCTGTCTGACACAAAGGGACGGTTAAAAACTTAACACCCCCCCCTCTGCGTATTAGTCATTTGTGGTTAGGCATGAGCAAGGGTCTGAAACGGTGCAATTTTCATTCACGGCCGCTCTCCCTACATTGTACTTAATATGCTTTTGTTGTGTCTCACCTTTCACCGGAACAAAAAAATATTTTTCACTTATTCGTGCATGTTTAGCACGCAATGCATATGTGATTAGTAAACAGATGTATGCATATGGCTTAGGTATGTGTGCGTACACATATGCAATCATGTGGTGAGGCAGTTTAGCAGGGGTACATTAATAAAGAACTTCTCAGTAATAGTTTTTTTGTATCCTCGATGCTCATCAGATATTAAGTTCTTGTAACCCAGCTTAATCGGATATTTAGTTCCAGTAACTCAGCCTTTTTGGATATTCAGTTCCTGTAACCCAGCCTTTTCGAATATTTATTTCCTGTAACCTAGCCTTTTCGGATATTCAGTTCCTGTAACCCAGTTTCATCGGATATTTACTTCCTGTAACCTAGCCTTATCGGATATCTAGTCCCTGTATCCAAAGCCTCATCAGATATCTATTTCCTAAAACCCAGCCTTTTTGGATATCTATTTCCTGTAACCCAGCCTTTTCGGATATTTAGTTCCTGTAACCCAGCTTTTTCGGATATTTAGTTCCTGTAACCCAGCCTTCTCGGATATTCAGTTCCTGTAACCCAGCCTTTTCGGATATTTGGTTCCTGTAACCTAGCCTTTTCGGATATTTAGTTCCTGTAACCCAGCCAGAACGGATATTTATTTCCTGTAACCCAGCTTTTTTGAATATTTAGTTCCTGTAACCCTGCCTCATCGGATATGTGGTTCCTGTAACCCAGCCTCATCGGATATGTAGTTCCTGTACCTAGCTCAATTGGATATTTAGTTCCTGTAACCCAGGCTTTTCGGATATTCAGTTCCTGTAACCCAGCCTTTTTCGGATATTCAGTTCCCGTATCTCAGCGTAATCGGATATTTACTTCCTGTAACCTCACCTTAACGGATATCTTGTCCCTGTAACCAAGCCTCATCGGATATCTATTTCCTAAAACCCAGCCATTTCGGATATTCAGTTCCTGTAACCCAGCTCCATCGGATATTTAATTCCTGTAACCCAGCCTCATCGGATATTCAGCTCTTGTAACCCAGCATTTTAGATTAATCAGTTCCTGTAATCCAGCCTCTTCGGATATTCAGTTCTTGTATTCCAGCTTTTTCGGATATTCAGTTCCTGTAACCCAGGCTCAGTAGATATTCAGTTGTAATCCTGCCTTCTCAGATATCTAGTTCCTGTAACCCAGCCTTTTCGGATATTCAGTTCCTGTATCCCAGCTTCATCGGATATTTATTCCCGGTAACTTAGCCTTTTCGGATATTTAGTTATTGTAACCCAGCCTTTTCGGATATTCAGTTCCTGTAACCCAGCCTTTTTGGATATTTAGCTCCTGTAACCTAGCTTCATCGGATATTTAGTTCCTGTAACCCAGCCTAATCGGATATTTAGTTCCTGTAACCCAGCCTTTTCGGATATTTATTTCCTGTTACCCAGTCATTTTGGATAATTGTTTCTTGTATCCCAACCTCATCGGATATTTAGTTCCTGTAACCCAGCCTTTTTGGATGTTTAGTTCCTAAAACTTTTGTCGATCATTGAGTATTTGTATCTTCATTTGAGGCCTGTGTTCGATTGTATATGTGCATGTGTGGATACGTAAATGAAGTATGTATGTGTATAAATATGGGGCATATGTGTACGTGGTCCATGCTTTCGTGTGTGTATGCGCTTATCTGTATATCTGTGTGTTTTAATTTTGCATTTTCAATGACATGACGTTTGATAGAAAAAAGTGGTTGTATGATTAAAAAGCAGGTCTGGTTAGTTGCTCAGTAGGAACGGTAACACAAATAGAGTATTTTCGATACATCTCATGTTGAGGATGATCAATCTAAAAAAAAAATCAGTAAATACGTTATATCAGTTTCCTTTGTTGGGCATTGATTACTAAAACCTACCTAGGGTTTATTTTTGAAAAAAACAAAGCAATATTTTTCATATTCCTTAATAAGGAGTAAGTATTCACATCATCTATCCTCTAACTCCATTGAAGCAATCGATACGTGTGATACATTCATACACTCTAATGTTACATAGACAGGCATTAAAATTATCTAATTTGTTACACATATTTATTGGTTCATCTTTTGTGAAAAAATATTTTTCAGTATACTTAGCCAGCCAGCCAGCCAGCCAAACTGATTTAAAAACTCAAGAAACCTACGTTTCGTTGACAGTTTTGATTGACAATTTCCATTAAAATCCCGAGGTAACCCCGTTTATAAGACCAAATTGCTCAGCTCATGCCATTGTTATGCACACAGCTATTGTAACTGTAACTGGTCTCTAAGCTTATGGTTATTCATAGGATTCTTTTCATAGTTAAAGCCTCATGGATTCGTTTCCAATCAGTCCATCCTCTTATTCAATAAGAAAATCGTTATTTTCTAATTCCTTTCAAGTCTTTCTCTTCCTTTCGCCTTTGTTTTCTGACTTGAGTTTTCATGAACGATTTTTTCCTTGAATTTTCTTCACCACTCATATCTTATTCCTAGGTTTTGAGGTCGTTTGGAAAATGTTTCATTCGTTTTCAGATTTACTTTTGAGATGTTTCCCTAATTCTGATGCAGTTTCTTTTTCTTCAGGAAAAAAAAGTATTTTTTGGGCTCCATCTAATCAGTTCTGATTCATCGTCGTAGTCGTCATCATCATCATCATCAGCATCATCATCAGCATCAGCATCATCATCATCATCCTGTCCATAATTGGGAATTGTTTTCCCCCAAGATTCACCAAGTCACTCTATCATGGACATCGTAGAGCTCGAACTTTATGAACTTGCCTGATTCGCGAGGTCATCTTTTTTGTGTTTTCGATTTTTTTGAAGTTTTCATTCAAAATATGACTATCGTATTTTCTAATTGATGATTCTACAATTTGATTTGATTAAAGAAAAGGTATAGCATGTTGTGATTTGAAAATAATAAAATGGAAAATGGATTAGACAAGCATTACTACTTATTTGGCAATATACTCTAAATATTCTTATCATCATCATCACTATCATCATCATCAGCAGCAGTATTTTACCGACTGTCGTTGGGCTTAAACCGCCCCTAATATTTGCCAGACTCCTTGTGGAACCAATACTTTCTAAACTTGTTTAATTTGTCATGCAATCACTGCATATGATCTCAGAAGATCCATGTTGTGAGCCATGATGTCCAGCTGTCTGATATTTTTGCAATATGACCAGCCCATTGCCACTTTTGTTGGACTCATTTTTTCTATAGTATACGGTTGGGTTATGTTAGATATCTGTACTATTTCCAATGCACGTTGCATGGTTTTCAGTTTGAGGTTCTACTTTTTTGTTAGGTTCCAAGTTTCAGTTCTATTGATGGCTATCTCTTGAATGCATTTGTTATTTTTCCTTCCTTTCAAGGCCGATGGGATTGGACCACGTTCCCAAAGTCATTATCAAATTCCGTTAAACGTATTTGCTCAACTCTGCCAACAAGTTAAAATGAAATATGTGTACTCACTCGTGTCAGTCTGTCTATCCTTCTATGAGCCCATCAGTCCATACAATATCTCCAAAAGTCCTCACTGATACCGATGGAATTTCGTGAAAGGTTAAGCAATAGACGACAGAAGAAGTGATCGAATTTGAGGACTGGAATTTTTCATCGATTGAGAGATATGTCTTGATTGCTTTCGTACCTCCATTCGTCCAAGCAATGAATCAAAAAGTTCATTCCCATGACATTTCGTCAGTGAATGTTGTTCATCAGCTAAGGAAGAATCAGACTTTGGGATAAATTTGGGTATTTTTTCTACTTTCTCTGCATCGTAGCCGCATATGAATTGATTAAATTCAACTCTTAACGACAATAGCGTTGACATAGGTATGTGCTCACCGGGTGTTTTGGAGTTGCTTCGATAATTTGTTTAGTTCTCCCATACTTACATTTTGAGGAGGCACCAACTAATGCAAACATATATTTCTCAATTTTAAAGCCATTCTAACGGGTTTACTAGCTGGCTAGAACCACGCGTATAGGCTGCACCCCTGGAGATTGAAAGCTGGAATTTCAAACATTTATTATAGCTACAATTATTCAGGTTAAGAAAAGAACACCCCTCCAAAACAGCTTTCTGGAAAGAAATTTGGTTTGCTATGTGAATCCATGCTAAATTGGTTTCTTAGTTTTTATGTCCTATAACTGTCCAACAAGATACAAAAACCTAACATATTTATTTAAAACCTACTTTTTTTATTTATTGATGAATGCCAACACATGAAATATCTATCACGTCCAAATTCTTATTGATTGACTGGTGGAACATTTTTAACCTTCTTTGTAGTTACGGCTAAATCATATTCAATACACAGGTTTTATCGAAATTAAGCCCCGTCGACCTCGGCCAATAACTACATGGGGATCAGAAACTATGATCAGCAAGGGTTCCTGATGCGCGGATACTGTTTGCCTTTCCTAACGAGGAGAGCGATCTCTGCTCCACATTGCCTGTGATAGCATTCTCTCCAAATGTGTCTTTTTGTAGATGAAAGCTACTCGATAGATTAAAAGAAAAACCAACTCCCGTTTTGAAACTCTGAAAGCAAAACATGAAAGCAGACTTCGAGTACGTTTGAAAATTTGTAAGCAGTATCGTGTATACACCGATCCACACAAGCATATTATATATATATATATATATATATATATATATATATATATATATATATATATGTCTGTGTGTATATATATATATATATATATATATATACATACATATATATATATACATATATATATATATATATATATATATAAATGTATATGTATTTAAATATATATTTATATATTAATGTGAGTGTATATCAGTATGCATTCCAGTATATATATATATATATATATATATATATATATATATATATATATATATATATATATGTATATATATATATGCACTCAAAAACATTTTTTACGTATACCTTTGTTACTAATGATAACATAGTATTTGCAGTTTCAAAGGAGTCAACGTAATTCTTTGTAATCATACAAATTACTAGCTTTTCCAAATCTGTTGCCTATGAAAGAAAGATGTTAGTAAGTGTATATCTATTCAGGAGACGCATAAAGCCCACCGATTTTTTTTTCCTCGCAAGCAATTTGCCGACGGAGATTGCGATTGTTGAAAGTAAAAACCGGACGCACTGAATACAGTATTATGTTTGAAATAAGATGATTCTTCCCAAAAGAAACGAAACTCTCGTAGAGATACGTGTAATCAATAGTTCATTTCAAGGTAGAAATTGTTGTTTATGTTCTTGATAATTTGTCATGTTTCGTCAACTTGAAATGATATATGTTGAAATGCCGTATTCCACATAACACAAGGCCAATTTCTTTCATCTTCAATTATCATAAACTTACCCTAACATGTTTTGATGTTTTGTGACGTGTCACCGTGTTCCAGTGGGTTCAATAAGCCGTGGTTCAATCCATCCAGCCATATTTTGCCTTGAAGGATAATACAAATGAACCACCTTGAACACAAGTGTTCAAAAAATTTGACTCTTAAATTAGAGGGGACTGGACGTCTATCCGTTAACCACTCATCATAATAACTAAGAATGGGGAACATTTCCCCCAAGGTTGAGGGCTCACCGTCAGATCCTGATATATGTACTGATTCTTGTAAGATCATTAAAGTTTGGCAACTTTGAACCAGGTCGGTATCTAGTTAGGTGACCATTAGGGGTTGAAGTAAGCAGAACAAAATTTCAACGAGCCTGGAAAGCCGGAAGTGGCTCTCCCTAAGAATTGTAAGAGTGTATCTTAAGGGCGATGCCGTGTCTTCCAAACATTTCACAGCATGACTCGAAAAGATATTTCAGAACCAAGACGCAAAATAGAGAGGAATCATGATGGACGGCAAATAAAGAAATAGCCAAAGATCTGTTGATGGAATTGTCCATTTAGCTGAGAACCTCCATGATCCAGAAGGGTAGACGGAATGCATGACCAAAGAAAGGCTCCACATGAACTTCTGTAAAACAAACGTCATGTACAGTAAACGCATAAAGGACAACAACTTATTAATCAGAAAGTTAAATGAGGAGCTGGAGAAACAAGACAACTACATTTATCAAGGATAACAGATATCAATAAAATCCCCAAAAGAAGAAATCTATTACTCCAAGTTAGCAAGCTTTAGGTCGAGCCAGCTCAACATTCAGGAACGAGAGTATTCCATTTTCCCTAAAAATACAGTATACAACAAATACATCATAATAGACATATACAGAGCTGAAACATGAAACCGCATCCCAAGATTGACTCTCTACTTAAAAATCTTCCATCACTCGCCAAAAAGAACCATCATCAACTTTGCATAACAAAAAAGTATATTAAAGAAAAAAAAAAGAGTAAGCAATATCATAAAATGACTTATAAAACTCAAATGGCAATGGGCTAGCCGTTCTATGTATAGCAGACGACTGCTGGACATCGCTACTCAAGACGAGGAATCCTAAAGATCATTAGCAAAAATTCGATGGAAAAAATTGAAATGACATATCAAACAAGTTCAGGAAGTATTTGCTCAGCGACGCCTACAAATCATGGGGAAGGTCTATGAACAACAACGAACATTGAAAGGTACTTGCTGGTTCTACTGCTGCTGCTACTGATGATGATGATGATCGAGCCCTGCAACACCCTAAAAGGTGTTATAGTTAGAGAACTTTTGCTGGTACTTGTTTTTACATCATCGAACAGCATTATATGTTTTAAAAATATAAAATCTCAGGTCTCAACAGAAACCTTTAAGTAACCAACATATCTTTGCAGCATGCTGTGTTGAAGGGAATCAATTATAAATTCTAAAAATTGCTTATCAATGAATGAGTTACTTGTGTTGCATTTTGTTGGCTAGTGATCACTAAGAAGCCTTGAAAAAGGAAAAAATCCACGTTGACAAATTTTAAGATAATTTTTTCTCAACAGTTCCTAATATTACTAAACTGCTAATACGTCTGAATTATTCAAATGAAGAAACATAAGAGAGGTATTTACTGCGACTAGTATCCTTATCTTGGTCGTCATAGTAGCAACGTTCTGGCCGTTGCACTTCAAAAATTGTACAAACTATGGCAGACTGATGGAGAATGCAACAACCAGAATGCTGCAACTACAAGAAATTTGATTAATTCAGCTTATATACCTTCTGCTTATCATTTCTTCGTCCAGGGTTATGAATGGTTTGAAAAGTCATTAGCACAAAATCCCTCGGAATAAGAATGAAAGTTTTTAAAAGAATATATCTTCGAGATTCAGATTTGCCAAACCATACGATTATATGGTATGTATAAGTATTGGTGGATTGAATGCCTTTTTTTCCATTGAACATTAGAAGTCGTGAATAAGAATGGTTCTAAGTGCACGTTTTGATGTTTATGTCTTTGTTAGTTTGCATGAGTTTGTTTGGTTGCTTCTTAGCTGTTTCAACGCTCACGGTCACACAATTTTTTCTATACACTTGAAAAAAGCATACTGTACTTCTCGAAGAGCATATTTTTTTTAATTTGGGGCAAAGAATCACTTTTGAGCCGTTTTGGTCTTATCCTGACGTATTTATTAAGAACACTTTGATGCAGGTTAATGTTGATGAGTCTAGATGTTTTTAACTGTATTTCAAATGTTTCCAGTGAAAAATGACATGAATTTATTTTCACTATATTCATTTTCCGATGAACTCGACGCTACCGTTCGTAAATGATATTTTTTTCTTCAATTATTTCTCATCACAACTATCCATAACTTTTCCTAAGTAAATTGAATTGTACTGCGAACTAATCAAAAATCCGACAACCACATTGAAAACTTTTAAATTCAAAATTTTGACGACGAAACTTAGAAATTGATACAATTAAATAAAACAACACATAATCCAAGTATAAATATTCGCTGTGAATCCAGAAAATATGCCAAATGGATCAAAAATACAAGGCACTTGAATCAAGGTGTCGATTTCCATTTCTTCGGTGTATTTTTTTAGTTTTTTGCCGTATTTTTTAATTTGGTTGTCATATTAAAAGAAATAAAAGGTTCCTGTGGTTGAAATATCTCTCTATTTTTTTTTCTTATTTTTGAAATTAGCTCGTTATACTTTTTCATTTGCTCGGTAAAAAATATTGATCAGTTATTTAACAACAACAGATTGCTTGGCATTAATATTTTTAGAGAGGTGGAAATATGACTGTAGACATGGGTCCGGTGTGCATGGAGGTTTCACTGACTTATTTAGCAAGAGAGTGGCTGATGAGTTATGAGCTACTGGAATCGGGGATTTCGAGATCGAGTCTCGTGCAAGTTTATTCTTTTAGTTTTATGTCAGCATTCATTTTTTTCGAAAGTTGTGATGAATAGTGCTCATAAACTGTAAACAAAAATCGTCTAAACTTGGACAAACAGTTTTAATGTTTGTCAATGCTAAGTGATGTCCATACTTATATCCAAAATGTTTTTAGGAGTTAGAGACGGTGTTGGCATTGACTCTCCTTTACTTTGTATGAGCATAAAGATCACATGTCAGCACATTATATTAGGGAGAAGAATTAGTGGTTTCTTAAAATTCATTAGAAATCAAAAACGGCAAGGACGTCTGACAGCCGCTTGAATACCACGAGTCACATAATGGACCCCCGGAGATCATTTGTTAAACCATGGCCAGATACTATGATGTATCCTTTTGGAAATCTAAGTCAAACAACTTTCACTTAAAAAAAACTGCATTTGTTGCTGCTGCAGCTGCTGATGATGATGACTAAAATGATGATGGTGATGGTGATGATAGATATATCAAAACTGTCCTGTCGTGCCTAGTCTGTCGAAATGACATTGACCCCCCTAATTTAAGAGATATTCGGGTATGGTGAGCATCATCCTTCCACGCTGGTTTTTGATGTAATGGAACGGGGATATTGATACACGCCTTCCCCAAGGACATAAATGCGATGTTTGCGTATACTGTATCAGCCAGTTTGAACTCGGCGCACTGATCCCATTCTCTGTGATTTTGACGGCTCTGCCAACCACATGTCCTCTGTCTAATAATTTGACTTTATAATATCTATTCAAACTAGAACCCTTTTCTACGTGCAATCCCCTATGTCTGTAGTTTGCTGGGTCCTCACGATCAAGTTATCGATAACTGTCTGATAATCCTTGACGCAACTAACTATTCTAATCATCCTTCAGTTGGTATTTGCTCCACAGAACAAAGACAACCTCTATCTTCCAGTGAAAAGAGGAGGCAGTGACATGACTTAATGTATTCAGTACCTTATAAAAGTACCCATGTATATAAAAACAAACTAATTACAACAAGATACGATGTGACATTGGATAAAGGCTATGCTAAGCACGATCATTATATAAATGTATGGTCGTCTACAATACCACGTGATGTACAAAAGCAGAGATCCACCCCTTGTCGAGTCATACAAAAGACGTTAGAAATGATACTCAAAGCATCGCTGCTAAAGAGCAGGATTGAGGGTCAGTAGTTATGGAACCATGATAAAACTTGCATCCACCCCCCTTCCGAATGGTCAGTAGGAAGAAAAGAGTAGACTGCGATTTGCCTCCAATTACAATCAACGGTCCACCAGTCATCAGCTATACTGCTCAATTGCCAAGTTCGCTGTCAATATATGTCCGACAAGTGTAGACTGATTTGACTGCTCTAATCATTTCCTATTTGGTATTAGCTACAATATAACACAGACCACTTCTGCTCTCCACTGAAATAAAGGTGAGCACATTACTTGAAGTAGGCGGCTACTTCAATCTTACTCACATAAAACCAATTATATCAGATCTGGCTAGACACTCGAAGAAATCGTAGGATGACCAACATCTTTTGTCAACATGCATAGTTTGGAGCGATCAATTAAAAAAAACGAAGCAACCAAAAATTAGTAAATCTTTTTGCATGTTTGTTGGCAGTTATCACAAGAGAGTCTAATTTTTTAAAGAGGAAACAAAGTTCGAATGCAGCCAGGCGCAAAGTAAGGAATTAACTTAGCAAAAATCTTTCATTCTAAGTTTATTCCCTCATTGTTGCAGGCAGCCGATCAGATAGACAGCCAGCCAGACCAACTTAAAACTGAAGAAATCTATGTTGACAGTTTTTGTGACTATGTTGCTAGATAGTTCCTGTGATGTGACGTCTAGCAAAGTTATAATCTAAATGCTGTTTGAAAATCTCACATTTTTTCAGTTTACAGACAAGTGCATATCCTTCTCCTTCTGGTAAGTTTTATCAATGGAAGAATACATATCCCATTTGTTTTATTTCAGAACATAGATCATAAGTGCACATACATTAAATGAAACCATGAAATTGAAAGCGACTCTGATGTGGAATACTTTGCTACCAAAATGAAAAGAAAAATTACGTACATCTAAAAAGGTAATTGGCTCAATGTTCACCTCTCTGTCTGGAGAAAAAGTCAGTTAAAAGACATTTACAATAATAGCGTCCAAGACATAATCGACTCGGACTGTTGACCTGCACTAACCTCATTGACGATGGCATCCTCTATTCCTCGGGGGGATAAAGAGGAAGCCTACAGAGATGCGGAGATTTCAGTGCTTGAGTGGCTGCGGACACCACCAGCAGCACTTTCTAGGCTCGTGCAGTCGGTGTCTGATGACACGGGAAAATTGGAGACGACCAGACATTTTGCAGAGTTGTAGGAGAGTAACGGATCCGCTGCATTTCGATGTAGCCTATTGCAGCCCTCCACTACTGTTCGTCATCGATTGTTTCCACATCTTTCACGACTAACACAGAAGGCAAAAGGATGGGGGCTAGTAGACAATAGTGCAGGCGCTAGTGATGTATCACTCCGAACAAATAACCCTCTGGAATGTTAGAGAGAATGTAAAAAATACTACACTCAACTTCCAAAAACAAGAAAATTCCACTAATGCTGAAAAGAAGTGTGTAAAACCAATGTATCCTAACGAGTGTCACATAAGGAGCTGAAATACGGAATCTAACCGAAAGATTGATTCTCGAACTGAAATCCATGCAACATGCACACGAGTGAATCATTCGCCTTACTTGGAGAGACCATAAGACAGCACAATAGATCACAGAAAAGATAAGAGTCCAAGACATCATGGGAACTGTCAGAAAACTGAAATTACAATGGACTGGACATATGGCAAGAATGTCAGATAATCTCTGGACATCACATCTCACTACGTGGATCCCCAGTGCTCAGGTGCAAGGCTGTGGACGATAGAAAGTGACATGGCGTGATGGACTGGATAAAATCGGGATTTATTTGCTCTGCGATGCCCATGATAGAGAAGTCTAACGAATCGGGAGGGTCTATGTCATACGACGGAGGATAGCAGACTGTTATAGCTGATTGTGATGATGATTACAACTTGCCAAATAGTAACTTGAAAGTATGCAGGACCGGGTATTGAGGTTAAAACTTTAGATACCTAC
>OY735220.1:50332035-50334535 GCA_963457665.1 Thysanoteuthis rhombus | reverse complement strand
ATAATGGATGGGTACTCGTAGAGTGCGTGAACACTCACCCACACACACACATACACACACACACATGCATACATGTATATATAATCACTTATTTCTTAACATATATAAACATATAGATATATAAATACGCCCCCTAATCAGCTAAAGATATGTGAGAATGTGTAGCTCCACCAATCTTGATTACAGGGTGGCTCAGCGATCTTTTTACAAGGTACTGGATCTTTTGGGTGATGTATCTATCCTGGAACATTCAAGGGTTATCAGTGATTGAGTTTTGTTTTGTGGGTCCTGCTGCAAGGAATTCGGTGGGCTTTGCAACAAGTTCCGTTTATGCTTGATTTTGTTTAAATCCAACAAGTGCGTGGGCCAATAAATGACCCAGAAGTTGGCCAAATGTTTTGGAAACCAGGATCGTGTTATGCAAGCATGAGGGAGTGCGTAATCTCACTGAAAAAAAAAGCAATCACCGTTCGGAGATATTACAATAAAAGATGTGTATAGACCATGACAAGATCTGTGTGAGTTATACCAGCAAAGGCAGATTTCATTTACACAAATTGTTCTTTTGAAATAAGATTAAAAAAAACACACCAATAACATTCAAAATCCCCAATCAACTTGCACAATTAGCTGCTCACTTGCTCAATTCATGGATTCAGGTTGTTTCACCCGCACACAAATTTTTCAATCGGCCTGTATGACCAGAGGACACGGTAGCAGTCTTCCATAGTCTAAAGTCCCTAATCTGAGTACAAACTGATGATAAGATGTGAGAAAGGTCGACGATTACTGAAAGTGATGGAAAGTATTAAATTATTACGTCGTACTTGTGTCAAAAGGCAAACTCCCTTCCAATAAACAGAAATGGACTAAAATATCGAGCGTACTGCCTTTATTTTTTGGCAATTGTGCAATGTATATATATATATATATATATATATATATATATATATATATATATATATATATATATATATATATATATATATATATATAGGTATAGATTTGAACACTGAATCCTTTATCAGAATGAAGCAAAATACAGTTTAAGATTATATATATATATATATATATATATATATATATATATATATATATATATATATATATATATATATATATATATATACATACATATATATATATATATATATATATATATATATATATATATATATATACATAAAAAGTTATTACATATGTAATCGCTTATAACAATGTAGACAAAAATGGTAGGTTATATATAGCAATATCCTTTCAAATACATCTACGTGTTAATGCAAAAATATCTTTTCACTTTTAAATACATGTTCACACAAACACACATGTGTATGCAAATATATCAACTTCATTGATACATACATGTATACTTTTCTCAATATGAGTGCAACAGTGAAACAAACACACATATATGCGTGTATATATAAATATATATATATATATATATATATATATATATATATATATATATATATATATATATATGCATATATATACAGAGATTTCATATTTTCTTATATATATATATATATATATATATATATATATATAGACAAATATTTTTACAAATATACGGAGAAAAGTATATACACACATATATAAACATCAAAGGCGTGTATCGATAGAAACCAGACACAAAGGAGCCCAATTCATTCATCGTATACTGTGTAAGGATTCTTGCATCAAACAAGCGAGGGGCGCCGTTATCGGACGTGGGGGTGGTGGTCCTCCTCATATGACTTTACTATCGTTGCCCTTATCTATGCATTGTCCAATTCGACAGCACAATCACAATGAACACAACACGAATAGAATAAGTGTTGACTATAAAGCCTTTTTGACTACGAGCAAAAATGAATATATTGCAAACGATAATGTCTATGTATATATGAGGTAGCATATATTAAGCATGCATATGCATATAAATGTGTGTTTATATATAAATATATATATATATATGTGTGTTGTGTGTGTGTGTGCGTGTGTGTGTGAATATATATGATATATTTGCGTGTATACATTACCATTTATATATCCATATGCACCCATACAGAGACTATATATATATATATATATATATATATATATATATATATATATATATATATATATATATATATATATATATATATTCAATTGTGAATGATTCTCATTGTGTTCCAGATTTTTTTATCATTAAAGGTAGCTTTTTGTATGCGAAATTAGTTCAGAAACTTCAGGAAAATTCAATTTGAACAGAAAATTTAAAAAAAAAGTAAGATATAAGACTGAGTAAAAATTGTTAGCTAAATAGCAATATCTGATGAGTGAGATTCAGTTGTTCATGGTGCAAAATTCATCTTACTCGAGATAATACTTTACAACATCACCAACCAGTTTACATTCAATGTTACTTAATTACTAAGTCATGATTAAAAATAAAATGATCGAGAAACACTACGGCCATCTTCATCATGTAGGTCAGCCATTAGTCGTAGTAGTAATATCACGTATGTTTCCA
>OY735220.1:50284535-50327035 GCA_963457665.1 Thysanoteuthis rhombus | reverse complement strand
CGAAAGGAAAAATTCTTCAAATTTTGATTGTGATGATTTCTCTAGTGTTCTCCTTCATTGTTCGTTCGATTATTTGATAGAACAGCCACAAGGTCCATGTGTACGTTGCTGACTGAGCAGGATGGTACTATACAATGGCAGGCATGACTGTTTCCCCCACGAATAGGGCACATCGGGGGTTTGTTTTGTTTTTTTGCTTCAATATAAATACAATTTCTGATGTGGTTACTTACTCGATTTAAATCGCAAATGATGGGGAAAAGATCGAAATTGTGTTATCCAACGGAAAAGTAATCCTTCGCCTCGCGACGGGTTGTTTGACAATCTTTGTACTATATATGGACATATGTGAAATACTGTTCTGCTCTCGATTCACACTTAACTACGATCCCTTAATCAGGGTTGAGCACTCTTTAAGTAAAGTAACTCGTTCATAGGAAGCTTATGCAATGCTCTTCCAACTTCAGAATAGAGCACTCTGTTGGATCGGAATTTTTGCGTAAATGAATGAATATATTGCTAAAAATTGAATCTTACTGCGCAGGGCAGCCAGCCTCTGGGTCTAAAGCAAAGGTTAAGATCCTACTTCCTGCTACTGGATAGGATAATGGATAGTCTATACCCACACTGAAGAGTTGTAATACAACAAAACAGCTGCCTGTGGATGACACAAATATTTGATTATTATCATAATATATATATATGTGTGTGTGTGTGTGTGTGTGCGTGTATGTATGTGTCTATCTATATATATATATATATATATAGGATAACTGAGTGTCAAATACGTATGAAAACGTTCATTTCAAAATCCTCATGTTGCTTTAAAATCCTCTCCCCCTTCTTCTCATTATCATCAGTCTTTTGTTGCCCATCGTTGGACGTAGTCGTTTCCCTGGATCTGTACGGCCTCTTCTTTCTGTGTATTGCAGAACCAATACATTCTGTATGTGTGTAGTTTGTCTTGCCCTCTCATATTCTGAAAAAGCTTCAGTTTCGTTTTCAATCCCTTGGGATCCACACTGTGAGTCGTTGTGTCCAGCAGCTGTCTGACATCCATGCAACATTTATGCCATTTAAGTTTCGTAATGGATTCTACGACGTCTCAGACTCCAGGTTCTGGTTTAATATATCGTGCTGACTCCTAATCTCTCCATATAATATTGAGCATGGTTCTTGCATGTGTATGTTGCTTGGTTCTTAGTATGAAGGTCAATCTTTTCTGTCCGTTTCTATGTTTCAGCTCCATAGGTAACTATCGGGAGGATGCAATGGCTACATACGATTCTTTTTTAAATTTAACCAGATATTAAAAATACAAGCATGGAATAAAAATATTGAAATATTGACCATTGAGAAAATATGTAAAAACGGAAGCTTTTTGCCCACATCCAGTCGACTTGGAAAATGTATTAGAATGTATGTATTGGAAAATATGCAATAATCTCTGTATGCACGTACAGCAACGTACGCCTACGTGTACCAATGTATGAATATGTGTCTCTGATGTTTTGTTTAACTTCTTCTAATGTATCTATTAAGTGTAATCCTTATTATCATATCTTTATAGCAACCATGTAGGTACACAGTTTCCTTTGCAATTGCTAGTTTCAGACTGATTGTCATGAATGTATCTCAACTGACATCACAATGCTATCAACTTCTGACATATCATTTGTGTGCAACTCTATCAGCCCAATAGTATGATTTATCACTAATTATTCATTCAGTCCTTGTGGCCAACAGCCAGGTCAGTCAGCAGGTTCTTTGGGTAAGGGAAGGGATAATTTTGCTCTTGTTATTGTCTGTCGTGTGAAGATCAGTGTCTTCACGTGGAGGATTAATAAGATCGCCATGGGAAGCAATGGTCATGGTCCGTAGCTGTTCACGGTACCTGGCATTCCCAGATGGACCCCAATTCAGGTACTGACTAGGCTTGACCTTTCTCAACTTCAGTGACCGTTTAAGAGCAATTGTATCCCAACTATGACATTAACAATGATAGCCCATCGTGAAGTTTCTTCGTGAGTCTTTATGAATCTCGATATATGACGAGATCTTTATCAAAAGGAGAAAAAGAGAGTTAAAGAGAGAGAGAGAAAAAAAAAGAAGAAGAAGAAGAAGAAGAAGAAGAAGAAGAAGAAGAAGAAGAAGAAGAAGAAGAAGAAGAAGAAGAAGAAGAAGAAGAAGAAGAAGAAGAAGAAGAAGAAGGAGTGCCACGTTTCAAAGAAGTCTTAATCTAAGCAAATATTTACATGCTACTCATACCAACATAAAATGACTTGTTGGTTGGCCAAGTGTGTAATAGCGAAGTGAACCCCCTTGGGGGGCATGAATGCACCCCCAGTCATGGGGAAATAGCACAGGGTAGAGGTAGTGACGCTACTTTAGATGCTCATTGCTTTTAAGTCTATTTCATTCATCGCAAACGGGCTGAGTGAGATATTGTTTCATTGTGTGTATCTCATGATAAATCCTCTTAAAAAGAATGTGAGAGAGGGCTACGTTTCACAAACGGGTTATTTTAAATTGTTCTCAACATAAGTATCATTACCAATAATTTATTCTCTTTAGTTTATTTCAATTGATGTTGCACACACTGTTTGGCCGTCAGCCGAGTTTCCTAATCGTTGGCCTATCACTGTTAATAAAATTGATCGATAATTTAGGAGCGAGTTCGTTGTTTTCGAGAAAAAAATTCCCCCCAGCAACATGAATGAAGTTGGAAAGGTTCCAGATTTGAAAACTTAGTAGACATTTAAAAGTTATTAGAGATTTTTGCGGGGAAAGGAATGAGTCGCTTAAAACGGAACGTATTGGCTGTCCTGGGTGTGACGTAGTCTGGAACGGAGCCAAAGCTTTTCATTTTATTTAATATTTTTGTAGAAGTATATGATGTCCGCGTTATCTTATAGGAATAAAAATCATAAATTAGAAGAAAGGAAAAAAAACATAAAGGGTTGATGCACAACTGAAGTACAGTTCGGGTGGCAGAAAGGTCGGATGGATGAAAAAGATGAAAAAATAATAAAAGAAAAAAATATATGAATTACTTTCTGAGATGATGATAAAGGTCATTCTATTTGATGAATAGATATCTAAGACGCAGAAGTATTATGGATTTTGCAAGTAAACGGATTTGCAGCTCTTATGAGTTTATAAAGACTGTCTGTCATCAATGCTGCAGTGTTGGAAATCAACAATTTTAACCAATTTACTGCTGATGTCTGAAACTCAAAAAGCGGTAACTGAGCTGCTCCAGTCGCAGGTCATGGGTTAATAGTCGGTTTTAAAAGCATGCCAATTGAGTTAACTTGCGCTGGGAGCATAGTTGCAACAATGTAGACTTAGGGACCGTGGTTTGGTTCTATTTTCTGGATCTGATTTGGCATGAGCGCTCTCGTGTAAGCCTTAAGCTTCATTTCTACTCATTTGGCGACTGACGCTTTGGCACTAGGAAAGAATGTTGATACAGCGATTTAAAAATTTATTCAATTAAAATATACTTGATTCAAATATCAGTAGAAGTTTTAAATATAACACTAGAAAAAACCCAAAGATAAACACACTTATATCGTCGATCGAATGTTCATAAAAACATCCCAAAATTATTTTATTGCTTCAGTCAGATTTTTCGCTATTTTCGAACGTTTAGTTTCCTATCTAACTTACCTTAAAAAACGTGAATTTACGTAAAAAGTCATTGATTTTTTATCTAAATTTACAACAAAAATGTATTTTTCAGCAGAGTTTAATCTACAGTTTAAGGCTTTTGAAAGTCCCTCCTTTGAATGATTATAAATCAATCCATCACCAAATTGTCATTTGCCAAATGGACCCACGCCAGAAGAGGCTTGACGCCTAACGCTTACACTACAATGCCCTCGCCAAAATGGATTCGCGTAATAGTCTTATTCTGTAGGCAGATAACGGAATATCAGTGTTTGTTAAACTATTTGTCCGTCATTCAACCTTGAGTCTTTTATGATCCTCATCTCAATCTCCTTCATACAAAATCCATTTTACATATTAAGGTATACGCAAACATATATCACAGCATATTTTTGCGAATATCCTGCATCTACGGAATTCGGGAACCATAAGAGCTTACTAACTGCTGTAATTGTAATGCATTTTTATGTATACAGAAATTTAAGAGTTGGATACATTCATCCATTCTTCATGTTTCACTCGCTTTCCATTCATCTCTCTCGTCAGTAAAAGTGTAGCATTTGAATGCAGGGAGATATAATCATATATCATTATGTATAAATATCTGCTTCCTTCTCTCTTCCTCTTTCTCCCTCACTCTCTCTCTTTCTTTCTCTCTCTCTCTCTCTCTATATATATATATATATAGTGAGAGCGAGAGAGAGAGAGAGAGAGAGATTTTTTAGGGTTGAATTACCTGAGCGAAGAGTATTAGATGTCGAGCACATGTAAATAATATACTGCACATTCATTGTCCATCGGTGATTCATGTCAATATGATTGAGATATATATATATATAAGTATATATATATATAAGTATGTGTGTATGTGTGTGTGTGTGTGTGTGTGTGTGCAGCTGGTCAGAAAATTCCTGTTTCTCGAGGAAGTGATACTCGTTGCTCTGTCAGAAGCAATACACAAGTAAAATCTTACTTTGCAGATAATCTGGGACTCATAGATGTTGACTTTGATAGGACATCTAATCTACACTAAAATGCAAAAGCAACATCATGAACTGTGTGATTTGGGTGAAAGTATATTTTCCATGGACTTGCATCTTGCTCTAGTGGCAGTCATGAAAAATTGTAAGAGTAAAGTGCTGATCTCGACAAGACTTGAAACTTGGAAGGATCACCGTGCTGTTACCGGCCATCTACTCCAACGAGAGCTGTGTTTTAAGAGTTGTAATATTTACTAAGTTATCGTATTGCCTTATAAGATGACGAAAAACAAAATGTGTACACTTGACGCCTCCTTCCATGAACCAACTTCTACGTGGCTAAGAGCAGCTAATAGATAACTCTCTTCCACTAACATCAGTGGTCATCAAAACAATATATCGACGTTTTTGCTTTTTCCCATTAAATGAAATTCCCATACCTTCTTTTTTGTTGCTGTAAAAAAAAGAACGTTAATATGTTTTTCATACAAACTAATAAAAAGTGTAGCTACACAGCTAAGAGGAGTGTTGAGTTAGAAATTTATTTTGCTTTCGTTTTAGTCTTTTTTACGTCGGGATGTGTGAGAGTGTTTATATTGAAGAAAAATGATAGGTTGTCGCCTCCCGCTTTTTTGTTATATTTTATCAATTTAGAATGGAAAATATCTCTTCATTCGGTACTTTCCCATTTTTTCATGCAATCTCATTTAAAGCAATGTTCTTTATATATATATATATATATATATATATATATATATATATATATATATATATATATATATATATATATATATATATATATATGGGGGGTTGATGATGATGATGATGATGATGATGATGATGATGATGATGATGAAGTAAAAGATTCGCTACACAAAAATGTTCATAGTTCTTCCCTGTTTGAGCTTCTTTCGGCGATTTTAAGATCCCTATTTATGACATTTTGGGGGTGTGCAGGGGTCTTTTTTTCTCTACGGTCTAGAATCTTCTTCCTATTCCATTTATATACATTTTATCGATATTTTTTCTTTACTTTGTTTAGTGGTTCTCTATTGTCGAGATACTGTGCTAGTTGTTAGTTATAAATCATAAATTAGCAGGAGATCGTATACGAACTTTCTTTATCAGTATTTCGTTGAAGCATCCGCTCTTTGTGATATGTTTCCTATCGGAGAGTATTCTATTCTCACTCGATGTTCCTTTTTACATGACTTTGGTTATTAGTTGAATTATTGCATGTTTGATATGTTTTTACATTGGTAAGTTAATGATAGTGATTGGGTTGTTCTTTTAAGTGGTTGGAGGCATGGAATGATGATAATGTTAGTAGTAATAACGAGTGGAAAAAATAACTAAGTACAACTTGGATAGAGAACGCATAATGTATTTTTTATTCACATTTATTGGAAATTGTCTTTCAAGTATCCTGCCCCTCACACCATCGTAAACTGTTTCAGTGACGTGGTTTGCAGCTTCCCACCTGGTTACCTGGTGTTTGTCGCACGTGGATTATTGACAGTTTCCTCTTCGGGTCTTTCTTTAATCATCTTCATACATCACAACAGTGCTATGGTTTGTATCTTTCTCAGCTTTACTTTTACATGCTCTCCATCTTCTAGCTGTTGAGCTGTTGCTATCGACGGGAAGTCGTAAATATCATATTTCCTGCACTCTGTTCAGTATTTGTATAGACCTCAGCAGTGATGGGGTCTGCATGATCTCAATATTCTCTCTCATTTCCAACTCCTCAAATATTGTTTTCATCATCATCATCACCACCACCATCATCATCGTTGTTGTTGTTGTTGTTGTTGTTGTTGTTGTTGTTGTTGTTGTTGTTGTTGTTGTTGTTGCTTTAATTTCAGTTCATGTAAGTCATCAGCCGGTTGTCAACCAGAGACCTAATGCTGGTAAACTTGTTGGTTATGTCAGTCTGAAGTCTATAGAGAGGGATTGGGCTTCACATACATAGATGATGTAACACTTTTTAGAATAATTTTCTACGTATACATAAAATGATGTATGCTGGGAGTAGTACATGGATTCACATTGACAAAAAAGTCTGATAATGTGTGCTGTAGAGGTAACAACAATGTTCGGTATATTATATGTGCTAAGCTTTTGGAAAGATCACTGGCAGTCCAATGGCTTCAGCAGCAATTGGCATTATATTGTCCTGACTCGACACTTTCGACTGTTTTCTATATTACGGTGTTTCTATTCTGAGAACTTCTCGACATCCTAGACAGCATTGTTTTTTGTCTGTTTGTTTTTTTCTTTATGTCTGTTGGAGCTGTAATATCTACCTAAGAGGTACGTGCTTTTTTTTCTTTTGAAGTCATTCACAATAATACTTGATCTCTTTACGTATATAATTTTATCAATACGTATTGTTGAGTCTCATAATATGATAATTATTTTCGCTTTGGTGTTTATTTTTGCCTGGTGAATTCACCATTGATTAGCATTTTGGACATAATAATGTTGGTAGATGTTTCAGCGTAGATAATGTCCAATTCTATCGCTCCACGTATTCATTTGCTGCAAGAATCGAACACTCTGTAAGTATGTGGTCAATTGTTTTGGTGTTATCATCATGTAATCTACAGTACCATTCCTTAATATATTAACCTGATAGTTTTCTAGGCTCTGGTAGTGGGTCGCCAGTATGAAACCGTCCGTTTTGACCCTCAATACTGAGCTCCACAACCACTGGTTGGTTTTACACTGATCTACATCGGCAACTTTGGTTTAAAGGATATATTGATCGTGAAGTACCTTCTCTTACCAGCGCCAATGAAGAATTTTCATAATTCCCAGTCCAGTTTTGCTTTCAACTCTGTTAGTTGGCAAGTCAGTCTTTGGTTTGCTATCATCCATTGTTTAGAGTTTTTTTTTCCTGTACCTTATTTGCCTTTTCAATAGAATATAACTTTACCCCCTCACGTGCGTCTCCAACGTTTCGATCATTTAGTCGTTGGTAGTTTGGATGTAGGTTTGGAGGCTGATTGTATTTATTATGATGTTATGTTTGTATATTAAGATTCACCGTACACCAACTTTTGGCTAGAAACTCAAGACAGGCAAAGATAATATGACATAGCATGCACTGAATAGTTTATCACATATACACGTAGGGAATCAATATAGTCGTATAAAACTCAAAATATTTACATAGATTGTACTCTGAAAGGGAAATTGGCGATGTCAGTGAAGAACATTTTCTGTATCTCATAGATGCTTTGATTTCCTGAATTACGGCCAAATATTAGTCGACAACCTTTTACATGGCCTCAAAGGATCCCATAAGAACAGGTATTTTTTCAATCTCAAGTTGTCACATTTTTTCAATTCAAATTCTAGGTCTTAGTTATTTTTCTTGATATTCCTCTGTCTGTTTGACTGGGCATATCTATTAATAGGCCTTTTTTCCCTGTCTTCAATCATAATTTCGGGGCAGTTGGCTTTAATGATTCGATCAATGCATACTGAAAAATCCCATAATTATACCATATCCTTTGTTTCAGTTACAAGTTATTGGTGTTGTTAATACCGATGTACTCTGTGTGGTGTGTCATAGTAATTACAGGTGATCCAGGGAGTGTACTAGCCCATTGTATTGTGTCAGAGGCTGTATTTTCCAGGGGCTAGAACAGAACATCTAGATATGATGCAGTTGATACTCTCAGCTGCGCTCCAACGGAGCCTGCAATAAGGCTTAATTTTTCATGACATGTGCTTGGTAGTACTAGGTAGAAAGACTTTGGTTTGGGGCAGCATAGCTGAAGCCCTCTGTTTGAGTTTCTAATCCTGAGCTACGTAACCATCGATTCATTGGGTTTTGGTATCCTCTAAATCAGCATCTTGGGTATAAGTTGATCTTAACAGTGCATGGGTTTCAGTTTCCAGGGTCGGGTCGTTTTAACATTGATTTCCCCGATCGCTTGGCTATGATTTTTACACGTTTTATCTTTGTTGCAGCTTGGTTAGGGCCTTGATGTTTCAAGTCGGTCATGGTTTGTTCAACTCGAAATGCCTTGGATTCTATAATGACTGTATGAAGCCTGTTTTCTGTTTCATGATTTTTCATCGGAGTCAAGATCCAACTGTTGCTTGAATGCAGGTAAGAGGGAAGGCCAATGGTTACAGTTTTGTATGACAATTGTAACTGGATCACACTCCTACCACCTTCTTTGTTGGGGAGGTAAAGCCGATCAAAGTCCCCTTTAGGGGGGATGAATTTTGCTGTCGTGAAGATTTTCCTAGTCTTGACGTCCATTCTGCTTTTGTTACTCATATTCTATAAAATAATGTTAAATCTTATTGCTATTACTATCATCATCATCATCATTATTATTATTATTATTATTATTATTATTATTATTATTATTATTATTATTATGGATGTTCCCTTGTTGAAAACGCCAGTGATGTTATACATACGATTTATCTTGACTTTATATATTCTTTGATAGACATTTTTTCGCACGACTTCCTCAAAATTTGCTGCAGAGTTGTTACGAATAACTCGGAGCAAAAAGGGCTGATGTTGTTGCTGAATTTGTGTTGCAGTTGGGTTTTTTCTCTTTTTTTTTTGTAGCACTTTTCATTAGTATGCAACTGATGATAGAGCTTTTATAAATATGCAGTCAGTGTCTGTAGGCACTATATCCTGGATTTCACGAAGAGGAGGTCCGCCAGCGATTTTTGCTAAATGTTTTCCAGTGCCTTTTTGATCATGCTCAGTGCCCCGATAACAACGGGGATGGTTTGTGTTTAGAAGTGCTTCAGTATTTCGATTCCGAAGTCAGTGTACTTACTTAGTTCTATAAGTTCCCCCAAAGCTGTATTTCGATCAGAAGGCATTACCATGTCAATTGAAAGGCAAGTTCTTTCATGGTGATCATTTATTACTTTTTGGTGTCTACTTACCTTGATGACGTTTTGGTATTTATTTCAAAGTTTATGAAATCGTGGCATTCTTGCCTTTTGTTACTTGGTCGGGTTAACGTACTATCCTCAGTGATTTCAAGATGCTGGTATTATCTAATTGTTGCACTATTGTATGTTAGTTCGATATGCATCATTTCCCTACCACCGTTATTCCTTGGCAAATAAATACGATCAATCTCAGCTTCAAAGTGGTCAATTCTGTGGCATTTTAGTAGTTTTGTTATTTCTGTGTCATTTTTTCAAATCTCATCTTTATTCAAGTTACTATAGCATAACAGGTAGCTGGCTTTTTTTCTTTTCAATTCAGTTCATATTTAGTACTAGACAAAATTCTCTAGGGCACTATTTCCTAACATTTTCTTTCATACTGGTATGTTGGATTCCATTTCCTTCTCCTTATGTTAGTTTTTTCCATTGCTATTTCTGCATCTAGTTCCATAAAATGGTTTTGCTTACCTTCCAATTTTGGAAGTGGTCTTAGCACACTTATCCAGGATAAATTATACTCCTATTTCTACTCTAAAATATTCAATGCTTTTTAAAGAACCTTTAAGTTGTAGCTTCAGATCATCCAAGTACAATCTTTCATCTTGTATCCATATTCTGTTTGGTGTAGCTCAATGGGGAAACGAATTCGTGAGATATAGAAAAACAGGAGAGAATGGATCATTTTTGAATATGCCACGGTTTATGTTGACGTTCTTGTATGATAAGATCCCATTCGCCTGTTCTGTCTCGAGGATAAGTTAACCAGCACTGGGGATAACTTGAAAGATTCCAAAGTTTATTTTATTCATGAATGGGGAACACAATCGATCGATGTTTGTTGTCTCTCTACACAATTCCAATGTCCTTGCATTTACGAAGGCAACTTCGCAAAACCATGCTGTTTATCAAGAATTAGACACCACATATTTGAGATCCTCTTCAGCAGCCTCTGTGCTTGTTGTGAAGAGGTTGTCTGCTCATGCTGTTAGCGTTATTCTCTATTTTAATATCAATCATGAAGTTCTGTAAGTCGTAGAGAGACATGTAATGGCTCTATAATTATTAGAGTAACCAGTATCTTCTGATTTAGATTGTTGGTACGTAACTCTCTTCACCAGTGAATCTGGAGCTTTCCCATGTGTGCGTCTCATTTTACTGCCTCACTATGTTATCATAACATCATGTTAGGAAGACTGCTAAGAATAAGGTACGTTGTCAATGCCAATTGATTTCCATCCCTGTAAACTTTTTAGTGTCCGTTTTTCTTCACAAATCAAACCATTTTTTAGCCCTTTTTCCCTCATTTCAAATTCCCTAATCCATTCTGCAGGTTGGTTACATGTTGCTTTATGATTCCTGATATTTTTCCCAACCGTTCTTCTTTTGGTCTTTGGTTGATGCTCTTTTACTATCACCCGTTTTCTTTTGCAACTTCTTGATAGATTCTTTTTTAACAGTTTGGAATACTTCATTTTGTCTGCAAAATCTAGTCCCCTATTCCTATCACTTCATTCTTTTTACCTGTACTTTCTATTTTAATGTCTCTTTGACAGGTGTTATTTCGTCTGGCGCCTTCGATTTATTTTTCTTATTCATCCTCTTGGCTTTCCAATTGTAAACATTTTAAAAAGCAAGTAAGCTCATCCATTATCGGAATTTCGATCTCCTTCTCATTTTTTTATTTTTTTGATTTTCACATTCTCTTTCATTCTCTCTTATTTGATATGGGTCTGTTTCTTTGTGTTTTGTTTTCTATGTATTCAGATTTTAGAGAAGTTGTTGATGTATATGTTATTTCATTTAATTCAGCAAGACCTGCCTTCAGAACTTCCAAAATGCAGCGATGTTTTTACTTATTTTTTCCATTATTGTTGTTCCTAGATACCTCCTCAAGTGATTCTCTTTCCTCCCTGTCTATACTTTACTTTTGTAAGCACGCATAATATTCTGTTTTTGTTTAAGGTATTGCAACATGATTTTCACTCAGAAATTGCCCCTCCTCCAAGCCACTCCCCGCTGCAAACTTCCTTTTACCATAGCCTCCTGCTCTTTTTTGGGCTAATCTATTGGTAAGGTTTTCAGAAGTTTGTTGGGGTTCATCAATAAAAGGTAATAGAGTCCCTTCTCTTATAGCAGGGTTTTCTTCAAGTGTCCATCTACCAAAGAAAACTGATTTCGATGAAATCCTTAAAAGAAAGAGAAATCAAGTGAAGAATCACATTAGGTTGGCAAGCTTTCTGTAGAGCAAGATGGATTTTCAAGAACGAAAAAAAAAATCCCATCAGTTGAAAAAAAAATAGCTACAACCAATTCATCCCCGAGTAATTACGTATGGGGCTGAAACATGGAATGTAATCCAAAAATTGACCCTCTAACTGAGAATCATGAAATGCACACATGAATGAATGTCAGACAACCAGCGGACACCATGACTCTCTCCATATGCGAAATTGTGGCCAACAGTAAGTAAGCTTGCGTGACGAACTGGACAAATTAATAAAATACTGACTCCCAGAAGCCCACAATAGAGAGATCTGGCAAAACTTAGGTAAGGTCTATGTTAAACAACGGACACTAAAAAGATGATGATTATGATGACTTTAGCCACGTACCCTCATACTTTTGTGTTCAAATCTCTTCTTATTGTTTGCTTTTATCAAGATTTGTGTCTGTATCCTATTTTTTCATTATGTCCTTCCTTACATTTGTGAGCTTGTTTGCGTTTACGTATCAGATTTGGTCAACCACCCGCTCTTTCTTCATTCCATAGGTATAACGTGTATGGCTCATGCCCGGTGGTCGTTCGAGCGAATGAGAGAACAAATACATCACGTTGCTGTACTCCTCAAGTGACCACTCTTTTTTGTTTCATTTTTGTTTTGTTCGTTTTTTTTTTCTTTGTTTTTTCCCTGCTTTTGAGTTTAGGAAGCTTGGGTGAGGATGGTTCCTGTTCAAGTAGCCATCCAAGTCACCCGTGGAATTCGTTGCGATAGAATGCTTTTTGGTCCCAGACTTCTTTGTCCCGGGGAGAGTCGTTATTGTCCCAGTGGGTGACTAATCCGATAAAGTTATTGTTCTCATAAGAGCTATGTTTTATTCTCGCTGCCAATTTGTATCTCATTGTAAGACAATCAATAGGTAAGTTGCCAACCAAGGCTAGATTTAGTTATCATTATTATTGTTATTATCATCATCATCATCATTATTATTATTATTATTATTATTATTATTATTATTATTATTATTATTATTATTATTATTATTATTATTATTATTATTATTATTATTATTATTATCATTATTATTAACTCAGTTTGATAAATATCATATTGATAATTGGCAATTTGCGAAATTAAAGATGGGAATCCGATGTTGCATCGATACTATGATTTATTAGAGCATACCTGCGTGCCTTGAAAATCAGTCAGGGATATGATGGATTACGTGTTCTGTTTGAACCACTGGTATCTCATGAAAACTTACCAGTACATAGCCCACGACATAAGCAAGGTAAAGCTTTTTACAATTGAAGAAAATATTTTCCAAATGACATGTAAATATTAGCCTAAGGACCAGTCTAATCTGGGAAAGATGTCAAGTGCTAGCACGTAGCTAGTTAGAATGACACTAAAATCAAACCATCATATAATGACGGTAAAACACTATACTTCTCAATCTACTAAGCTTATCTGATTTATTCAATTTTACGAGGTTCGCCAGGGTTATTTCTCTTCCCATGAACAGGTGTTTATCAAATGGGAACATTGTATAAATATTCTGCAGGATTTATCTTCTGGGAATGTCTTTTGACCAATAATTTCAGAATCGAAATCGGGGTGTAGACTCTTATCTTAGTTCATTGATGTTCAGAATGATACAGTTAACGATACAGTATTTGTGATACTTTGAAGAACTATCCACTAAACATAAGCTTAATATTTGGCAGCGTAGCATCCCCTAAACTTTTCGTTAGGAATTGAATACGAAACCCTGCTTTTAGCTATATATATGAAAAGTCACTCCTTATGACGACTCCCTATGAAAGAACCATGAACAAACGTGGTCAGACGCTTCTTGGCGCTGACACTTCTAGTTGGCTTAGCTTTTTGGCCCTTGCACTTGCTGCCGGTTTCTCTCAGCCTCTTTTTCTCTCTCCGTAAGATCAGAATCATTTCGCTGGGCTTCTGGCCGATACAACTTTACCATTTTTTCACCAATCTTTATACTAGCTTTGTCCATTTCAGTTAAACAATGTTTAGGCATCTCAAATACGAACAATTACCCAGGTATAATCCTTTTAACTATTCTAATCTAAACTAAAAGTATAGAGGGTGCATCAAAAGTATTCGAACTAAAGTTTAAGGTGCATAACTTCATCATGTTCAACCTTGTTTCAAAATCTTTTTTACAAATATACGTCGATAAATTAATCAATATCGAAATTTTGTTCATATTCTGGAGCTTATGTTACAGTAGACCTTTTCTCTACTGTACGCTTTTTCTCTACATGGACATTTTTTATTAACTTATTGTACTTTAACCAAGAGGGACATGTAAAGCAACCGTAAATATCAGAAACGATAATTGAAAAAAAAAAAAAGGTCGACCTCACGCTAATCATCTTGTCTATCATTTCAATGCAAATAATCAAACATTAACTTGTGTTTCCTGATCTGTGTGTTATGGTATAATTAGAACAATCGAATTGAGTAGCAGTCACTTTCCACTGTCTATTGTCATTCATCATTCGGTTCCTATCACTCAGAGCCGGAAGGTTTGGATAGGGATGAGCAAGAGGTGGGAGGGAGCCTTCGGAGAGTTCCATTGTGCAGAGATTGGTTTTAACCACGGGAGATTATGGATCGTATTTGGTTTTATTGTGGAGAGATCGGTTTCAACCTGGGAAGATTATGGCTAGTTTTAATGTGCAGGGATCTGTTTCAACCGTGGAAAATTTACAGACGCACAACACAAGACTCATCAGTTGATCACCAGTCTACATACTGACTGAGATTGACATTGCTTAACTTTGGTGATCGTACAAAGACCGATGTATTGGTGACTTGGCTATAAACTCCAAAAGGTTTTTTTTTCAAAGATTATTTCTTCGATACATGAACAATTGTTGTTTTCAAGAATTTGTAACAGAATCAACGTTACTTCGTGAATATCAGATGTTATAATTAAAGTGTCTTTCACCGTAAATTTTGTGTGAAAAATTTTGTATTGTGGCTATAGATTTAGGAACTTCGAGAAAAAGAAGCAAAGGTTATGATATATTTGTGCAAACCTTTATTGCTGATTTTTGTGATAAAAATTTCACAAGTTTTATTGTTCGGGGTTTGACGATGGCATATTGATAGATCGCAGGAACAATACGACTTTAGAAACTGAATTTTTACACTAGTTAAGAACGGAGACAAACCATTAAGATCAATTCAGTATATTGTATAGAATCTTAGCAGGGAAAATATTCTAATCTACATAATAAGAGCGTGATTCATCATCATCATCATCATCATCATCATCATCATCGTCGTCGTCGTCGTTGTCATCCATAGACTTTTAGCATCTGTTGTTAGATATTTAGCTCCACTCAAATCCTACAGATCTTTCTATCATGGACATTGCAGGACCAATACTTTCTCAACTTATCTGGTTCCTCACGCCATCTGTAATCAATCCGGTTACAGTTTTGCGTATTATTTTTACGGATCCACGTTGTGTGTTGAGATGTCCAGTGATTGTTTGAGATTCTCACAACATGACCAGTCCATAGCCATTTAAGAATTCAAATGTTTCTGATCATATCTCTTATTCCTGACTAATATACGGCAGTGTCTTGTCATCCCTACACGTACTTTTGAACAAGAAAATTTTATGTACACGTTGCATGATTGTGAGTTCGAGGGTCGGTATTTCGCTTTAGTTCGATGTTTCAGCTCCATAGGAGACTACTGGAAGGGTGTATAGATTTTATACTTTTCTTTTTAGGCTTAGTACTAGTTTGTTAGATTTGTTGTTCTAGGTAGATGTAGGGGTCTCCTCAGATCTGCATTTTCTGTTCTGGTCATTGTGTCTTCGTCCCCAATAAGACTAGAAAATATAAAATGAAAGAAAGAAGATAGCGTCACTAATATATAAAAAAGTGCTTTAGAAATTGCAAAAAATATTCTCATTTCTATGCTTTAAAAAGTGTTAACATTTTTATAGAAATACCTGTATTAGAAAAACAGAACAGATATTATGTCTGCATAAAAGTCTCCACGTGTTCACCATACCTGTCAACACATTTTTTTTCAATCTTCTCCTAGTGCTCTCAAGAGCCCTTTGGCACATTTCATTGGTTATTGATGCTATCACACCTGCATTTCTCTCGGAGACCTTGACAAATATCAACGTGAAAATGCAACCCAACTGCCAATTTTTTTCTTCAGAAATGTTAATACTCTCTCTCCTTCCTCTTGCATTTTATTGAATGGGCAACAAGATTGGCTCTCAAACACTGAAGAAAGATCGTTGGATGGATGGAGGCCTTCCAATCACCCACAGGGGTTATTTTTTGTGTTTTAATCAATTGCAAAGGGAGAAAAAATACATTTTTTGAAGTACTCTTGAAGTATTTTGATAAGAAACATATCAGATGATTCAATAATTTCGATAAAAAAAAAATGTTGAGGAAGGAAGAATGAAAAATGGATCATACTAGAGGTAGAAGACAAAAACAAGGAGAATCATGGGAAATGTACGAAGAAAGGTTTACTGGTGAAAGGACGGATGATGCATTAGATCAAAACAAGATCAGTAATCAATGATCAAATGTTAGGATATTTTTTTCTGCTCCGGTAGTCCCTGGTTCAATCCACCGCGAAGTACTCGATGTCTCTACAAAACACTCAACACAAGAGCTAGGATTAAGGAATCTCTCCCTAAGACTGAGGAGTTACAGCTTAATCGCATCGTACACCAGTTCTTATAGGAAACCAGACTTAAGGAACGTCAACACTGGTTGGTATCTATATAAGTGACGGAGACTAGTTGCTGTAAGCAGAACAAGCTTCCATAAGCCTGGCAAGCTGAATGTTGATCTAATTAATAGTTGATCTTGGGCAACTAACCCTTCAACATTCTCGACGAGTTTATAAGTAGAGAACAACGATTAATACGTGAAATGGAAGGGGACGGATTAAACGGACAGAAAGATGAGGACGAAGTTGAATGATGAGATGGCAGAGAAAGGGAATACGACGTAAATGAAAAAAGAGTGAAGGGTGAAGATTATATAGGACGTGATTAGGATGAAGATAAATACATACGGCAAAGAGAAAGAATCATACAATGACACACCACTGGACTGAGCAAGTTTCATGATTAGAACTAGTGCCAGTGTCCAGTGTTCGAGTTTGGGTAAAATCCATGGTTTTCAGATCGCCCATATTTGCAAAAATGAAATAATGAATGATTGTGTTTTCGATTGTGAAAGTTGTGCACGTTCAGGAAAAAAATTGAACACACACACACATGCATATTAGATATAGATACCTGAACCTACGGAAAACCTGACAATAATCGCAGAATTGGTCCTTTTCGATGAAGAGGCGATTTTTGACATGTTTTTTGGTGGTCTCGTCGAACATTGGATCGCCAATTAACTATCAGCCGACTTTTTATATTTTTATCACCCTGTTCTTCCAATATTGTTTTTTTAATCTTTAAATGGGACAAAAAATCAGTCAGCAAGTACACCACTTCATCAAAAAAAGTTGTCTCAAATTTAAACACATACATGCATGTTCAAATGAATCGATGAATTGATAGATTGTTAGGTGCAAATTCATTAAAGCGTACACGCATTTGCAAACACGCTGAGAGCATGCTCATAATCAAACCGATAAATATGATCATGCACACTTGAGCATATGTTTACACATACACACACACGTATATATATATATATATATATATATATATATATATATATATATATATATATATATATATATATATATATACATATATATATATATATTTATTTATTTATCTATTTATTCATACGTGTGTGTGTGTGCATGTGTGTGTAGGTGTGTGTGTGAATGAATGAATGAATATGGAATGTGAGATTATGTTTTAAACAGGAGTTAGATGCGAAGTAAATGGATTAATTAAATCTTTAGAATGTGCAAAAATAAGTTTGACATAAAGGACATGAGTGTTTTAGATAGAAAGATAAACAGTGATAAGTGTGTAACATTCAATACCAGTCAAACCTCGTGATAAGAAATCATGGATATATTTGATTTTTCTGTGTGGATTTTTCAGTTTGCTATTGATTGCCATACTACCTCAATTCTAATCTATTTTCTTTTATTCCATACGATTTATCAATTTTGCACTGTTTTATATCGAGCAATCGATGGAAATCTATTTAGTATCCAACCTGACCCCAATGGCCACCAAAATTAGCTTGCTGATCATTGCTATACAGCATGTGTCTTGGTCTGGGTTTTTTTCCATAAAATATGAAAAATCACAAATGCCTTTCAATTTTTACGACTTTTTTTGGTGGGGGGGATGAGAGATTGTACTGTTACTTATAAAGATCCGTACAATCACTCAGTTCAATATATATGTAGACTATCAAAATTCAATTTTTCCACATGACTTACTCGTTGAGAGAATCATTGATGTATTCGAACGGAAGGATTTTTCTTAAGAACGAAATTACTGAATAATGATTCAAGCTTGTGGATAAGAAATATTTTAATTACCATGAGTTTAACGCCTATGGGTTAAGATTAGCGTTACAGTCATCGACTAAGAAAATCACACCGTTCATTGTAAAAGTAGATTCCTCAGTTGACAGAGCATTTACCGATGAGCAGTTGCAAATCCGAAGGGTTATTTTGTTTTATTCATCCTCTTAATTTCATCTGTGTTATCTGATGGACAGTCTTCAACACACTTTTTATGACCAGAAAACGCTTGGAAGACGATTAGATCTGACAACGTCATGGGAAGTAATTCTCCATGACCCCCTCCCCCCCGAAAAAAAATTGAGCTTCACCCCCGTAGGTTATTGCCCATCCTTCTAAGAGGTTTCATGAAAATCTTAGCCGGTGCCATTTGGATGAGCCATGTGCTTATTGCCTGACCTTCATCAAAAAGTTATTGGAATTGTGTACTTTTGAGGAAAATCACAACGAAATCACGCTGTTTATTATATAAGTAGCTTCTGCAGTTGTTACAGCATTTACCGATTAATAATACTGAATGCAAGTGGGATTTTGCATTCGTGAAACTATTATCATCATCTGAAACCACAAAATTTAATTTGAATGCATTGGGTAATCATGGATGTCATGCGTAGACAGACAGGCAGACGGACAGAAACATTGAAAGCCAAGAAGAAACGACAGAATAGATATTCATATCACCTAATTCCAGTCTTAACCAAAATATAATACTAAGGCCTATCTTTCGTTGCACATGTTCTGCAATTTTCTCTTAATCTCCTCATTTAAAAAAATAAAGAAAAAGAATATTCAGTTATTTTTGCAGGTAATCATCGCAATGATCTCGCAGATCCATTATCATTATTCCCCAGAGAAATCATTAGATCCTTTCACACTGGTAGGTTCCAGCTGGAATGAAGAATAAAAAAAAACAATAAAATACCTGATACAGCAGAAACCTTGGGAAATTTAAAGAATATTCAAGGCAACACAGGCTGATGTGACCACAAAAACGAGGACATTTGGAATACTGTCATAATTCCCCCAAAGCTGTGTACATGTGCATGCACATACACGCTTAGCAACTAGTGCAGAAAATGAAATATAGTGTGCACCAAAAGGATATTCGTGCAAAGACATTTAGTAGTTAAAAGTATAAGATAAAATCGTAACTGAAAACATTACTTCGTAGAATGTTATCATACATGTATTATATTAAATCATGCCAGACATTTTTATCAGTCATTAAAGATAGGCTGTGTTGAAATTATTTGAAACTGTCCAGCAAAACTGTCAACAGCAACATAATTAGCGTTAACATATGTTATTTCAGCTTTCATGTTGTTTGTCTGTCTGTCTGGCTAAATATGCGCTGTGCGAGCAGGATGCATGAATGGAGCTAGAAAACTGAGGATCAAAACACTAAACACCTTTTTATCAAGAAAATGACCCTTTTTTTCTTTTGTTTTGTTTACGATGTAATATGTTGAATCACCAGTTTATGTCCTGCTATTTTGGTGTCGTTATTTCTTGAATTTTTTTTATTTCTATTCGTGATCATCACTCGATTAAAGGGGACAGGGAATAACATATCCTTTGAGAACTAATCATTATAGATATATTGATCACGTCAATACGGGATACTGCCGAAAAAGTTTAGTTTTCTATCTGTTTCCATTGAATGATCAACCCGAACGATTTTTTTTGAATGATTAACCACATTTGTCTCATACCAATTAGAGTTTACATTTACACAAGCATTCAGTACGCACATACGTTCGTCACGGGGAAATGGTCTGCCAAACATAAATTATTTATACAAGATGGCCAATGAATATTATCGGCAACATCAAACATGGCTCTGATGATCCTGGCAAAACAAGTGTATTTACGATTATAATAATAAATTTCCACCTATATTGCCCTTTAAATATCCTCAACATTAAATGGTATGACAAAGTTTTGAACACATTGTCTTTTGACAGGCACAGCTAATTGATATGACCACAATAGAATATTTATGCAACTGGGATCGGGTTACCAAAATCTGATCCTGTTTGGAGAGCTATCAATGCCCAACGACTTGGGAGAAGACCAAAACCCAGCTACAATGATGTGTGCAAAGACACTCCGCTTAAATAAGATTCATCAGGCCAAGGTATCTAAAGAAATATTGCGCACGCAGAACCATCTCCGTATTAGGACCACCTGAGATCAGAACACATGAGTGTGTAGAGAGAAGAATTTTCATCGCAGAAACAGAGAGTGACATTGAAGACATTTGGATCAGGTATCTTTGTTATGTCAATCATGAATCGATTATTGGTTAGATTAGACACGAGAGTTGCTGCAGGGGTAGTATGGAAAAAAACTGAAATTCCTAATACCGTCTGCTACAATGAGTATCCTTCATAAATTAGTATATATATATATATATACATATATATATATATATATATATATATATATATATATATATATATATATATATATATATATATATATATATATATAAAATAAGGACTCTTAATCACTGTCAATGATCGAATGATCGTAGCGTCGAAATTAGAAATCAGTCGAAAACATTCGATCAGCCAATTGAAATGGTTAGAATGAATTCTATTTTTGTAATCACAGACGTTTTCGACAGAAGAATATCTTAAATAAGGTAAAAAAATCAAGAAAAAAAAACAACCAACTTTTCCCAAAGATCTGAATTTCAAAATATCTTCATGTCCTCGATAAACCCGTCAAAATGAGCCCCCACCCCTTCAGAAGAAAAAAGTTAATGCTGTCTTGTGCAGTACGGATGCAAGTTTACAAGTCCCTTGACAAAACAGTGAGCTGGAACGCACAAATATATAAACAAACACACAAATACACAAGTACACAAAAATATTTTCTGAAAAAGATACATGATAGAACCTTTTATCATGTTTGATAGCTACGGTTATTCAGTACCGTGAAAAATTACAAACGTCAACAATTAGATATGAATGGTATAAGACCTCAAGAGACACAGATAATCCTAATAATCTATTTTAACACTGGAGCCAAGCCAAACATAACATATCTCTCCTTGTTCATATATTTATGAGGAGTATTGTATATTTTGTCAAAACTTATCAGAATACTTTTCTAAATAAATATTTGAATAGTTTGTTCACACTTTCGATGACGTGATTCTCACCATTAGCCTCAACACGCACACCAGTTTCTACAAGTCTCTACATTAGGGGTGAATATATGATAATGATCAATTGTCTGATTTGAATATTTTTTTCCAATGATATGAGTGTCGAAATCAATGCATTCCCGAAAACATTAAATTGAACAAAATTAAGTTTATTGATTCCTCTAAGTTGTAAACGCATTAACGTTAAATCGGCACCCAACCAGGACTGAGGAGAAAGAATCGACATGATATGTATTCTTATTGCATTGTATTTTACTATTCTCGGGTTTGCTCCCTCTAGGATCAGGCAAAGCGTACTTAATAACGCGTCCTTTGTTGAGTTTCCATATTTAATTCAAAGAAAGGGTATGCTGTCCAATAGTGTTCACTAGGTGGTGCTGCGTTTCATACTATTCAACCTCAGGGTTAGTCCAAAGGGTTCCTGGCACACCGAACAAACTGAACCTATGTGGCCTTTAGATTGAAATATTGTTTATTCAATAATGTTTTATAATGAGAAAAATGAATACATTGGAATAATTATTCATTACACTAATCATGTAAAAGTAAGCAGCCCCGACACAATATCAGAGTTTCAGATCTTATTTGATCCGTGTGCTATATTCATTTCATATATCCCATTTATACGTGGAAAGTCTTACTATCTTAAACATACTACGTAGGTCCTGTTCTGTTTGGCCCCCTTGGTCTGTTAGATACATACTCTAAAGCGATGTCCCGGACGATTGAACCTATTTTTATCGTTTATGTTGTCATCGAAAAGTTTCGATGCATTCATTCTACAGCTTTCTTCGGGTGTAATATCTGAATACGCTGGTAGTAAACATAATTTTACAATAACGGTATAAACAGACTAATCCAATCCTTGCTATGCTTCAACGTAAGATTGGAATATCCTGTTCGCCACTATCATTGGAAGATAGAAAACTACTCATCTTTAACTGGTGACTGTGGGCGGTGTTCGAGTCAATCTATATGTCAGATCCTAGATTGCCGATTTGATAGGTGGTGCAGTTGTTATTGAAGTCATTCCCTTAAAAAGACAAGGACTTCAATGCTCTTAAAATGACTCTTTATATCGGAAGAAGACAAATAACTTGAATGCTCGAGAAAAATGAAGACCATACAACAGTTAGCAACGTGGCCAAAAATTCTACAAAAACAATTCCCTCAAACAAAAAAAAACACCGAACAATGAACAATGTATACAAGGCATGGGTTACCAGTTCGAAGATTACCCGGAAGTTATTCTGTGAAAGATGGAGTAAACCATTGGATAAAAGAGTAAAAGGACGAGAACCAGATAACAGCTCCATCAATCTACACAAAAAGCTGATAAATTCAACACTAAGAATGTATCCATTCTATTCAGCTTATGCCGCAAATAAGTCCGAAAGTATTGAAACACCGTAATAAAAAAGGCTGATGATTGAGATGAAGAAACCCTATCCATCAAGAAGATTACAGTAATGCAATCTCACTTATCTTCATTCCTGCGACTTTAATTGTATTGAGCTCAAATTAGATTTAATTGGATTAAGATCTATATGTCGTGATACCATAATGAATATCACACGATTTTTACTCTTGTATATCTATATATACATATGTATACACACACACACACACACACACACACACACACACACACACACACACACACACACACACATATATATATATATATATATATATATATATATATATGTGTGTGTCTGTGTGTGTATAAAGATGATTTATACAATAGTTTAAAAGCAAAAACTAAATGATGATAGTACAATGGTGCATTCGTGAAAGATTTACTTTAAGGCTAGTTGAATGAAACGTCGAATTCTTTGGTTGAATATGTTGGTAGGGGATCAATTCATAGAAGTTTCTCTGCGTATTTAGAACTCTCAAACATTTGGTTTGCATGCAGTTTGAGATTAAAATCAAGAAAACAGTTCTGTTATATACATGAATGAACACTCGGTACAAGTTAAACCTACATCGTACCACGTCTGTTGTTTTACCCACTGACCACTCAACGTTAAATACATTTTCGGGGGTTATGATATGTAGTATGTAATGATGATATGTTAAATGAAATAACATCCATATACAATACATAATAATGATACCCTGTATAAGATATCAAACTACGTATATGACATGAACGATGTATAAAAATCACGGCTGAAAGGGGGTTGCTTCATTAACCCTGCTGGGGTGCCATGTTAATATATCTATTTTTTTTTTAAATCCCAGAGGCAGTTACCTGTTAAGCAACTAATAATCCAAGAACAAGAGACAATTCACACATTGTATTTTAAAAACAAAGTATAAGTAAATCACTAAAACAAACATGGGAACAATTCGTTAATCACATTAACAGATAGTTTTCTAGACTGTGTATATAATTTTCGAACAATGAACAAAATATACATCTTTATATTGCACTGTTTTCAGGAATTTATGCAACAAGTCTATGATATTATCCTACGAATCCTTCTTCCTATTGGGCTAAGAACCCAATATTATCAAAACTAGCAGTTTCATCATTATTACCTCTCTGTCTTCCTTCCTGAGTTGTGAAGCTATTATCATTATACACTGGTGTATGAATGGATATGATGGGCACATGAAGGAAGCTACATGATAGAGAAGCTGTGGAAACCACGGTGGGGAGTACAATTCAGATAACTCTGTCAACAACAATGCTTTTTTTCATCATGTACACACAGGATTCTTTATGTACCCATGAATTATCACAATACTCTGTAACAATGATTAGGTATTTTACCGATACTAAAAAGAAATATTGATAAAGCTTAACTGATTTTTACACTTAAATTTTTCAATATCGAATTCTCGGGAAGCCATTATATTTTTTATGTCATGTCAAACAGATGACTTTTCTTTTGGTTCAGTGACAAATGATAAAACACCAAGCGTTGGTAATCAAGAATGATACGAAAGGAACTCCAATGCTTTTATCGTTTTTTGTTTTGTTTTTTTTTTCACTCAGAAAAAGAAGGAAATAGTTCGATTTGTGTGATAAAGAAAGTGAAGGCCTATGTCTCAATTTTGTTCAAGGACTGACTATAGATTAGGTATGTAAATCCGAAAGGAACATCACTCTTGAGAGAAGATAATACTGTGCAGAGCGTTAAAACAATCGATGTGTCAATAGAAACGAGATGAAATCTATAATTTGGAAGAATTGCATTGAGATTCTTTACCTGGATGACAGAAATATTTTGTGTGCATTCGGAAGTATGTTGAAACTATCTAAACGTGATTGGATAAGATAACTGATTGGGTAGTAGTCCAACATGCACACAAGAAGGGAGTGTTCGTTATTAGGAACATTAAATGATAGATAACTTAAATTCCTGTGTCATGTTATCAGAAAAGAAGAAAGGTGTGGACAGTCAACAAATAGGAAACGTAATGTGAACAAAGTATTCGGCTGCATGCTGTGTTGAATTAAAGCAGAAAAATGGGTGGTCGATGATAGAATCACGCTGTTTTCGGCAATGGTCACTCAAAATTCTTAATTCTCGAGAAAATGGATGGACAAAAACTGAGGGATCAATTCAGCAAAAAAATTTCATTGGCTATTGAGGCCCCACTAAAAACCCACTTTGTCGCTTGGATTTTAAAAAATGAACAGAGCATAATAGGGAGGAAATATTTGGACTACAATTCCGTTGATGAAGTGTGTAGGTGTGATCCATGAATAGCCAACCAGTCACCCAAACCATCTTAAAAACTGAGAGAAACCTAGGTTGATGCTTTTTTTTATCGACAGAATCTTTAATCACATGGCTGGTTGCCTGGTATACACGGGGGAGGGAAGCAAAAAAAAATACATTGACGATTTTAATGCGCTAACAAATCAAAGAGAACAAACCAACAGAAGAATTTTAAAGATATTAGGAATGGATTTGGATTTTTCTGTGCAATCTCTTTTTTAAAGAATGATATTAATTTCGCTTTTAATAAAACCGAATTTTATATTTTTTAGACGATCTGAATGGAGAGTGCAAGGAAATTGGTCTTCACATGAAATTCAGTAGAACAAATATCATGTAAAATACCAAGGTTGAGAGAAAAGACACAAAAATAAAAATTGGAAATACAGAGCTGCCAAAATGTACACCCCTACATCTACTTCGGTCCACAAATCCTCCAGAAACCCTCTAAAGATGAAGGAATCAATCGAAGAATCACTGTAGGAAGGATTGCATTTGATAGGCAAGCTCAACCTTTAAAATCAAGGAAATACAATTAGTCGTAAAAATCAATGAATCCTCCCAATACTTGATTATTGAGCTGAAATATGGAATCTATCCAAATTATTGATCTTCAAACTGAGAACCGTGCATTTTGCTCTGGAAAGAATCCTGCTCAACTTCACGTGTAGAGAAAAACAGTTGGAGCTATCATATAAACTATTAGAAAAGTGAAATGGTGACGGGCTGGTTATATTGCACACATCTCAGCTGAACATCCATTCTCATAACGTGAATCCCCAGAGATTATATGTCAAACTATGGCCAACATGAAAAAGATGGAACGATGAGCTAGACGAGTGTATTAAGTATTGTTTCCAAGACGCCCATGATAAAATGATGATGATGATGATGATGATGATGATGATCCTCTGTTGCCATGTTCTTCTCTTATCCCCCCTCTCTCTCTCTCTCTCTCTCTCTCTCGTGCATACACTCGAACAAATTTCAATAATGCTTTTTCTTCAACAATCAATACGTTCCATTTCTTCATTCTTTATATCTCCTTCTCTCCCTAGTACATAATAACGTCATCCTTATAATCAACGTTATTGATGCCCATATTATTCTTACAGTTTCCTTTCCTTCGTCTCATTCAGTACCAAAGACTCCCCTTTTTCGATTTGACACCGGAGAAAGGACACTGACACGATACAATTGGCTTTATAATACAATAATATCACTCAAACTCATTGTGTGACATAATTCCGCAACAATGTTGTGAATATATGTTCAATTTATGTCAGAAGATTCAACGATCCATGCATTAGTCTTACTCGATGAGTCTCTGGTATAATAAGCCTATTCTGTCTATTTTCTATAATAATGTCTGGGTATTGAATGCTTAAAAAAGATTCCTATAGCTAAGAATTTTACATAATAGAATCTATTTAACCTGTTCACTTTTAAGTATATTCAAAACTCTGACGGGTTTCTCTTATAAACTATGTGTAACATTGATATTCACTCTTCAACAATTTTTCCACTGTGTTCAAACTGGACAAAAATAAGACTTTAATTATATTCCATTCAGTCGAGAAAAACAAAATTCACAAAAAAATTAGTATAAACATGAACACTTTTTCACAAAGTTAGAATAATTTTTCTCCAATGGAATAAACTTTTCACAGAAAGATTTATAACTAGCATTCTTGTCCAGCACTATATCCAATTATTGTGTATAAAAGAAGTCATGCGAATATCCGAACGTGCACTAGCCCATCTGTGTTATCAAGATGCAAAACTCTTGTCTTAATATATTTCTATTGGCTCCAAAAGGAACTTCTCATTGTGCACTTTTTTTAGCTTCTCTCTCCATTCGGCATTGCCTTAATTACATACGCTCATTATTGCGTTTACTATCAATCATTTTCAATTACCAATGTTCTACGATAGGCGTGTTCCTTTTTCCTGGATATTCTCTTTTGCTTGTAATTAAATATGCACATTTTCATAAACTAATATCCCCTTTGTTTGGATTCCTTTTCCATATATCCCACTTTTGATTTTAACAAACGTCCTTGTACACACAGTATTGAAATATGTGCATACTTTAAACTACAAATAACACTTCATTTCAATGGTTACCCGAACAGACTCAATTTCTACCAAGAAATATTTCTCAGGGGATTTATCTTCAGAAGCAAAACAAAACTGTCAAGAACAACACGATTACCCTTAACAAATGATGAACATAGAAATTTTTCAATACATGAATAAACTGGTTTCTTCATCATACTAACAAATTAATATCCAACTGAATATCAAAAGAGATATGATGTTTAGAAATATATTCAAGGAATAAAAGAATTACGCATTATCACGAGATGAGTTATCTCACCAGTGGCACTAGATTGACAAATTATTAAGACAAAGTACCTCATTACCAGCAGAAAACAACCTGACTATTCTATTCACATATTCAACTTTACTATTATTAACGTTAATCCAAGAATTATTCGGACTAGTGTCTGAACAACATCAGTTTTTTTTTTATATACTATCAATACAGTTCGGGCTAATGATTTCTTTACATCCTCTGGGCAATTGCTTTCTTCCAACTATCGTGCTTATCATTATTGGAGCACTCCTGAAATGTCCAAAGAGCTCTCAGAGAAAAATTAGGGAATTGGTATTCAGAAGAATAATCGAAACAGCCGGCGGTAAATAGAGTATAAGAAGTAAGAATATTGCAGAATAAATAACGATGAATAAATGTTCATTCTAACTGTAACATGCTCTCCACATATCTCTTCATTCAGCACTTCCAAGACCTCTGTGGCACATATATTTTGGGTATTTTTATATATTTTTTCGTCTAAGTCTTTTTGGGTGGAGGATTATTCAAACTATCAAATTATTCGTTCAATTTAGAATCTTAAAGCTGAGATTTTGTGCAATTTATTTTGCCTGGATGTTCGCTTTTTCCTCTTTCAGAAGGAAACGAGGGCCTTGAATTGATTGACGTCCTTCTGTCTTTGCTGACATTCAATCAAAGGTCATTATTAAAGTGAGCAAACGCAACACGACCTGAAAGGATGCAGAAGAACTATACCTCAGCCATTCAACAGTTGTCCGACATTTGTTCAAAATTAGAAACGCAAAAAAAGCTTGACATGTCGAGCAAATTACACTGAATGAAAAACGAAAAGACTCGGAATCTTGGACCAAGCTCACAAATTCTAACTACCTAGCTCACTCAAGAAACCTCTATCTAACCAACTACCACGTTTTTAAGCATGCCGAACACTTTCTGAAAGGGTTGGTATACAAGAATCTGGCAATTGGTCAAAACGTCTTCATTGAATTCATTGGTTCAACGACCTTATAATTCAGCAACTAATCGACTTCTACTTCGAAAACATTTGTTGATGTTGAAGGTTCTTATTTGTATTAAGGGATTTTTTCTAAGCTGAAAAATACAGCTTTGAAGATGATAGTGAAAAACTGCAATAATTTTTGCACAAACCTAATAGATTGCATCAAATAACTAGAGAACACAAGATGGAGAGATGAACAAGAAAATTCAGGAAATACTGGCTCTGCGACGCCCATGATTAAGAACCGTGGCGAATCCTGGGGAAGGTCTATGCCCAACGACTGTTAAAAGACTGATGATGATGACATGACTAGACAGGCATGTCGTGTAGACAAAGTGATCTGCTACGTATGATTTCCATCTCAAAGATGAGTGAACTGTCTGTTTTTATAATTGATTTTTTGTGACGTTGTATAAATTGGTGAAAATTAAATAATTCAATTCTATGTTCCATCTGAACATTGTCGATAGCGTTTTTTTTTTTTAACTTAAGCATTGAGCGCCTTAATAGTTAGAAATGTGAAATCCTTGGATGATTTGAAACCGGCAAAAGTTGAAGGAAGAATAAACTGGAGTCTGCTGGAAATTCGAAATTCGCTGTTGATTTTTTGCAGTACGTTTGTTTTGTTTTTTCTTCGGCAAACTTACAATTCTATTTGATTTATTTTATTGATGATATTTCAGTGATGCTAATCGACACTTTTCTGAAAGTTTGAAAAAGATGTTAACCGGCAAGGACGAATAGAAATTAGAGAAGTTAGGTTTGTTTTAATGTCTATTTCGAATCCTACTTTTTTTTTAGAAGTTTTTTGATTTATCTTCTAGCTTTTTTTCGTCTTTCATCTGTTGTAGATAAATAACATTAATATTCCTTTGTCTCTGTACTGGCTTGATTATTTTTTGTTCATTGTGTTGGTTAACTCTTATAGTAAATACATCTGCCTTCCTTCAGGGATTTTTTTGTTTTTGTATGGGTAACTTTCAATTTTGTCATTTACTATGTTGTTATGTTGGTTGCATTGAGAGATTTCTACTTCAAGTTAGTCATTTTTTTTCTTTTTCTATTTCATTGCAGATCTCTTGCAGTTCAGTCTCTGAGAGCTATTTGCTTTTCAGAGTTTGTTACAGTAGATCAGCCAGCCCCTGGCTTAACACATCTGTAGCGGATTATTCCCTCCATATCTTGAGCATGCGTGTCCTATGACACCGCACGAATGGGTTGCTTTTGAAGTAGCAGTACATTACTAACCTGTTCTCCTCTCTTGACCATTTCCTCCACTTGTTCTGGCTAACTGCCACTCGGTGACGGTGGTACCCCTTCTGGTCGTCATTAGTGGAGCATGAGCTGTAGTTTTGGCCAACAGTAACTTGGTAACGACTGTGTCTCTCCTGAAGACCATTAAGGGTACAGAAGTCTGGGTTGTAGTTTTTGCTGTTGTTGTTACTGTTGTTGTTTTTATTGTTGTTGTTGTTGTTGTTGTTGTTCTTTTTCTTCTTCTTCTTCTTCTTCTTCTTCTTCTTCTTCTTCTTCTTCTTCTTCCTTTTCTTCTTCTTCTTCTTCTTCTTCTTATTATTATTATTGCTGTTATTGTTGTTGTTTAGGTTTGACTTATCTATGCCTGAAGAGTGCACTATATTGGGGATATTACGTATGTGAAAAGATGACCGTAGAAAATTCAGTTCTTCACATTAAGTGGCACATATGTTCATCTTTTTCCTGTAGAAATCTATCTAGGATTTCAGGCTTCTCTCCTGCAATAGGGTGATTATCATAGTGTGAAAGATATCCAGCTGAGTTAGAACTTGGTCATGTTTTCCTGATGGGAAGGATTGAATATATGTGTTAATTAACAATGACATTTTATCGGTCCATTTCCCATGGCGGTAGTTAGATTACATGCGTGTGTTTATTTGCATACGTGATGAGCATGCAGAGAGTGAAAGAGAGAGAGAGAAAGAGAGAGAGAGAGAGAGAGGGGGGGAAAGAGACAGATGTAAATAAAAAGAGGGAAAGAGATTGACCTGCATTTTGATAAAGATAAGAATATGAGTAAGACATAGGTAGAAGAAGTTTATTCGAGTCTGGCCGTCCAAATCCACGAAAGTTAGACACATGATTTCCTGGCTCTCAGATTTCAACTGTTTATATATATATATATATATATATATATATATATATATATATATATAGGGGCTTAGAATCATAGTAATACTGTTCGCTTCTGCATGTCTTTCAGGGATGCCTGGGCCATTTGCTTCAATGTGCACCAAGGTGCACATGTTTCGCACATCGGATAGCAGATACGTGCTGTCGAAATGAGGGATGCGATTTTTTTTTAAGAGAAAATAGTAATATTTTTCCTCTCGGAAGGGGAATTGGGGTGTTTTTGGACAGAGCAGTTAAAATACAAGAACATAGCCTTCGTCTTTGGTTTCTCTGGAAAAATGTCCGACTCACATGGAAGCACAGAGAGAGAGAGAGAGAGAGAGAGAGAGAGAGAGAGAGAAAGAGAGAGAGAGAGAGCAGTCTATTTGTGTCATACTCAGTTAAGTTTGATTTACTTTTGGGTAATAGATATGTACAGTTAAAGAAGGGAACACGTTTATTTTCGAAAATGACAATAATAACTTTTATTTCGCTCGAAAAGTAAACTGATGTGTTGCATACACAGTTGTAAATTTACCCAAACACGGTTGTTGTCTTTGGCCTACTCAGATTGAGATAGAGAGAGAGAGAGAGAGTGAGAGAGAGAGAGGGGGGGAAGTGTCTATTTGCGTTATGCTCGGTTCACTTTGATTAACTTTGCCAAATGTCCATTGACCAGAGGAAAAAGGGACACGTGAGCCTCGCAATACACACGTGCCCCTACATTTTTTCTGGCCTCCTAGGCATAGATTAAAATGTAGTATCTGTTCCCCAGCAGAGCCCGAAACACCAGTACTGACATTTGCCTGTCAAATAGGACGGATATTGTGTAGTGGTGTGTGTAAAATTCCGAGTGCGCAGGTGCAATGCTTCAGCCAATGAGCTTATACTGAGGTTGCACATTGCTACGCGCATTGGGAGCCTTTGGAATCGTCTTTGAGCTCTCCCACTATTACTCAGCTCAGCTGCAATAATAGGGCGCCCCGGGGCAGCACTGGTCCATTGCACTTAAAGGAACAGGTTGGGATTATCCTGATGCTTTCGTGACGGCAGTTGCTTTGGTTGTTTAGCGACCGAAGTTGCGTCGCCTCGAGCTATTTTTGATGGGTTGCTCCTATTTTCTACACGTAAAGCTCTGACCTTATGTCACATTTTGCTCTGGTTGGAGAGTAAATAAATAGCACACACGGCATTCTTTCAATCAGCTCCGACCGTAGAATGAGGGTTGAAATTGTTTTTTTTTTGGCATGTCATACTTTTTCAAAGTCAAAACTAAAACTGTTCGACTAAATATATTTCCCAAAACCAACCCAACAGAAAGCAACGCTTCATTTTGCTACTAGAGGCCACTTGACCTCTCACGGCACACAGCTTCATCTTTTTCATGCGAGAAAATACATCAATCAATTATACACATTAAAACGTCAGAACATAGATGTCCGAAAGGGCGTTCAAATGATGGCATAAAAACTAGATCTTCCACAGAGGTCATTCCGAGTTCAGTATCTGGCAGCTCAGTTACATAAAAATCAATCGTATTAATACAAGCAAAAAAGTTCATATATTGTAATTGAAACTTACCTCCATATTCATGTTACCCGTGCTCCAAGCTTTTCGGATGTATTCACAGTGAATCATTTATTTCTACCCGGTCATCTTGTCCTTTGTCTGAAATAATGTTCAGTATTCATTTTCACATTATCCAATGTTTTGCATCGTTCATTGTTATATCATTATTATGTAACAGATTATAGTTTCCACGCTGTTACTTACGAGGCAATGTTGAGATACGGAGGTTTATTATTTTTGCCTTTTTTTAGCCATATCACTCGACTCCCTTCCCATTTTTTTAGGATCCTTTGCAAAATTAAAGTTTAGTCAATTCTTGAATTTCGCTTGCTTCATTTTTTTATTCTAAGTTGGGTTCCCTCAATTTCTTGCTCAGGTGTTTGTGATTCTCTAGTCCAAGATTAGTCCATCTACGATCGTTATTCTTATTTCCATGATTCATCTCTCTCCTTTTTGGTATGTGTACTCTCCTATCATCATCATAATCGCAAATTATCGTTATTTCATTATAGATATTGAGACATTTGATATATTTGTCATCATCATCATCATCATCATCATCATTATTATTATTATTATTATTATTATTATTATTATTATTATTATTATTATTATTATTATTATTATTATTATTATTATTATTATTATTATTATCATAATAAGTGAACCACTATAGGATAGCTAGCTGACCCTTCAAGTACAAAAAAAATCCCATTAATCTTCAACTCGATAGTTACCTATGGAGCTGAAATATGGAACATATCAATAGACAGACCCTCAAAATCAGAACCATGCAACATTCACATGGGAGGATGAAGCCCAACCTCACAAGGAGAGATCACAAAATAGCAAAATATATAATGGGAGTCTGAACATGATAAAATCCATTACAGAAATCAAATTGCAATGGTCTGGTCAAGTTTGCAAGAATCGCCAGCAACTGATGGCATCATGGCTCATAGCATGTATCTCCAGAGATCATGTGCTTAACCGAGGCTGGTAGAATACAAAATAAAGAGCCGAAAAAGTGTAGTTATTGTCACAGAGGTCTAGCAAATCCTCGGGGAGGTGTATGTCCAACGACTGACGACAAAAAGGGTACTGCTGCTGCTAATGATGATCTTTCGGGTTTTGGCACCCTTTTCACAACCGCTGTTTGGTCAATTCGTCTTCCTTAACTTCAATCGTTCCACTGTAGAATAGTCGAAGGAGTTGCCTCGTCCGTCCATCTCTTCTTCCTTGTTTTTCAGATCAACACAAAAATTGTTTAGTTTGATTTTTTTAGCTTAACTTTGTACCGTAGTCACGTTGGCATGATTGATCTATTTTCATTTCACTGTGTCTTAAAGGGAGAACACGTTGTGCATAACGGCTCTCCTAAAATCATTTCAGCTAAGCGACTTCCAGATTCTGACTTGTCTGGCAATGGAAGCAAAGAAATGAATTGATTCTGCCATGTGTAATCAACTATCATCATTATGATAACAGTTAGCATTACTTATTTATTCATCTATTCATTCATCTCTTTCTCTCTATCTCTCTATCATTCTGCCGATTAATCATTTCATTATAGGGTAATAGAGAGACTATAGCCGAAGAATATTTAGCATGTGGTACGAGGAAGTGAACAAGTGTTTTGTATACGCACTCAGACGGATATAACAGCAGGTTTCCAATAAAAGCTCGAAGTATTCATTATGGATAGATGTTTGAACTGTTGACATGATGTAGACAAAGTGAGCGTTCATTAGTGTAGAGATGGTCAATACTAAGCAACAAAACGATCAACAAAAGAACAGGATTTTTTTTAAAAATTCAGGTGAGGACTTACACCAACAAAATGTCTAATTTATTCGTTCGTCTCACTGCCTAACCAGTCGGAGGGATCAGGGTTAGGATTTGACGTTGCTCACCCTCAATGATTTCACAACCGGCGTATCTGAAGCAATTTGACAGTCGCCAACGTTTATGAACAAATCAGAATGGGATAGATAGAAACGGATCTGCGATTTTTATATATATATATATATATATATATATATATATATATATATATATATATATATATAGAGAGAGAGAGAGAGAGAGAGAGAGAGAGAGAGAGAGAAAGAGGGGGAGAGAGAGAGAAAGATAAGAGCCAAAACTATATTCAAATCTGTGAGAGCGGGGTTTCTATATGAAAAAGAATGACCAAAGGGGAAAATACAGATTATCTGACCATATGTCGAGCTCATAAGCTTTTTTTCTGTTTATTAGTTTTTTTTGTTTGTTTACGCTCAAACAGGATCGTGTCATTGGTTAATTGACCTTTTTATTAAGACAGAACACTGTAAATTACGTCATAGAAGCTCTCATGTCTGATCACATTCGATGTGTCTTAAAAAGAAGCTCAAATCAGGGTAATCAACTTACTTTTGAATTGCTAAATGAAATAGCTTCACGCCTGCTAGTGTTTCTCCATACATACATAACCCCATCATTTTTAACAGAAATATTCTAACATCAATATAAACTGCGTAAATAAATAATCAATATTGTCAGGGTAAATACTTTGGGTAACGGTTTTTGGCTATATGCTCTGGCGTCAACTGCCAATTTCACGGGGGGAAGGGCGAAAAAGTATATTCCTAGGGGCACGAATATATTTGCAATATATCTCAGTGGCAACCTAGTTACCATCAATAAATACTATCTTTTACATGGGTGCGTCAAGTTTAGGTTATACAAAGCAATTTTACAGCGCCATTATCTTTTATTGACAATAAGGTTTCTACCTTCACCCTAGGTGAGAAGGCTGGTTGATGGAGGGAGGTAGAACCAATTCCCAACCCACGGACACCCATGGCTGTGTATGTTGATGTTAGTTGATAAAGATAAGTGCACGTTCATACTGACTTACTCTGTCTCCAAATGACGTGTCACGCCAGTTACGGTTCCGAAGTACAATTCCAAGACAATGCATTTGGACAATGCCTGATTAGAACAGGCGATCAGAAAACTATGGTACCTCTTCCTTAGTTCAGTTATGGGTGAGTAACCGTCAGCAGAGGGAGAAATCAAGCAAAGGGTCACTTTATGATGGCATACTTTCGGTAGAGCAAGCTCAACCTCTAGGGGCAAGGAAATCCCATTAATTTTGAAATAAGGGTGTACAACCAATGCATCCTCCGAATAGTCACCTACTGATGTCAGACTACCGCTAGACAACGTGAGTCCCCACGGATCATAAATAAAACTTGGGCCAGTAAAATATAACATGGCGTGATTGAATAAACAAGTTTAGAGAGTGCTGATTCCGCGACGCCCAGAATAGAGAGGTCTGATGAATCCTAGGGAAGGTTTATTTCAAATAACAGATTTCTAAAAGATGATGATAATGACTCTAGCCAACAATCTACACAAATCTCATGGAAAACCAGAAAAAAAACATTTCGTCACGATATCTCGCGATCAAACAGTGTAAAGGGAGATAAATTCTTGCCTTTTCGCTAGAGCTCAGTGAACACAAGTAGTCCCTGGCAGAATTTCAACTTGGCTTGTCAAACCCATTTTCATAACTACTCAGCATCGTAATAGATAAATATGCAAAACTAACTTTGTCCTGTCTGTTAGGTAGATAATGGCATATTTATGACTGGTGGCCATGGCCACGGTTTAAGTCAAATCAAGGTTCTTGAACGCTGATATTGAAAGCAGTCTGACAGGTAGACCTATCTCTTTATATTGATTGGGAATTCTCCTGGAATAGAAAAATATTTCTTGATAGCTACAGACATTGCGTTTTCCTTCGTAGGTAATTAAGGCTTAATCAAATTTGTTTCACTGATTTTCGTAAAATGACTAAATTTAGGCATCGTCAAGTCTGGTCAGTACCAGCATGAGTGACCGTCTAGGGATAACAGGTGACTTAAACAGCTGAGGGTTATTTTGGGAATCCTTCAAGTCGATCCCGTTATTCCTTTTAGGATGAAGATCGACCTGCACCAGATTATGCAAGTCAAAGGAATCTTCTTCTAACCCCCGAATCCCCTGGCTGACATGACCGCAAGCGTCAAAAAATGATTGCACTCTCAGGTATTTGATCTTGGTTAACCTATGGTTTCGGATGCTGGTTAGCTTTCACTGATTTAAGATTGAACATAATCCTTCTTCTCTATTTACCCCAGCACCAGATTAAGCTAAGCCCACAAAATAACTTGAGAGAAAGTATTTTTAGTCTGCAAATAGAGAAATCCCTGAAATACGGACCCAGTCTTAAGAGCCTGACAAGTTAATCGTTCAGACCATTGCTTCCATAGTGAATCGGATCTACATTGGGTTGCCATAGATTTCCAACAAAGTGTCCATAGCTCTTTAAATATCTTCTCATTCTCAATTCATAGGTTGGAAAAAATAACACACAATTTAGAATGCATTCAAAATAGAGACTGAATAAGTAATTGTAGTGTAAAGAGAGAGGATTTTCTTAATTCATAGAATGTAAGAAAAACTCGTTGAGGATCTACCGAAAAAAAAAAGAAGAAAAAGGCAGGTCCACTTACTCACTCAGTAGAGAGCATCCCGTGACTAAAGGATTTTGAGAGTATGAAAAGGTGAGGGTTAAAGGGTACAATTTGGAGAAAGGGTGATCAGTGAATAAGTTACTTCTCTAACTTTCTGTGAGAAAGTAATCACTGATATGTCTGAATTTTCAAAATAGAGACAAAGTAACAAGCAGGCACACAATAAAGGCCAATTCAAAATTGAACGCTCCATCTCCCCCAAAAAACAATTTAGGAGGTAATTCAAAAGACTGTTACATAGGTGAACCCTATATCTGTGTTAAATAGATAGGTAGCCAGCATGCCGGACTAACTTGGAAACTGGTAGACACGTTAGCTGAAGGTTTAAGTGACAATTTTGGTTGAACATCATTGATATCCTAAATACATGATTTACAGAATGAAACGCCAGATTCACAGCTACCCGTTGTGCAGCTTTGAAAGAATTTATAGCAACGACCTGATATTGAATAAATATTAAATTATTTGCATAACATTGCAAAATATTTTTTTTATGTCTCCTCAGTCGCCCGTCTCACAAAATCTGTCTATGCAATTTATGTAATCTTCCAAAGTTTTTACCCCCTGTTTCCCGTATACTTTAGTAATATTCTACATTGTATAAATTGTCTTTTGTTGGGATCATCAGTTTTTTTGCCATGTAACTGTTTCAGGGATTTCAAAAAAACAAAACAGGTGTTGAACAAACACCATCCCCTTTATCATATAGCTTATGCAATACATGTAGTTTATTATCTTACATAAATTTTATGCGTACCGTATATTGATTTTATTTTATACTACGTATTCATTTTTTGGAACAATGCTTATCCGTGTAAGTTACCCCAGAAACGTTTCCAACGATGAAGAATCAATAAGTATAACAAAATGAATCGCTCTTTGTGTCATTTCTATTGAATGTTCACCCATGTGATCATTTAATCAGTTGTGTTGGTTTAAATTTCAAACTGCATGCAAACCAGCTCTCTCTCTCCCTCTCTTTCACACACATACACACACACACACACACACACACACACACACATATATATATATATATATATATATATATATATATATATATATATATATATATATATATATATATATGAAAATAGGTGGGTAAATTCACAATAACGTTTGAATGAATTCAGGAAAAGTATAAAAAAAGCCATGCTGAACATTTGAGATATTATCATTTTTAAATAGACTTAGACGGTTTCGTATATGTTTTCAGAAGGTTGTTGTGATTCTGCTTGTGGTCACTATTTTCAATTGTCCATTAGATGAATTTAAATTCAGGTCATCAGTACATAAATCTTGTTTTGGATTTGAATTCTATAGGTATAATAGAATTCCAGGTGTTGTGGAGGTTTTTGAGAATGAAAGGATTCGTGCTTAAACTCCCTTGAAGGAAAGAGGTAAAAGTGGCGAGGGTAATTTTTTGGTGCGTTTTCAAATCGGGGATATTGGAAAAAAGAAAGGGAACTATCATTTCCATGGGTATCAGAGCAGGCACCTCAATTCTATATTAAAGAATTAGTTGAAATCTAGAGCAGGTTTCAAAGTATTGATGAAATTTGCATCCCTCCTTCTGTCTGTAAAGTTGTCAGCCTTCACTCTTTAGAAAGAAAAAAACAGAAATTTTTGCTTCGAGGAAAATGTTTGAACTAACTTTGAGTATCCTTGCCAAGGGATCTTTTATTTGTTGTCCGTGTTCTGTTATGCTGTTCTTAAGGAGGGAGGGTTGTTTTCGTTGTCGTTGTTGTTGCTGCAACATCGACAAGTAATGACATACATTATATTTTAGCATCACGATAGATATTGGATCTGATTTTAAAGGTAGTATCAAATTTGAAAGTATATTTATCTCCTTCCATCAGATGTATGCATAGGCTACCTTTGGGTCTATTGCATTTGATTACTCTTTTCTATGGTTCTGTATTCTAAGAAAAGGTAACTCTTGTCAGTAGCTTTTTACCGGTTGACATTCGCTCTCAATCATTTAGGAATAGTTAAAGATTTTGTTCATGTAGGAATATTTTCGTAGGATGTGTATGTCTTGCGTTTCTTTCGAATTTCAGGGTTTAAATGATCGTAGATGTTGATGAACGGAGTAATGGTTGTTTTATTAATTTTAGTGTTTGCTGCTAGTAAGTGTTGTTTATTCAATTGCAAAACTTCTTTCTTCGATTCCAGCTCTAATTAAGGAGAGGGGATAGTTTTGTTCAATTATGTATTTTTTCTTTTTAGTCAGTTGAATCCTAGATTCAGAGTACTCTATTTGGATATTATATTTTTTAAGCGTTGGGCCAAGGGAAATGGTATACTGACCTCCTTGTGTTTATGGTGACGATGAGATTAGCGAGTAAGTTCTACTGTCGGGGGGTTGTAATGTATGTTGCTTAGAATTTGTCTTCCGTTTTTTATGATTACACCGTCTAAAAATCGAATTTTGCTTTCGTTATGTTCCATTGTAAAGTTAATGAGTTTACGTAGTCTTTTCAATATATGATGTAAATATAAAAGTTCTTGTTTTGATTTGTTCCGTATGAAGAAACGATAAAAAAAACACGATTTTTTTTCAATTCAGTTACAAATATTTCTTATATTCTGGTATAGAATTCTTCCAATGCTAAAGTTGCATACGTGGGTACAACTCCGGTTCCAAGTGCTGTTCCTCTATTATGTTGGAAAAAAGTTGACATTGAATTCAGAGTTGTTGTTGATGGGCCTTATGCTAATTACACGTCTCTGTCTTGTGAAGTTGTGTGAATACATCTCTGTTATCTGCATTGAAATTTGCATCATCATCAGTCTTTTAACGTCCGTCGTTGGACTTAGACCTTCCCTAGGATCAACCACATATCTTTATCATTAGCGTTGCGTAGCCAGTGTTTTTTAAATTTGCCTAGTTCATTTTCTCCATCCTGTATCCTGTCGGCGTCGGTTTCGCATGTGGTCTCTTGGGATACATGTTGCAAGTTGTGATGGCCATTGGTTTCTTTCATTCTTACAACATGACCAGCCCATCAGCATTTGAGTTTTCTGATAAATTTTATAACGTCTCAGACCCCCGTTTGTTTCCTGATATATTGTGCAGTCATTAGATCTCTCCGTGAGAGGTTGAGTATGATTCTCTCATCCACACGCTGTATGCTTCTCAGTTTTTAGATCCGTCTCTTGGATAGGTTCTATGTTTCAGCTCCATAAGTGACTATCGCGAGGAATCATTGGTTGTACACACTTCTTATTAGGATTATTGGGATCTGAGTGAAGTTTTGCAAATCTGCTATCAAAGCCATCCAAATTCCTTTTTAGACATGTGGCAGACATTTTTTGGTTAAACACTGACGGGACAAGTTTTGCTTTTGTCCATCTATCATTAAATAATTGTAGAATTGCTGAAAGTGTAGCCACTAAAGTTTCTAGGATTACTGAGGTGACTGCAGAGCATGTTGAGGCTTATTAATTTTCTGAAAGTTCCCTTTTTAATTTGCCCAGTCCGGGAACTTTCCAATTGGCCATTGTATATAGATCAACTACAAATCAAGTGCTCTTTTTAGATCCTGTACTTTAAAGGGGAGATAGAAAGAAGTTTTTTGAGAGGAAAAGAAGCATGAAAGAATAGAATGAAACGTGAGTTGAAATGTGCAAGTTGATGCCTATGAAAACAATAACAACTATGAAAGCTTGAGTAAATGGAAGGGTGGAAGAGACATCAAGATAATGTTCAGTATCCCCAAGGAATGGACATTGGATGCAATCCAAAATCACCATTTCTAAATCAATCATAGCCTTCGGATCAGTTGGAAAAGAAAGTTGGCGGTACTAGACGTGTATTGCATGCCAAATACAGCGATGGTTCAAATTGATTGTTTCACTAAAAAATCACCCATTATAAACAATTCCCCCATCGCTGTGACTTTGCGACAGTGGACTTATTGAATGAGTTTATTTGAAAACTGTTAATTTTCACACACACACAAACATTCACTTAAGGGAATTGGCCAACAATCAAAGGAAGGGGACAACTAAAATCGGTCAGAACAGTGTAAATTATCAAGCAAATAGAGCCCCTGTCCACCGACTCCAAACAAAAACTAATCATACATCCAGGCGTATTAAAGTATGTATGTATGTGTGTGTGTGTGTGTGTGAATGTGTGTGTGTGTGTGTGTGTGTGTGTGTGTGTGTGTGTTTGTGACTATTGAAGATACATACCCAAGAAATTGATAATTTTAGAGCTAGTTTAGATTATCCTATGTGACATTAAAAAAATATTCCCGGGTAACAAGTCTATTTGCTATATCTGTTTAACAAAATGTCAAGTATCCCTTATAATTATTGCTTTTATAATCAATGCAGTAATAGCTTAAATTCTAACTATTTCAGATAAAAAATAAGTAAAATGGAATTTTTTTTCAATCGGATAAAGTGAGAAAAAAATGCTTATGAATATCACTACCCTGGTTAGCGAAGTAAAAGTTTGAAGCAATTAGTGGGATTTCCTTCCTATAATTTCTATATTTAAGCTATTTAAAACATTTATGATGTATGATATCTCGTTATACAGTGTTATCATAGACTGCATTGTAACGACTATATGAAAACTGTTTCGACCAACTAAGTTTTTGTACCGTGTAATGATAAAATACGAATTTCAGTCGGTTTAAATTATCTTGAATCAGAGGGAATAGTGTCGAGTGGGTGAAATAAACTCGTATTCCATTGGATCTATGGGAGCGTCTATTCCGGAAGTGCACTTTTGGAAAGTGCCAGGCTTTATAAGGTGCATAGCAGGCTATCATAGTTGCCAGATAAAATATTTCCTGTCAGTCACTCAGAAGTACGGCTTCAAACAATTTCAATCATTTCTTCTCCGTGTTGCCAATACCAATTTGGATATTTCATATCGAAATTCAGATATTTGAAATGAACGGGAGTCATCGTGATGACAAATAAAAAACAATGACGAAGATCTTCAAATTCAATTTGTTTTTCAAAATTTCTCGAGAACATCTGATATAAGAACTATTTCAAACTTTGGACGGCGATATATGCTGACTAATACATATGTTTAATCAAACCTTTGTACAATAGCTCGTGATCAATTGATCGTGGTGAATTCATACACAGACACAAACACAGTATTATCCAACTGGGGTTTAAATATAGCAATTAAACTATCGTCTACCAGCCTAGTCACGTGATAAGACATTTGAAACCATTTTATTTTTGTTCGATGCTATATCATAATACTGTTTGAACAAACCGTCTTTTTAAGTATTACGGGTTGTATATGTTCTCGTTTTGGTTGTCAATTAATGTAAGACATGCGTGTCCCTGGTTGTACCTATGGGTCCATCAAAACTCGCTGTTTACTCAAATGAATATGAAAATAAGAATAAAATATGATTACCAATCCAAAATCTTTGAAAAGTCAAAGCCAAATGTCAGCAAACTAGCAATATATATATATATAAATATATATATATATATATGCATGTGTATATATATATATATATATAAATATAGATATATAAATATATATATATATAAATATGAGTATATATATATATATATGTATATATATATATATAAATATGAGTATATATATATGTATAT